>CAWTZC010000789.1:4837500-5531485 GCA_963919715.1 Microtus obscurus | reverse complement strand
ATTAAAATACAGAGAAAACATAATAAGTACTGATGTGGAATTTATTTATTTATTTTTTGGTTTTTCGAGACAGTGTTTCTCTGTAGCTTTGGTGCCTGTCCCGTAAATAGCTCTTGTAGACCAGGCTGGCCTCGAACTCCCAGAGATCCGCCTGCCTCTGCCTCCCAAGTGCTGGGATTAAAGGCGTGCGCCACCACCGCCCAGCCTGATGTGGAATTTAAAAATCATGGTCCTGCCACCTGAATGGAAAAAAATAAACAATGTCTGGACCTGTGATACACCCTAAATCTCAAGAGTTTATGGACTTCTCCACTACATCAGTGTATGAAGGATAAAATAATTAATAATTAAAAAATCATGAAAAATTATGTGGCAGATAAAATGCACAATTTTCTGCTACGATATTTCCATTCACTTAAGGATTATTTAAATATATTCTCAGTAATTTTAGAGTTTTTCCTGAAACCTAAGTTGTCTGTGTCTCAGTTTTTATTTATCTTTATTTGCATGCTTTCTGTATAATGAAGATTTAGAGTGTTTGTGTAAAATGGGTGGCTTAACATCAGATTCATTCTTATGCCAAAATATTATGATTTGGACAGCAATTTATTTCCTGTTTATTGCTTTATCCCTGATTGAACTGGTTGAAATCATAAGTTTCTGTTTACAGGGAGGTAAAATTTATGGGAGACAACCATAGAAGTTATTATAATTTGCCAGCTCTCAGGAGTGCTTGATACGGAATTTTAATCCAAAAAGTTCATGGAATTTCAAAAGACATGCACTAGATCAAGTGAATTGAACTCAGCTTATCTCCTATCATGCTTTTATAAGGATCACATATGGTAAAAATGGTAAAAAAAAATAAAAATCACTGTTATTATGTGTATCTGGAAGTTAATACATGAAATGCTTGGAAAATTCTCACATTTTTATGTCACTTGTCAATGTGAACTAAATATCACTGTTATGTTGGCTAAGCTTAATTTTCCAAAGCAGAAAGTATATGCATATTAAACACAGAGAATGATTTTATTACTTAGAATCTATCATAAAAGCTGGCGGTATTTGCACTTAAAAAATAGACCTCAATTTTAAATCAAGTAGAATTGTTCCATCCATTGCCAGTCAGATAACAGAATATAGCTGTCTGAATCACCAGGAAATGTTGAAATGATGCTTGGTTTAGGCTGATATCTTACTAAGTCTCTGAATATGAATTTACACACTTCTAAACATAAAACTTTCTCTGCATAGATGCAAGCCCAAAGGAGACCAATTATATTATTTTCCAGCCAGCCTCAGGGGCATTTTTAAATTTGTCAGTGAAACAATATGAGTTCGCAGACAGAACCATTTGTCTCTGACTTGCAAAGTAAAATAACAGCATGCATATTGAAAGCTCAATCTGATATAACAACATAACTCTGATAGAGTAGCTGACACATGGTAGACACTGTTTCCAGTATTTTATTGTTTCTCTTAGTTCTCTATGTATATATGTTGATATGACTTTTATTGTTTTCCAAATGAGAGGCTGGGATGCCAAGGAAATCATCAGGCTTGTATATATTGAAGTGGCATAGATGCCTTGTGAACCAGGAGTTGACATTCAAAGGCAGCAGCTTTAAGCAATGTGTTGTTCTATATTTTGTTATAGAAAATAAGAGTTACCGAGTGAGTTATTTGGAAAACAGTGAAATAGTGAAAATAGTGTACTCTTTTGCTAAATTTTATAGTAAATTAAGATAAATATAATTTCTAGAACTTGGCTTGTCACATTTGTTGAAAACAAAAAAAAAAGTTTCAATTTTCACCCATCAATATATTTTTTAAACTATAGCAGTAATCTATCTTTGATTTCAGTATTTAAAAATGCTATAAGTAATAAGAAATTACAGCTCAAATATTTCTTAAAACAATCTGGATATTTAATCTTTTCTAGTGAGGGATTTTTCTTTAGTAATTTAGAGACCTATATCCAGAGATAAAATATCTGGAAAATATGAGTTTTCCATAAGAGATATTAAAAATTCTGTCTAGAGAGCTGCAACAACTTACATTGAGAAAGTAATGCTGAAGATCATGTTCTTTGGAATAAGTTTCTTAGTCTTTGTATTCTCTTGAATTTTGTTTTATAATAGTAAGAAAAGAGTGGATTAGCTACACTTTAATCTTAACTTTGTCACTTTAAATGTTTTTTATTTGAATATGTAATTGAGAGATTTTATTTATTTGTTTGTTTGGCAATTCTAGAAACATGCATATCCACATTTTTTACAAAATAGTTTGTATCAAATGTAACAAAAGGTAATGTTATTTATTGAACTATTCATATTAAGTAAATGTAGTTTCTAGCCGATATTTCATGAAAACTATTTCAAGCATTTGTGTCTATTTCTTCTTGATATACATGATCAAATAATGGATGTCTACTGTGAAAAACACAAAAGCATTAACTTTAATATAAACTATAATTTGTAAAAAATATAAATCAGGTGAACAAATTTTATGAAATGTATATAGTGAATATTTATGAATAGTGAATACATCTCTATTTCTCTTTTTGTCATTTATAATGAAGATAACAAATTTTAATTATTAGATAATTGCTGCTATATATTTATAATATCTCTGATGTACATATACATATATAATCTTGGTTTAGGTTTAAGTGAAACCAGTTACTGGGAAGTGATCTGGTTGGCTCAGAAGCAATATTATACACTTCTGAACTTTGCTCTTTTTTTAGTCTTCAACAATATGCTATGTAATTAAGTCCTTCATCAGTTCTCTTCCTTTTTATCACAGGCTCTTTTTATTTCACAGGCTATTTCCTCAACTTCATGGTGTTTCCCATCTAGTGGTTTATAAGAAAGTCCCCAAATAAATTTGGATCCATTGTAACATCCAATTTCTTGCCAGAGTGAATCTGACCTATCCTATGCTCACTTACTCTGCTCAGCTAGGCTATTTGCAACCTTCCTATTGCTGGTGTCAAAAATGAATATGAGATACACTGTCTTATAAATGGTATATTGAGAATAAAGTGGTAGAAATGATACAAAATATCAAGTGTCAAAAATGTTAATAAGTAAAACAGAAATAGAAATACACGAAATTTCACATAAATCAAACTTACTCTTCACTTTATTGCTCTCCACATTGAGCATTTATCGATGATGCAGTATAGAGGTCATGAGATAACAAATAATAGATTATCAACATGAGCAAAAATCAACAAACACAAATGTTCTACATATAAGCTACCCACCTACTATAGCATGAATTATATAATTCAGTGAATACATGACTTATGTAATATACTGCATGTAGAATGCTAAAATGTTTATTCATAGTAAAATAGTAATTTTTAAATATATATATACACACATGTTTATGTCTTCAGAAAATTATCTGCATATTCAGTACATAAAATAGAGTGTCTGTAGACTATGAAAAGTCAGAAATAATAACTATAGTTATAAATAATGCATCAAACAATATATTCCATATTTGAAAATGATTGAGAGGATATATATTAAGGATTCAATCAAAAGTGTTGTACATATTCATTATATAATATTTTGCTTGCCGTTTAAAAATCAGAATGTGCTATTTTAATACTCTTGCATAATAAAAGAGAATGGAACACAGAGTAGTTTTTTTTTTGAGCAGATAGAATCTATACTCTTGTAAAAGCTACTTGGTCAATGGATCCATATTCTACTTTAACATTATACAAGAATACTACAATCATGATGCTCCATACCTTATTCTAAAAGCACATGTTCTGACAGCACACAGACATAATCAGTGTATTTAATGTCAGAATATAAACTGTCATTACATATGCACACATCTAAACATCTAAACACAAAAATTTATGATACGAACATTAAGATATGTGAACATATACCTATAGTACCATGTTCATAATATAAACTGGTAGGTTTGAAAAAGTTAACTGTTATATTCGTAACTCATTTCTCAGCAAGTGGCAATTATCTCACAGATTTACAATGATATCAGTTTTATTAATATGACAAAATAATTGACAACAACAAATTAAGCAAGTAAAAGTTCATCTTGTCTTAGAGCTTCTGTATACAGTCATCAATCATGTCAGGAAAAACATGACATTAGACGCAGGTGCAGGTGGCAATTGTTCTAAATGCCTTCACTGTCCAAGTAGAAAGTGAGAAATCCAGGACCTCAGCTAGATCTGATTTCTTTATGCAATTCCTGAAATTTTTCTGACAAAATTTGGATAAAGTCTTTCTACCAAAAGAATCTAATTGTTTTGATTTCTTACAGATATTTTGAGCAGTTTCCTCCTAGAAGATTCTACTTAATATATATAGTTGAAAATCAGTTTCAGCCATGACAAACTTCACATCACATGGAGAATTTTTTCAGAACTTCTAACCAGCTCCTCCTGCTTATCCTCCCAATCTTCTCTCTTTTTTTCATTATCCTTTTTCTTGTCTATATTCTTCCATTACCCTTCCTCTTTCTTCTTCTAGATATTCTATTTAATGAAGGCCTGAACTTTAAATTATAGATGACAAAGCAGGGGTTATGTTACTCATCATAAATAGAATAACTAGAACTGAATGAACAAACATTCCTGTATTTAATGACCAGCACTTTAAAATATTTAAAGCTAAACAAAACTGCTTACCATATAAAATGTTATGTGGTGAACTCAATTTCATATTCACCCAATAAAATCAATGTGTATTTAGAGATCTTGAGGAGAATGAGAAGAATTTAGGATAACAGATGTTGACAACCTTCCTGACAGCTTAACATAATGTTTCTACTATAGTTCCATCCTAATTTTCCTTTTCATTTACTTTTCTGTAAAAAATTTTGTTTGCTTTCTTCTTTTTCATGAAAATTTA
The DNA here is from genome assembly GCA_963919715.1 of Microtus obscurus. Taxonomy (NCBI): domain Eukaryota; kingdom Metazoa; phylum Chordata; class Mammalia; order Rodentia; family Cricetidae; genus Microtus; species Microtus obscurus. The sequence goes on along the minus strand of CAWTZC010000789.1, from coordinate 5,526,578 downwards.
TGTATTTTAAAAACTGTAAACTTTTCTTAGCATTGAAATATAGCTCTATTTAGCAGTACCGTTCACTTCAGAGAGGTTGATGGGCATTAAATAAACTCACTATGGAATTTGCCTTCAATGTGACAACTGGGCAATAAATGGCTCTTGCCTAGACTGTGGCATAACTTGATGTTATGCAGTATAAACTGGACATGCAGGACCCAAAGAAAAATGACTGCTAAACTTGCCTTTAAAAGATGAGTTGGTCCTTCATGTTACCTGCTTCACAGAAGAAACTGCCAGACATTCTGCAGGACACAGAAGAAAATGATGGGAAAACTGCAAATATAATCAAAATAGTCTTTCAAATTTCCAGCTTCATGGAAAAGTCTCCAAGAATAGGTTGAAAATGAATGTCCCAACATTACAAAAGAACTTTGGGTGACTGGCCAGGCATGCACTAAGTTGTCTATGTCTATTCTAGAGTTTTGAAAAGTGCTTATAATGTACTTCCTGTTTACTTGGGTAATATATTCTTCTGGCGTCCTTCAAGCATTGAAGACAGATGGTTATAGTGTTCCTTAGTTATGATAAAAGATAATTTACATATAAATATTGTAACTATCATTCTTATTTGATAATTGTTTTGTTATATGCAATTTTATTATGTTAAAGATAAAATAAAATGTTCCTTTTAATTTAGATAGAAAAAGGATGATGATGTGAGATTCTCCTATGTAGGCTATAAATATGTTTGATTACCATTGGTTAATAAAGAAGCTGCTTTGGCCAATGGCTCCTCAGAGCAAAGTCAGGCAGGAAATCTGAACAGATGCATATAGAGAGATTAGGCAGAGTCACAGAGATGCCATGTAGCTGCTGAAGGACAAGGACACTGGAAATTTACCAATTAGCCATAGCCTTGTGGAGATGCATAGATTAATAGAAATGGGTTAATTTAAAATGTAACAGCTAGGAATATGCCTCAGTTTCTGGCCAAACTCTGTTGTCATTTGTATAGTTTCTGTGTGATTAGTTCAGTCTGTGTAACTTAGAAACGAAAAAGTTGTCTCTGCTTACACATGTTTCCACACACTTCCCCCACAAATACCGTCACACCCACAAACATACCCAGATACCTGAATTTATGACCAGGCATTTGCTAAGTGTACTTTACACTTTGGAGTAGCTGTCACAATAGCAGAATTTGTGTTCAAACAAGAAAGAAAAAAATCTAATAAAAATGAAATACAACTTTCTCTGATATTTTAATGAAAATGGCCCATTAGAACTTGAATTGTACCAGAGGGTCTCTCGTCATTTAAACACAACCAGACTTACAAGATAATTCTTTAAACATAACTGATTATTTTGATGATGTGGGAGATAAAAGGTCAAACTCAATGCCAAATGATAGACTGCGGATGAGAAATGTAAAGTGTACTGGACTGTACGAGAGATTTCTCTGGGTGAAATCCCTTCATTTCTGCATCCATTCCTCATAAACTCTGCATTTTGCTGTCTCAGCAGCTGCCTAACAAAGGCCACTGTCCAGTCGCAGAAATTATGTGGTGTTTGAAATTCACCTGTGTCGTAGCTCAAGGAGAATCAGTAAGCTGGAAAATTCACCACCTCCACTGTCTCTATCAGATCTGTGAATATCTCTGATCTTCTGGATTGTAATCCTATTCCCTACACAGTTAATCTCAGACATGGGATTAGAAGAGAAGAGGTAGATTAAAACTTTCTCCAGTGTGCTGGGATCATGTACTGGTGCAGAAAATGTTTTAAAGTAGCCATTAGCTCCAATTTGAGATTCTCAAGATGACACATTTTAGTATGACCCTGGGACTAGATGATATAGACAATGCAGTATCATAGGTGACAAACTTAACAAGTCATTTCATATTCTGAAGAAAATGCTCGTATCTTGGAATCATTTACAGTATGTTATGGGGTTAATGTATCATAAACCTAAGCATGATTATGGAAATTAATAAAATAAGCACATAATGTAGAATTTTTGCTTTCTCTAACTTAGAAAAATACTATGGTAAGACATGGATATAGAAATAGTAATGTAATCCAAATAACGAAGGACAGAAATGGTATAAGAAGAAATGTGCTACCCTTCCATTGACAATCCCCTATTTCCCATTAGCCTATCACCATTTATAAGAATCATGGTCTATTAATCTGTATAAATTCCCCCTCTATGAGTTTTTAACTTGAGATAGAGGAATTATATTAGCACTTATCTCTGACTACATATTGCAGATGAATGTATGCTTTATTTATTACTGCACTAAGAAATCTAACTATCCTAGCTTTAATTGAAACCATACTTCCCTCACCCATTCGGCATCCTGAAGAAGTCTCCATATTTTTTTCTCAGAGTGTCCTATAGGCTTTCCTTCTGCAAGAACAAAGTTATTGCTTTCATTTTCGATTTGAAGTTTTGGTTACTCCTCTTATAGTTATAAACTTAATGCTTTAAAATGTACTTAAGGCATTCGTTTGTCTTTTAATGTTGCATATTGAAGTTTATTATACACACTTGAGTGTATATAGCAACACTTCAAAATATAAATGCTTTTAATTATGTACACAGAATCCTAGATAGCAAACCCAAAATCTTTCACAAGCGCTTCTGTACTCACTCCCTGTCTCTTTTGCCTTCCACAGAGGAACTGTATACGGGATTCTATACTTTTCAGTCCACATAATGTATGTTATTTTATCTTATTTTTATTTTTTCTAATAATTTTTTATTACTTTATAAATAGTACCATTCAAAATGTCCACTTACTTCCCTCCTCCTACTTCCTTCCTGCTTTCCCACTCACCCCACTCACCCTCCCCCTTCCCCCTTCAGTCCTAAAAGAGAGCAGGGTACCTTGCCCTGTGTGAAGTCCAAGGCCCCCCCCCATCCAGACTTAGGAAGGTGTGCATCCAAATAGAAAAGGATCTCAAAAAGCTAGTATATGCAGTAGAGACAAATCCCAGTGTCATTATCATTTGCTTCTCAATCTGGAACTGGCCTTGTGTGTTATTTTATTTTACTTCTTTCATGCCACATAATGCTTATGATCTCTATCAACCATAATTCAGTTTATTTTTATTGTTGTTGGGGATAAAACCACTTTAAGTATATGATACAATCAATGTATTTGTATTCTAATAATTCTAGAGTATCATCGCTTAAAATTTCAGGTCAATTAAAGTGCAAGTATTCTAGTTCAATTCTTATTTGAAAAGACAACGTAAATTATACTATTTTCTTCACGTGGTATATTATTGTCTATTGCTATGTTTAGAAATACATGAATACATTTATTCTTCAGACAATCAGTGCAAGCACATGCTAACTTCTTCTCTTTCTACATGGATGACAAAGAGGAATTCAAGTTGCCATAAGTGAAAATAATAGAGAAAAAGACAGCACAACCAAAGCCAGCTTTTTCTTTTGTAAATCTGCCAGTGGTGTACTCTTATAATAATATGAACCACGAGGTTGGAAGGTTTTGCTTTACTGAATATTTCTTCAGTCTACTATCATATGATATATAAGCCTGAAACTTTGTTATCGTTAGTTTAATAAGCTTCTCTGGAAGAATGTGATAGTTCGAATTTCAAGACTTAAGCACAAGGTAATCTGACTTGGAACATACTTCATTTTATTTTGGAAGATATTCCACAAGTTCCTTGTCCTTGGCTTTAATTAATGTAGCACCTGAGCAAGTAAATATTTACTTAATAGCAATATTAATATTACAGTAGTAAAATGTACTCCTCCAAGCTACAATATAAATCTGGCAGGCTAAATATATTGAATGGCTTTCATGCTTGTGAAGTAGATGAAATTGCATTGTATATCTTGGAACTTAGATTTTCTCCTACCATTTACTTTCCCTTAGCTATACATGTATGTGTATAATTATCTCTTTGTTATTAAAGTTCCTTATCTATTCCTTTAGTTTTTCTTCTCGAATTTGAGGAAAGATTCTCTTTTTGAGGTCATATCTAAGTAACCAAAATAAGATCTTTTCTTTACATCTGAATTATTTTGTGATGTTGCAATCTTGTTCTAATTCCTCTGTAAAGATCATTTTTATTATATCAATTTAACTCTTAAGGGCCCACATATGTGAAGCTTTATTTTAAAAAAAGAATAGATATTAGAGGGAAATCCTATTGAGAAATTTAACTTTGAAGGAGTGATTGGCACATAGGATTATTGACTTTGCTAATTTTGAAGATTTTTCTGACTCACTAAATATTAAACAACAAGCTTCAGAATATTATCAATTCTAAAAATCTACAAAGGAAAATCAAACTATGATAACAATAATATAATGTGAACACTCTCATGTGCTATATCTTGGATTGTCCTACTAGAATTACTATAAAACTCAACAGAATTATTTCCATGTTAACAAATAGGTAGAAATATGATATTCACAAATTCAACTTATTAAATATTTGAAAGTATGTGCCAAGAGTGCACAGATTTTGAAACTATATAATCTTTCTCCTTTGCACATCTTACAACATAAAAGATAACAGTCACATGCTTAAAATAAATCAATTAGAAAAGAAAAGCATATGAAATTATTGACATATTGTTTAAGAATCATTCGCTAATTATCCTAATGTTCTTTAATACTTTCATGTTTATCAGTACAAGATGGAAGAAAAATACCAAAAGTGATAGCATGTAGAAAGCTTCAATGAAAGGAATGACATTGTTAAAACAAAATAACAAACAACCACAAAAACATGTTATACTCTTTCTCATATGGAAGAAAATCCTCCTTATAAAATTTCTAAGATTCTTTTCCACACTGACTAATTTATTTTAATAGAGTTTCATTATCTTTGTATATTAACACAAACAATATCTAGTTCACTGATACCACTACATAATTGAGTAAGTCTTTAAGACTCTAGGACCCATGTCATCTAAAGTTTGAACAAGAACCTCATACAGTACAATCCTTCGCTGTTGTTGATGGGAAATCTTAATTCTTAAGCAAAGGCCCTCTGGTGTTTAATTTTCAACATCAAAATGATTAGTTTAAGAAACCCCTAGCTACAACATTTTTTAGGAAAATCTTAGAGCCTGTCTATGAAGTTCATTTCAAAGATAATTAATTAAGAGAGAAAGATCTCCCTTGGGTGTAGTAGATTGCATCATTTCATGGACTGTGGTGATGGGGTGAATAACAAAGAAAATGAGGCAGCATCATGAGACATAGTACACCTGTTCATCACCACCATGACCTGCTGAGATTTTAGACCACTCATATTACCAGAGGCACAAGCAATTTATTTGCCAATATATCTTTAATTCCTTGAGGGAATCTATTTATGTTGAAGCTAAATTAATCCTTTATTTTGGAGTTGTTTTTGTCAGGTGTTTGGAAATTTCAAGTAATTAATATAAATCAGTTGATTTATATTTAGAAGTAATATTATAAATTATCAGCCAATTGTTGCATGTTTTGTCTTTCATATTAAGATCTTAGGAAGAATATATATATATTGTTCCTGCCCTTGATTAAGGTATTGTTTTGTGCAACTCATTTAAAAATTTAATGTGTAATTAAGAATTTGGTCAATAGATAATGATCTATAATAGTCAAGCTTGTAGTCAGGTAGTTGGGTTTTCTAGATGTACAGAGATATATTTCACATGGATAAACATTCTTCAAACCTTTCAAGTGCTTACAGAATATGGCATTTAAAATGTTTTAAGAACTTAGGACTTTTAATGACACTGAGACATATCTGCTTCTGGCATCACCAATCTTCTTCAAGAAGATGATAGGCATCAAAGAGGCTCCTTATAGAGGATGTTAGCCTTTGGACAAGAAACTGCTCTTGCCTGGACTGCTTGATATTATTTTGTATGAACTGGACATGTAGGACCCACCAAAAACATGACTGCTAAACTTGCCTAAAAGTGAGATGGTCTTTTGGAGTTCCTGCTTCATGAAAGAGTCTTCCAGACACTCTGTAATACATGGAAGAAAGTTACTGACAAACTGTCAATATAGGTAAAACTGTCCTTGAAATTTCTGGTTTCATGGAAAAGTATGCTGGATACGATTGGTCTGTAGGCTGAAGATAGATACTCCTATGATACAGAAGAACTTTGGGTGACTGTCCAGGCAGTGAGATATCTCTGTCCATTCTAGAGGTTTGGAAGTTGCTTACAATGCACTTCTTGTTTACTTGGTATTATTATATTTTTTCTGAGGCCATTGATGGTGTTGATGAATACGTAGCTATAGTTATAGTTTTCTTAAGTTATGATAAAAGACAAATCTTTAGATTCACAAAGATAAAATAGATGATTGAGTACTTTCCTTAATTTGCCAAATGTAAATGGGCTAAATATTTTAATGTAATTCTTGCTTTATAACTGTATTGTTGTATATAATCTTGCTATGTTAAAGTGAAAACTTTCCTTCTATTTAGACAGACAAAGGTAGGTAACGTGGTATACCCCCTCTGTGTGCTGTGAATACCATTGGTTAATAATAAAAGAACTTTGGGCCTATTGCAGAACAAAATAGGGCAAGGCAGTAATTTCAAGCAGAAAAAGATGGACAGAGTAGGCAAAGTCAGGGAGAAGACATGTAATCATGAGCTAGTAGGTCAAACAGTGTTCTACTAATACCATGTGATTATTTTGGGTCTGGGTAGCTGGGAAGTAAATAAGCAGCCTCCGACTACAGAGACAGGATGGAGACTTCTCATTTATAGTTGAATGTTTCAACCATTTTTCACTTTCTCTATATTGTGTGTCTGTGGGTCCTTGTATTTTTTACATTTTCTACAGGAAAAAGTTTCTATGATGATTCCTGAGCAAAAAACAAACAAAAAAACAAATGATCTATAAGTATTAGGAGCATCTACTGCTATACTGCTACTTTTATTTTTAATTATTTTAAAAAGACAACAAACTACACTTTTTTCCTTTAACATAAAAGTTCCAGTTTAGACTCCCTTCCCTCCTCCAATTCCCTCCACATTTTCCTCCTCTGCCATCTGCTCCTCAGAGAGAGTAAGGTATATCGCTTTGTTTAAGGAACAAGACCCTGCCTACTATATTTAGGCTGAGTAAGATATCCATCCAAAGATAACTGGTTTTCAAAAAGCCAATACAAGCATTAGATATAAATTCTGGTGCCAATGCCAGTGGCTCCACAGTCTGCCCAGCCACAGAGTTTTCGCTCATATCCAGAGGGTCTAGTTTGAACTTATGCTGGTTTCCTCCCTATCCAGCTGGAGTTAGTGAGCACCCATTAGCTCAGGTAAACTGTTTCTGTGAATGTTGTCGTCATGGTTGTGACCTCTTTGTTAATATTCTCACTCCTTCCGCTCATTATCTGGACTCAGTCCAGTGATCTGCTGTGAGTTTCTGCCTCTGTTTTCATCAGTTGCAGGATGAAGGTTCTAAGGTGATATTTAAGATATTCATCAATTTACTACAGGACAATGCCAGTTCGAGCACTCTCTCCTCTATTTCTTAGAGTCTTAACAGGCATTGCTGGATATCAACAAGTAGGAGAATGCAAATAGATCCATATCTATGCCCATGCACAAAACTTAAGTCCAAATGGATTAAAGATCATAATATAAGTCAGACCACCTGACAGAAGAGAAAGTGGGAAGAAGCCTTCAATGCATGCAGACCAGAAACTACTTCCTAAATATAACTCCAGTAGCACAGGCACTGAGAGCAACAATAAATAAATGGGACCTCAGAAACTGAGAAGCTTCTGTAAAGCAAAGGACAGAGTCAATAACATAAAAAGTCAGCACAATGAATGTGAAAAGATCTTCATCAATCCCACATCAGAGAGAGGACTGATAATCACAATATTTAAGAACTCAAAAAATTATACATAAAAAGTCCAAATAACCCAATTAAAAAACTGGGTGCAGCACTAAACAGAAAATTCTCAACAGAAGAATCTCAAAGGGCGGAAAAACACTTAAGGAAATACTTAGGATCTTTAGACAGCAGCGAAATGTAAATCAAAATGACTCTGAGATACCACCTTACACCAGTCAGAATGGCTACGATCAAAAACCACCAATGATAGCTTATGCTGGAGAAGATATGGGGAAAGCAGAACACTCCTCAATTGCTGATGGGAATGCAAACTTGTACAACCACACTGGAAATCAGTATAACATTTTATTAGAAAATTGGTAATTAATGTACCTCAGGACCCAGCAATGCTACTCTTGGGCACATACTCAAAGATGGTCAATCATACTACAAGGACATTTGTTCAACTATGTTCAAGTGTATATTAAAAATCAATTTATTAATCGTACCTGCATGGAGCATTTGACACTTTCAATTATATAGATGACTGTAGCTGCATCTTGTCAATACTTACTTATTTCAATAAGTAATGTTGACAGCAATACTGAGATATTGACAGTTCTATGGAATTTCTTATTTAGACATTTATTCATCAGTGGAACTTTTAGAACAATGTTTTACAGATTACAGATATTACAGAAAAACAAAAATAAGAAAGAAATCTATGCTTATGCAATTTCAAATGCTTCCCTAAAAACAAAGAATTAAAGCTAAACATGCAAAAATAAGATTATTTGAATTGGAATGAGGACTAAACTTTATGTGTGGGTATAAGTGCAAATATTTAGAGTTAGTTAGAGAATATGCTTGTTTAGTAATATGCTGTTGATTGTTTCTGCTCCAAGATTTATCATATTAGTAATACTGGATACTTGAATAGGTTTCTAGTATCAGGCATGATTTCCCCCATGATGACTGATTTTTAAATTTAATTATAGGAATGGTGGTTACTGTTAAGTTATATATGTCACTACTACACACCTAACACTAATGTGTCACATTGGACATTGTTATAATTCATAAGTATCTTAGTTGGTTAGTATTATAGGTTGCTTTCTCTGTTGGGAAGTTTGCCCAGTACCTTCTGGTATCATGCATGACAGCTAGTTCTCAGGGAGATTTTCATGTCAGATTCCTGTAGAGGGACATGACATGCAAATTATGTCTGAAGTATGATACCTTCATCATCTATATCACAACCATTCCTCCAAGATTGAAGATCATTATGGAATATGCAATAGGAAAAATATAAAAATCAGAGATACTGGACATCTGCAGAGAAATAGTAATTGGCAGAAATGATAGGGCTATTTCATACATGAACTGGTAGCATCCTTGAGGCACACATAAAACCTTTCCAATAGTAACTTGGACAAAGTCACGGCGTGCATAGTAGAGCACTGGCAATTGATGGTTTATGAAAGAAGTAAAGTTACTTTTCTTCATGAATGGAGCTTCTGAAAGGCTACCCAAAATAGATTAATCCATAATAATGCACATACTATGCTGAAGCTCTAAAAGGACTCATTGATTCATATAACATGTTGTCTGGGACAGTGGTAAGGCAGAGGAGATAAGTCAGAAGTTAAGGATTAAATACAAATATATGATATGCATATATAAAATTCTCAACAGTAAAATAAATAAAAATGAATCTTTTTACCAACTTAGTAGAATTTAATATGTCCTGCTGATTTTCTATAACTTTCTGAGAAAAAAACCTGAAAATAAAGTCAAATTTGGCCCATAAAGAACAAATGATATGTGAGATATATTGCTATAAATAAACTAGGAATAATTTTGAGACATCACAATACTAAACGAGATGAATTTTGAGTAATTGAAATTAGGTCATTCCATAGTGTTGGCTGAATTTTGTATAATTATGGACACTAATTGTCCATAAAAGCTTATTTACCTTTTGTACTAGCCTAATGGTGACAAAATTTTGTTCAAGAATTCCCTTCCTTCATATATTATATGTAACCCAAAAGAAGCAGATCACATCCTCGAGTGGAGAAGATTCTAATTGTAGACTGTGTACATTAGACAGGCACTGATCAAATTCTTCATGGAAATGAAATTAGTTTTAATTCCTGTTGCAAATTGTGGATCTATTATGTTCTAAATCTGCAAATTAATGAGATGCAAAGCTGGTGGAATAATAGTATTAATATTCATGTGTAGGTTGATACTCATAAGTCCTGAAGAACCCACCATCAATGCTGACCCTTGACACTTTGGTTATAATTTTTATCTTTTTTTGTATGCATGCTAACCATTTTATGTACAAGTAAATCCTTGAAATACAAACACATTTTGTGTTATTTAACTGACACATGGCCCTTTTCCACTGATGTTCACCTCTCCTTATAATAGATCTTGTCTCACTTTATCCTCTGGAACTGTTAAAGGATCGTTTTATTTTCTAAAATATGTGACACTGGAAATGACAGGTTTAGACATTGAGAAGCATTAACTTTCAATGTCCTTGCATTAGGCTCTTTTATCAGACCCTTAAAGTTATTTTTACACTATTTTGATACTTAATTTTTTATGGCATGTGAAAATGTATTTGTCTGCCAGAGCCTGGAGAGAATTACAGAGAAGGATGACAGATGATGCTGTCATCACTCGAAATGTCATTAGCTTGGCAGTTTTCTCTGGAGCAAATGGGAGTACATCTATAAACAGGAGGAGCTTGGACGGCAATATAAATATTTTCATAGAGATTTAATGATATCTGGTCACTTAACAAAGTGTTCCCTATACACATTATATTTAAAATATACATTAATATTAATGTTAATTGTGGTATTTAATTTTCTTATTGTTCATCTAATAATGCTAGCAATAAATTTTTAAGTGACTGCCCTGAAATATATATTCATTTAATACAATATTTGACTCATAGCTTGTAGTGAATAAAATATTTTAAATTGTGGATGATAGAGAGAGTCAACTTTCTAGTCTAACATTTCCCTGTTTTAAAGCCTATAGCATTTGTAAATATCATGACAAGCAAGAATCTTAACTTTTCTAAATAATTTCAAGTTTGAATATATTTTCCTTTATTCATTAATTCATGATAGGGCTACTTTGAGGACACTTGAAATTTGTTTAAAAGACCTCACATATATATCTTTCTTAGCACGTATTTGTTTTTCTCCTTAAAAAAAAAAACAGATTTTCTTCCTCATCTACATTAATTGATGAATTCATTCTTATTTTCCTCTCTCAGTTCATATATTAATTTAATGATAGAAGTAATAGGTATCTATTTCTAACACTGGTAAGCAAATAGCTATATGAGTTATTTGTTTTGTATCTAGGAGAAAAACTGACAAAGCAACTTGAGGAAAAAGGTATTTTTAGGTTCCCAAATCAAGAAAGTAGTCCAACACAGTGGGAAAAACATGGAAGCAATAACTTGATTATGATAGCCATTTTTGTCTGTAGTTGGGAATATCAGAAATACAAAATATAGCACTCAGCTAAATTGTTTTCTTTTCATTCATTTCAGAATACTATCTCCTTGGTTGGTGCTGCCTGTATTTAATATGGGTCTTTCCCAAACTTTTAACCTAATGTAAGTAACTCCTTGAAGATGACCAAAGGCTAATATAATTTTAAAAATCCTTCATAGATTTGTTTAAAGGGTTAATATCTAGGTGATTGTAGAATTTTACTGTATAGGGTAACCATTATTGTAGTTGCGTTTCAGCACATATTCTGGTCAAAAATATTCCCATAGCACTACACACACACACACACACACACACACATCCCATTACAGTGTTCATGAGCAGCAGCTAATTTACCACTAATGCAAATGTCTTTGTTAGTGTTACTATTTCTGTGATGTAATGTCCCGACCAAAAGTAAGTTGGGGAGCAAAGTGCATATTTCACTAAAATTTCCAGATAACATTTCATTAAGAAAAGCAGTGAGAGAAGGAACTCACACAGTACAGATGCAGAGTCACATAGGTGTTCTGCTTATTGGTTTGCTCCTCATGGCTTGCTCAGTCTACATTGTTATAGACCACAGGACTACCAGCTTGGGATGGTCCTGGGCCCTTCCCTATCAATCACTAATTAAGAAAATGCCTTATAGGCTTGCCAAGAGCATAATATTGTAGAACTATTTTCTTAATTAAGGTTCCCTCCTCTTGAATGAGTTTAGCTTGTTTCAAGTTGACATAAAACTATCCAGCAGTAAACAAAACTAAAGATTCACACCTTAATTGCATAGGCCACATTTAAGTGTTTATATATGCTTTAATAAGGGTTAATAGTGATCTGTTGGACAAGTCCTCTTACTAATTTCATGATAGATGGGAATAGAACAGTAGAAGCAATATCAAAGCAAAAGAAAAAAAAGGATGATAGAGTAAAATGGACAGCGATGATGAACACGATGAGGAGACAAAAAGATAAGTTCATTGGCTTGCAAAACTTGGAAGGTGAAATTCAAAAGTGATGAAATTACTCTGTCTATGGCATCATTGCTGATTTAACCTAGAAAATAATAATGTTAAGAGATAACAAGAAACTGATACACAAGGATTTGATATTCTAGATTTCTGCTTTCATTTAACAACTGAATAATTAAAATATGAAATAAAATAACAGTGTATGCAAATATGAATCCAAATTTAAATTATTTTAAATGTTTAATAGATAATATTAACCTTCAAGCGTCTTATAGGTTTGGAAATGCTGTTGTCAGTTGCAGATAATTTTTGGTAATGGGCAGGAGTCCAAATCCACTTATTTCTTTTGGAACTTGAACTGAATCTGGTTCAAACCTGTGCAGGACCTTTGTATGTGTTTCCATGGTCACTGTGAGTTCATAAGTCCATACATCCTGTCCTATTTTGTAAACACTGTTTTCTTGGAGTTATCCATCCTCCCTGGCCCTTACAACCCTTTCTCCTCCACTTCTCCATTACTATTTGAGCCTTGAGGTGAGGAATTTGATAGAAATACATCTGATTTAGAAATAGTGTTTCAATGTCTCTTAGTCTCTGCACATTGTCCACGTGTTTGTCTCTGTGTTAGTTTCCACCTACTGCAATAGTATGCTTCTATGATACTATGATTTTTAAAAATTTAATTTCAAATTTAAATGATTTTAAAATTAGACATCAGCATGAAGATAAAGTAAATATATATTATGTTATGCAAATATTTACATTTTGTTTTTGATGTAAAAATAAACATAGATATTTTATATTTCAAATAAATACTCTGAAAGACTTAGACTGAATAATCATTTGATAGTCAAAATGTGTAAGAGACAAGAAAATAAAATATAATACCTTGGGAAAATTAAATAGTTTTGCAGTGTGACTTGGCACTGAATTTTTAAAGGCTTAATGGGGTAAAACAGCTTCACCTGTACAAACTATGAAAAACAAATTCAAGATAATAAAACAAATTCACAGGAAAAGAAGTATAATCTTTAGCAAAACCTTGCCACAGTAAGTGATTAGCATTTTTTTAACAGTGAAAGAATATTGAAGATCACAGTTCAATGACTTTGTGGGACACCAGGTACTGATCACTTTAACTCAATTTCAGATAACTTAATTTTCTTTTCATTTTTGTAGGAACATTGTTTTCTTTTATTGAAAATACATTCTTTTCTCATGCAGTATATTTTGATTATATTCTACCCTCCTGTTACTCTTTTCAGTTCCTACCTAGCCTCTCCTCCCCACCAGATTCACTATTTTTCTGTCTTACACTAGAAAAAAAAAACGGCTTCTAATAGATAACAACCAAATATATCACCATAAAATATAGTAATATGAAGAAAAATTAATATCAAAGCAACACAACAGGAGGATAAAAAGGCCTAATATCAGGCAGAAGAATCGAGACCACACTCATTTTCATAGTCAGGAGTCTCATAAAAATGCTGAACTAATAGCTGTAATACATATGCAGAGGCCCTGGTACAGACCTCTGTAGGCCCTTGTTTGCTCTTTTACTCTCTGTGAGATCACATGTACCTTGGTTAGTGGATTCATAGGGCCTTGTCCTCCTGGAGTTCTCTACCCCTCTGGCTTTTATGAGTTTCCCACCTGTTCTTCTATAGGATTCCCTAAGTTCAGAGAGGGGAGATTTTATAGGGATATCCAATTTAGAATCTTTCTCCACAGAATGTCCAGCTGTGTATTAATATATCCATTCCCATCTGTTGCTGGAACATGCTTTTCTGATGATGACTTTATAAGACACATATGGATCCACAGAAGTTAGTTGAGATGAGGGTTCTCTCTGGGATTCACAGATCTCTCTAGAAAGAGGAAATAGAACGGAGTTCAAAAATGGACTAGGAACAGGAGGGTCAGTAGCCAGAGGGATCAGGTGAGTGGGTGGATAGGATGAAGAGAGGGAGTGTGTGGGGGAGAGATGGCTGAAATTAGGGGGTCGTTACATGGGTGTTGTGGATTCCTAGGGCAGTTGAAACTTCCTAGAAGCTATGAAAATGTCCCTAATGAGGACACATATAGTACTGGTGGATATAATGTTTCAACTGCCCATTTCATGGAGTCAGATAAGGCTTCCCGTGATGATAGAATGTTATATTCAGTTTAGTTGTTAGCCTAAGGGACCCCAATGGAAATCTCCAAACAAACTATGATAAATCCTAGGACAAAATGGTTTTCTTCTCAAGCTAACAACAGGGTCCCATTGCCGAAAACAACACCCATACAAAGAGTAAACATGGAGAAGTCCAAGCTTGTGCCTACATAGATCTCTCACCCCTACATTCTTAATCTGCCTTCTTAATGTTGGAGAGTTTTGAAGGAATATTTAATTGATAGGTTTAATCTAAAGTAAATTCATGCTCTCTAAGTAGCGCATGATTGTATGGTAAATTATATCAAGAGTTGTTGCATCAGAACTGATTATCTTGAAAAAAATGATAGTGGAAAGTTAGACAGTGAGTGTCTGGCCTTTTAGATTGGTGACCCCAGTAAACCAGAGGGAAAAATTTTGATGCCAGAGGGCAAAGTTACACAGCTCAAAATTCCTTTGCTTGCAGATGTTTCCCAGATCAAGAGCACTCTGGTTAAGGGACTTCAGATACCCATACTAGTTAACCACTGATCTAGATGGCCAGGAAGACTTTTGATATCTTTGTACAAAAGGACTGGCTATCCTTTAAACCCTTACTCAATATGTCTTTGATTTGTAACTATTTAAAAGAAAAAGTAAACATAAGCCTACTCACAATGAGCTGAAGTATTTCTTGGAGCACCACCCACTTTGGGATTTTTCTCTTTTCTTCTAATAAATTATGTGGGTTGAAGTACTACAATTATTTAAATTAAAAAGCATTCATTAGTTGGGCATAGTTGTGAATGCCTTTCACCCCAGGCTTTGAAAAACCAAGGTAGAGGAAGTTAGATCTCTGAGAGTTGGAGGCCACTATGGTCATTATAGTGTCTTCCAGGAGGGAAAGACCTACATAGTGAAATGCTGTCTCAAAAAACAAACAAACAAACAAAAAAAACATTTCTCAGCTATTAGAAATGTCTGAAAATATCTCAATTTCATATAATTATAACTGTTCTTTTAAATACTGACTCATTTCAGGATAAAGTAGGATATACTCACAAACTTTCAAGTGACCAAACTTTTTAAACATTTATACAGAAAAACACATTTACATGATTTGCTTTATATAAAACATTGAACATTATTCTAGCATAATTTTTTATCAAATTCATGATGAAAATCTCTGTGTGGAGATTACATGTTATTATAAAAAACATTCCAATGAGGATTTGACAAAAATAGCATCATTTAATCTTAGAATATTTCAAATGACTCATTGTAAAAACCTTAATTTTTAGTAAGATAAACCACAAAACTTTAGAAAAATAATGAGTTGTCTAACTTCTTATAATGTTTAAAGGGATAATTTCAAATGAAAATCTACTTAATGTCACTAGTTCTGAATTGTGGCACATTTTGAAACACTTAAAACATGATCATTTGGGTATAATAATTATTGCTCTTTGGAGTTAATCTCTCGTAAAGAATATCTTGTCAGTAAGTTTTTTTGGGGGGGGCTTTATCTATCTTAAAAAGCCTTTGTAACATAATCTCCATGGATTTTATTACAGTTGAAATTTTATTTATAGCCATGAATACACTGAATAAATATTGGAAAACGAAGAAAAATATTATAGATAGTTTGACTATCATTCACAATGCTTCCTGAGCATTAGGTTAAGGAATTGCTTTGCAGATATCTCCATTGGGACTGGACTGCTCAACTCTGCATCCTGAATGTTGTGGTTTTCTCTAACGCTGTCTGTTGCAAAGAGAAATATTCTTGCTACATAATCCCTACACTTACTTCTATCTCTCTGTCTGCCTGTTGGTCTGTCATCTATCTATGTATCTATGTATCTATCCTATCTATCTATCTATCTATCTATCTATCTATCTATCTATCTATCTATCTTCTATCTATCTATCATCTATCTATATGTTTGTGTGTGTGTGTAATATCAGTTAAAACAATAAAATGCTATCCTGAGTGAGGTAAGCCAGTCCCAAAAAGAGGAACATGGGATGTACTCACTCATATTTGGTTTCTAGCCATAAATAAAGGGCATTGAGCCTATAATTCGTGATATTAGAGAAGCTAAATAAGGAGAACCCAAAGAAAAACATATAGGCATCCTCCTGATTATTAACCTTCATCAGGAGATAAAAGGAGACAGAGACAGAGACCCACATTGGAGCACTGGACTGAAATCTCAAGGTCCAAATCAGGAGCAGAAGGAGAGAGAGCACGAGCAAGGAACTCAGGACCACGAGGGGTGCACCCACACACTGAGACAATGGGGATGTTCTATGGGGAACGCACCAAGGCCAGCTGGCCTGGACCTGAAAAAAGCCCAGGATAAAACCGGTCTCGCTGAACATAGCGGACAATGAGGACTACTGAGAACTCAAGAACAATGGCAATGGGTTTTTGATCCTACTGCACGGATTGGCTTTGTGAGAGCCTAGGCAGTGTGGATGCTCACCTTACTAGACCTGGGTGGAGGTGTGTGGTCCCTGGACTTCCCACAGGGCAGGGAACCCTGATTGCTCTTTTGGCTGACGAAGGAGGGGGACTTGATTGGGGGAGGGGGAGGGAAAGGGGAGGCAGCAGTGGGGAAGAGACAGAAATCTTTAATAAATAAATTAATTAATTAATAAAAAAACAATAAAATGCCATAAATCTGAAAAAGAACAAGCAGTTGAAGGAAATGTCTTAATTGAGGGAGCCATTATGAGGCTGACAAGAAACCGTGCACTAGGAAAACACCCAGGAATCTACATGGATGACCTTAGCAAAGACCATAATCAATAATGGAGAGTGTACCTGGGCTAGTTTTCCTCTGTAATCAGACTGATGTAGATTGATGACTACATTAATTGTCATCATAAAATTTTCATCCAGAAACTGATGGAGAAAAATGCAGAGATTCACAGTGAAGATCTGGACTAAATTCCTAGTGTCCACTTGAAGAGCTGGGGAAGGCAATAATATGAGTAAAGGGCTCAAGACCCATGATGGGGATACCCACTGAAACAGCTTACCTGAAATAATGTAAACTTAATGATTCAGACTGACAGAGGAGTGCCAGCATGAGATCTAACTAGGTTCTATGAATGTGTGACGGTTTTGTGGCTCTGCCAATCTGCAGGGCCACTGGCAGTGGAACTAGAATTTCTCCTTAGAGTTTGACCTGACTTTATGGAGTCCATTCTCGTTGGAGGGGTACATTGCTCAGCCTGGATATAGCATGGAGGACTTTGGTCTTGTCTCTGAGTGTTATGCTAGAATTTGTTGATCCCCTAGGGGAAGCCTTACCTACACTGAGGAGTGGATAGTGGAGAGGTGATGGAGTAGAAAGAGCAAGGGAAGTGAGTGGGAGCTGGGATTGTTGTGTCGCATGAGAAAAGATTGGTTCTTTTTAAATAAATACATTTTAAAAAATGGCAAGCAGTAATACACTGAATGTTTTGTAGGGAGGAAAGGAAAAAAAGAGAAATAATACAATTATAATTAGAAAAATATAAAAGAGATTATTTTAGAAAGAAGTATAATATCATTTCAATAAAAGTAGTGATAATTCTGTGTTAATTTCAAAAATTTAAAAATTAGTCTTTAAGAAGGTTTGCAGTCTCTGTCTACAAAAATGGCTTGCCAATGTGGTGCAACTATATCCCCATAAAATCTGAGAGAGCTTAGGAAGGAATTAACAGAGTTAAGCACAACTTCACCACGGTAGCAGCATTTTCTCAGGTGGGCTCTGTTTGCTAGAAGCAAGCAGAGGATTGATTTCTTTAAGAGTAGGCTTCTGAACTCAGCAGTAGCAGTAAGGACTGTGCTGCTCCTTTAAGAAGGCTTTCTGTATGGTGTCTTCAGAATCTGAGATTCTTTCTTCTATCTCTTGTATTCTATTGATTATGCTTGTTTCTGTAGTCTCTGCTCGTTGACCTAGATTTTCCATATCCAGCTGGTCCTCAAGTTTGAAATGTTCTATCGGGAACTCACCAAGGCCAGTTGGCCTGGGTCTGAAAAAGCATGGGATAAAACCGGACTTGCTGAACATAGTAGACAATGAGGACTACTGAGAACTCAAGAACAATGACCATGGGTTTTTGATTCTACTGTAAGTACTGGCTTTGGGGGAGCCTAGGCAGTTTGGATGCTCACCTTACTAGACCTGGATGGAGGTGGGTGGTCCTTGGACTTCCCACAGGTCAGGGAACCCTGATTGCTCTTCAGACTGATGAGGGAGGGGGACTTGATCGGGGGAGGGGGAAGGAAATGGAAGGCGGTGGCGGGGAGGAGGCAGAAATCTTTAATAAATAAGTAAATTAATTTGAAAAAAATAAAGAAAAAAAAAAGAAGGCTTTCTGGTTCATGCCAGTAGTAGGAACAGCTGTTGCCTCTTTCAGGAAGTGGATCACTTGAATGGGGTTTGTGGGCAGCATGCTGCCAGTTTCTTGGTGGCAGTATGGACCAACCACTTACCAGAGTAGAGGTGGTGAGCATTACTACCACCCAGAAGACCCAGAGCTGGAAGTAAAAGAACCTCTGCCATATAGAAAGGCTGAGAGAGGCAGAGCCAGCATCCAGGGCCATTGAGACCCAACTGCTTATCATTTTAAAAGCACTCCTGATCAGAAAAGTATTACAAATAAGCAATAAAGACAGAATATATTATAGAGATGAATGCTTTGCAGTGGTATGGACTTTGGCTTATTGATACAAATTTAAGGTCAATTTTGTTATACATATCTTTCTACTATTGATTAAGGAATTGTGCTTACACAGGTACATATAGACTGGCATTGGGCCTACGTTTTGCAAAATATTTGTGAACAGTACATGAATCATGAAAATAGCTTCCTTACTTCCAGAACCCTTATCCAGTATGATCATAATCATGTTTTCTTACCTCACAATCTAAATCAAATAGTCCCCTATATTTAGGGCCATGAACATTCTGAAACATGTTTGCTTTCAATGTACAGTTCAGTGCTAGCCCATGCAAACTACTCTCATAAACCAAATTGATATTTTTCTAAAATTAATTGCTTCTAAATTATGCTCAATATTACCAGAAATAAATTCTTTGGACACCATTGTTTTTTCATTTTAGACTATATTTGAAGTTTCTTACATCCTCTAGTTCTCAAATGAATTTTTTAATTAGACAATTTGCTAAACATTTAAATGCATGCACCTTATTTTGCTTTTATGTTCAATCAAGAAGAAAGTAGAAAGCAATCACTTAATGAGGACATAACCCACTCAGCCCTTAAGGCTCACACTGATTACCTTTGTATCAGCTTTAACACGTGAGAGATTCCGTTTTCTGACCATCTCATCTCCCATGGGTTATAACTTCCAACCCATTAAGAAGATTGTCTCTGCCCTTGCTGATTCTATTCATTTATATT
Source organism: Microtus obscurus (assembly GCA_963919715.1). Classification (NCBI taxonomy): domain Eukaryota; kingdom Metazoa; phylum Chordata; class Mammalia; order Rodentia; family Cricetidae; genus Microtus; species Microtus obscurus. The sequence continues at coordinate 5,506,697 of CAWTZC010000789.1, read as the reverse complement.
ATCCATGATTCAGCTTGGCTCAATTTACTAACAAAATCTTTCAAGGACAAATTTGTGTCTAGGGCCCAAATATGTAGACTGTGAAAAAATACAATCTATTTATAAATATTTCAATATTATCAGATTGGCATACATAAGAAAATTGAAAGCATGCTATTGCTTTACTGAACAAAATATTTGAAACTTGAGAGCCCTTTAAGTAATCAATGTATTCATTTCTCACACTTCTTCACTGTGAGAGTCAAAACAACTGATTCAACCTGGGACAAATTTTCAGTGTTATTCTGGAAATTTGGCTTTATCTTATTCTGCCTCCCACTAAGTAGATGAAAACTGCTAAAACCCCTGGGAAGAAAAGGGCTATACTAAGGTGAAACTTTTATCAATATAACACAAACAAAAAGATAGGATACCATCTAAAATGCAAATAGATCAAATAGCATATTGGGCAACATTTGAATTATTAATATCTCCAGTGGCTTTCGAGATGCCAGGGTGCAAATCTAATTAAAGATAATAGCATAAAGTTTTTGAATATTTTTTTCATAAGTTCAACCAAATTTATTAATATGTCAGAAATAATAATATAGTGCTAGAATGTAAGAGGAAGAAACATATTAGCACAAATGTACAGTATGTGTGTCTAAAATATTCCACTGCAAAAATTAACTGAAAAAAGTTTTTACGTGTAGCCTCAACTGACCTAGATCTATCTAGACCACACTGCTCTTGAACTCACAAGATCTTCAACCATTTGCCTCGCCAGTATATGACTAAGGACTTAGATACAACATAACATAATTTTTATCCTGTTAAAATAACGAAAGTAAACATTTATAAGATTTTTCCTATTCTTTTGCAAATATGACATTTTTATGTTAGTAGTAATGAGATACAACCTGTGTAAGAAAAATAATTATTAATACAATATGGAATATTGTCTTGATACTAGGAGGCATGTAAGAAAGACTAATAAAGAATTGAAGTCAACAAAATGTGACTATTAGTAAGAAACTATTTATTTCTAGGCAAAGTATTCACATTTAAATTTGGGTCTGTTAAGCATCATAATTTTTAAGTCACTGAGGAATAAAAAACCTTAAAATATCTTACAAGTTTTACTTGGTATGAGAGATTTGTGTTATAAATAGAACTTAAAGTTTATTTTGTTTCATAAATGTGTGAATGTGGCAACTTCAAAATAATTTTTATAATAAATAAACTCTTGTTTATAATGAAGATAGTAACAGTATTCATTGTTCAAACTTGGCTCTGTCCACTGAAAATATTTTTGGGGATGGTTGGGATAAAGGAAGGGTGGATACGGGAGCATTTTGGAATGATTGTTATGTATATTCACTTTCAAATTTCTTTGGCTTGTGACAATATATAGTATCATAAGTATTCTGTTACTTATGGGATATATTTTAGAAGACCCTTACCTCAATAATGTCTCATTGACACTATTAATCAATTACTGTCACAAAAATTGAAAATATCGCTGCAAATCATGGTATTTAAATGATACGTTTTTAACACCATCTAAGTTCAACCACTATGGGAAAGTTCTACAAGGCAGATTACGAGGCATTTTATACTTTCGCATAAAATCTAAAGGCATCACTGATATAACCATAAGTTATAAATAATAAAAACTTATATTAAAAATCCAATATTTCAGCCAGTTGTTGGTGATGTGTGCATTTAATATGAGCACTTGAGAGGCAGAGGAAGGCAGATATCTGTGAGTTTAAGTCCAGCCTGGTCTACAGAGTAAGTTCAATGACAACAAAGCCTACACAGTGAAACACTTTCTTAAAAAACATAACAAATCAAAAGCAAAATAAAAGAAAAAAGAAAACCAGTATTGCTATAATATAAGCTATTTTTATTTTATTTCTAATAACCTTATGGAAATAGATTATTTTTCCAATGTTAATATAGAAATTGGGAGGATATAAAATATCCAAGATAATTGAAAAACATCTTTTAAAAAATTATGTGTCCATTTCTCAAGCCTCGCTACAAATTCAAATTATGGAAAATATGACAGATGAGTATGTCTCTCTTACTTCTTACGTTTTTGTACTTCTAGCCCTCAGGGTAACAGTATCATCAGACATTTTTTCTAAAAAGATGTTAAAGTCACTATGGCCAAACTCACATGATTAAGACTAGAGCTATTATAAAGAAAGAATCAGAGTGTTTATTAGCCATTTTGGTTATGTACAGTCTACAAAACAGCTCTAGCCTGGCCAAAATATGCCTTTTTGTCTTCAAATTATTCGGATACTGGAATGTTTGTTTTTTGAGTGAGATTGCATGTTCCTAGAGCAGGTCAGTTCATGCACCTTGGGTACATTCTGGTCCCACTTCCAAGGGGCCCCACAAACAGATAAAGCCACACAACTGTCACTCACATTTAGAGGTCTTATGTCAGTCCCTTTCTTGTTTCCCAGACGTCATTCCAGAGTCCTTAAGCAACCAGTAGCTCAGGTAAGCTATCTTGGAGATTTTCAACATCGGGATCTTTCCCCCCATTGCTCATATGATGCCTGCTCCATCTCTTCAACTTAACTCCAGAAGCTCAGCTCAGAGCTTAACTGTGGATCACTGCATCTGTTTCCATCAAATACTGGATACAGGTTCTTTGATGATAGTTGAGGTAGTAAATAATCTGATCACAGGTGTAGGCCAGTTCAGGCACCCTCTCTACTATTGATAGGAGTCTTAGCAGAATTTATCCTTGTGGATTCCTGGGAATCTCCTTAGCGCCAGGTTTCTCTCAAGCCCCATAATTTCTCCATCTATGAATATATCTTGTTTAATTGCTCCCCTCTTCACCCTTCCACTAATTCAACCATCTCAACCCCTTATGTTCACATGCCCATCTCTTCCCATCTATACTTCTCCCAATTTACCCTGGAGATTTTAACTATCTCCCCATTCCTGGGCCCCTTCATTAGTGTCTTTCTTAGTGTCCTCTACTTTTATCTAGATTCTTTGGGGTTATGGATTGTAGCCTGATTGTCCTCTCCTTCTCACATTCTCCAACCCATATACACCCCATCAATGCTTCCAATTTTCTCGGGAGATCTTGTCTATTTCCCATTCCAGGGTATCCATGTATGCTTCTTTTAGGGATCTCCTTGTTCCCTAATTTCTCTGGGGTTGTAAGCTATAGGATCATTATCCTCTGCTTTATGTCTAATATCTGCTTACGAGTGAGTACATACTGCACTCATCTTTTTTGGGTCTGGGATACCTCACTCAGGATGTTTTTTTTTCTAATTCCATCTATTTGCATGCACATTTCAAGATATCATTGTTTTTCACCACTGAGTAGTACTCCATTATATTTTCATATATAAAACGTTCTAATTTATTGATAAGTACATAACACAAGGGAAATTAATATATTTTAAAACAAACATGAATAATCACTTTGTATTAATTTTCAGTTATCAAATTGAAGTGATAGTTGCTTTCATGGCCTCTGTACTAAAGAAATACATAATTTCCATTTTTCAGTTTATGAATCTTAAAACAAAAAGTGACAAATAATTTAAAGAAACATGTTTGTATTTACACAAATTTCATTAAAAATTAGTGCAAATGCTTTCTGGGTTCAGAATATGCTAAATATCTTAAAATTTTTTTATTCTATTGCTCTAGTAAAAGGATTTGCTAATATGACAGGTGACTTGTTATAGTTGTTTTGGGAACTCCATGGAAAGAAAGTAGGAGAGGAAACTTTAGATTATAACTTAAATAAATTATCAACCTCTGCATGGTCCAACATTTCATTGCTCTTTGAACAGTTCTGTAACCTCTGCTTTAGGCTTTTCATCCATGAGCTGTGAGTAAGAATTGAAGTTTAGAAAATGATAGTGGAGTATATGTCTGGAAAATTCTTTAATTCCCAGTGCCTATCTTTACCTAAAGGGGAGACTAACACTTGTTAAATGTGTTTCCAAGTCTACCCTTGAAATAAGTTAGTGATCAAAATGAGGCCTTTCTGGACAGCATTTATCAAAGCAGAACTCTGGCTTCTCCTAAGGAATTGTTCTCGGTATGATACATTCTCAGCCAGAAAAGAAGCAATACCATTTGTCTTCTTCCTTAACTTCTTCATGGTCACTAGTCTGTAACACTTCACCCCCTTGAGAAATAAGTGCCTGCTTTCTGTTTGCCCCATTAGTGTTCTCGTCAGTGAATTGCTTGCTGGTACTCAACAAGGGTACATTTCTTCAGATGGAACCTGGCAATAATAAGAGATATATCTGATTACACTAGGGTTAGATTTTTAAGAACCAAGTTTCTTAGTAAAACCAAACATAGTTTATACTCCAGCTGCTATAATTTATATTTTATAATTTATAATTGATTATCCTATAGATAATAATGCACCTATAAATTTGAGAAGCATACTTTTATTAAAATGGAATATAAATTGAATGATGAGATTTTGAACGTTAGCATTTTAAGTGCAGTTATGTGAATGCATGCTTTATAATAGGACTAAATGCATTTTTTATTATGGCATGGCTACAAGACTATGGGGGGGCAAGAAGTGAAATGTGTTTCTTTGAATGACAGTAGCCCCCATAGGCTCATAAATGTGAATGCTTGGTCACCAGGGTTTGGCACTATTTGAAATTCGTTGAAAGGATTAGGAGGTTTGGCCTTATTGGAAAACATGAGGCCTTGCTAGAGGAATTACTGTTCTGTTGTAGGTGTTACTTGGATATGCTTTAAAGTTTGAAAAGCCCATGCCAGGTCTACTATCTCTGTCTCCCTCTGTCTCTCTTTCTTTCTCTCTCTTCAACCCGCCTTCTGCTCTGTTTCTCTCTCTCCCTATCTCTCTCTCTTTCTGATGCCTACAGGTTAGTATGTAAAGTTCTCAGCCACTGCTCTAGAGACATACTTGGCAGATTCTTACCACGATTATGGACTAACCTAAAACCATTATCTAGCCACAATTTAAATGTTTTGAATTTTTTTTATTAGAACTGTGTTGGGCATGTTATCTTTTCTCAGCAAGAGAACTCTAGCTTAGAAAACAACCAAAATTGCTGATAATTATTAACAATGTATACTAAGAATTGTACATAAATACAAACACATAAACACATACACAATACAATTTAGGCCATTCAACTAAGTATTTAAAAGTTCCAGCTTAAGAGAAAATTTGGAAAGCAGAAAAAAATGGGTACTATTATAACCATTCTGTGAAAATATGGGTAATAGTTAATTTCTCATAAGAAACAATTATCAGAATGAGTAAAAAATCTATATTGGAAACCGGGCAGTGGTGGCACGTGTCTTTAATCCCAGCACTCAGGAGGCAGAGGCAGGTGGATCTCTATGAGTTCAAAACCATCCTGGTCTACAAGAGCTAGTTCCAGGACAGGCTCAAAAGCTACAGAGAAGCCCTGCCTTGAAAAACCACACATATTTTTTTTTACAGATAATTTATATTGAAAAACCTGCATAAAGGAGATGACTCAGGACATTAAAAGGTGTTTCCTACAAATCCTGGGACCCAACCTTGATCAATGGAAGAGAACTAACTACTCTAAGTTGTCTTCTAAACCTCCACTTGCATGCTCTATGCCACACATATACTCCCATCCCCATAATAATTAAATATAGAAAAAATATACTACTGTTCTATTAAAGAACATAATGTTAAAATGACTCTAAATAACTTTCTTGCTCAGTTTGTCACTCAGTCATGGTTAGAGAAAGATGTCTTTAACAGTAGATGGGAGCTTACACAGAGAGACCCCACAAATGGACAAAGTACTGCCAGTTAGAGATGTTGCAACACTCAGTCCTAAATGGCATGTCTTTATTCAATCCCTTCCCTAAGAGTTTAGGCAACTATATAGAAGGGGGGGCAGAAATATTGTCAAAATCAGAAGGGAAAAGATGATAAGAAGGAAAAAGTATCTTCTACAAACAACAGTACTGTTACATAGCTGAAGTAACAGAGACTGGGACAGCATGCATAGGGGCTACATAGATGAGACAGATTGAAATCCAATGAGGTCACATTGAAGTGGTCAATAACTTCCATCAGTAAACAAAAAACAATTTTTCTTGACAAAAACTCACAAAGGAAAACTTAGTTTCTCCAAGAGACTCACACTGGGTATACAAACCACATATAAGTACAGTAGACAATAAACACTACAAATTTTCAAATGATTTATTTTGTCTTATACTGCTTTGTTTGAAAATTGCAAGGTTTATTTTTGTTTGTCATTTTGATTGTGTAATTAGCTATATAATATGTGGTTAGATATACTTGTGAGGGATTTGTCTTGATAGAATCATTTTATGTTGGCAACTCAACTAAGTATTTTCTGAGATGAAAAATTTATTTTAAATATGTTCTACAACTTCTGATAGAAGACTATATAAATTAAATGGAATAAAGAAGTTTTTTTTTTCTGTTTGTTCTCACTGGCAAATTAATTCCTTCACTGGTATTAATAACTACTTTTTTAGGATTCCAGAATATACCAAAGGCCAACTTAGCACTGAATAATTTCTCCTGGATTCTTGAGGAAGATATTTGAAGAGATGAGGGAGAAAAAGCCATGATTAAAGTATAATGTGTGAAAAATTATTTTGAATAAAATTATTCAAATAATACCCACACCAAATCACTATTATGCATGTGGAGATAATAAAAAATAGAAATGCTTTCATTATATTATGTATATCCACCATAAACCTTAAATTTTATAAACTTGCATTGTGCTTTTAAAACAATACATGCACATAGAAAATTCAGTGATGTACAAATGTTTACTTATATTTTCTGTATGGATGGGTGTGTATGCATATTGGCAAAGGTGTGATACAGTATGTTTTTGGGGATAGGGAATGATTTTCAGAGGTTATTTTATTCCAACTTTTCCTTGGATCGTATTCAAGTCACCAGGTTTGGCAGCCAGTTTCTTGTCCAGCTGAGCCACTCATGAACATAGTAGTTATAAAGATGCTACTGCATGGATAAGCAATAATTGGTTCTCATTTGAATAATCATTCATTTTATATATAGTATTTGTTCAGCATTCGTTCTACTTTTGCAATTTCATGTAGAGTTGCAGAAATTCTCATTTTCTATGGGTCATGGCAAGATATCAAAGTTGTTTTAAGATCATTATTTTCTTTTAAATCCACCCTATTTGTAGCTTTTGCTTATACTTCAGGTATGTGAAGGTTTATAAAACACCTAAAGACATTTGTTCTGAAACTCTGTCTTTATGAGCCAGTGATTCTTGTCTCTAATTTGGTGTTCTGAATTCTGCTATTTAATCTTTATCTTTAGAATAATGAGTTGACCCTAACTGGCATGAATATACCAATTATCCCAGAAGAATTGTACAGAAAAACACTATTATCTCATTTTCTATGATGAGACATCTGTGTCAATGAAACAGGAAATCAAAGCAGCTTTATTTGCTAGGAAAATATACTGCAAACTCTGCACTAATATGCTGTCATCTTGAATTTCAGAATTCAGTATCACTATGATATAAGCTGAATACAAAATCTTTCTGTGTCTTTGCTCTTCTTCATGCAAATATGTCAATGTATTCCTTTAAGCATCTATTGTTTTATATTGGTACATTAGAATTGCCTAAAACTATTTCTGCAGAGAATTATTTCTAGATTGTCTAGGCTTGCTTGACCATATAAATGGCTATTGCCAGCCTTATTCTGTTTCTCCAGGAATCTCAGTGACCTGTTTTCTATGTTCAAAACATAAAAAAAGATTTCGCAGCTTAGTCCTGAACAGTTTCTTTATTTGGTACACACACACACCCTTCTATTTACAGAATTCTAAACTAATCATCCCAGCATATGCTTATCTTCCTTCATATATGACAGCATAATGTAATAAATAGGGATTTTTATAAATAGATATAAATCTCAGTTATAGAGAAATTTTCTGGGAGGTGTGAAGTCCAGGACTCAATACCAAACACTACTAAAATTATTGATTAATATGTATGTATGGTACTTGATGCAAGGAATCCCAGCATATTAAGAGCTGGAGGCTGAGGGATCATTGTTCACCTATAAGTTTTCCTACAAAGAAATCTGAAACCACTTTGATTTCAGAAGACCAAAGAGATGGGAACTGGAATGTGTAGTTTGTTTTATTTATTTTTTTTTATAAAAATTGTTAGGTAATGAGTGTTTTCATTTTTTTTGGTTTTACAATTAACATTTGATATATATTTTTTGGCAAATCAATGAAATACAATTTCCAATAGCTAACTTATGAAACCAAATTAAGAAATAAGCAAATGATAATAAAATAATGGTATATCATCCTATTTTTATTTATCACATGTAAAGCAGAGTCAGTGCTACATTTAAAGAGCTAACAAAGAACATAATATAAAATATGTGAAAGTGAATAATGGACATTGTAGACCCAGGGAATACTGAGGGAAAACATTTCAAGGTGATTCTTTCCCACGTCATTCAGCTGTGTTGATTTCTTGTAAGTTTGTTGGGAAAAATATATATTCTAAAACACAAAAATATGTCACAGAATAAAATAGTTATGAATATAACGCTTTCTTATTATTTTTTGTTTTTTGTTTGCATACATAATAAAATGTAAAAGTAATACAGTTATTTCTGTCTATGTATCTATCTTTTCCTCTATATCAACCTTACATCTGCCTAGATACTTAACAAGCTATGTTTATATATACATGAACATATCAATATGAAATATAAAATTTCTTCTCACATAATGTTTACAGGCATAATTTTTCCTCAATAAAAATTTTACCTCTCTCCACTTTTTTATATTTCTGCAAATGCTCTAAATGTGCTAACTTTAAATCATGTCTTCCAGAATAGAGTTATTTATTATGTATCAACTTTCATTGATCTATGCAGATCTGTGTCTGCAAGCAATGGGATGATAGGACCTTAAGGATTCAGACAGAGTATAGTCTAAACAGATAGACAACATTACTTCAGTTTCAGTATACTTTTGTACATGAATGTAACCAAAAAGCAATGATCCAAGGAAGCATATTTGAGTTCAGAAAATCATGATCAGAAAAAAAATATGTAAATATTAGTGAGTACACACTACCTATTAGCAGAGCAGCCCTTCAACACAACTTTTGCAGGACAGACCAATTTAAACACTGTTGCCTGACGTGTATTATAGATTATGTCTGGGAAAGAATAAAAGCAAGGCAGGAGGCCATACCCACTTTCAGGGTAGACTAGATTAAATTCTGTAGCTATGTCAGGACATCCAACAACAAAAAGCCTTACAAATATAATGTAAATTTTTGTTGCAGGATGCTTGAAACTATATGCGAAGACAAACCTGGGAACTAAATGCATCTAAGTAAAATACTCTCTGCCTATTTTTCTGCAACCTCCCTCATGGGGCCCCAAGACATTGTTCACCATGAACTATTCTTTTAACTGTTTTGAAATAATTATACTTTTTCTTGTTAATATTTTCTTTCTCCTCTTTCCTTTATGGCTATATTATTTGGATTGTGGTGTGTAATTTTAGATTTCATGCTTTAATTTTATTACTCTTGAACTCACTAATATTTTGTTCTAGTTAAAATGTGTCATTTTTCTAAAAGTGAAACTTTTATTCCAATATGCCCAAACATTTATTAACTTGAATTTTGAGCCTTATTTTTAATGTCTATTGTCTATTTTATTAATATTATAATTAATAATATTAATATTATTGTTGTTTTAGCCTGCTTGTACTGTTTGCATATATTCACAATGATAGGCAATTTCTAAGGAGCAGATATTTGCTTCTCACATCTCTGGTTAATGCTTAATCAAGACACCAGTCAATTTTGAAAAACCTGAAAAATGAATTTCTTGACCTTGTTTTGAAAATTGTAGTTATCTTTAGAACAGGTTTTACCAAGACAAATCGAGTATTCCTCTACTGTAAGTTTGGGTTTTATTTTCAGTGTTAACAATTTGCAGTGTTCCATAGGGTAACATTATAAGTCACAGGTTCATGAAAATAATATGACCTTTCAGTTTGTGCAATTTCAGAGTCCTTCTTTTCTCTCAATTATAACTGAAACCTGTGTGTGTTATGCTCCTGGCTACATTGTAATTATTTATCAACATGAGTTATGGTATGTGATACAAGAAGATAAATAAAACACTGAATTTTTCTACACCAAGAATATTTCACTTTTGTTCTATATGAAAATAATCAAGTACGCTTTTCACTTTTAGATCTTAAATGCTATTAATAAACTCTATAGTGCCTGAGCATTATTTTCTCTCATCAAAAATAATTACATTATCAACAACATGTTGCAACAATAACACAATATTAGCTTGGAACTGCATCTTAAACAAAATATTCTCAGTAAAGTGAGAGACTAATTACTTCTACTAACACAGAGAACAAATAATGGTGGGAAAAAGTGATTGTCAGTGAAAAATCAAATACAGTTACATTGTAAAAATATGTACTTAAATCTTATTTACTGGAAAAAAAGCCCCAAGGTTATGCTGTATTTCATAAAGTTATTGATATCACTGTCTGTTCCTCTTAACTGTGTAGCTAAGTGATTCATCACAGTTATGTCGCCATAAGGCCCTGCAAGCTTTCTAACAGTATATTAAAAAGCACAGAAGTCAATATGAATCATTAAGGCATAAAGTAGTATAGGAGCATGTAGTATCACAAGTGATTAATATGTTCAAGGTATTTATCCAATTGCTTCTTTACACTGTCACAATCAAATGTAACTCTACAAAATTTATTCTTGATTGAAGAAAGGTTCAGTTTTGTGGATAAACTACCACACAGACCCACACTTAACATATGACACAAATATTTGGGGTTAATTCCCTTATGTCTTCAAGACGATTAACTAGCTGCTGTCAGTTTTATAACATGTAAAATTTTATACGTGGTATGATGAAAAATTTAAAATGATATAATTTCTCTTTCTAAATGTATGTGAGAATGATGTAGTTGATTTTTTTTTCTTTAAAACAGAGTTTATATTTTGCCTCAAGGCTTGTGGCCTACTAGTAATGTTTCAGCTGGCAGCTGTACGGCATCTCCTGACTTTGCCTTCTTACTGCATTCAGTTCAGTTTAATCCACCTAGCTCTATTCTACCCTATCACAGGCAAAGCAGTTTTTTTTTTTTTATTAACCAGTAAAGCAACATATAGACAGAAGGATTTATGTTTCAAGAGTGCTATCTGGTATAATTACAAATAGTCTCTGAGTAGTTGGTAGGGTTATTCTGAAGTTCTTATTTGAAGTTTTGGTCAGAATTTTGTAAAAAAGTGCACCATGTAAGTTAGCCTAGTAATTATCATCTTGAGCAGTTTGTAACAAAAAACTGATATTGATGTGTTGCTATGAGCATAATGGCATCATATCAACCAAGTGGAATTGTTGTGGGACTCCAACTTTTTCCTGGAAACTTCACAGATTATTGCAAGAAAATTGATTGTTCATTTTAGAAAGCATAAACATTATTCATATAGACATCTATTAATGAAAGGTCCATAGAGAATAAAAAATATAGGTATGGGGTAAAAGCAAAGTTTTGGTAATAATAGTCCCTAAATATATTCTTCCTTCTGTCCCACACCAGATGATTCCTGATATGAGACAGAAACTCTGAATTTTTCTTTTAACAACATTCTTGAATTTAAAGAAGGATAGCCGCTATTTAGTTCCAAAGTCAGTTTTGAATTTTAACAAATGATGATTACTATTATATGTATGTTTAGGTATTGATATATTACCCTGCAGAGGATATTGGTGTCATAAGTTAAATTTCTCTTTGCTTGGTGATTATTTCTGAAAAGCTATCTCTTCTTGTTTAAAAATCTAGATATCCATGGCTTCTCAACTTTATGAAAATGGATATGTACCTACAAAGACTAAAACAGTGACTTGCCTCAACACATATGGGGTCTACTTACCACCTGTAGGATGGTTACCTCTGTGGAAGAGCTTTCATTTCTCCTTGTCAAGAGGTTTCTATTATTCAAACTGAATCTTTATTAATTTTGATGGATCTGTAGCTTTTCTTCTCCTGAGGAAACAAGAGGGAAACGCCTTTCCCAACATAGCACATCTTCAGCTTTCCATTCTCAGGTCAACACATCCTTGAAATACAATGGCTAATTTAATTCAGAAAAATTTTATTATCAAACATCTCTACCCCCACTGTTTCTTTCTCATTGGCACTATTAAAGTTCAAGATTAATAAAGCATTATGCTATCTATTTGTGGGGGACTGTTTCATCAGCCCCTTCTATTTGTTTAATATACCCATTTTAGTTCAACTTGATCTTTTTATAACTGCTTGCCCTGTAGGACTGTGTGGTACCTGTAAAATGCTTCATATTATAATAGTGAAAAACTATTTCATTTTCTTAGAACCATAGTCTGTCTTTATTTGTGCAAGTATACCCACGAGGGCTATAACTTTTAATAAATGTGTCCTTACCAATTCAGATTTTTTCTGAACTCAAAGCAGTTGCCCATTGAAAAACCTCAATAGCTGTTAACTGAATGGTGTACATATTTTACTTTTCCAAATTCTACAAAGTGGAACACTCCCATCCGCCAGATTTTATTCCTTTGAGTAACCCTTTGATTACTTCCTACAAGTAGTGGTGTTTGGTTATAAAAAAAATAGGAAATCTCCTTATAAACTTCTTAGCTCTTTGTCATGTAATAGATAACTCTTTCTTTAAACCTTTGTTATTCACTGTTGAATAACATAGACTGTTGGCTATGCTTTAAATTGTGTTAGCAGGCAGTGGGTGATTTCTTACGTGAAATATCTGAGATCTGTGTAGACTCCAGCAGAGAAGAATTCTTCTGCAGAACCTGTTTGCTAGAATATACAGACCAAAAGATGATGTGTGGTATCAGGTTTGGGGTGGACTTTAAGGGGTATCAGGTGGAGTCACTAAGAGCAGCCTGGCTTCTGATAAAGAAAACCTGTGGTCAATAATTTTTAAACTTAATTAAATAAACAAACAGGAGTTGGCGTTATTTGTTAAAATTTGTTTAAATCTTTACAATATTTTTTTCCAATAAGAATGATATAATTTTAGGGAATTCAAATTTATTTCAGTCTACTGTGACCTACGCTGATATAAAATATGCCAAATAAGAATGATTTGTAAAATCGATTTTTAGTTTAAAGCTGGCGGCAGTAAGTTGCCCTTGAAATGATACCACCTGTGCAGTCTATAGAATAATAAATACTTACTGAAGTGTTGCATTTATGTTAGTATGTTCATTACTAAAAGCATAAACAAATTCAATTAGAAATCCATAATATTTCATATTATATTATATAAATGTGAAATACTAATAAAATATAAAAGACTACTAAACTGAAAAGAATATTTTAATAGTGCAGACTCATTTGCCATCTTTATGAATTTCTAGACCGAAAAGATGAACAAAGATAAATGAAAATACACAGCTTAGATGAAAAGAAAAAAGGTCAACATTAAACTGAGAGAATATTGGTGTAGGAGTTTATAACTATTCAAAAAGTTGTGAAGTAGCCTTACTGTGTTTATATGTAAAATAAATCAATTTACATCTTCAAAACTGGAAGAATAAAGGTAATGATGTGAAATCACTAGATGCCAGAATGACATAGGCAATTATAAATTCTATAATTATCACTGTGGCTAAGAATTTCAAAAATTTAGAGAATGACTAGGAATAATTAATGAAGATTAAGAATGGCTAAATGTGTTGAAGAAAGATTAAGATATTTTCAAGTTCATTACAATTTAGAAATTACTAAGGATTGATAAGATAATTAATTGTAATATATCTTAAATGTCATTTATGTTATCAAAGAGTTCAGAAATAAGTTCACACTAACACAGCTATGACATTTCAATATCCTAATAATGAATTCTGTTTAAATTGGACAATGGGAAGTTGTATAATTGAATACATTCTGTAGTTCAAGAGAAATGAAATTATAGAGATAATAAAATAATTTACATAATTTTAAAGGCCTATAATTTTGTGCATTAAAAGTGAGTGTGTTATATGTTAATTAAAGTGTATAATTTTATTAGATTGACAATAATAAAGTAAATTTTAAACACATTTTGGTCTTGTTAGAAACTTTCTACCTAAGATCCACTATTTCTTTCAGCATAAAAAATTGTTATTATATTATGTTAGCCAGCTTGGTAAGTGCTATGAAATAAATGTCAAATATAGAAACATTATATTATATCACTTTTAATGTATGTTAAATTAAGTATTAATAGTGCATTTAGCCCTGTGTTGAAATAATTATACTGAATTTTTTCTTAAACAATTTTATAACATGAAAACTAATCTTTTTATAAGAACAGTATAAAAAACTATATTTAAAGATAAGATATGTGGAAAATAGAGTGGAGATTTCCAAATTAATTTGCGAGGCTAATTTTGATAAGAACTATGTATATTTGCCTTCATATCATATATTTATATTTAACACCTTTGACAGCCCAATAGTGTAAGTGAAGATGTAACTATTACTTTTGCCACATATTAGAACACACGCACACACACCACACACACACACACACACACACACATTAAGTGACCAGTGATGATACAAATAGAGATGTTTTATGGTAGGCTTTTGTATGAATATTAATCTTTATCTTGGAGTCTTTCAAATGAAGCATCTTAAAGATTCCTTCATAGCTAAGACGCTTAGTTAAAATATTGCAAGTGAAGACAAATAATTTATGTAGTATTTAATTTAATAAACCAAAACATGCACAAATGTGTGTTACTTTATGATTTAAAAGATATTAGAGCTGGGCAGTGATGCCATGCACCTTTAATCCCAGTATTCAGGAGGCAGATGGCAGTTTATGAATTTTTGAAGGAAAAGTGGGGAAGGGTTATGAGATGAGTTGGAGGAAAAAAAGTGCAGGATGAATTTGAAAAAACAAACTATGCACTGCATGATATTATCAATGGAAATCATTAATGCTACTTCAGCATACAAGTATTTAAAACCATTACTAGATTGCATAAAATATATTAATAAATCTTAATTATTCTTGAAATAAAACATCACTACATTAGGAGATATAATATATACATTAATATTACAGTTATTTAGAACTGCATGTAAAATAAAGCAATACCTTTTCCAGTGAGAGATAAAAAAAATTTAAGAGATATTATCTAAGGTATTTCAATTAAATATTAGATTCAAAAAGAAAAAAATATGAAAGGATGCTGCAGCAGAGTAACACATGCCTTTAATCCTAGCACTTGGGAGGCAGAGGTAGGTGTATACTGGGAGTTCAACACTATCCTACAGAAAGAGTGTCAGGACACCCAAAGACACACCCAAAGAAACCCTCTCTAGAAAAATTAATGAAAAAAAGGAAAGGAAAAACTTACAAATCATCGATAAGAGTTGAGATGTAAAATATGATAACACTTTTAGAAGTGTAAATTAGCATTTTATTTAGATAACAAATTAAAAAATTCCAAAAATTGACAACTTGGTTTAACAATTTTTTGATCACTAGTTACCTAAAAAAACTATAGAATGGAGAAATCACTATCTCTATTAGGTTTATTTTAAACAGAACATTTACATTTTAAATTATATTTTTGCTGTGTTACCACCCATAGTTTCATTTCCTCGCTCCAAATTACCTATGTATCCCATCCTTAATACATTATTTCAAATTAATAACATCCCTTAGTAAACTTTTAATCCTTGTCCTGTTTCATCAGAAGCTATATTAAAGTATTCTCACAAATGTTGTTGCCAAATGATTACATAACAAAAGAGCTTGTTTTAAGAGAAAATATCTTGTGTAAGAATAAAATATAAAATGTATGTAAAATTGATCTTTGAAACCCTTTTCTATAAAAGGAAATAAATACTAATAGCAGGTAGAAAACCTATCATAAAAGTTATTCATTCATTCTATTCTGCCAGAGATTCTGATTTCAGTAATGCTCGGAAAATATTCAACCTATTCTAACCCACTCCAAGAAGTTTCTTTCTTATGTTGGAAAGCTTACACAATGCTGATCTTTGATAAAGGTGTATGTGTTTTGTATCATAAAGACTAATTACTTTAACCTTAATTCTTAGTGAAATGTATTTTTTGTCAGCCAAACATTAAGGGTTGTGATTAATTGGTGTTAATACAAGGTAGTTTGTAATAACAGAAAATGGAGGAATAAGTTTTATTAGTTGTAAATATGAAATTTGATAAGAAGAGGAAATATTACATAGTTTAAATTATCTTGAGTATTAAGAAAAGTGACGATGAGATATGGAATGTTTGTCCTTATGTAATTTGCCTGTATCATCTACAAATAGAGGTTAAAGATAGTAAATATAAAGATAAAGAGAAATGACCAGTCATATTTCGTCACTTATGTAAGACAAATGATAACAACCTATAATCCATAAACCTAGAGAGGTTAGTTATGTTGACTGGAGTTTCTGTTCTGCCTGGTTCCTGCAGTCGTTAAGTGCCAAAGAAAGCACACAGAGGTCTACATTAATTATAAACTGATTGGCATAGTAAGTATCTCAGGCTTCTTATTAATTCTTATAATTTTTATTAGCCCATAATACTTGTCTGTGTTAGCTACGTGGCTTGGTACCTATTTTCGTGAGGCAGTCACATCTTGATTGCTCTGTGTCTGGTTTCCTCTCTGTCTGGGTGATGACTTTAGACAGAAACTTCCCTCTTCCCAGACTTCTCATTGCCCTGCCTCTACTTCCTGCCTTGTCATCCCACCTATACTTTCTGCCTGGCTACTGGCCACTCAGCATTTATTTAAAATACAGGTGACAGGGTACAGACCATTGTCCCACAGCATAGGTACAGAAGCAGCAACTAGAGGTGGAGCATTTGAACCTCTCAGTGAAGGGGAAATGGAATAGATCTTATAGGCATACTGTGATTAGCTAGGGTGGAAACAGGAATATCAGGTGGAGAGATGTAGGGGGCTAGAAGGTTGAGGGAGCAAATATTTGAGAGAAAGTTGGAATTGAGAAGCATTTGAGAGGTGATGTGGAAACCTAGTCCAGTAGAAACTTTGTAAAGTATATAAAGATGATATTAATGAAATCTCCTAATAATGCTAGATACGAAATTACAACTGTCCATCTTTTTTTTTCCATTTTTTTTTTATTGGAGAAAAAAGAAATTTCAGCCTCCTCCCCGCCTCCCATTTCCCTCCCACTCCTCCCTCTCCTCCTCCCCTCCCCCACTCCTCCCCCTCCCTCTCCAGCCTGCAGAGCAGTCAGGGTTCCTTGCCCTGTGGAAAGTCCAAAGTCTTCCCCCCTCATCCTGGTCTAGGAAGGTGAACATCCAAACTGGGTAGGCTCCCACAGAGCCAGAACATGAAGCAGGATCAAAACCCGGTGCCATGGTCCTTGGCTTCTCAGCAGCCCTTATTGTCCGCCAAATTTAGAGAGTCCGGTTTTATCCCATGCTTTTTCATTCACAGTCCAGCTGGCCTTGGTGAGCTCCCAAAGAATCAGCCCCACTGTCTCCACGGGTGGGCGCACCCCTTGTGGTCCTGACTTCTTTGCTCATATTCTCTCTCCTTCTGCTCCTCATTGGGACATTGGGAGCTCAGTCCAGTGTTCCAGTGTGGGTCTCTGTCTCTATCTCCATCCATCACCAGATGAAATTTCTATGGTGATATGCAAGATATTCATCAGTATGGCTATAGGATAGGGTCATTTCAGGTTCCCTATCCTCAGCTGCCCCAGGAACTAACTGGGGACATCGCCCTGGGCACCTGGGAGCCCCTCTAGATCCAAGTCTCTTGCCAGCCCTAAGATGTCTCCCTTAATTAAGATGTGTGCTTCTCTGTTCCCCTAACCAACCTTCCTTTATCCCAATCATCCTGTTTCCCCAAGTTCCCCCCACATTTCTCTCCCCTTCTCCCCTTACCCCCCTCCCACCTCACCCCCAAGATCCCCGTTCTTTGCTCGGCAATCTAGTCTACTTCCCATAACCAGGAGGATAGCTATATGTTTTTCTTTGGGTTCACCTTCCTATTTAGATTCTTTAGGATATCAAATTATAGACTCACTGACCTTCATTTATTTCTAGAAACCAAATATGAGTGAGTACATCCCATGTTCATCCTTTTTGGGTCTGGGTTACCTCACTCAGGATAGTGTTTTCTATTTCCATCCATTTGCATGCAAATTTCACAAAGTCATTGTTTTTTACCGCTGAGTAGTATTCTAATGTGTATATATTCCACACTTTCTTCATCCATTCTTCCATTGAAGGGCATCTAGGTTGTTTCCAGGTTCTGGCATTACAAATAATGCTGCTATGAACATAGTTGAACAAATGTCCTTGTCATATGATCGGTCACCTCGTGGGTATATTCCCAAGAGTGGTATTGCTGGGTCCATGGGTAGATTGATCCCAATTTTCCTGAGAAACCGCCACACTGCTTTCCAAAGTGGTTGCACAAGTTTGCATTCCCACCAGCAATGGATGAGGGTACCCCTTTCTCCACAGCCTCTCCAGCAAAGGCTATCATTGGTGTTATTGATTTTAGCCATTCTGACAGGTGTAAGAAGATATCTCAATGTTGTTTTGATTTGCATTTCCCTGATCGCTAAGGAGGCTGAGCATGACCTTAAGTGCCTTTTGGCCATTTGAACTTCTTCTGTTGAGAATTCTCTCTTCAGATCAGTGCCCCATTTTTTAATTGGGTTAATTAGCATTTTAAAATCTAGTTTCTTGAGTTCTTTATATATTTTGGAGATCAGACCTTTGTCTGTTGCGGGGTTGGTGAAGATCTTCTCCCAGTCAGTGGGTTGCCTTTTTGTCTTAGTGACAGTGTCTTTTGCTTTACAGAAGCTTCTCAGTTTCAGTAGGTCCCATTTATTCAATGTTGCCCTTAATGACTGTGCTGCTGGGGTTATACCTAGGAAGCGATCGCCTGTGCCCATCTGTTGTAGTGTACTTCCCACTTTCTCTTCTATCAGCTTCAGTGTGTTCAGATTGATATTGAGGTCTTTGATCCATTTGGACTTGAGTTTTGTGCATGGTGATAGGTATGGGTCTATTTTCATTCTTCTACAGGTTGACATCCAGTTGTGCCAGCACCATTTGTTGAAGATGCTTTCTTTCTTCCATTGTATACTTTTAACACCTTTATCGAAAATGAGGTGTTCATAGGTTTGTGGGTTAAGATCCGGGTCTTCTACACGATTCCATTGGTCAACTTCTCTATTTTTATGCCAATACCACACTGTTTTCATTACTGTAGCTCTGTAATAGAGTTTAAAGTCAGGGATGGTAATGCCTCCAGAAGTACCCCTATTGTATAAGATTGCTTTGGCTATCCGGGGCCTTTTGTCATTCCATATAAAGTTGATTATTGTCCTTTCAAGATCAGTGAAGAATTTTAATGGGATCTTGATGGGGGATTGCATTGAATCTATAAATTGCCTTTGGTAGGATTGCCATTTTTACTATGTTGATCCTCCCAATCCACGAGCAAGGGAGATCCTTCCATTTTCTGGTATCCTCTTCAATTTCTTTCTTCAATGCCTTAAAGTTCTTGTCAAATAGATCCTTCACTTCTTTGGTTAGAGTTACCCCGAGATATTTTATGCTGTTTGTGGCTATTGTGAAAGGTGATGCTTCTCTGATTTCCCTCTCTGCTTCCATATCCTTTGTGTACAGGAGGGCGACTGACTTTTTGGAGTTGATCTTGTATCCGGCCACATTACTAAAGGCGTTTATCAGCTGTAGGAGTTCTTTGGTGGAGTTTTTGGGGTCGCTTATGTACACTATCATATCATCTGCAAATAACGAAAGTTTAACCTCTTCCTTTCCAATTCGAATCCCCTTGATCCCCTTATGTTGTCTTATTGCTATTGCTAAAACTTCAAGCACTATATTGAAGAGGTATGGAGAGAGTGGACAGCCTTGTCGTGTTCCTGATTTAAGTGGGATGGCTTTGAGTTTCTCTCCGTTTAGTTTGATGTTAGCTGTCGGTTTGCTGTAAATAGCTTTTATTATATTTAGGTATGACCCTTGTATCCCTAATCTCTCCAAGACTTTTATCATAAAGGGATGTTGAATTTTGTCAAAAGCTTTTTCAGCATCTAATGAAATGATCATATGGTTTTTTTCTTTGAGTTTATTTATATGATGGATTACATTGATAGATTTTCGTATGTTGAACGAGCCTTGCATCTCTGGGATGAAGCCTACTTGATCATAATGGATAATTTTTCTAATGTGTTCTTGGATACGGTTTGCCAGTATTTTGTTGAGGATTTTTGCGTCAATGTTCATGAGTGAGATTGGCCTGTAATTCTCTTTCTTGGTTGAGTCTTTGTGTGGTTTTGGTATCAGAGTGACGGTAGCTTCATAAAAGGAATTTGGCAATGACTCTTCTGTTTCTATATTGTGAAATACCTTAAGGAGTATAGGTATTAGGTCTTCTTGGAAATTCTGGTAGAATTCCGCATTGAAACCGTCTGGTCCTGGGCTTTTTTTGGTGGGGAGGTTTTTGATAACAGCTTCTAATTCTTCACGACTGACAGGTCTATTTAGATTGTTCACCTGGTCCTGATTTAACTTTGGTATATGGTATTTATCTAAAAAAGTGTCCATTTCTTTTACATTATCCAGTTTTGTGGCATACAGGCTTTTGTAGTAAGATCTAATGATTCTCTGAATTTCCTCTATGTCTGTGGTTATGTCCCCCTTTTCATTTCTGATCTTATTAATTTGCAAATTCTCTCTCTGCCGTTTGATTAGTTTGGATAGGGGTTTATCAATTTTGTTGATTTTTTCCAGGAACCAGCTTTTTGTTTCATTGATTCTTTGGATTGTTTTCTGTGTTTCTATTTTGTTGATTTCAGCCCTCAGTTTGACTATTTCCAGTCTTCTACTCCTCCTAGGTGAGTCTGCTTCTTTTTTTCTAGAGCTTTCAGATGGGCTGTTAAGTCTCCAATGTATGCTTTCTCTGTTTTCTTTATGTGGGCACTAAGGGCTATGAACTTTCCCTTAGGACTGCTTTCAAAGTGTCCCATAAGTTTGAGTATGTTGATTCTTTATTTTCATTGAATTCAAGGAAGACATTAATTTCTTTCTTTATTTCTTCTTTGATCCAGGTGTGGGTCAATAGTTGACTATTCAGTTTCCATGAGTTTGTAGGCTTTCTGGGGGTAGCATTGTTGTTGAATTCTCAACTTTAGTCCATGGTGATCTGATAAGACACAGGTGGTTATGGATATTTTTTTGTAACTGTGGAAGTTTGCTTTGTTACCGAGGATGTGGTCAATTTTCGAGAAGGTTCCATGAGCTGCAGAGAAGAAGGTATATTCTTTCCTATTTGGGTGGAATGTTCTATAGATGTCTGTTAAGTCCATTTGATTCAATACCTACATTAATTCTCTTATTTCTCTGTTAGGTTTCTGTCTGATTGACCTGTCCATTGGTGAAAGAGGAGTGTTGAGATCTCCTACTATTAGTGTGTGCGGTTTGATGGCAGCCTTGAGTTTTAGTAGTGTTTCTTTTACATATGTGGGTGCTTTTATATTAGGGGGCATAGATATTCAGGATTGAGACCTCATCCTGATCAATTGTACCTGTTATGAGTATAAAATATCCCTCTCCATCTCTTCTGATTGATTTAAGTTTGGAAGTCAACTTTGTTAGAAATTAGTATGGCCACACCTGCTTGTTTCTTAGGTCCATTTGCTTGATAAACCTTTTCCCATCCCTTTACTCTAAGTAGGTGCCTGTCTTTGTGGTTGAGGTGTGTTTCTTGTAAACAGCAGAATGTTGGATCCTGTTTGCGTATCCAATCTCTTAGCCTGTGCCTTTTTATAGGTGAGTTGAGTCCATTGACATTAAGGGATATTAATGACCAGTAGTTGCTAACTCCGGTTGCTTTTTTAGTCATAGAGTTTGTGTGTTTGCCTTCTTTTAGTTGTGCTGGTGAAGGGTGTCTAGATGTTTGAGTTATTGTGGTCATTGTTGGTCTCCTTGGTTTGTAATTTTCCTTCTATTACTTTCTGTAAGGCTGGATTTGTGGCTACGAATTGTTTAAATTTGTTTTTATCCTGGAAAATTTTGTTTTCTCCATTTATAGTGAATGATAGCTTGGCTGGGTATAGTAGTTTGGGCTTGCATCCATGTTCTCTTAGCTTCTGCAGTATATCTATCCAGGACCTTCTGGCTTTCATGGTTTCCATAGAGTAGTGAGGTGTAAGTCTGATAGGTTTACCTTTATAAGTAACTTGACCTTTTTCCTTTGCAGCTCTTAATATTCTTTCTTTATTCTGTATGTTTTGTGTTCTGATTATTATATGGCGAGGAGATGTTTTTTTTTGGTCCAGTCTATTCGGTGTTCTGTATGCTTCTTGAACCTTCAAAGGAATATCTTTCTTTAGGTTGGGGAAGTTTTCTTCTATAATTTTATTAAATATATTTTCTGAACCATTGAGCTGTACTTCCTCTCCTTCTTCTATCCCAATTATTCTTAGGTTTGGTCTTTTTATTGTGTCCCATATTTCCTGAATGTTTTGTGATGAGAATTTGTTAGTTTTGCTGTTTTCTTTGATCAGTGTGTTAATTTTCTCTATGGTATCTTCAGTGTCTGACATTCTTTCTTCTAACACTTGTAATCTGTTGGTAGTACTTGTCTCTGTAGTTCCTGTTCGTTTACCCAGAATTTCGATCTCCAACCTTCCCTTGGTTTGAGTTTTCTTCATTACTTCCATTTCATTCTTCAGGTCTTGAACCATTTCCCTTACCTGTTTAATTGCATTTTCTTGTTTCTCTTGGTTTTCTTGGGTATCTTTGAGCGATTTATTCATTTCCTCTACCTTTTTGTTTGTAATCTCTAATTGTTTATGGCAGTTTTTCACCTCCTGTTTAAGGTCTTCTATTATTTTCAAATAATTCACTTTTGAGTCGATTTCTTCTACTTCTTCTGGAGTAGGGTGTACAATTCTTATTTCGGGATCCCTGGGTTCTGGTGATGTCATGTTGCCTTTCAGGTTGTTGGAGGAATTCTTGCATTGGCGCCTTCCCATCTCCTCTTTCAAATGAAGCCAAGAGAGGCCTGGTGTCTTGGTCCTGTCTTTGCTGTGCCTGAGTCTCTGGGTGTATCTCTTCAGTGTAGAAGCAGGGACCGTCCTGCTGAGCTTGAACTCCTCAGTACCCAAACATGGACAACCATCCAGATGGGACTCCTCAGCACCACCCCCAGTGATGTCTCTCCTGGCACCCGGATCTGGTCTCCCTGCTGCTAGGGTGTCTCGCGAACAAAGGGACAACCCCGCTTGGTGCAGGCAGGCAACCTAGATAAAGGAGCCACCACCCACCCGAATGCCCTCCCAATTCGAACCCTGTCCCAACGCCCAAACAGGCTGAGCTGGGAGCTGTTGTGTGGTTCAAAGAGGGGAGGGGGGTCAGAGGTAGTGGGGGAGGGCCTTTGGATGCAAGCTGGGTGGGACAGGAATGGAGAAGAGGTATCAAGGAGTACAGCCCCCGCAGACTGACCAGAAAGTGCAGGAGGGGTGGGGAACGTCTGAGCTCCCTGTCCCGGGCTGCCGCGCGGCCAGAAACTCACTCACCCCAGTCACCTCCCTTTTGTCACCAACGGAGGCTTCCAGGACTCAGACTGGATAGCATTAAACTGAATTGTTGACCAAGGGGTTCTCATAGAAATCTCCAAACAACCAAAGCTATTTCTAAGACAGTGGGTTCCTCTCCACAAACTGACATCAGGGCTACATTGCCAAGGATAACACCCACACAACATAATGAACATGGAGAACATGAACTGGTGCCTACCTGAAGCAATAACTCCTATTTTCTAGTTCCTTTCTAACAAGGAGATACTCTGCAGGCTACCAAGAGGAAAACATAAATACCAACCCAGCCACAAAACATTTGAAATACACTCTCTTTCTGAGGAGATGATAGGCCAGCTGTAACATAGAAATTGTGGTAGCAGTCAACCAACATTTGTTCTGACTTAAAACCCACTCTTTAAGATGGAAACAATACCTGACATGGCTATGGGGACCAAGTACGTTAGAATAGATAGCCCAGAGTCCTAGAGTAAAAACATATTCTACTAGTCTAAGAGAAATATAAATAAAGTGACTTTTAATGATATTCTGCTAAAATTCTAGATTCAAGCTTTATTCTGTTATCGGTAGCACAAAGGAACAGATGCAATGACCCACTGTGAGACACGTCCCAGAGAGAGACCTTATCAAACAGAACTCTAAATGTGATATATCCATCAAATCGCTCCTCTCAGCACGTAGAGAAACCTGTAAAAGAGAAAGGAGGCTGAATGTAAGAGGAAGAGGAAAAGGAGTACACAAAGAGAACACAGCCCTTGAGTCAACTGGGCATGTCTCCTATGAACACATAGAGATTTATGCAGCAAGCAGAGGGCCTAAACCGGTCTGCTCCAGGTCTTCCGCATATAGAATATAACTTTCAGCTTGGGAGTTTATATGGGACTCCTGTGTGAACAAATATGTTCCTGATTCCTGTGCCTGGTCCTGAGGCTATTTTTTTTTCTTTTTATTGCTTTATAAATACTACCATTCAAAATTTCCACTTCCTCCCATTTCCCTCTCCACCTCCAGTCTTAAGAGAGGGCAGGGTACCCTGCCCTGTGGGGAGTCCAAGGCCCTCCCCACTCCATCCAGGCTTAGGAAGGTGAGCATCAAAACAGACTAGGATCCCAAAAAGCCACAGAAGAGAAAAGTTCCAGTGCCATTATCATTGGCTTCTCAGTCGGCCCCCATTGTGAGCCACATTCAGAGAGTCTGGTTTGATCACATGTCCCTTCAGTCCCAATTCAACTGGCTTTGCTGAGCTCCCATTAGATCAGGTACACTGTCTTAGTGGGTGGACCAACCCCTCGCAGTCCTGACTTCCTTGCTCATCTTTTCCCTCCTTCTGCTGTTCAATTGGACCTTGGGAGCCATAAACAATGGATATAGAGCCTATAGTTCGCTGTTTTTCTTTTATTGGTTGCGTTACCCAGGCTTGGTGAAGTGGGTCTTTTTCTAGCTTTTAATATTTTATTTTGTAATGTTTGGTTTTATCTCTTAAGAGCCTGTATTTTTCTGTAATGAGAGAAATGCTGTGGCTCATTGGTGGAGAGTATGTGGGGAGGAACTAGGAGGAGTGGAGGGAGGGGAAACTATAGTCTGGATATATTGATAAGAAATATCTATTTTCAATAAAAGAGAATTAATTTGAAAAGATAATTTCTTCGCAGGTAACCATAAATATGATGTTTGGAGTTTAAATGAATTATGACAGCATCACAGCATGCACACAAATTTTATGTAGCTTAATTCCTAGCTAGTTGCAACAATTAATTAATAAACCAGAATTTTAAATAATAGATTCTTAAGTACTAGAGATATAATTTAATATATTAGAAATGGTATAGTGACATTAATTTCTCATTTATTTCATATTTGATACCTAGATATTTTGAGACCTATGTTATATGTATTGCTTTATTTTTAATTTTTAAGCTTGTTACTAGTATAATCAGCAGATAATTAAGGTATGAAATCATATTATTTGAAAAGCCAGGACTCATACCACCTTTATTTGCCTTTTGAATAGAATTCAGACCTCTCATTGCATTTCTACTTATGTGGGGTATCAGAAGCGAGCCCTGTTCTTCACTTCGGCATTGACACAAACATGTGTGACTCAAAGACATTTATAACAATTTTAGAACCCTTTCATTAGATACTAATGTTTACTTAATTTAGTGGAAGGTGGTTTCTCCTTTAAACAAGCCATTTTCACCAGTAATCTAAAAATAAAAGAAAAATGATTATGAATCGAAACAGACAATTCCTGAACAAATTTATTTACTGTGATTCTCATATTCATTGTTTTTTAAAATAAATTTGACTTTTACTTGTGGGCTATGCTATGTTACAGTTTCTGTAATTTTTCAAGACAGGGTTTCTCTGTAGCTTTGGAGCCTGTCCTGGAATTAGCTCTCGTAGATCAGGTGGGCTTCAAACCCACAGAGATCTGCCTGCCTCTGCCGCCTGAGTGCTGGAATTAAAGGTGTACACCGCCACTGCCCAGTTGTTTTCTGTAATTGTTAACAGTTAATTAATTCTTATTATTCTATGATTTTTAGCCAGATGTTTACTAAAGATTTTGTTTTAGAAAGATGAGTCAACTATCTCTCATATTTTATCTAGACATTTTAAAACTCATGTTTATCTATTCAGTTGTCTCCTTATCAAAGATTTTAGATGTAAAATTAAAGACTTATTAGGTACTGTATTTACATATGGTATACATTGCTATTTTAGGAAGGATTTGTAAAGAATATTTTTCTTTAATTCTATTTTTTTTAAGACTGCATTTCACTATGTAACCAATACTATCCTGAAACTTACTATTTATAGCAGGCTGACTTTGATCTCAAATTATTAGCTTACCTCTGCCTATTGAATGTTTGGATTACAGGTGGTGAGACAATTTCTGGTTATTAATTCTTTGAGAATTTTCTGTAATAAGTTTTGATCATTGAACATATTTTGAAAAATATCATCCTGCACCTTTTTGCCTGAATAGGATCCTCCATAATTGGTACTTGCTAACTATTTCATGAAACAAACTTTTGTAATTTTTATTAGGTATATATAATGAATTAGATTTTATTAGATTTTTTTTCCACTGAGAGTCATCTAGACAATAATCACAATGTACAAAAACCTTATTAATTAAATTTCAGTCACACATTCCTGAGTCCTGATGACACTTCTCAAATCAAGCCTAAAACACATCAGTTTGTCCCTGTGATCATGTACAACAAATCTAAGTGGGTGTAAAAGTCTCTCAAAGAAAGTTTCATAATCCACCTCACATCTCATTTTAGAGTCTGACTAACATTCTTAAGTGGTGAGTTTCACACCTCTCATTTTCCTTCAATAGAAATACATAGTAGTAGTTTCACAACAGAAAATGTCCTCCACAAGAGATTTTTCATTTAAGTTTTCTTTCTATCTCTTAAAGGACTTTGCATATAAAATAGTTTCCTCTAACCTTTAGATATTTTACTTAAAATAGTTTTTGAACATAAATAATGTGGTGTTTTTTTTGTTAATTTTTTCAGAGGTTTAAATATATGTGATGTTAAATGAGTAATGTTTGGAGAAAATTGATAATAAGTGGGATTTTAAATACCCTTCTGCCCTGTTCTGTTGGTTAGTTTAAATACAATTGCAGGGGTATATCCCCCCCCCCCTTCCTTCATATTATACACCATGTAAAATGAATGAGGTCTGTTCTCTACATTGTTTGCATCACAGAACAGAGTAGGGCACAATATAGATGTGAGCATTTCATAAATATTTTATGATCTCTCTGCTAGATCAGAGAGTGAATATGCCTTTCGCACTGCTGGATACTTTGTCTGTGACCGAAGGTTGTCTATTGATGTACACACGGAGCTCTCATTAACACTGTGGAAGTTAGGCATGCGCTACACCAAGATATGGATCCCTTAATGTTGAAAAATGATCATCCCTAAAATAAACTCTTTTTACATATAAATTGTAATTTACAGGCGGTCTCACTTCTGAGCAGTGCAAAGCCACAGAAGAACACTCTCATGTGGATAATGAGTATATGCAGAATTCTTTAATGGATAATCACAGACACTGGCAAAGGCAGGATGCATCTGTGCATGCATAATAACAGTCTCAAAAGCTGTGCTGCTTGGAGCAAGCCTTGTTGTTGTGCGTAAAGGAAATTAATCTAGGGATGAAAAGTTATTATGGCGCTGGCTTAACAAACTATAAAATAAACTTAATGTAATTACATTTGATAAGAAGTTAAGCATGTAGCATAATCACTGAATTTGAAAAAGATGACTTTGAGAGGATATGAACTACCCAGAGTGATAATTATTTAGTAATGCCTCAGGATATTATCTAGTTAGGAATCTGGTTGTGACTCAAATGTGATTGGCAAATTTTTCACGTTTACAATGAATGCAGCCTGTAATGGCTCTTTATGGTAAATCAAGACCCTTCTCTGAAGTGGATTGGCCAAATCAGGTTGGGGACCTGACGCTGGTTTGCACAGATGCTCTGGAGAGGCTCATTTTGCCTTCCGCCTGTTTCATGCTCTAACCTCTCCCTCATTTTCTTTCCTGATTTGAATTGTCTATTACTGATCTTAGCAGTCCATTCTGTCTCATTTAAAAATATTTCTCTATATGTATTTTTCTTTCTTACACCTTATCAATGGAAAAATGTTTTATTTTTATCACTCCTCTGTTGTATGTGCCTGCCTGCATGTGTGTGTGTGTCCAGTTGCTACATTTGGAAGTCTTTAACTCATGTTTTAGATCTTGGTGGTCAAACTCAGGTCAGTATTACAGGATACGTATTTAAAATGTACCCTCTGAGACATCTTGTAGGTCATTACCTGTTACATTTTTGAGTGCTAAAACTCTTAGAGAAGAGTGTTCTCATCTTGGTATCTCCACTGTGATCTCTCTCTCTCTTTCTCTTCCCTCCCCCCGTCTCTCTCTCTCCCACACACACATACACAAACACACAGTTTGAGATAGGATCTCAAGTAGACCAGGTCGATATCAAATGTAGCCACAGATAATCTTGAATTCCTGATTCTCTTGTTTTGTTCTCCCAATGGATGGTTTCAAAGACCTGTGCCACCAATAACACACCCTGTTTTATTCAATTCTGGGATGGAGCTCAAGGTTTCGCACATATAATACAAAGCCCTACTCTACAACTCCAGGCTCTTCTACTGTTTTTGATATACACTTCCTTTCCGTTTACCACAACAGTAGCAAAGCATGGCGGTTGTTTGCTCTCCAGGAAACGCCTCTCACTTTGGTCATAGAAGGCATCCATTGCCCTCAGTTCAGACTGAGTTTCCTTCATCCAGAAGAACTGCTGATACAGGGAAGTGCTTCCAGAATGAACAGATGTGGAATTTTCTAAGAATCCTTGGAGACGATATCTTATAGCCTTTCTTTTCGCATTCTCTAGTATGTCCCCACAGTATTTATGCCACCCTGTATACTGCCAGCTTGTCTTGCACACACCAGGCATGTTTCTAGTTTCTCCCTATCATCCAGCCACATTACCCATCCTCTGAGTTGTTAGTCATGCACTAAGCACTACAAAAACAACAGTGGATAAAACCTGAAGAAACTGGTTTATTCTGATAACTGTCAGTTAGCTAGTTCCTAAAACGTCTTTGCAGAACAGCTCGTTGTTATGCTGAATGATGTAATAGACTGAGATATTAAGGTTATTGAATTGGGCTCAGATTTTATGATTCCCACTTCTGTTCTCCTGTGAAATTAATAACAATCACAAAGGCAACTCCAAAGAAAACAAATAAAAGTAGTAAGAGAGTCTGATGTAGAAGATCAGTAGGAGACAAGGAAGATGGTTCTTCAGTGGAAATTAGAATTTTTCAATAAATATGAATGGTGAAATAAAAATATGGAGAACAAGATAAATATGAAGCTCTAAACAGCTTCCTTCTGCAACTATTGTCACTGTAAATAATTGCATTACTTAAATTTTTAATAACAAAATGAGAATAAATTTTTCCCATGTCCACTTACTATTATCCATTAATTTGTCAAGAGGCAGAACTGAGAAGAAAATAGCATGATTTTGAAATAGCACAGACTCCAAAAGTAATGAGTAAATATTTAGTTAAAGTTTTAAATAATAATTTATGGCCAATAATAAACACATCTGTTAAACTTTGCCTTCAATATACTCTATTGTGTCTTTCTCTAATACACTATTATGTTTTATTACTAATATGATTTTTGAAAAGCATAATTTCCTCAATAAGTATACCAAACAGCTCCATTAATTTATTCTATAGCAAATAGCTTTCCAAAGACTAAAGTACCTCAGGGAATAGTAACTGCCCACATGTAAACATACTTCTATAATTTAGCAAAGACAAATGAAATTCTTCTATGGGATTTTGAGCATTTTTGAATCATTCTGTCAGTCAGGGAGGCTGACTTCTGAAGAATGAGACAGATTATTTATATAAAACATAAAAGCCTTCTTCCATGTTAGAAGTATACAACCTGACCTCAAAGATTAATTGTTTATAGAGTTTTAGAAAACATGTGTCTGAACCTGTCGTAATACTAGTTAGATGATGTTATTAACTTTGGTAACTTTTCAAGTATTTTGTGCATGATGTTTTGAAAAGTGCTTACTTGGAAACTCTTTGCTGAAAATGATTGAGTTAAATTAAACTGAAGCTATCATCGAGGAACCAGGTCCAGTTTCCATCACCCCCATGCTGTCTCACAAACACCCACAATTCAATTCCAGAGTATCCTACACCTTTTTTAAGTATGCTGGCACCCAATATGCACTTGGTGCCCGTACATGCTTACAAGCTAAATATTTGTGTGCATAAAAGGAAAATAAATCGATCTACTTTAAAAGGAAGAGCTAAAAATGTTAGAATCATTTAATTCATTTGTGAACAGTAATGATGAGAAACACAATCACTTAATGTCACTTAAACACACAGGGATCTGCCTGGCTCTGCCTCCCAAGTGCTGGGAATAAAGGTTTGTGCCACCACCATTAGGCTGACCTGGAATTCACCTCATCAACCAGGATCCTTCAAACTCACAGGTATCCACCTGTATCTTTATCCTAAATCCTAGGATAAAAAGTGTACAGCACTATGACCACTTATCAGTTTATTTATAGCTCTCTTGAAAATCAAATTTCATAAAAAATTATACTACTTATGGTAGCATGAATAACATTACACTAAGTAAAATGTCAACTTTCATAGAGTACTAAATTTACTAATTTTAAAATTACCAAATTCATAAGTGAAATTGCATAGACGCATACTATAAAGGGAATATCATTGTAGACTTATTTCTTGCTGACATATTTAATTGCATACTTTAAAAATAATACTATAGTTTAAAAAATATGTAGATTATCTGATTGATTCCAAAGAATACACTATAGTTTTGCTAATAGTTTCAAGTTGTAAATATTATCAAAGTAAATAAGATTGAACAAATCAGATTTGTAACAAGCCCAGTCGAATAGAGAGAGGAGAGAGGAGCCATATTATGAGCTAAGCGGTCAAGACTGTGATAGGGAAATCCCCAGAAAAAGCTAACACAAACAAGTGGCTCACTGACTCTGGATTAACAGCTGGGGACTCTATATAGCACCAAACTAGGCCTTTTGAATATGGGTGAAAATAGTGTGGTTTGAACAGTCTGTGGGAGCACTAGCAGGGGGTTCAGGATTTATCCCGAGTGCAAGAACTGGCATTCTAGAGCTCACTCCTTGTGGGAGGGATACCTTGTTCAGCCTAGATAGAGAGGAGAGGTCCTCAGTCTTGCCTCAACCTGATGTGAAAGACGTTGTTGACTACCTAGGGAAATCCTTACCCTCTCTGAGGAGTGGACAGAGCTGGCTGGTAAAAAGGTGAGGACAATTTGAGGAGGAGAGTGAGGGGGAACTGGGATTGTTGTGTAAAATAAAAAAGATTATTTAAAAAATAGTTTCCATAAAAGGCTTACATTATGAATCATAAGTTATCATTTTCACTAATTAATAATAATAATATTTGCACATAAGGTGGAATTATTAGGTAAATTCTGCTCAATAGTGCTTGATTTTGCTATTAATAAAGTCTGGAAAAACATATTGGCATCCTCTTGAATATTAACCTTCATCAGGCGATGAAAGGAGACAGAGACAGAGACCCACATTGGAGCACCAGACTGAAATCTCAAGGTCCAAATCAGGAGCAGAAGGAGAGAGAGCACGAGCAAGGAACTCGGGACCGCGAGGGGTGCACCCACATACTGAGACAATGGGGATGTTCTATCGGGAACTCACAAAGGCCAGCTGGCCCGGGTCTTAAAAAAGCCTGGGATACGTGCCAATTTTCTACCGGGAACTCACAAGGATATTAACCTGATAAAACCTGGAAAACATAGAGACAATGAGGACTACTGAGATCTCAAGAACAATGGCAATGGGTTTTTGATCCTACTGCACGTATTGGCTTTGTGGGAGCCTAGGCAGTTTGGATGCTCACCTTACTAGACCTGGATGGAGTTGGGTGGTCCATGGACTTCCCACAGGGCAGGGAACCCTGATAGCTCTTTGGGCTGACGAGGGAGGGGGACTTGATTGGGGGAGGAGGGTGGAAATGGGAGGCTGCGGTGGGGGAAAAGACAGAAATCTTAAATAAATAAATAAATTAAAAATAAAAAAAGAAGGCTTGGGACAGAGAAGCACACATCTTACTGAAGGGACATCTAGCGTGACAATGAGACTTGATCTGAGAACTCCCAGAGCACAATGGCAATGGGTTTTCTGGGCAGCTTAATGCAACCTAATGACTCTATCCGATAGCCATACTGGAAATCTTGGATACTCACCTTAGAAACTTCACCTGGATGGATGTGAGATAGGTCCTAGAGACTTCCACACTGGAGCACGGACTGAGCTCCCAGCTCATTGGGAGAAGAGGGAGGGAGACTTGAGGCAAGAAGTCAGGGAAATGGGAGGCTCCCCGGTGGAGACAGGGGGCAGATTCTTTGAAGCTCACTAAGTCAAGCTAGACTCAGACAAATAGCATGGGATAAAACCGGACTCACTGAACTTGGCGGACAATGAGGACTGCTGAGAAGCTCAAGAACCATGGCAACGGGTTTTTGATCCTACTGCACTGTTCTGGCTTTGTGGGAGCCTATCCAGTTTGGATGCTCACCTTCCTAGACCTGGATCGAGGTGGGTGGACCTTGGACTTCCCAGGGCAGGGAACCCTGATTGTTCTTCAGGCTGGCGAGGGAGGGGAGTTGATTGGGGGAGGGAGGGAGGGAGGAGGGGAGGGAAATGGGGGCGGGGAGGAGACAGAAATTTCTTTTTTTTTCCAATAAAAAAATAAAAAAATAAAATTAAAAAAAAGGAAAAAGTGAGGGCACAATGTTGAGTGGGTATAGGACAGGGGTAGATATGGGAGAAGTTGGGGAAGGTGATAAAAAAAAAGAAAAAAATTCTAAAGTGGCAAATGATACACTATGGCCAATAAATTGTCATCAAGATACTATCAACTCTCAGAGATGGCTTATAATGCCTCATTATCTATATTCTGAGCTCTTATTATCTCTATTCTAACCTTTTAGGATATTTTACTCTAAACATTTTTTTTGGAATTTGATGATGCCAAATGCCTATACAATAAGGAAAATATATTAACTATGACTAGATAGTAAAAAGAAAACAAAAACAAACAAACATAAAAGCCAAACATAGGCTTACATTGTAAGCTGATTCCTCAATGCCCAGCAACGTCTCCTTGTTGGACAAATTATTTTCTTATTCCTAGTGACACAGTAGTACTGAAGCATTCTGATGACAAAATAAGTATTTAAAGAAAATATATTTTTCTTATTTAACTTTTGCTTTTCTCTGTATAGTGTGTTTGCTCTATTAGTAACTCATTAATCTATCGTAATGGGTTTTTAAATTGAAATTTTATTTTATCAAAATGCTCACACTTCTAAATCAATACCAGGAAATATCAATATTATTTTATTCATTTTTTCTGTTGAAATTTGATTACTAACCCAAAATACAATAAGTGGAAAGATTAGAATTTCAATGTAAGTTTTTTTGACTACAAATGTAGTGGGATATATTTGATGTCCTGTGTGGCAGACATCACTTAATTGTAGTAGATAACACAGCTATCTCTCTTGCTGACAAAAAGCAGGAACTCTGTAAGAGGAAGTGACCTCCTCCTCTTCCAAAAAGGAAAAAAAAAAAAGTTAGGAATTTTCCTGTTCTGGAAAAGCAGGGTCTCTTACATGAGCATAAATCTACTTTACTTTCAGATCTCCTTTTGAGGTGACAACTTTCTGTGAATGTCCTGCCTCCATATTAGGAATAATGACCTTCTCCAATATCACATCTCAGTCCCATACCAATACAAAGAACTAATAAGTATGACAAATGCCATGTATTGAGATAAATAGTTTTATAATAATTTACAAATTAAAGTAAGTTGATTATAACTTTCAAGTTTCTTTAAAGACAAAATTGTGTAACAATATATAGAATCTCATATAACAACACAGTATGAAAGAGAAATTAATGTGATTGCTTAGAAATAAAATAATAAGATTAACAATACAGAAATACAAAATATTAGGGACAACATGTGTTCTCAGTTACATTAAGGTCTGCCGGTGGAAGAGAATTAAATGATAGAGTGTTTGCTCCCTTTACACTAATATCTAGTAATGAGTAAATATTGCTACCTCGAGACTGTGTAAAAAAGAACACAATGCTTTAGGACATGGAAAATTAAAGCATTTTTCATAAGTATCTTAATAAATATTGTTATTCTACATGTTTGCTGCAATGTCTTATCTAGACAAAAAGTTATCTGTCCTCTGAATTTTCAGAATACTTAAATGGTGAAATTATCACCTTAGAGAGATACCTTTATTCTTTCCTGGATATGTATATGGCAAAAGAAAAATTGAACTATAACTTTGAACATTTTAATAGTTAATCATTTAAAAGAAAGGAAATGGGAGGAGGGGAGGAGGTAGAAATTTTATTTTTAAGTAAAAATAAAAAAATAAAAAGAAAGGAAACCTTTTAAATTAATAGGATAGTGAAAAATGTCTGTGTAAGTAATGTCAGAATAATATGCATCAAATCTGACCGCATACTGTGAATCTTTCTATCAGAGGTGTAAGTTTCTTTAAATGTGGCCTGTTATCTAGGTGTGAAGATCATAGGAGAAAATATTGCTCAAGGGTGCATCCAGCTAAGTCTCTATTTTATTTTTATATTTATGAATAAAGAAGAAAAAGAGTGAATCTCAATCTAAAATCAGAGCTTATACCTCCTCTTGGATATTTGTCTTGAATTATACAGTTAGGGTTGCCTTATAGCAGGTTGAGAAACATGAATATTAACAACCTAATCTTTCCCTCAATAATTGTAGCAATAATAATAATAAAAATTTAATAAACCACTTTCAGTAGAAAACAAAAAGGTAACAATTAGGTATCCTTATAAAAATTCTTCTTTAAATTGTTCTCAAGAATTTATGGTATGAAATCTTACTTCATCTATATGAAGAGAAATAAAAACGTATTTGACTTATTAAAAAACAAAGATTCAGAGAATTAGAAGGTAATTGAATAAGGAATAACAGAGACTTTGGCTGTGCAAATACATTTAACAGGACCATATGAGTAAGTATCAAAGTTTACTCAGAAAACTGAGTATTTTTTTTTGCCTTAGGTGTGTCAAATTAGAAACATAAATGTTATAGGTTCAGAATGCTTGCACTATTAACTTTACAAAAATTTCAAATAACACTATCTTTCTTAGGACTCAATTTAGTCATCTAATGATGAGTAAATTCTAAGAATATGTTCTCCATATTTGCTTTCATTTATAAATAGTATACCTACAGAGAATTATCAAAAGATGTTATTATACAAAGGTGAATACATTTCTCATTTCTGGTGATGAAAGATATTAAGAAATATTTCCTATATGTGAAAATCATAATTATTTTAAAATTCATTACTATTAATAGTTATCGATCTTTACAAACCAACAAGGTGAAGCGCAATACTTTGCACTAGCATACACCAGTAGGAAGCATTTATTTGGAAATTTAATATGTAAATAATATCCTTGATAATTATTTATATCCTTCAACTGTGTTACAATATAAATTTACTGTTATTTAAAGTGTAAGCATTTAAAAATATCATACAAACATTTCCCACATGTTTACAAATTTTTCAGCTAGTTTCACAGGAAGACCTAGATAGATAGTACAAGATTCTATAGCATGAACTGATTCATAATCATATTAATTTTCTAAAGTAGGAAATAAGATTTCCATGAGTTTCAGAAACAATCTATAATATTAGTAATTATAATATTAAAACTGTCTTTTAATAGTCTTATGAGTAACTGATTCTTTTCAAAGAGAATCTCACCAGAGTATTAACTGTCAGCTATATTTTAATCATTCTAGAATACCATCATGACAAGGGCACTGAAATGTTCCCAGTATTGGGAATTGATCATATGAACATTAATAATTAATCTAAAGCCATATTCTATTTTTTGCAGAAAGCCTAGGATATTAAGAACAATGGAAAAAGTGAAATAAAACAAAGAAAAAAGTCATTATTCTAGATGCTCTCTCAGCTAGGATTAGATAAAAAGCTAATATTCTAATTTTGTTAAAGTTTAGTGTATTATTTGCAACACAGTAATAAATGATCATTTCCTATATGACTCATAGTTTTGTTTACTTTATTACCCTTGAAATACATCAAATAGCACACATTTTTTATACTTTTTAAAAAGAATCTCTGTTGAAGTTCCTATATCCTTGATAATTTAGTAAAACAAACAATAGTGCACCAGTTTGCTTTCATCGGTACAAAGCTAACACTGTGGAGCAAAAATGTCTGAAAAACACACATGCTAAGGCCTGAAACAAACTGACAAGCACACACTAATGCACATTCATGCACTCACACACATATGCACACACACACACTCATTCATACACATACATATATATACACACACGCATACACAAACATACTGTGTCCTGGAGTTCTCAAGATTTCCCCATAACTTTCACTTTAATAAATTTTCAGTTCCTAAATAATTGAACAGCATGTATCTTGCTTAGAATGTATGAGGGTAAATGAATATTAAAAATGTAAAATCAGCTTTTAAAGTCCTTACATAGAGTAATTAGTAAAATACTAAATCTAATGTTTTTATCAAATCATATAACTATCACTGATCCACTCTACAAACAACTGTAACAAACTCTCTTCCTCTTTATTTCTCCTGGTTCTATCAGTAAACTGCAATTCTCCTTGAGATACACTTTAATCCAGGAAGACACAGCTTGGATTTTCATAGGTAAAATCATACCCATTAGCTCAGGTTTACACACCAAATATAAAAAAGAAAGAATAAAAAAAAATAGTTTGTGATTTTCAAACAGGATATTTCTAATTAAAGATGGTGAAGAGACAAACGTTGCCTGTGTCATATGTATTTTCTATATTGCATGTTGAAAAGACGGGGTTCCTCCCTTATATTTCATCAATGTGACTGTTAGGTTATAAGTTTATGATGTTATTTATATATTTTTTTGTGTAAGGATATTTTTACATGAATAGTAATACAATATTTGTCTTAAACCAAGGTAAATACATAATAATTATCATTATTCAGTCAAAGTGACAAAAAATACTATGCAATAATTTATTCAAACTTATCTTCCCCCTATTTTTCTCTATGCCATTATAATAATTTAAATATTATCACTAGGTATGTAAAAGTAATTGTGTACTGAATTTTCCTTTTGGAATTTAATAGCTCTTCTAAATACCCCAAGATTGTCTTAGAATTGAGAGTACACATCTTACCAGAATTTCAAAATACACCTAGACATTTAAAATGAACAAATAATGAATAGCAAGAGAATAAGTACACTTGATAACAAATGAAGTAAAAGATGGAAGTTTGTTTACTTACTTTAGTAAAGTTACTTCACGACATTGATTATTGTTCTCATGCCCTTTCACTCCTTTCACTCCTACACTAACCATCATGGATTCTCCTAAAACAATGGGGTCCTAGGACACATATGGGAATGGCTAACCTGAATTTAGTTCTTTTACAGCCTCTTGATATCTTGCATCAACTCTTCCTCTACCGGCAGTTTCACAATCTCTCCCATGCCATCATAAATATTCCTCTTTTCCTGCCTTACAGGAGTCCTGAGTCCACTTTGCCCAGTGCTTCTCTGTCTACAAAACACTGCACCTAAGTGTTCCTAGATACTCCTGATTGAAGATATTAAAAGAATTCACGGAGAGACAGCTCAGAGTCTAAAGCTATAAGCTATTTTGTATACTATATATTAAATGGAGTTAAGTTCCATTTAAGAAAAACTTCAATGTTGAATAAAGTTTTAAAGAATCCAATAAATAATGCAGACAAATGAGCATACAACAAATTCGTGCTTATACAAGCAGTATAAAGGTCATAATAAAAGTGTTAACGGGATGTCTTGCTGTATCATTCTGTACTCAGATTATGCTTATTCAAACACACCTTGCTGCTAATTATTCATTTAACCTCTTGTGTCTCAGAGGTTTTCTCATGTGAAGGAAAACACAGTTAAAGCAAAAAGCTGGCTATGTGAAAGCCTTTAAAACACACCTGTGTTACAACACAGAAGGACTTTAATTTCCACTGAGTTACAAAAGAACAGTGAAACTTAATATATCTGACTCTGTTTGTTGTTCAATATGCCAATTTCCAGGGAATACTAGATATTCAAAAATAATATTATCAAATAAAATATTAATGACGTTTATAAATATCTTAAAAAATATTTGTATGCTTTTATTTGTAAAAATATACTCACTATCTTGTACTGTACAATTAAAGTCACAAATTATTGTCTATGAAAATCATCTCCAGGACATTTTCTCCATAATATTTATGACTGAATAGCGTTATCATAATGACCTCATGAGAGATGAGTGGCTATATTAAACAGGTTATCAGTCCTCAGCAATTTATAATTGAAAACAGATTAACATAACCCACCTTTATTATTCTATTCTATTTTAATACCAAAGTATTGCTCTAAAATTTCTAACATTTCTGCCATGTCTTCTTGCTTCCTATCTAATTTTAAGATTGTGTGCTATAATACATTTTTTTCTTTTATATGCTGAGGATCAAATCCATGACTA
This sequence comes from Microtus obscurus, assembly GCA_963919715.1. Lineage (NCBI taxonomy): Eukaryota > Metazoa > Chordata > Mammalia > Rodentia > Cricetidae > Microtus > Microtus obscurus. The sequence continues at coordinate 5,467,724 of CAWTZC010000789.1, read as the reverse complement.
TGACTATGCCAAGCAAAGGTTCTATTAGTGAGGTAGTTTCCAACGATATTTAACATATTTTAGTGTCACAAATATGCTTAGTACATTTAATTATAATTTATCACCCACATAAATTATATGATTCCAAAAAATAAAATTCTTTTAACTAATGTTTAAAAGACTCTGATTTTTAAAAAGGTATTAAACAAAGTCAGCTATGTAGCATCGCAGGTACAAAGACCCTGAGAATGTGAGGATGTTAATTCAGTGAGACAAATTCATAAAAAATAGAGTCCACAAAGTTGTCTTTTGTTTCCAACATGCACCATCAAATATAAATGATGTTAATGTTTACTGAACTACATGAGATAATGCATGAAGAGAATGCAGAAACAGGAGAGAATAAATGCAAACTCTGAGTTCATACAAACTCAGGAGATTTGAGACCCTAAAATATGAAATAGTAAGCAAAGATAAGTGAGGTGTAGTGGCAATGGAAATTTAGCCCGTATTTTCTAGTTAGTTGTTATTCTAGAAAGTATAGAGTGAGAGCTATAAGGGAGTGGATTCTACAACGGACTTAAATGCTAACTCATTAGGGGGTTAGGTGAGTGGAGATAATGGTACTGTGGTTTGAATGGAACCTTCATAGAATTATGTCTGGAAATCTGGGGACACTACTGTCATTAGTGCTTTAATATGTTGTAGAATGGTTCAAACTTGGGTTTGAAATCTTAGCTGCAGTAAGTTGGTTGCTGATGGTAGGCCTTTTTAAAAAGGTTGGATGTTTTGAAATTGGTCTATATTTATTTTACCTCTAAACCTCTGTGCATGAGAAGTATATTATGGTTTGAAAGAGAAATATTCCGCCAAAGGGTCATGTGTTTGAATACACAGCCCCTGAACTATTATTCTATATTAAAAATATTATAAAAGATTAAAAAAAAGTTGAGACTTAGCAAGAGAGTTTGTGGCTTTTGTTTTGCTATTGTATTTGTTATTATGTAAAAATAAACTTTGTAGTTATCTATGCCAGTGAAATTGCCACATGTTTTTTGTTTTTGTTTTTGTTTTTTGTGCACACGCACACCCACACATGAGCATAGGTGCCCTTGGAAGGCAGAGGTTTCAGTTCCCTCTTGCACTACAGTTTCAGGTGTTTGTGAGCTGCCCAAAAAGGTTCTGGGAACTGAACTACTGTCTTTTGCAAGAGCAATATGCACTCTTGATTGCTTTCTGTATTCTTTACTTATTCTAACAGCTGTGGAAGCTACATGGGCAGCTTAAGTTGCCATTTTCTTCAAATACTTAGATATTTTTTGTTAATTTTCTTAATTTAAAGATTTATTTAATTATTTTTAATTAAAATTTTCCACCTCCTCCCCTCCTCCCATTTCCCTCCCACCCTCCCCCTCCCCATCCCTTTTCAGTCCAAAGAGCAGTCAGGATTCCCTGCCACCTCAATTCAAATGTGATAAAATTGCACTGTTTCTTCTTGTCAACTTTCTATGAATATTTAGAATGTCTTCATTATATGGCATCATGTAGGAAATGTCTTTTCCTATGTTCTTTGTGGAACTGCTTCCCTATGTCAGAGTATCATTTGTACCTTCTTCACAATTGACTGACTTCTGTGTTACACAAATGAAGAGGACAATATATTTTAAATTAAGCATTTTAAAAAACAATATTATTATTCAAATATCCTAGGGTACTAAGAAAAAAGTCAGACATTGGTAACCAATTGTGTTGGGAAAATGACAAATCTATGTGCAAATGTTTAAAACACTAAATCAAAATTATTTAGAAATTTAAGTGTGAGACATAATACTTTGAAGAAGAAGATAAAAGGAGATGGTTTGGGTAATTAGAAGAGATAAGGAAAACTTTAGACAAAATCTAAAGAGAAACAAAACCAAAATATACAAATAGAATGGTATCAAGCTCAAATGCTACTTTAGACCAAAGAAATCAATCAGTAGAGAAAAGAAAACATAAGCAATGAAAGATCACATAAAATAAAAGATTAATATCAAGAATAAGTAAGCAAATTAAAAATTGAAGAATAAAATATTAACTCAAGTATATAATTTATTCTAATAAACATTTCTTCAAAAAGAAAAAGTGCAAATGTTCAAAAAGTGTTTGATAAAACAAAAGAAAGGAAAAAATATCATCAAGAATCAACATGCAAATGCACATAAAATTCAGAAGGATATTTTATTCCTGCCTTCCAGGAATGGCTATTAACAGGAAGACATACGCTAACATCTGATAGTATGATTGTGAAAAAATGATGGAGGAAGGTCATTGGTTCAATAAACTGCTTTGGCCCTAATAGGTAAGAACATAGGTGGGTGGCGTAAACAGAACAAAATGCTGGGAGGAAGAGGAAGTGAGGTCAGAAATCATGCAGCTCCTCTCAGAGCCAGATGCGATTCAGCTTCGACCCAGGATGGACGTAGGCTAACACCTTATAAGAAAGCATGTAGCACCCCAAGGTGTGCTTACCGGGAAAATTCTAGCCTACGTCCATCCTGGGTCTGAGCTGAATCACTGTCTGGCTCTGAGAGGAGCTGCATGATTACTGACCTCACTTCCTCTTCCTCCCAGCATTTTGTTCTGTTTACTCCACCCACCTATGTTCTTACCTATCAGGGCCAAGGCAGTTTATTGAACCAATGACCTTCCTCCATCAAAAAAAAATTGCACATCTTGTTTAGGATAAATAAATACTAGTATAAGAAATATGGTAATCTCATTTTCTTACATTTTTACTTTTCTGACTACAATTACTCACATGCTTCTTAGTACTTCCATTATGTAAATGGTGTGTGTGTGTGTGTGTGTGTGTGTGCTTGTTTGATATTTAGCAGAACATTTCATACTCTAGTTTAGAGCATGGATATCATGAGCCTTCTGTTGGAACTTTGTGAATGTCCAAAGATGACCTCATTCTGAATCAGGGTGAAACATTTACATGACATAAATTAAATCTCGTTAAGTAAATAGGAACAAATCCAAGTGAACACATTCTTAATAGTCCCAAAATGTGTTACAGTTCATCTGACAAGATTATAAGGCTATTTTAATAATATGAACCATTATGCTCTGCCTTTCCTTTTTCAATGACAGACTGTTTACTTTAGCTCCTAAAATGCAGTCACAATATTATCAGTGATAATTGCCATCATTAAACCAATACCTAAGTAGAACACTAATTGGGGGTCTCTAGCAATGCTTTCTTAGGAAGCATTACAAGAGAGGATATTATGCTTGCTTTAACAGAAGCATATAATACTAATGAAGCAGGAGACAGCTTGCCACTAGGAGATGCTACACAAAAATAGCACAGTTCTACGTGAAGCATTGTTATACAGATATGAGTGTAAATGTAACAATTTTGATGTGTTTAATTTCTTGAGAAATAAAAAGAAAGCAAACACACAATAATTACATATTGAGTTATGAGAAATGATTATCACCATCAACTGCTTTTAAATTATAGTAATCTATCTGGATCAGTCAGGAAGTATGTTAAACTTATCTATCTGGCCTCATGGATTTAATGATTACTAACTAGTAATTTTAAGGTAAGCCCATGGATGTGCTCAGAAGCGAAACTAAAATATATCATAGGTAAAGATTTTAAATATCTCAAAATGCATATTATTTATAAGAGAGAATGTGTTAAATGAGTCTTTTTCTCTCTTGTCAAAATTTTGTTATCACCTGAAATTATTATTATTATGTTATTATTATTTTTTGAGATAGGGTTTCTCTGTAGCTTTGGAGCCTGTCCTGGATCTGGCTCTTGTAGACCAGGCTACAACTTACAGAGATCTGCCTGCTGCTGCCTCTCAAGTGCTGGGATTAAAGGTGTATACCACAACTATCCGGCATCACCTGGAAGGCTCTTAAATTCAGGTGCCCTGGTTGTAAACAAGTTCAATTGCATAAACATGTCTTTGGATGGGAGTCAGGTACCTTCATATTAAAGTCTCCAGGTGTCCTTGCTATGTAGAAAATACTAATCAATGAAGATAATATGTGTATTGGTCTGTATGTCCCTTTAATAGACAAGCCATACCCACTTTCTTCCTGTCCATGGAAGCAAGCTGATCTTCAGATTTCAGCCTGAGTTTCTTCCCTTTTTGTCTCTCTGTTTCTCTCCCAACCTTCTCTCTCTCCTCTCTCTCTCTCTCTCTCTCTCTCTCTCTCTCTCTCTCTCGTGTGTGTGTGTGTGTGTGTGTGTGTGTGTGTGTGCTCTTCTCCCTTCTTCCCTTCCATAAGCCACTAAATAAATATCCAACCTCACTCTGCATGGCGTGAGACCTATCTATCTAGGTCTCTCACCTGTCGTGGCTGCAGTTCTTCCTGGGACCTGCTGCCTTTGTGGCCTGCTGTGGTCTCATGCCCACTGCCCACTGCTGCTACTGGGGACCTGCAGAATTTCTGCCACTGTACCACTTGGGGGATCCACAGCATTTGTATTTTTGCCATTACAATCAGACTATTTGAATAGACTAAACTATGATCAGGATTATTTTTCTGCATAAGATAAATATTTAAGCTAAATTAAAGTTTGAACAATGTTTTAAGACCTTAACAAACTTCCTTTTAATACAAGAAATGGCCTCTAATCTGCAATTTTATCATAACTAAATTCTGATTGCAAGGAAAGGAAACCAACATTTTCTCACTTTCTCTCTGCCTTCCATAGCAGATAATTTTCCAACAATAAAAGCTGTAGTTGTAATTTTTGTGTAAAATTTGTTTATAACTGCTCTATTTTTTACCATATTTTTTATTGACATACATTTGCCCAAACTTCTTCATCTATCTATCTATCTATCTATCTATCTATCTATCTATCTATCTATATATATGTGTGTGTGTGTGTGTGTGTGTGTGTGTGTGTGTTGTGTGTGTGTGTGTGTATTCTTTGATTTGGGTTTGTGTGATGTGTAGTATGTTTATGTGTGTGTGTGTTTGTGTGTATGTGTGTACGTTTATGTAATGTTTATCTAAATTGTCCTAATATAATAAAAATTTGTGTGTCAAAAATTGATATTAAGGTCTGATAAAGCCAATGAACAGTGAATAGTAAATGGGCTGACCTTCTCGCCATGTTTTTATACATCTACTGGTAGCAGATATCAGCTCAGAAACTTCCTCTTCTCTTTTCCTGCCCATTACTATCAGACTTCCTCCATTTTCCAATATCTCTATGGTTATTCTGCTCACCAGTTGTTGACTCTATCATTTTATGTCTAAATAAAAGAAAGGTTTCAACGCTAATATAGGTTTAGCTTTATTAACTATGTTGGAGTTAAAAGCTTCGTAGCCTGATAAAAACAATTATCAATTTCAAAGAACATTTACATTGTCCAGTCCATTTATATTTGTTAAATTTAGAAAAAATACTGTATTATTTATTCTATCTTGGCTCATCCAAAGTTTCTACCATTCATTTTTAGGTGATTAATGCTAAGATATAAGTAAAGGAATTTTTATTCAATTTGAAAATTGTTATTTAAACTTCTACGCAATGAAAGAACATTAAACATTGCAGAACTGAATTTATCTTGACATAATACATTTTCAAGTCCAATGACCTCAATTATAGAATAATGAATCATTGCAAATATTTTTTCATCCAGAAGACTGGCATTATGTCTTCATTTTTGAATAAAATCCAATATTTAGGCAGTAACTTTAGACTCAAGGTCGTCTTCAATGTAAACTCACACCATTTATCTTTATTTCCAATTCCTTTTTGAAGAAGGTGTTTTTCTTCGTAATACACTTTTTATTTTCATTCATGCAGAATACAAGTATATTCTACATTCTCTTAAAAAGAAAAGGGAATTTCTCTATCAAAACTCACTTAAAAATAGAATATTTTAAAAGAAACTTTTGTTATAGTCAAATGATGTGTGTTTAAAAGATATATTAAAATTCCCCATGTAAACACACAGTTAAGAGAATTACATTATGCTTAATAATGAATTCCTGCTATCTAGCAAAATGTAGTGATTCAATAAATATTTGTTTAATAAAGAATTATGCAAATTATAATTAAAGGTAAACAGAGGACTGCCAGCAGTTTTAATATGTTATTAAGGTGCAATTCTTTAATTGTCAAACATTCATGTTTAATCATAAAATACCAAAAAGGATGTAAAATCTGTGTAAGAATAAATCTCAAAAGAGTTTTATTTTTGAGACAAGGTCTCATGTAGCTTATGCTGATTTGAACTTGATAAGTAAATACAAATGTCCTTGAAATCCTGGTACTTCAAACTCTGTTTTCCTAATGTTAGAAGTATTAATTAATTTCAAAACACTTAGCATCTATGATTGAAATAAAGCTTTGATTCAAGTAAAAGAATGAAAAACTGTTATTTGTTTTATTCAAAATGTAAAGTTAATCTTCCATTTAATGTATGCTTTATAGTTTTTTATTCAATACTTTTAAAAATGTGATAATGCCAGTTTTAAATATTATATTCAAACCTTTTTGTATGTCATTTCCTAGATTTTTCTCAGTAATTTATCTCATTGTCCTCATGGACAGCTTCTTGTTCTTGTCTTAAAGTTCTTCTAAACTGGTTACGTGGAACATTTTGTTCAGCAGACTGTCATATTAACACTGTGTGTATTCTGTAACGTCTTCGACACTATGTGAAATGGTGTTATTTCCATGCAATGCTGATAAATCCCTTCTTTCCTAAAGTCTCTCCTTTTACTATTGTTTGTTTCTGGATCACAAGCCTTAAAGAAACAACTGAAGAGAGGAAGAGACTATTTCAGATGGTTATGATCATCATTGTGGGAAAAAATAGGTGGATGTCATGTTGGCTTTATCAAAAGATAGAGACTCCTCACAACTGATGAGAAAACAGAAAGTGCAAGAGCTGAAAAATGATCATGCTCTAACATTCTAAGGTCCTGTTAGTAAAAATGTATATTCAAAAGGTTAGTGCCAGCTCTAAAATAATTCACAGCCCCCAGAACTGCACAATAAACCAAGGAACTATAATTTGAAGAGGGGCCTATGGCAAGGGTTCAGATATAGAGTTTCACAAGGACAAGTGAGAGTAAGATATAAGGAGCGCTGTTTAATCAACATAATTTCTATCAAATTGACATATGTTTAGAAACTAGAAAGGCCACTCAAACTTGGCAGAACAAATTTCAGCTAATCCACTAGCTGACCTCTAGAATAAATGCAAAACAAGGAACAACCATATCTCAGCTGGCCTGTAAAAATACATTAAATAAATTGAGCTATTTTAACCACATTGAGTTTTTCTTGTTAGTAATATTTATTACATACTAGAAGGATTTAAAATATGCATATTCATGCAAAATCTAAAAAACTTATTAATTAAAAATAATCTTCAATGGAAACAATTTAAAAATATAAATAAATTTAAAAGCTAGTTTTGCTTTAATATTCCTGTTTTCAATCATGAGAATTACACTCATAGTCTTTGCTATCCTAAGCAAGCCCTCTATTTTTAGATACATTCAAGGTCCAAAATAGTGTTTGTCTTAATTGTTCTACTGTGTTCTGCTGTTATGACAAAATACCTAAGCTGAAAAGAAAAGACTCATTTTAGCAGTTCAGTTCATGTACCTTATATACATTGATTTTGAGTTTGTGATAAGGTAAAACATAAGAAGAAGAAGCATCTACAACCAATCTGTTCACTTCATATCAATATCCTAGGCACACCTCAGAACACACTTCAAGGGAATTACCCCCCCCACACACACTTTTTTACTAGTTCTCAGTACCAACTCATCTCTCTACCTAGTTTCGACCATTTCCATTTTCTAATGCAAGGCAGACAAATCAGAGTTTGTATGTGGCCCTAAGGAAACATTTATTTCAAATAACAAAACATTGTAACTAATAAAAATATTAATCTCTTCATCATGGAAGCTGTAGCATGACACAGTGAGTCACTGCAGTATCTCCTTTTGTCCCTATATCTTTATTTGCAAGTGTCCGTTGCTAAGAGTTTTTGGTCTGTTTTGTGGCCTCTGTTTTTTTTTTTTTTTTTCCACTTTCGGGACCTTGCTAGGAATTCTCTTGGATAGCCTATTGTTTCCCTGTTTCATGGAGATCCTGCAACTTTAGGTCTGCAGGACCAGCATCTTCACCTGCTCCCACAGATAATAATTGTGTAATTGGGGTGGACATTGGCATCAGCCAACTCAGAACCCTCAGTCTAGGCCTCATTAGTTGCAAGATTTGTTAGCCTGCCAGCTCTCCATGTCTTGACCATCAAGGTGACCCCTTCAGCATTGCTCATATTAGTCACTTCTTGCAGCAATGCACAGCAATGAGCAAGAGGAGGGGCCAGTTCTCTTGCTTGTATGCCCTCAGTGTCAGCTCTCCCATACCAAGGCCATCAGGTGAAGGGCAGGGAGAGATCTCCTGCCTTTATGACCTCAGGACTAGCTCTCTCACCTGCCACAGGTGTCATGGTAGCGGAAGAGTGTGTTTCTCCCCAACCCAGACCACCATATTTCAGATGAGAGGCACTGCTAACCTTTCCATGTTCATGGCCTTGGGGCCTGTTCATCCATAAACCTGCCAATAGGGTCAGTTCTGCTGCGCTGCCCAGATGAGGATGCAAAGCCCATTTTTCTGAGTGCAACAGTAGGTAAAGGAGAGGGTTAGCTAGCATCCTTGCTTCCACAGGCGGTAGTGACAAGTGAGGAGGGCATCTTTCCCTTGCCCTCTCCACATGGAAGATGAGAGTTTGGTCAGTTATCCCACCCTCCTACACTCAGAGCCAGAGCACCTGCGCCTCTAACTAAAGGATCAGCTTTAGTATTCTGCCCAGCTGAGGAGCAGAGCCTGCTTTCTTGAGCACTACAAGGGGAAGGGGGAAGGTAAGCACCCTGGGGGGGGGAAGGGAGGACATCACTCCCCCACCTACACCACTGCAAGGTTCAGCAAGGACTACTCTTCCTTCCTCTCAGATTTGGGTCTGGCTCACTGATACCTCTTCCAACAGGATCAGGTGCAGGGAGCCGATTTGAGTGGCTGCCATTATAAAATGGCATTTGGCCCCAGCCTCACTTGATAACTCCATATTAAGGTTGCAGTTTCTTCCACCAGAACACAGGATGAGTTGTTGTGATCTAGCTGCCCACACTTCCCCTGACCGGCAGGGAAACTTCCTTGTGGTCTGTAATTGACAGGATGTTCCCCTGCTTTCTTTCCTGCCGGTGGGTCTCCAGAAAGGCAGTCAAGGTATCAAAGTATCAAAGGTTGCTAGGCAGAATCCATATATAAGCAGCTATAGTTCAGAGCTCGGGGCCCCTCGCTTTCTGCTCTCCCTTCAACCAAGAGGCTCCAATAAAGCGTGATTTGAGAAGAATCCTCGTCGTGTGGCTGTTCTTTCCTGCTGGTCAGGGAGTTCGCTGCAACTGGTGCCGAAATCCCGGGACGCTGGGACAAGCTTTGGTACCGAGTGAGGGGCCGAATAGGATTCAGAACTCGACACGCGGAGCGGCGACGTCGGTCGGTGAGTCTCCCAAGTATGATGATTGCTGGGGTTGCTCCTGAGGTATTTTGCTTGATCTTTGTGGCCCTCATCATTGATGTTTTTCTGTGCTGCTTTTGGTTGCACTGGAAAAGGAGAAGGGCACTGCAAGCACACTAGGACAGCCTATCAGAGTCTGATTTAAAAGGGGGGGACTTAGGCAGGTCTAGACTGAAAAGAAAAAACATAAAAGGTATACCTAAAAAAAGAAACTCAAGACAGTCTCCAGGTAAGGCTGGGGATCCACGACAAAAGTGGGTTTTCCGCTCTCACCAGTAGAAGAAGGGAGAGTGGGGTAGTAGAGCCGCGACCACAGCGGACAGGTCGAAGGGAAACCTTAAACGTCAAAAGGGTCGTAAATGTCAAACGGGTTGTCAAACGGGTTGTCAAATGGGCGCTTCATCTTCGCACCCAATTTTTTTGGCTCTCAATGAGCTGTTATGGAGCCCTTTGGAAAGGTTTTTAGCTGAGAATGACACAATTGCTTCTTGGTTTGCCATCTCTGGCAATCTTAATGTGTCATCCTGGGATAAGCTTGGTAGAGAGCTGAATTCTGCCACTGAACAAGGTACGCTAAGGAAGGGAGTGATATTCATTTGGTTTGAGTTACCGAGGCCTCCGGAGTTTGCAATGGAGTGTGAGCAGCTGCGGCTCCAAGGCCAAGGAGCTCTAGGTAGCTCCACAGCCAAGCAGCACTGAGGGTCTGCAAAGCTGCAAACACCGGGACTTGCCTCAGGACATAGAAATTTATGGAGATGGATAAAGTTTGAAAAGACTAGAGTAAACCAGAGGAAAAAAGCTGGCTGTTTCAAAATGCTGGCTTTCTGGGCCTTCCTGCCAGGGAAAACTCTGACTCTTTCAAGCAGGCAGTCTGGACTCTGGAGCTATGGATACATTGTTGCAGCTTGCTTCCTGGCAAGAAAACGCCATGGGAGCTTTTGACTGTTGTTTATTCCTTAGTAAATTAAAGACCCATGTGGTCAAAAAAAAAGAGAGAGATATACAGTAAAGAGAGATTCAAAGAGTAAGAAAACCTCTAAATAGTTTACACTGGGTTAAAAATATATACAGGCTAAAGATTAAAGTTTTCAAAAAAAAAGGAAAAGTAAAAGAAAAGAGAGTAGCCTGGGAGGCAGAGACAGACAGATCTCTGTGAGTTAAAATATAGCCTGGTCTACAGGGGGAATTCCAGGACAAAGATATATAGAGAACCTGTCTCAAAAAGCCAAAAGTTAAAAATAAAAGAATAGAGGTTAAAATAAAGCCACGTAAAGATGGAAAATACACAGAGAATCTTGATACCACTGTATGTTATTATGCTCTCTTTGAATAATTTGAATGCTGAGGAAGGAGCAACAGCTACAAAAAGATATTTGCTTATGGTTTGACAAAATATTGATTACTAATGTTATAGCAAAAAATCCCTTAAAGGATTTTATGCTAAATTCTACAAATGGCTCTTCCAATGGAAGAACTGCATATATGGCTAATAATAATTTTAAAAAAGATTGTGGAGCATAACAAGGCTCCTTGAAAGCGACTCATGAATGTTGCAGGGAAGATCCTGATGCAAACGGATCTGGCGTGATAACACCAAGCTGACCTTTGCTAAGGCAAGGTGGAAAAGCCCTTGCAATGCATTATGAAAAAACCTGACCTATATATATTTGGGGTCGAGGGTATGTTTATGCTTTTTTCACAGAAAGAAAAAATCTGGACCTGATGATGTCATGGCTGCAGACATCCCACAGAGGAGTTCCAGAGGCGATTCCTTGGTCCGGTCTTCCCTGCTCCCAAGGAGAGAAGTGCCTCATTGGGTCCCGAGCCGCCTGATCAGAACTGTTAAAGTCCATCATGAAAATGACCCCGCGGCTCTTCAGGATGCTGATACTGCTGATCCAGTGGAAGATGAAGCCACTGCTGTTCCTGATGACGATGGCGGTGACAATCCGGATTAGGGCGGAGCAGAGAAGGGGAATACTGTCTGCCTTCCCTAAGCCGATTCCTGTTCGGCCAACACCATGATCTTGCTCCTCCTCTTCTTCCTGTGCTTCTACCGCTGGTCTATTATGGCCTCCTGGAAAAGAAGTTTCTTCATCTTTCGATTTTGAGGGATTTTCTGGAGGTTTTAAGTGGATGACAGAACTATTAGACATCACTGTATGGTCTCCCTCCATCATGTCAAGCTCACTCTTGTCATCCGAGGCATCTGGAAGACTGTTAGCACTGCTGCTTTGGCTGCTGGCACTGATAGACATACTGGGATTCACTGTTCCTGTTCACCACAATGCCGCGGTTTTTCCCCGTTTTTTGAAGCAGCTTCTTGTGACCCTGGCTCGGCTGCTGAGTCCTTCACGGGGACGTTGCTGCTGTGTTCTGTCTGGTGCCCACTTCAATTTCACAGGCCCCAGCTGAACCTGTTTGACACTTGGCATGTGGTGTTTCACCATCTGGCGCTTTTGAACTTTGCTTAGAGGATGACGCGCTGGTGGATTCCTTTGGAGCAGCAAGCTCGGTTTGGCTGCAGGCTTCCTGGGTCACAACCTTGGGAGGGGGCTGTTCCTTCCCCCTCAGAGCCGTGTGCTCACCTTCTCCTTCGTCTTGACTTTCCGGGGAGATGACATTTTGGTGGTGGGCTTGACTTGAGGGGGTGGTTCCATGACAGTAAGAAGGCCCCCCCCTTTTTCTTTTTTTGTTTAGGGATGTATAATCTGCCTATGGCTAAAATGCTGCCCCCGAGCTCAGACATCTAGAGATAAGGTTGCGGTTCTACCAGTGTTAGCAGCTTTGGAGAATGGCATTTCACCCCAAGTATGGTTATCTGTCCTAAAAGGCCAGTAGGTTTGTTCCTTGCATAGCCTTTGCACTCTCAGGGAGAAATTCTCCATTGCACTGAGGAAGGTATGCATTTTTACTCTGAGTACTGCCTTTGCACCTCCCAGGAGTTTATTCCATTGCACGGGAGAAGGAGTACCAGGAGTTTTAGGCCTCCTTTGATTGGTCCTTGCATCATGAGGTGAGGACCTGAACAGGAGTAAGACCTTCTCACTGGCCTACAGAGAAAAACAAAAAGGGGGAACTGCAGGGAGCCGATTTGAGTGGCTGCCATTATAAAATGGCATTTGGCCCCAGCCTCACTTGATAACTCCATATTAAGGTTGCAGTTTCTTCCACCAGAACACAGGATGAGTTGTTGTGATCTAGCTGCCCCACTTCCCCTGACCGGCAGGGGAAACTTCCTTGTGGTCTGTAATTGACAGGATGTTCCCCTGCTTTCTTTCCTGCCGGTGGGTCTCCAGAAAGGCAGTCAAGGTATCAAAGTATCAAAGGTTGCTAGGCAGAATCCATATATAAACAGCTATAGTTCAGAGCTCGGGGCCCCTCGCTTTCTGCTCTCCCTTCAACCAAGAGGCTCCAATAAAGCGTGATTTGAGAAGAATCCTCGTCGTGTGGCTGTTCTTTCCTGCTGGTCAGGGAGTTCGCTGCAATCAGGTCTTCTTTGCTACCCAGGCCTGCAAGATACAGGGTCTTCATTCCTGAGTGTTGCAGCTGGTGTGGGTCAGGAGCGGCTCTCGGCTCTTAGGAACTTAGAGCTAGCTCTCTATGCCATCTCTAACATTGGGGAGGACAGGGGTACAAGGACATCCCTTCCCTGACCATGCTGTCACATGGAAGATAGGGAGCATAAATAGATTTCTCAGGCTCATATTCTCGGGGTCACTCACTGGATCTTCGTAAACTGGGTCAGATCCACTGTGATGAACAGACGAGGCACAGAAGTCACTATCACAAGTGTTGCAGCTGGTAAAGGGGATGGTCAGCTCTCTGGAAAGTTCAAGGCAGTAGGGGGATTGAGGGGTAGGGTATTTTTCCTTCACGCCCACCACCATACTGCAGAGGATGGTACTTTATAAGTTTTGGCAAGTTTTTCTATAGGACAGGAAATTTTACTCTACTAAGAAAAATCTTAGCCTTAAAGAATCTCCCCATTAACTGAAATGCTTTATCGTGAGAAACAGTAGAGGAGAACATGTGTGTACACCACATGTACTTGCAGACAGAAAACATATACAGAATTAAAAATTAAATATATCTTTAAAAATAAATAAATGTTACATTGTGGCAAATATTCTGCAATGTAGTTTTTGTAATAAGTGCCAGGCCTGAGGTTTAATCTCTACTATTACAGAAAAATGTAAGAAATTACAAATGGCTTAAACTTATTAAATATTTACCCCCAAATGGAAAAAAGTATACATTAAATTTATATCAAATATTATCTCCTTCTCAAAGTATCTAACTTTAAAGTTTAAAGATGAAGAAAAAAGTCTTTATTTCCAAAGAAAATTTCTGTATTTGTATTTTTATAAGCTTGGAATGTCTTCATTCTTTAGAGAAATCTTCTGTACTTGAAATATTTGTAAAAATCCAGATTAATGAGTGCATCCCTTCATTCATGTACATATAGTGTTCTGAAGCTATAGGCATTGTATATCTTCCAGCATCAGTAAAACTGAAGTTTTTATCGTTTACAACAACAAGACATCCTTCGGTGTAAAGGGAATAAAAAGTAGATTTACTGCTTTGAGATTGCTTTATTTAGTCATTCCAAAATTGCTATATTTAATTTAGTTTTTTCAATAAGTCCATTTGTAAATATTTAGTCATATTAATTCATAGGATAATGACAATCCAAGTTATATTCAACATTATTTTCTTGTTTATCACACTTCAATGAATGCATTGATTCAGTTTCTGTATCATTTAATTACCTCACATTGGCTCTCATTGATTAATAATAAGAATACAGAGGCACAAAGCATTACAAACTGTTCCAATATCCATAGTTTGTTTTGGCTGTGCATATTTAGAACTCTCCTGGAAATTTCTATTATTATTCTCTGAATAGTATTCTGCATTTAGACTTCAGTAACTACCATGATTTTAACAGACATTTGTCTCAATCTCTTTCCTGGTTCTGTCTCTGTCTCTCTTCTTCCATTACTCTGCATTTATCATCATGTGGGCTGCCAGTGTTTCATCTAATATTACTGTTTTGTCTTAATAACATGGAGCACTCAAGGGTATACGGAATACACAGTCACAAAACATCTCCCAGTTCCCTTCAAATTTTTTGACATAAATGTGTAAGTACAATTATCAATATTTGTCAATAATTATGCATTTCTGAGAAAGGAAGTAATACTATAATGCACATAGTTTTCATATGTGTTCTACCTTTTAAGTCCCATGCCATGAACAATAGTTTACTGATAAATCTTTTTTATGGCATCGATAATTAAAAATACCGTGTCACTCTTTTTAAAAAAAAATACTTACAAAAATATACAAACCTTCCAAAATTTCTCATAAGCACTTGCTCTCTGAGCAAAACTAATTATGTTACCTTTTATATGCTACGAAGTGAAATAAAATCATGTGAGTGACATTCTAGCCATAGGGTACTTCTTCTTTCACAGAAAGCATCCATCAGTATTTCTCCAAAGCACTGAGATTTCAGACAGTCTGATAAAGGTTTCTATATTTTTAGTGTCTGCCCTGATCAAGTCAGGATAACAAGTTTCATCAAACTGCTGCGATATTTAGAAACTCAGCAATCTGATTCACTAAATAATCCTTTACACTAGCAACAAAACTCCTAGGTCATTTTCTTTTTAAATAGGTTTAGGTGAATCATCTTATTTAGCTTGACCTCTTGTCTTCCTGAACCAGCTAAGACAGATTCCTAATTTAAAAGTACCTGGGGAGCAAAATCGGCAGCATCTGGAAGGAAAGGCTTTGTAGCATCTGGAGTGAGGAGAGCTTTTGATCCCCATTTCCCTGTGGGTTCCTGCCTTTGCAATTACATTTCAAGGACTTCACCATTGAATAATAGTTTCAGTCAAGGTTATACAATCCCAGGCTGACAGAAAAAAACAAAAACAAGACCCTAATGTGGAGGCATTGACTTGTTCTCAGAGAAAATTAATATTAACCCTCTCTTTAATAGTTTTCTACATTTTTATGTATGGTTTTTTTAGTATTATTAGCAGCAATAATATTTGTCCAATGCATTTGTGATTTCATAGGATTTGCAAAGTGAAAAACACACACTTTACGTAACTTGGGTTTATAAAACATATTTTGGCAGTCTCTTCCAATATGAAGTTGGTAATTCTGGGATTTAAGTGTTTTCTGGCTTTCATTTCAGTGTTAAAAGAAAAATATGGCAGCTGATAAGTACTTAAGTCAAAATGTAGTAGAGAAATTGTGGAAGGTAGTGTCTGAGGGTGTCATTTCTGATGAGGGAACATTGTAGTAATTGTATTGGTGAAGATATTCACCAGGTTGCCTCAAAAACAACTTCTGGGGAGCAAACAAAGCAAATTCAAGATCTGAAACAGAGGCTTCCAAGGGCATTTTATTTCAAGAAAAACTGAGATTATTGTTACTGATTAGAGTGAGCAAGGTGCAGAATAAAAGAAATGGATAAACAGGATCAGAACAAGGAAACTACTAGATGTTCAACGGAACTATAATGGCTTTCACTGTAGAAAACTGTTAAGTAAAGATTATGCACTCCATATTCTATTGCACCATGCATACAATATGTAAGATGTAAGTTCTACTACAGGAATTTCATAATTATGTGTCAGTATATGTCTAAGTATTTTTCCTAGATGATATTCCTCACCCAGACTCCTGTTTCACTTCAAACTGGTTCTCATCTTTTCCTCAAAATAATATTAAGATACATCTTTTCTTTTATTAAAAATATACTAAGTGAAGTTGATAGTAAAATGACTGAAAACCACTTTGAATTAGTTTCCCAAGCAAGAGATATTGAACACGTGTACCAAAGTAGCAACAATTAAAGTACTTAAAAGAAGGATTGCTGGTTTAAAGTGAAATGACCACTAAGTTTGATTATAAAGAACAAATTTGTTAACAAATCAAAAGAATGACTCTTAGGTTATTGGTTTCAAAAACTGATATAACACAGTTTCTGTTTTCTTGAGAAAATGTTGAGTTACTTCATTTGTATTGCTTATTATGATACCAAGAAAACTGAACCTTAAAATTTTAATAGAAACTAGCAATGTTCACTTAAATTTATCACATATAGATCTTATGGCGAATGCTTTCCATTAGAAACAAATTGTTCTTTCTATTGAGATAACAATTTCTTTACACTACATATTAATAATAGTTTCCCCATTCCAACTTCTCAGAGATTCTATCCAATGCCCTCCGTACCCACCAACTCCATTCCCTTTCCTTCTCTTTCACTTTAAAAGTTGAATTATTTGGTTTTATGTTTGCTTTTTTTTTTTTTGAGACACCATCATGCTGCTTTGCCTGAGATGCCCTGAACTCTGAATTTCCCAGCATTGGCATCTCAAGTACTGAGAATTTAGGCATGCTTATCACAATGATATTCATATTTCTGCTATATAATTATAGTGATATAAATTCCAAAGTCTCTAAAACAAAATATGATTATCATTGTATTCCACACAGTCAAGACAGTGGAAAATTGAAAATAGTATGTGCTCTAAACAACTATATACTCATTGATGTAATCAATAGAGAATTTTATGAGGTGCAACTAGAATCAACAGGACCCAAACAGAATGAGCTGTGATTTCTCCACAATAATGTTAATTAACAATATTAATAATTGAAAGCCTTGTGGTGTTGAACTCACAAACTCAGTTAAAAGTGGGTTTTCATATCATCGTTAGAATCAAGTGAGTTTGTAAACATCTATTTTGTAGTGTTGAAGACTGGAAGTGTAAAAGGACAGAATCTATAAAATAAGTACATTTTATCCTGAAATCTCAAGGAATTAGGTCTCCTAACACCTGTATGCCCAGTATGTTGCCTCACCTGAAAGATTTGAGCTATTAGAATCTGTATCATTTTCCTTTATAAAACATTAAAAATTAAAGTATGCCCCATTCATAGATGAAGATAAGTTCACTCAAATATTTTTACTGCTGTCCTCTGTATTAGCTTCAACTGAAGAAATATAGGCTTCTCTTTTATATACACAGAGGATAACTAATTATATCTGGGATATATATTTTGTTATGTGCACCTCAGAGTGATAAATAAAAATGGTCATATGGCAAAAGGACTCTAAGAATAGTGAAATTCTTCTAACTGTGAGCACACTGTGTCAGTAATTGTCCTGAATTTGGTGACATAACATCCCCAAAGAAATAACTTCAAGGGAACACAGAAAAAGGGCAGTTTCAGAGAAAAAATACATGGTAAAAAAGAAAGTATCAGAAGATGCAAGTTTGAATACCATCATAAGTTTAGTAATTAGGCTTATGAAAGAACATAAATAAAGAATCCTCTCATTGGACTCAATAAAATATTCTATTGTTTTTTGTAATAAAAAAGTACCTTAAGCATTTGAGGAGAGCATAATTTAGTATAATTATTTTACATCATAGTCTAATATACTGTATATATGCAATCTAGACATAGTTTAAATGAAATAATGCAAATACCCTTATTGTTATTTGCATTTTCTTGTTTTGTTTTTGGTTGTTGTTGTTGTTGTTGTTGTTTTTGAGACAAGATTTTTTTTGTTTTATCTAGCAGTCTCTGAATTTACTCTGTAGACAGGGCAGGACTAAAACTCAAAAATCCATATGCCTCTGCCTCCAGAGTATTGGGATTAAAGGCATGTACCACTATGTTCTTGCTATGTTTTCTCTTTTACATATTTTTTGTCTTCCTTTGTAGTTTCTTTGCATTCCAATAAGTTGTGTAAATCAAACAGTAGAAGATTTTACCCTTCAATTATCAAAAATCAACTAAAGAATATAAACATAAATGTACTTACCTTTTAAGGAATTCTTGTATTAGCCATAAATTTCAGTTTCTTTAAGCGCTATGTGAATTTGGCCCCCAAAATCAGGTATCAGAGTTATGTTGTGTGGAGTTCATCCTGGAGGAGACCGCTGGAAAGGTGAAGGCAACCCCATTATCATCTTTGTTCTTCTTGTAATTCCCAATAACTGTGGGGTGTGTTTGAAATGCAATAAAGGACACAAAATTGTCCTTGCATAAACAGTCTTTTCACTCTTCTACAGCCCCTGCAATCTAAGTGTGTTCTTGGATATTTGTACCGCTTGTGAAGATCCTCTGCTGTGATTGGTGTAATAAAGCCCTCAATGGCCAATCGCTAAGCAGGAGAGAATACGCTGATTTCTGAGATGAGAAAGGAAGTCAGAGGGGATGAAATTAACTGTGTGAGAGATGCCAATGGGACGTGGAACAAGAACAGCATATAGGACAGAGGCAACGTTACCAAGCTCTGTGATGGAATGTAGATTAATAGAAATAGTTTAATTAAGCTATAAGACATAGTTGGGAAAAAAAACCTAAGCTAATGCCAGGCTTTACTAATTAATAAGAAGTTTCATTGTCATTATTTCTGAGCAGACATGCTGGCAAACAAGCTTACAGCTTAAAAGCCCTTGGTAATTTATCCTCAGCATTCACATTTCAAGCTCCAATAACGGGAAGTCTTTTCACAGTTCTTCCGTTGTAAAGGGGACTCATGCTCCCTGTTGGCATTCATAGGTTTTAAGAGCTGGAACTACAACTGTAAAGCTTTGGTGGTATTTGCCTATGTTTTTTAACGATTCTATTTTGTAAATTAAATGTATAGTTGGGCATTCTGTCCCACTATCGAAACAGATTGATAGCGAATACAGCATGGTTCCATGTTCATTTGAGTATATGCAGATAAGGAAAGTTACATGGTCTCAGCAGCAATCAAGAATTGATCCAGGTGTGCTGGCACACCCCTTCAATCCCAGCACTAGGAGGCAGAGGCAGGCGGATCTCTATGAGTTCGAGGCTAGCCTGGTCTACAAGAGCTAGTTCCAGGGCAAGCTATAGAGAAAAATCTTGCATCAAAAAATTTTAACAAAAGAAACAATATTTTATTAAAGAATAATTATTAATCAACATGAAAATTAACCTCAGTTTCTTTTAACATTCCAATGCTTGAATTCTGTTTCAAAATACCTTCATATTTTTATCATTATTAAGTTAAATAATAAATAATAAGGTAAGAATGATGGTTTCATTTCTGTGTATTTGTCCATCTCTAGCTGAATTTGACAAAGATTAATCTTTTATTATCACCAGGTTGGAAAGTTGAACAAGATGTGTTATTGTACTAAATCCTTCAAAAAACACCCCATGAGGCTAGCATTATTATCTCCGGTTTCCAGATCTATAAATGGATGGACAGTGACTTGGGGAAGCCTATCACAGATCACACTGCTTTATGGTGCAGAGGATAAATCTGGAATCAAATTCCAAACATTTTATTCATTACTTTCTATTGTAGATAAAGAAAATTTCCTAAATCATTCTTGTCCTGGTTTAGTAATTTATTCGTAAGAAATAAGAGAGAGGTTTTATGTTTAAAGGTCTGAGCAATCCTTAATAGGCAGTATATTTAAAAAAAAAAAAGCCAAACAAAACTGGAAAGGATTCTGTGTGTTCAAAAAATAAAGCTATGCTTGTTATGAAAATATGAAAATAGTGTTTGCTGTTACTGCTGAACATACACATCTAAAGCTAGATTTTATTCTAATAAGATTTTAAAAGACAGACTCAAGACTATTAACATTGTGGGGTATAAAATAATACATTTTAAAATACGAAGGCAGTGAAATAGGAAACAGATTTTTGGATAAAGATAGCCTATGAAATGAAACCTCCTTCCTGAAAATAAAAAGGTAAGCACTAAAAATATCCACATCATTTGATTCAGTAGTGGCATATGTTTTTCTTCTACAAATGACAAAGCCATTCATAGGAGTGATATTCCAATCTTCTAATTAAAAAAAAAAAATCATTATTTGAGTGCCACAGGAAAGCATGTCTCCTGGACTGATGGTCTTTCTATTTTTAGCAGGGAAGTAAAACTGTATCATCGATACAAGCTCCTTTACTCTTATTAAAAAGCCCTTGACAAAAGACACCAGACACTGAAGAAATCCTGTCCTTGAGGAGAGATTTAAGAACCTTGGTTTAGAGTTATTGGAGCGCTATTTTTAGAGACTCACTACTCATGTATCTTTATTGATTCAAAGTGTCATTACATTTCGGGAGCTGTAAGGAAATTGTCTGCTTGCAACTTAAGGATTTTCTACTGTGGGCCAAATCTTGGGGAGTTCAGTTTTTCATCTTATAGAACTGAGAGAAATTGCTCAAGTGAAGTTTAAAGTGCTGAGTTAAGAAATAGCCTTGAGGTTTTACTAAGTAGACACTACATTTATAGTTGTCAAGCCTGGAGTTTCAGGCAAATATTTATTTTTTAGTTGACTTTAGTACAAGTTGGCTATAAAGGGAGAAGGTAAATATTTTAGATTGTACATAGATAAGGAGTTATTTTAGCAATTTGGATACTTAAATATATTATATATAAAAATAACAATAGGAAAGAATATAATCTAAGGAATACCACTACCAGACCACAAATACTTAACCTCTTTGCACCTACTGATGGAGCTGAATTTTTATAACAATGATTTAGAGTCAGAAAATGGCTCAGCAAGAAGATGATTGATATCTCCGTCAACAATTCACAAACAGACATCATCTTGAGTGAATAGTCACACAGCAAATTGATTTGCAAGAACTAAAGGCGGCTGGTAAAGGACCATTTTGTAATAAGAACAGACACTTAAAAGACAAGGGCATAAAAATTTCACATATTATGCCTCCTAAAACCCTAAAACCTTGGATGTGCTACACTTAATGGAACAAGAAGGTACTAAATATAAGCTCTACCAATGAAATATAGTACTGAGCTTGCCATGAGGAATCAAAGTATTACACTGTGTAATAATTACCCATTTCACTAATCAGCACGTAAATACAAATTGAAATCATAATGAGAATAGATGTTTATAACATGAATAAGAAATATTGGGGGTCTGAAGGACATAAAAGCCCAGACCAATGTTGGTAGAATATACAATTTATTAAGACAACATTTGTGAAAAACAAAGTTAAGATTTTTCAAAAGAGTGGACATAAAATTACCATATGATTCAGAAGTTTTCCTACAGTGAATGTCAGAAGAAATGTAGACACCAAATAAAATATTATCTTACCAATAAATACTGTAATAGCATCAATTATAAGTAGGTTATAGATCCAATCTATGTGTCCAGCCTGGTATTAGTAATAAAAAGTGGTTCCTATGCATGATCTTGAGATGCTATTAACAATGTATGTATAAAAATGGAGTTTATTGCATGAATCAAGATGAAGAATTGTCAATATCATGAGATCTCAGTGCTGTGTGGATTATGAAAACTTGTTCTGACAGATTTCGAGTAGAATATTACCTATGTGTGTTTCGGGATAACGTTAGGCTGCAGGCAGATAGCGATAATATTGAATGATGAGCACAGCTTTCAAGGTTGCTGTGTGCTCTTACACAGCAGCACAGCTACAGATGATGATGTATTATAATTTCCTTGAAGCTACAGTAAAGAGTTTAAATTTCATCACCATAGACTAATAATAAATATTGGATTATATGTTTATATTTAAACTTAAATATTGTACAGCATGTACTTGTATGAAAAGAACACATGGAAACAGATAAAGCAGACACTTAGATATTTTTTGTTTGCCAGGGAAAAGGTAAATTTTATATAAAAAAAAACTTTACTTAATAGACTACAACTAGGAAATAAATTTCTGATATGTTAAAAAACATGGATTCTATATATATATTAGCCTTATGCATATAACTAAACAACGGGTGATGCCAATGAACATGTCAAACTACATGGGGAAAAGTCCCCAGGCCTCAATTATTAACAAAGAACTACCGAAATTGAGAAGAGGTGAAAGTGAGAGAAGTAGACCTCCTCAGTGTAGAGCACATGAGATTTTAAAACTGTATTTACTTTTTTACTGTTGGAAATAATTGTTTAGACCACTCCAGTGTAGAGAACCTGTTATTTTAAAATTGTATTTATTTTTTTTACTGTTGGAATTAATAGTTTTCCAATATTTAGTCAAATAATTTTGCTTCAATTTTTATTTTGAAACACGATGATATCACTACATCGATTATGTATAAACATATTCATTATGTTTAAAAATGAACATACTCCTTTTTGAATTTGATCAAGTTACTCTTAATGTACTAGATAGAATGCACTAGTGTTGCTCTTATAATAACGTGTGATATTCAAACTGGATAATATTCAACCCAAAAAGTGAAACTGATAAATAATTAAATGGATAAATTAAATTATTTTGTCCTGAAATACCCTTCCCTTCCCAGATTTAAAAAAAAAACCTTCACAGTTTAAAAATGTAAGAGAAGAAATACATCTTACATATTTTTTTCAAATAATTCAAAGATGGATTTATAGATGATATTTTGAAAGATATTTTCATATCTATGTTAATAAGGAATTTGATAAACTATAATATGATTTTTCTGTAAGCATAATACTATATACTCAAAATGAGAAGGATTCCATTCTTTTTAATTTTATGATATGGTTTGAGGAATTTTGGGGTTAACTTTTCATGATAATCTGGAGCAGAGTAAGCATCAGGCAGTAAGTTTTCTTTCTTACCTTTTTTTCTAGTATAAAAGTTCATGAAGCTGTGAGATCGCAAATTTGTAAGGATTTAGAGGATGGAGTGAGGAAGAATATAAAGAAAATCTATTTTATGTATGTTAAGAATATTGAAAAAATTAATGAAAAATAACATTTTATAAAGCAAATGAAACACTGGCATAAGGAAGTTGTAGAACAAAATGTAGATTATTATCAATCAGTAAACAAAGTCAATCCTGAGTTTATTTTTTTTGATGTATTATTTATTACTCATTGTCATTTATCTCTCTTTGATCCTTAAGATGTTTCTTATAATTCATATCTTCTAGATTTAATTATGGCAAATTTTACATTTCTTAAATTGTATCATTTTCTTATAGATTTGTCTAATGTTTTGGAGAACAATTTTTAAAAGTAACCCAAAATTATACCTGGATTTAACAAGTATATGTTTTATGGTCATATACTTTTACTACCATTAACCTTTTTATTTCTTTGTAACCATTTTTTTAATTTGGTTACATTTTAATATCTATCAACCTTGTTTATTATTTTTGAGTAACCTTTTTTATATCACTGCTTCTTTTTTTCTTCTTCTAGAATCAATTTCACTGATAGCTACTCTGATTTGAATTATTATATTCTAACTTATGCATTGGGTTTTTTTTTTATAAAAACTAGAAGTAGAGCATTATATTATATAAAATTCCTTTGTTTATTAAATTAACAGTATCATTTTTTTACAAAGTGTCTTTCCTATATCCTGAATATTTGCTAAGCTATATATTTCCATGTTCACTTGATATTAATGTTTACATTCCTTCTTTGGTTTCTTCAATGATGAGAAGTTTTCTTTTTTATTATTTTCAGGGCTGTTTACAGCATTGTTTGACATATACAAGAATTAGGTCAATTCTTTTCTTAAGATTTGTTTACTGTCTAAAATTATACAAATTTTTCTAGCATATCTTGAGCTTCTGTAATGAATCCATGTTCTGTAGCTTTTGAATGTATTTTCTTATTAATTGAGCTCTTTAATTTATGCTATAGATGAACTCTGAAGAACCTTTATTCCTTTTTTAACTGGATAATCCATCTTAGACAAAAATGAGTGTTATTGAAGCCATGCAATTGTATTTTTGTAAATATCCACTTATCCTTTTATTTCCATTATGGTTTATTTTAGGAGATAAAAGTTCCAATGTCCATTATTACATATGTTCAAATGCTATATATTCTTGTTGGATTGTTCACATAATTGTGCTGCAGTGGATGTCTTTACCACCTTTATCTAATTATGACTAAAATGTATTTCATATCATATTTGTTTGGGCTTTCCATTTTCCTGGTAGTTATCACTTATCTCTTAGTCACTTTGTGACATTTGCAATAAGACGGATTCTTAGAGATAAAATATTAGGGTTTTATTAATAGTCCTATTGATTTAGTTATAAACCAGGAACATTTAGAGTTGTTTTTTTTTTAATTGAGAAAAAAAAAGTTTCCGCCTCCTCCCAGCCTCCCAATTCCCTCCCCCTCCTCCCGCCCTTGTCCCCCTCCCCCCACTCCTCTCCCCCTCCCTCTCCAGTCCAAAGAGCAGTCAAGGTTCCCTGCCCTGTGGAAAGTCCAAGGTCCTCCCCACTCTGTCCATGTCTAGGAAGGTGAACATCCAAACTGGCTAGGCTCCCACAAAGCCAGAACATGAAGTAGAGTTGGTTTTGAGGAAGTTTTGTGTATTCCCTTGACTATTGTTGATTATATTCTTAACTTTTCTTCAACAATTCACCCTATTTATAATGGGTTTGTTGTTTTGCTGAGTTGTACATGTTTATTTCCCTCCTTTACTGTTTTCTAGTGTGACTTTCGTTGTTATTATGAAGTTTACATTTTTCCAGGGCTCTTGTGCTTGATACTGTCACTATTCTAAATCTGTATTTAGTCTTCCTTCAGATGTTTTCTGTAGTGCTGTCTTGACAGTCATGAACAGTTTCAGTAGATACCCCTTTTTAATGTCTTTATTTATGCATCAATTTCAGAAGTTGACTGCTGAAAATAGCAATCTTGGTTGATGTTATTTACTTTAAGGATTTGAAGTATATTAGTTTATAATTATGAGTTTCAAGGAGTGTAGAGATATGTTATTCTGATTTGTACTATCTTTGTGAATGATTTTTTTCTAAAGAATAAAGTACTGCTACTTTATTTTGTATACTTTGCTCCTTGATTATAAGATATCATGAAGTAAGCTGTCTCTGTCAAGTATATTTGGAATTTTAAGTATCGGTTATGATTTAAATTCTATTTCTAATTGTATGTTCAGTAAATCGACTGCTAAAATATTGTTTACTGGATTTTATATATCTGTAGTTGTAGTTCAATTTTCCTTCACACAGATTACAAATTTGGGATACTTATAGCCAAGAATTTTTGCAAACTGTATTCATGTTATGATTTTTCTGGTAAATTAATGTATTCTTTCCTCTGAGTTGTCCGTCATAATTAATATAAATTGTACACTCCATATTCTATTGAAAATGCTGCAACTGAGTTTTATATTTGATTCACTGAGTTCTTCTTTTACTCTTTGTTTTTACCTTTATTTTACTTTTATATTATTTCAATTGTTCCTCTATACAATTTTTAATGAGGATTAAAATTTAGACCTCACAAGTTTCTCTACTATAGGTGAATAATCTGTTGATTTGAATATAATTTTTAGAGAGTTTCCTAGTAGACAGCTTTCATTTAAGAGCACAATCGGGCGGTGGTGGCGCACGCCTTTAATCCCAGCACTCGGGAGGCAGAGGCAGGCGGATCTCTGTGAGTTCGAGACCAGCCTGGTCTACAGAGCTAGTTTTAGTACAGGCTCCAAAGCCACAGAGAAAACCTGTCTCGAAAAACCAAATAATAAAAATAAATAAATAAATAAATAAAGAGCACAATCGGTGCAACAGAAACCCACAGATGTTTGCTTATTGCTTGCTTGTCTTTCTCTTTCTCCGCACATTAATGGTGCCTTCCTACTTCATGTGATATCTTCTGTACTTATATATTTTATTTGTTATAGAAACTGTTTGATGTTACAGATTTTTTCATTAATTGCAGTTGACATAATTTTATATTAATAATAATAATACTTTTTTAAAAAAGAAAGATATAAAAATAAAATTTAGGATCATTTCTTATAGAAACTGTCACTCAGTGTTCCTGATTTAGCAGATTGGATTCCTAATCAGTTCAAATAACTGTGTTTGTGTTTAGTCTTCAGTACCATAAAAAAAGAAAAATTAAGATTAAATGTAGCCATTATTTTTACAGTGATCTAAAAATTATAATTATATAGTTAATGGAGATATCCATAATTTCAAATCACTATATTCTTTAGAAGACATAAACTTTGATTTCCAGACATAAACAAACTCAGATTCCATTGACAGAACTTTTCAGTTTAAGAAGAGCTATATTTAAAGACTCTCTAAATAGATTATTCATGTAGAAGAGATTATTCTATTGAATACAACATTTTAACTTATAAAAAATCATCTATAAAATTTTGTAAGTACACCTAAGAGACATTGTGCACTTCATGGCTGGGAGCTATTTCTAACCTCGGAAGATGATTTTACTCAGCGGGAAAAATAACAACAGCAATAACAGCAAGACCCCACTGCTAATCTCTAGGCAGCCTTTATCTAGGATTACTCTTTACTAGTCAGAAATTGTGTAAATACCCAAGAAATAACCCAGATCCCCCTCAGTGCTTGCCCAGCAGAGAAGCCTCCAGAGCTTCAGGCTTCTCTTAGTAATTGAAGACTTTTAGAAAATTTATTTAGGTTTAAAAATACTTTAGTTAAAGAGCACTGACTTAAATGTTGCTCATTTCCGAGATGAAGCAAGAGTGATCATTTAGTAATTCCCTTTGGCTTCTTTCAGTAAACAAGATAACATTGGAACATCCTCTTTTCTGTAGCGATATAACGTGAGAATCATTTTCCTCATCATTCTTCATGTTTTTATTTATTTATTAAAGATTTCTGCCTCCTCTTCGCCACCGCCTCCCATTTCCCTCCCCCTTCTTCAATCAACTCCTCCTCCCTCAGCAGCCCTAAGAGCAGTCAGGGTTCCCTGCCCTGTGGGAAGTCCTAGGACTTCCCACCTCTTTCCAGGTCTAGGAAGGTGAGCATCTAAACAGCGTAGGCTCCCACAAAGCCAGTAAGTACAGTAGGATCAAAGCCCAGTGCCATTGTTCTTGTCTTCTCAGTAGTCCTTATTGTCTGCTATGTTCTTATACATCATTTATCCAACAAATTAAAGCACAGTTATATGACTCTTTAAACTTAATTGCTTAAAGATTATGCTGTTTGACCTTTTCTTTCCATGACAAAAAACATCCATTATGATCTGTGCAGTCTAGCTAGCATCAGAGTCACATACTTTTTCTACCTCAGTTCCATCTTTTTTAGATGTCAATCCAGTCTAAGAAAGACTGGATTGAGCCGTTATTAAAATCATTTACTTTTTTGTGGTCAATTATTTTAGTGGCTAAATAATTTCTAAGTACATTTTTAAGTTGAAATGTAAGATTATTTTTTCACTTCATGAGGAATCTGTAATCATATTGACTAATAACTACTACAAATACCGAAGAAAATCTTTTCAATAAACAATCCTTTTACCAATTTTGACTTTTAGCCTATATTTGTGAACATTTTGGTTTCATGATATTGCATCCTCTGCCTCCAAGGAGAAAACAATATCATATAAAATGAAAGGATGTTGAACATCCTTGAATGAAAAGATGTTTGGGACATACTGTTAAACAGGAAAAGTGGATGTTGAGAATATTTTATCTGCAGCAATAAAGGAAGATTGGAAATTCTGATACTTTAGCTTGTTTTTAATATCTTGTCATGATTGGCAAATGTGCATATGGAAAAGTAAGTTGTGTTCTGAAATTAGGCAAATACACTAATGTAAAAGAAAGCAGAGCTTGATGTAATACAATATCAGCCTTATTACCTCTGAAATGACCATATGAAATCAGAAATGACTGCATGTTTGGGGATATAAATCAGCAAATGTTACATTCCTAATAAAATTATGGAATTCCTTTTCAAGCAACTTGTGAACAAAATATGATGAGCTCAGTATGGGTTGCTGTATCTGACTGAATATCAGGATCACAAAGATTTTCAAAGGACTTTAAATTGTTGAACTATACAATGCTTGTAGATAGAGATTTGCCTATAAGGTGCATTAATGTATTTAAATATATTGAAGGCAGCTATCTAGAAAAGTTGCTTGAAACCAACAAAACAAAATAATTAAAAGGTCTTTTCTTTTAAAAAGCAGAATCAGGGCCTCCAAATAAATTATTTTTCTCTCCACATTGGAATATACAAATAGTTGGTTGAAACTAAAGTTACTGAAAATGAAGCCAAAAGTGTGAATTGAGTGTGAAACCATGTTCCTATGACTGACCCAGATTTCTGAAGCAAAGGTTTCAATAATTCTAAATGCTATGTGTGTGTGTCTTAATTAGTGTGTTATGAAGAGACATTATAACCATGGAAACTCTCATAAAAAATTGAATCTTGTTTACAGTTCCACTGGATTTTCCTATATTATCATGGAAGGAGATTGTCAGTAAAAGATAGGGAAGGTCCAGGAGAAGTATTTTACACTCAGGTCCTCAGGAAGCAAGAAGAGAGACTGACAGAGAGAGAGACAGACAGACAGAGACAGAGACACAGAGACAGAGAAAAATCGAGAGACAGGGAATAGACTCTACATGACTTGGGCTTTTGAAACCTCTAAGCCCATACCTATTAACACTTGTCCTCCAAGTTTATATGTCCTAATCCTTCCCTAATTGTTCATCACCTGAGAACTAAACATTAAAATGAAATTGTACTAGCCTGTGGGGCCAATGTCATTCAAATCCACACAGCATTACAGTGATATTTACCTATGAACTTCATTGTAAACTCAGTGTTGACTACTTCAAAAATTAAAGATTCCTCTTCATTGTTCTGTGTTTTTGAAGATAAATAGTACCATAGAGAGACAGTTCTTGTGTATTCATTACTTACTAAAAATTCTTTGGAATATTCTTGACTCATTTATTTACTAAAATAACTGGAACAATCAGGTCACAATGTTAGGCCGGTTGAGTAATCAAAAGCTTCTTTGATATATAAAACATGTATATATATTTATATACATGTTATATATATGTTGGAGGAGGTCACCACTTGTTAGTTCCCAGCAATTTAGCCCTTAAATAATCACACAGAAACTGTATTAATTAAATCACTGCTTGACCCATCAGCTCTAGCTTCTTATTGGATAACACACATTAATTTAACCCATTTCTATTAATCTTTGTATCTACATGTGACAGTGGCATACTGGTAAAGTTTGCACCATCTCCTGCAATTCTATGGCTTCTCCCTGACTCCACCCTTCCTTTTCCCAGCATTCAGCCTAGCTTTTCCTGCCTTCCTAAATTCTGCCTTGCTATAGGTCCAAAGCAATTTCTTTATTCATTAATGTTAATCAAAGCACACAAAGGGGAATCCCACATCATACATGAAATTATACACTTAAATTCATTATGACAGAATTGATTCCAACTTAGATAATTTCATACATGCCTGCTTAACTATTAAAAATAGTTCATTATATTTTTACAACATATGGCTTGTATTTATTAAAATAATTTCATTTTATTGGCTATCCAGTGCTTCAAGATTAGTCAAATGTATTTGCAGCTTCTCTCTAGTCTGTATTCTCAACTATTGATATTGAACAACAACCTCTCCTGTTTTTTATAAGAATGAGAATGACTTGCTAAAACTGTTGCAACACAGAAATGTGACCTCACATTACTAGTTAGGAAACTATCATTATCTTATTCATGTTTACCTTAGACTTCTGAGTACGATGAAGAGATTAGCGTTTTACTAAATTGATAAATATTGCACTGTGTCCTTGAGTGAATACAATAATACATCTCACATATCTTACTCAAGAAAAGTCAGTAGGTTTTTCTTAAAGTTATTAAGAATGTAATTGAATTAACTCTATAGCAAGCCCATCTATTAAAAGGTCTGTAGAGTCATGGTAAACATTGCAGAATTTCTGCATTTTATCAGTTTTTGCTTTACATGTTTATTATGATGAATTTCAAGGATATTAAAAATATAACACAGCATAATAGATTTCAAGGTCCTCATCAGTTATTATGCTACAGATGTATTTAATTCAATTATATTCTCAACTGATACTTTTTCTTTCCTCATTTTATCTAGAGTTTATAGTTAGTAGGAGAAATACTCTTATTTCACGAACAGTCATATTTTATCATATTAAAAAAGTAATAATTATCAACTAGCAAACAAGTAATTATCTATTTTCCTTAATTCTTCTAATTTTTTAAATTATTGTTGTTTCTTTCCTTTCTTTCCTTTTCTCCTTATTTTGCAGAGTCAGTTTCTAAAACTGTTCTTTTGTTTAATGTTTCTCCTTTGTTTGCTACTGTTTATTCATACTATGTCTTTGTGAAAGGCAGCCAATGCATGTGGATTTATTTCTGTTAGCCTTATACTTCCTTCTTATTTTTCAGTGGAGATGTGTGTTTCAAGGATGATTAAAATTTGGCTGTCTTCCTCCCAAAATTATTTTATCCTCATACTATAGAGTATAAAAGTATAGAGTTAATTGTTCAATGGTCGACTCAAACAAAATCAAAAAACACTTTCTCTGTAATTTAATAAAGCTTCCAGATTTAAAATGATCAGATACCTTTTTATACCTTCAGAAATATCTTGTTAAATACATAAAGAAAGAGAAGAGATTTTGGCATCACTTATAATGAAGGGGACATTGTAATGTTATGTGAGAAAATAACCTAAAGGACAAATAAAGAATAGGGTCTCTTAGTATTGATTCAAGAGTACTGCTGTGTGTTCTTCATTTCTGATCATGAATAATATTTATCAAATGTTGCCACCTCAAATATCCCAAAAATTGTCTACAATAAAAACAGGATTAGGAAATTTTGTTAAGGTAACTTTTATCACCCAACATTTGTCATATCAGAAATTAAAATCAACCATTTAGATACATATACATTATATATTTACCCATAATTATAGTAAAATGCTGAAAATGACGATATTGCTCAGAACTATACACATTATTTTATTCCTGACATTATGAAAAACAGCTAATCTCTCTTTAAGATTACTTGTTTGTTTACTCTACAGAATCTTCAGTTTAGTAGATTTAAACCTATTATTTGCTAACTGGTTGCAATATTTCCTGAAAAATATATTCTTACTATAAAAGTTATTGCATTTATCTGTACCTTCAAGCTGTTACCTGCTTTCAAGATTTTTTGTTTCATTTT
Organism: Microtus obscurus; assembly: GCA_963919715.1. Lineage (NCBI taxonomy): Eukaryota > Metazoa > Chordata > Mammalia > Rodentia > Cricetidae > Microtus > Microtus obscurus. The sequence continues at coordinate 5,436,129 of CAWTZC010000789.1, read as the reverse complement.
GTTTCAACAAGCATGTATTTAAAAACTAGCCCAGATTGTATCCTCAATAAAAATTAGACAAATATATAATAAAATCGAACTGAAATTTAAAAGAATAGCAAATATATTATTTTTATTTTTTCCTTTATATTTGAAAGTATATTATAATTACAACATTTCTCTATACCCTTTCCTTTTCCCAAACCCTCCCACATACCACTGTTTGTTCTTTTTAAAACTCATGGAAGTTTTTATAATTAATTTTATTTTATGTATCTGTTACTATACAAATGTTTATTTTTAAATGTGAGCTGCTCTTTCTTTATAATGGTAATTGCTAATGTTTTCAGGGCTAACCTTTTGGTGTTAAATAAAACATTGATGTACTATTTCCTGGAGAGGACTGCTACTTTCACTCTCATTATTTAGTTGTCTGTAGCTTTTGTTTTATATTTTTGCTTGAGCCTGAGGACTTTTAGTCTATACCTCATCTACTTTTTGTTTATATTGTCTGAGTTCAGCTCAGTGTTAGTGTTAGAAATTATACGTGTAGATTCGGGAATTACTAGGAGAAACAGTTTTCCAATATTCCCTTATTATTGGACTTTTAGTCTTTCTGCACCCTCTTTCAAAATGTTATGTGAACCTTAGGTGTGGGAGGTTTCTGTAGATGTATGCACTGACACAGTGCTCCACAGCTGTGCATTTCGATTAATTGTTGTTTTCTGTAATAGTCTCCATCTGTTGCAAAATGAAGTTTCCTTGGTGAGGGTGAGGACTACACTTACCTTTTGGTATAAATACAAATATTTAGAGAATATTTAGGGATTATGCTGGCTTAGTAAATTGGTGGCTGTATGTTCTCTCAAATTCTTGACTTCACCACTCCTCTGGTAATTGATCAGGTTTCCAGTAGCAGGCAAAATTAACCTCTTGCTGACTCTTTCTTAAGTCTAATTGCCAAAGGTTTTAGTATCAGTAAAATATGTATGCCACTAATTACATTTTTTTCAGCTCAATAGTCCTTATATCCATATATTTTACTTTTCAGTATCTAAATACAAATTAATTCCTTAAAGACTATGGTGTCCTTTACTTACTAAACATTGGCTTTATGATTATTTCCTTTGGAGGAGAATATTATTTCATTGTATTTGTTTTATGTGAGATAAATAACCTATTATTTAATGGGAAAATGGTAGTATTAAAGCAAATATTTCAGGGGAAAAGCTTGTCAAGTTCTCTTCTGTAAAAGTAGAAAATAGCGAGAGCAATCAAGCTGATGATGACAGTTTAGCCAAGGGTGATCATCCCTATTTTATCAACTACATTTAAACAACTGGGTTTCACACTTCCTCCTAAGCACTTTGCACATGTCACAGCACAAATTAGTGAAGTCTAAATTTCAGCTTAAGGCTCCATGTGTCATTTGATAGCATACATTTGCTAACTGTAGCCAAAAAGCAGGCTTCCATCAGGGACTCTGAAACTCCTCATTTAAATAAGAATGGGAAGTTAATTGTGTTCCAGATATTCTGGTCTCCCCAAGGAGTTCATTAAGCATGCTGAACATGCTGAGATTATAAGTTAACTGTCACTTCTGAGAAATTGCTAAAATTCCACTTCAGATACAACACCGTTGGCAATAACAAGCATAATTTAATGCATACATTGCTCAGAATCTGAGACTAGCTTCCATTGAAATTGTAATCTCTCTGATTCCCCCAATTCATTTATAAACTCTTATATTTTTAATAGCTGAAAATTAACCAATCCAACAGTCTTTTGACCTGCTCCCCCCCCCCTTGTCTCTACAGCACTGCATACTCTACAGGTAGGCTTAAGTTACTTAAAGCGATTGAATGAATGAAGCCTTGCAGTTTACCTACGTTGGAGAAATGTGAATAAACACAAATTATCAAACTGGGGGAGAATAGATTCTGAAAACAATAAAATTCAAAATCTAACTATATATGAGTATTTTTGCTTATGTTTTCAAAATAAACTGTCATAGTATTAATTATTTAGAAACCCTAAGGACCTTAGAGTTTGAGTTTCTTTATTAAATAACAAACCACATGCTAATAGGACATACATCTCAAATCTGAAGTCAAAAGTACCTTCCTATTTATAAACTCTTTTATGCATTTAGAGATGGGATATTTGGACTTGGAAAGTAGTTCAATGTTCAAAATGTTTCTTTCACATGAGTGAGTACCTAAATTCAGAACCCCAGAATACACCAGAAGGGCTAGAAGAACATAGTGTCCCACGTGTAATTTTAGTCTCAGAAGAATTCTCAAACGAAACTGATTAATGAGAATACTGGAAAGTCTCAGAATTCATTGAAAAAAAAAAACATAAAAGAGCAATGCGGCGTGCTTCCTGGTATCAGCTTGAGCCACCACTTAAACATACGTACACACATGTTTCCCACACATGCAAACACACATACAAAGAGGAACAGCACAAATGTACAGAAAAAAAAATTGAAAATGAACACTAAAATAGTACAAGTAAGCCATTTTTATTTGCTTTTTCTGCCCTTTTATTTATTCTACATGCCTTTTAAATCATGTATGTTGATTCCATCCCATTCGTTTTCTTGTCTCTTAGCATCTGCCTTCCAGTCCTGCACACCATCCACCAAGTAAAATAAAACAAAATTCAAGAGAAAAAAAAGGGGGGAGAATTAAGTAAAATCTCATCATGAAAGCTGCACTGTGACACAGTGAGTAACATCATAAACCTCCTTTTCACATATTTTTACTTTCCAGTGTTCATTGCAGAGAGCCATTGGTCTGGTGTGAAGCCTCTTGTTACTATTACTTTATCTCTGCTGGACCCTCACTGCGACTCTTCTTGGCAATCCTGTTGCCCAGTGTTATGGATGTCCTGCAACTTTGAATCTGCAGTCAGGTCCTTTCATGGATTCCAGCACATCACAGATGGGGTAGATTTTGGGTCAGGTGAAATCATAACCTTGATTCTGGACCTGGGCTGCTTCAGAGCTGTCTGCCTGCCAGTTCTCTATTAGTATCCCTGAAAGACCAGCTCTCAAGGCTACCTCTAGGGTTTGAAGAAAAACTCTCCAGCATAGTAAAACTGAATTTAAGGTTTTTCTATCTGAGGGGTACAGAATAAATTCAGACACGTGCTTTTCTTTTCATGTTCCATTGTTTTTCTGTTTACATTCTGTCTTCAATTTTCTTCTAAGTTTTAGTTTTTCTTGTTCACTTCTGTTTTTTTTTTTTAAGTTCAAACATCTTTAATGACTAGTTGATATACTAAATAATGGGCATCCTACACAGAATAATGTAAAGATGCCTATCACAGATAACGGGAGTCCTACATGGAATAATGTAGAAGTGCCCAACACAGAAGTGTAGAATATTTAAAAGCATAGGTATCTCAATCACAAAACACTGCCACTCTGTACTAAATGAGCTAATTTCTGCAAAGTTCGTATTTTGCGTGTATAAAGGGGGTTTTGATTTGTGGAGGAGTGAGGAAGGTACCATGTGTGGATTTAATGATATGGGCTCAGTACTTACCACAAAGATTGACCAATAAATGGTAGTGAAATAGGTGCTTGGGTTACAAAAACATTTAGTTTTGAAACTTGCTTTAATTTACTTGTTTCTGCCTATAAAGTGTTCAAAAATAAGGACTTAAAAAAAGCAAGATGCACCTCCCAGATAATTAGTAAACACATCATCCGGGCTCTACTATTTTATTTGTCATTACTCATTTGGTTTACTGTCTTTAACTCTCATTCGTGACATCTAAAGCTTCCAGCCCAAAAAGTAATAGAAACGACCCCTCCTTTTTCAGACCTATTCTTAACAGTTAAAAATAAATGGAGTATTGTTGTTGTTTTGCTAAAGTCTTCACGTTCAATGAGAAGTAAAAATAAAAGATACAAATATAAAAAGAAGCGATGGAGCCTGGAGAGATGGCTAAGTGTTTAAGAGTACTGGCTGCCCTCCCAGGGGACCTGAGGTCAGTTCATAACTGTTGCAATAGATCACTTGCTTGTTTCTCGGCCACTTGGCAGCTCAGACCCAAAATAATCACAAAGAAACTGTATTATTTAAAACACTGCTTGTCCCATTAACTCTAGCTTCTTATTGGTTAACACTTATATCTTAATTTAACCCATTTCTAGTAATGTGTGTATTGCCACATGGCTGTGGCTTGCCAGGTAAAGTTCCCAATGTCTGTCTCTGACAGGGCTACATGGCTTCTCTCTGACCCCACCCTTCTTTCTCCCAGCATTCAGTTTAGTTTTCCCTGGCTAGCTAAGTTCTGCCCTGCTACAGGCCCAAAGCTGTTTCTTTATTCATTAATGGTAAACACAGCATTCAGAGGGGAATCCCACATCACATAACTACCTGCAACTGCAGCTCCAGCTTTGGGCTATTTTTTTTTATTGGAAAAAAAAAATTCTGCCTCCTCCCCGCCTCCCATTTCCCTCCCACTCCTCCCTCTCCTCCTTCCCTCCCCCCACTCCTTCCCTCCCTCTCCAGCCTGAAGAGCAGTCAGGGTTCCGTGCCCTGTGGAAAGTCCAAAGTCCTCCCCCCTCAATCCTGGTCTAGGAAGGTGAACATCCAAACTGGGTAGGCTCCCACAAAGCCAGAACATGAAGCAGGATCAAAACCCGGTGCCATGGTCCTTGGCTTCTCAGCAGCCCTCATTGTCCGCCAAATTTAGAGATTCCGGTTTTATCCCATGCTTTTTCAGTCACAGTCCAGCTGGCCTTGGTGAGCTCCCCAAGAATCAGCCCCACTGTCTCCACGGGTGGGCGCACCCCTTGTGGTCCTAACTTCATTGCTCATATTCTCTCTCCTTCTGCTCCTCATTGGGACATTGGGAGCTCAGTCCAGTGCTCCAGTGTGGGTCTCTGTCTCTATCACCATCCATCGCCAGATGAAGTTTCTTTATTTATCTCTAGAAACCAATTATGAGTGAGTACATCCCATGTTCATCCTTTTGGGTCTGAGTTACCTCACTCAGGATAGTGTTTTCTATTTCCATCCATTTGCATGCAAAATTCGCGAAGTCATTGTTTTTTACCGCTGAGTAGTATTCTAATGTGTATATATTCCACACTTTCTTCATCCATTCTTCCATTGAAGGGCATCTAGGTTGTTTCCAGGTTCTGGCTATTACAAATAATGCTGCTATGAACATAGTTGAACAAATGTCCTTGTCATATGATCGGGCATCTCGTGGGTATATTCCCAAGAGTGGTATTGCTGGGTCCATGGGTAGGTTGATCCCAAATTTCCTGAGAAACCGCCACACTGCTTTCCAAAGTGGTTGCACAAGTTTGCATTCCCACCAGCAATGGATGAGGGTACCCCTTTCTCCACAGCCTCTCCAGCAAAGGCTATCATTGGTGTTATTGATTTTAGCCATTCTGACAGGTGTAAGATGATATCTCAATGTTGTTTTGATTTGCATTTCCCTGATCGCTAAGGAGGCTGAGCATGACCTTAAGTGCCTTTTGGCCATTTGAACTTCTTCTGTTGAGAATTCTCTCTTCAGATCAGTGCCCCATTTTTTAATTGGGTTAATTAGCATTTTTAAAGTCTAGTTTCTTGAGTTCTTTATATATTTTGGAGATCAGACCTTTGTCTGTTGCGGAGTTGGTGAAGATCTTCTCCCAGTCAGTGGGTTGCCTTTTTGTCTTAGTGACAGTGTCTTTTGCTTTACAGAAGCTTCTCAGTTTCAGTAAGTCCCATTTATTCAATGTTGCCCTTAATGACTGTGCTGCTGGGGTTATACCTAGGAAGCGATCGCCTGTGCCAATCTGTTGTAGGGTACTCCCACTTTCTCTTCTATCAGGTTCAGTGTGTTCAGATTGATATTGAGGTCTTTGATCCATTTGGACTTGAGTTTTGTGCATGGTGATAGGTATGGGTCAATTTTCATTCTTCTACAGGTTGACATCCAGTTGTGCCAGCACCATTTGTTGAAGATGCTTTCTTTCTTCCATTGTATACTTTTAGCTCCTTTATCGAAAATGAGGTGTTCATAGGTTTGTGGGTTAAGATCCAGGTCTTCTACACGATTCCATTGGTCAACTTCTCTATTTTTTTGCCAATACCACACTGTTTTCATTACTGTAGCTCTATAGTAGAGTTTAAAGTCAGGGATGGTAATGCCTCCAGAAGTACCTTTATTGTACAAGATTGTTTTGGTTATCCTGGGTTTTTTGTTATTCCATATAAAGTTGATTATTGTCCTTTCAAGATCCGTGAAGAATTTTAATGGGATCTTGATGGGGATTGCATTGACTCTATAAATTGCCTTTGGTAGGATTGCCATTTTTACTGTATTGATCCTCCCAATCCAGAAGCAAGGGAGATCCTTCCATTTTCTGGTATCCTCTTCAATTTCTTTCTTCAATGCCTTAAAGTTCTTGTCAAATAGATCCTTCACTTCTTTGGTTAGCGTTACCCCGAGATATTTTATGCTGTTTGAGGCTATCGTGAAAGGTGATGCTTCTCTGATTTCCCTCTCTGCTTCCATATCCTTTGTGTATAGGAGGGCGACTGATTTTTTGGAGTTGATCTTGTATCCTGCCACATTACTAAAGGTGTTTATCAGCTGTAGGAGTTCTTTGGTGGAGTTTTTGGGGTCGCTTATGTACACTATCATATCATCTGCAAATAATGAAAGTTTAACTTCTTCCTTTCCAATTCGAATCCCCTTGATCCCCTTATGTTGCCTTATTGCTATTGCTAAAACTTCAAGCACTATATTGAAGAGGTATGGAGAGAGTGGACAGCCTTGTCGTGTTCTTGATTTAAGTGGGATGGCTTTGAGTTTCTCTCCGTTTAGTTTGATGTTAGCTGTCTGTTTGCTGTAAATAGCTTTTATTATATTTAGGTATGACCCTTGTATCCCTAATCTCTCCGAGACTTTTATCATGAAGGGATGTTGAATTTTGTCAAAAGCTTTTTCAGCATCTAAGGAAATGATCATATGGATTTTTTCTTTCAGTTTATTTATATGATGGATTACATTGATAGATTTTCGTATGTTGAACCAGCCTTGCATCTCTGGGATAAAGCCTACTTGATCATAATGGATAATTTTTCTAATGTGTTCTTGGATACGGTTAGCCAGTATTTTGTTGAGAATTTTTGCGTCGATGTTCATGAGTGAGATTGGCCTGTAATTCTCTTTCTTGGTTGAGTCTTTGTGTGGTTTTGGTATCAGAGTGACGGTAGCTTCATAAAAGGAATTTGGCAATGACTCTTCTGTTTCTATATTGTGAAATACCTTAAGGAGTATAGGTATTAGGTCTTCTTGGAAATTCTGGTAGAATTCCGCATTGAAACCGTCTGGTCCTGGGCTTTTTTTGGTAGGGAGGTTTTTGATAACAGCTTCTAATTCTTCGCGACTGACAGGTCTATTTAGATTGTTCACCTGGTCCTGATTTAACTTTGGTATATGGTATTTATCTAAAAAAGTGTCCATTTCTTTTACATTTTCCAGTTTTGTGGCATACAGGCTTTTGTAGTAAGATCTAATGATTCTCTGAATTTCCTCTATGTCTGTGGTTATATCCCCCATTTCATTTCTGATCTTATTAATTTGCAAATTCTCTCTCTGCCGTTTGATTAGTTTGGATAGGGGTTTATCAATTTTGTTGATTTTCTCCAGGAACCAGCTTTTTGTTTCATTGATTCTTTGGATTGTTTTCTGTGTTTCTATTTTGTTGATTTCAGCCCTCAGTTTGATTATTTCCATTCTTCTACTCCTCCTAGGTGAGTCTGCTTCTTTTTTTTCTAGAGCTTTCAGGTGGGCTGTTAAGTCTCCAATGTATGCTTTCTCTGTTTTCTTTAAGTGGGCACTAAGGGCTATGAACTTTCCCTTAGGACTGCTTTCAAAGTGTCCCATAAGTTTGAGTATGTTGATTCTTTATTTTCATTGAATTCAAGGAAGACTTTAATTTCTTTCTTTATTTCTTCTTTAATCCAGGTGTGGGTCAATAGTTGACTATTCAGTTTCCATGAGTTTGCAGGCTTTCTGGGGGTAGCTTTGTTGTTGAATTCTAACTTTAGTCCATGGTGATCTGATAAGACACAGTTGGTTATGGATATTTTTTTGTAACTGTGGAAGTTTGCTTTGTTACCGAGGATGTGGTCAATTTTTGAGAAGGTTCCATGAGCTGCAGAGAAGAAGGTATATTCTTTCCCATTTGGGTGGAATGTTCTATAGATGTCTGTTAAGTCCATTTGATTCAATACCTCCATTAATTCTCTTATTTCTCTGTTAGGTTTTCGTCTGATTGACCTGTCCATTGGTGAAAGAGGCGTGTTGAGATCTCCCACTATTAGTGTGTGCTGTTTGATGGTGTCTTTGAGTTTTAGTAATGTTTCTTTTACATATTTGGGTGCTTTTATGTTAGGGGCATAGATATTCAGGATTGATACCTCATCCTGATCAGTTGTTCCTGTTATGAGTATAAAATATCCCTCTCCATCTCTTCTGATTGATTTAAGTTTGAAGTCAACTTTGTTAGAAATTAGTATGGCCACTCCTGCTTGTTTCTTAGGTCCATTTGCTTGATAAACCTTTTCCCATCCCTTTACTCTGAGTAGGTGCCTGTCTTTGTGGTTGAGGTGTGTTTCCTGTAAACAGCAGAATGTTGGATCCTGTTTGCGTATCCAATCTCTTAGTCTGTGCCTTTTTATAGGTGAGTTGAGTCCATTGACATTAAGAGATATTAATGACCAGTGGTTGCTAACTCCGGTCACTTTTTTAGCCATAGAGTTTGTGTGTTTGCTTTCTTTTAGTTGCGCTGGTAAAGGGTGTCTAGAAGTTTGAGTTATTGTGGACATTGTTGGTCTCCTTGGTTTGTGATTTTCCTTCTATTACTTTCTGTAAGGCTGGATTTGTGGCTACGTATTGTTTAAATTTGTTTTTATCCTGGAAAATTTTGTTTTCTCCATTTATAGTGAACGAAAGCTTGGCTGGGTATATTAGTCTCGGCTTGCATCCATGTTCTCTTAGCTTCTGCAGGACATCTATCCAGGACCTTCTGGCTTTCATGGTTTCCATAGAGTAGTCAGGTGTAAGTCTGATAGGTTTACCTTTATAAGTAACTTGACCTTTTTCCTTTGCAGCTCTTAATATTCTTTCTTTATTCTGGATGTTTTGTGTTCTGATTATTATATGGCGAGGAGATGTTTTTTTTTTTGGTCCAGTCTATTCGGTGTTCTGTATGCTTCTTGAACCTTCAAAGGAATATCTTTCTTTAGGCTGGGAAAGTTTTCTTCTATAATTTTATTAAATATATTTTCTGAACCATTGAGCTGTACTTCTTCTCCTTCTTCTATCCCAATTATTCTTAGGTTTGGTCTTTTTATTGTGTCCCATATTTCCTGAATGTTTTGTGATGAGAATTTGTTGGTTTTATTGTTTTCTTTGATCAGTGTGTTAATTTTCTCTATGGTATCTTCAGTGTCTGACATTCTTTCTTCTAACTCTTGTAGTCTGTTGGTAGTACTTGTCTCTGTAGTTCCTGTTCATTTACCCAGATTTTCCATCTCCAACCTTCCCTCGGTTTGTGTTTTCTTCATTACTTCCATTTCATTCTTCAGGTCTTGAACCATTTCCCTTACCTGTTTGATTGCATTTTCTTGTTTCTCTTGGTTTTCTTGGGTATCTTTGAGCGATTTATTCATTTCCTCTACCTTTTTGTTTGTAATCTCTAATTGTTTATGGCAGATTTTCACCTCCTGTTTAAGGTCTTCTATTATTTTCAAAAAATTCACTTTTGAGTCGATTTCTTCTACTTCTTCTGGAGTAGGGTGTACAATTCTTCTTATTTCGGGATCCCTGGGTTCTGGTGATGTCATGTTGCCTTTCAGGTTGTTGGAGGAATTCTTGCATTGGCGCCTTCCCATCTCCTCTTTCAAATGAAGCCAAGAGAGGCCTGGTTTCTTGGTCCAGTCTTTGATGTGACTGAGTCTCTGGGTGTATCTCTTCAGTGTGGAAGCAGGGACCGTCCTGCTTAGCTTGAACTCCTCAGTGATGTCTCTCCTGGCAGCCGGTTCTGATCTCCCTGCTGCTTGGGTGTCTCACGAACAAAGGGCTGAGCTTGCTGCCGCAGGGCAGGCAGGCCACCTAGACAAAGGAGCTACTACCCTCCCGGTTGCCCTCCCAATTTGGACCCTGTCCCAGCGCCCAAACAGGCTGAGCTGGGAGCTGTTGTGTGGTTCAAAGAGGGGAGGGGGGTCAGAGTGTGTGGGGGAGGGCGTGGATGCTAGCTGGGTGGGATAGGAATAGAGAGGAAGTATCGGGCAGTATAGCCCCTGCAGACTGCCCAGGAGGTGCAGGAGGGGTGAGGAACGTCTGAGTTCCCTGTCCCGGGCTGCCGCCGCGGTCAGAAACTCACTCACCCGAGTGATGTCTCTCCTGGTACCCGGATCTGGTCTCCCTGCTGCTTAGGTATCTCACGAACAAAGGGCCTAGCTTGCTGCCGCAGGGCAGGCAGGCCACCTAGACAAAGGAGCTACTACCCTCCCGGTTGCCCTCCCAATTCGGACCCTGTCCCAGCGCCCAAACAGGCTGAGCTGGGAGCTGTTGTGTGGTTCAAAGAGGGGAGGGGGGTCAGAGGGGGTGGGGGAGGGCCGTTGATGCTAGCTGGGTGGGATAGGAATAGAGAGGAAGTATCGGGCAGTATAGCCCCTGCAGACTGCCCAGGAGGTGCAGGAGGGGTGAGGAACGTCTGAGTTCCCTGTCCCGGGCTGCCGCCGCGGTCAGAAACTCACTCACCCGAGTGATGTCTCTCCTGGTACCCGGATCTGGTCTCCCTGCTGCTTAGGTATCTCACGAACAAAGGGCCGAGCTTGCTGCTGCAGGGCAGGCAGGCCACCTAGACAAAGGAGCTACTACCCCTGTTCACTTCTGTTTAAGGTCTTTATTCCAGTTCTCTTAGTTGAAATTCTCCCTTTCTTCTTTGTTCACCTAGCTTAAATATACTTTTTAGAGGAAGCTTGAGACAATAAGAAAAAACATTTACAAAAGTTCCACCTCATTGGTCATGGCACATTCCTCGGGTAAATGATAAGGATAGAGAAATTTACCATGGCAACACAAGGTTTCAGGTGTAATACTGTGACCAGAGGCCAGGGGCAGAGTATCCAACAAGACAAGCTGTGAGACACAGGTTTTATCAACCAAATTGGCAAGTGAAGAATTTGCATTTTTTTGGTTGCTTTGTATTAATAACCTTGGTTAGACATCTGCAACTCTGACCTTACAATATCTCTAAGGTTTTTAACTTATGATTCACTAACTGACACGTTCAGTCTAGTTTGAACTTGCTCTTCGGTGAAAATGAGTTGTGTGTAGCCTGTTTTATGCTGATGAGAAATTGTTTTCTTGTATTAGTTTAAGGAAGAGGAATAGAGCAAGCTTTTAAGTGTCTTATAGTCCTCGGGGGACAATAGATTTAGTAATGAATCACATCACAGTATTTTCTATATATCAAAATTATACAAATTAATGCAGTTATCTTCAAGACCACCTCTGATAAATGTGCCCACATGATTGAGATGCAAACATAAGAATACATTTATAAATCACGTGAAATTACAAACTATAGGCAGGTATTGGGCAATCACTATAGCTGTTTTTACACATTTACATGTGCAGATTTACAGAATTATATCTCTATAATTTTGAAATTACAGACAGGAGCAACAGTTTCCAGAGTTGGTGGTTCCAAAAGCCCTTCCTGGTCGGGATTGTTCTCCGTCAGAGGATGGTTTCTCTTATGGGTTGACATCTGAATAGTAGTTGTTACCTGCTGCAATTCCCACAGCCTACAACTGTTCTCCCCTGTCTTCACCACCAGGGTGAGCTCTGCCTAATTCACCTCTTACTGCAATGAAGGAAGGATGGAGCCAGTTCTCCTGCTTTTATGATCTCAGAGTCTTCTCTACCACAGTTACAACATCAGGACCAGCTCTTTTGTGTTACCCCTGCAAGGTACCAGGTCACTGTCCCAAGTGCTGCAGCTGGTCAGGGCCACAGCTTTCCCAGCTCTTCCACCTGTCCCAGATATTGATGTTCAGGGAGTCGCGGGGAAGCCATCTCTCTTATGACCATGATGCCATATGCCATATGCCATATGCCATATGGTATCTTAGATCAAGAAACAAGAATAAGGAAAAATGAATGCAAGGGGCCAACCATCCATACACACAGCTTTAGTAAGAGGCTTGTAGTGTGTTCCCGGTCACACTCTGTTCGTTTCCTGACTGCCCAGACTCCTGAAGTAACTACACATAAACTATATTAATTAAATCACTGCTTGGCCAAATACTTAAGTGTATTGCTAGCTAGCTCTTATATCTAGAATTAACCCATCTCCATTATTTTATATTTTACCACGAGGCCCGTAGCTTACTAGCAAGGTTTCAAGGTGTCTGTCTCTGGCTGAGGCCCCACAGCATCTCTCTGACTCTGCCTTCTTTCTCCCTGCATTCAGTTTAGTTTTTCCCCAACTAGCTCTATTCTACTCTATCACGGGCTCAAGACAGTTTCTTTATTAATCATTGGTATTAACAGCATACAGAGGAGAATTCCACATAGTACAGCCTCCCAGCGAGTACTAGTGAAAATAAGATATACAGAAGAAAAAAGTAAAAGCTCACAGGCAAAAGGTAGAGAGACACCTGACTTAGCCGTTGCTAGGTGGGTGCTGGGTAAGGGCATCTCTCCCTAGATAATGCTATCACATAGCAGATGAGGAGTGAAGTCAGGTTTCTCACACTCATGATCACAGGGTTGGCACATCTGGAAATTTGTCAACAGGCTCAGCGTTGCTGTACTCCCCAAACGAAAGGGCAGGGCTCACTTTTCCATGTGCTGCAGCTGGTCATGGAGTTAGCTCCTTTGTCACCTCTGATCACTCCTATAGGGCCCATCTGCCTGGTGCTATAAGGTGCAAGGATATATCTCACCCTTCAGGCTTTGTTTTTCTGTGTAATACATCATCATCACTTCCAGCTGAGCATGGTGAGTCCGCAAAACCAGGCAAGAGTGCCAGTCTGACTTGCAGAAGTCTGGAGACATGGAAGAAACTTCTAATTTTTGCTCTTGTGTTCAAAAGGTTCTTACCAGTGAAACAATTCCATAAAGATGTCTGCAATCTTACCAGATAAATGGCAGTGAGAAGAAATAATTTCATTATTACCTTTAGGCAACAGGAATTATTTTAAAGTAGAATTCAATTTAATGAGTTGGGGATGTTATCATTAAATCACTATCTTTAGGACACTGTACCTATCTTCTTAGTTGCCACCTTCTCTCTCTAAAAATAATTATCCATTGAAGTTCAAGCAAAGGCAGAAATTTTAAAGGCATCCTTTTATACTGAAATTTCAAAAGGGATATGTTCACTTTAATTTCTAAGTGTATTTAACACAATTTTTATTCACTTATTTCTCATAATGCCAGTTTTCTAATCAAGATTTTTGTTTACCATCTGTTCCTATTTTATTAAGCCTGATAGGGAATTAAAATGTATTGTAATGGCCATTCTTTTAAGCACCAAATCTTTTATTCTGTGGTATCATGAACAAAAATCAATAAGTGAAGAAAACATGAATATTGATTCCAGATTTATTACAATAAAAACATTTTATTGTTTGTCTTTCTCCTAAAAATTATGTGTACAACATTTTCAATAGCTACTCCCAAATCATTCATCTTATTTTACAGTCAAGTGCCTTAAATCAGTTTAATTTTACCCAATGTATTTGAAATACTTTGCTCTTGGTATGTTTACAAATACAGACCTTGCAATTATTCTTTGACTTTTTCTAAGACTATGACATTTCTGTACAATATAACCAGTTAAGGAACTGACATTGATTTTTACTTATGTAACTAAACAAGAAGTTAAGGGAGCCGGGCGGTGGTGGCGCACGCCTTTAATCCCAGCACTCGGGAGGCAGAGGCAGGCGGATCTCTGTGAGTTCGAGGCCAGCCTGGTCTACAAGAGCTAGTTCCAGGACAGGCACTAAAGCTACAGAGAAACCCTGTCTTGAAAAAAAAAAAAAAAAAAGAAAAAGAAGTTAAGGGAATTAGGGGTAATTATAACCAGGCATGCAGGGTAAAGAGGGTCTCACTATGGGATCATCTAATAGCTCAATTGTGGTAGAAATTTCTAAATTTAAAACACATTTCTTAAAAGACACATATTGTTCCCTGTGGTTGGAAGCAGTGGGGAATGTTACCTGGCATCTTGTGCTGCTCTCTGGCTCATTTTTCAAGGTTTAATGCATATTTCATGACTCATTTATTTGTTCCGCCTATCATTAGTAGAACTTTAGTGATCATCATCAGAGATGAAAATGGTCAATGTTATCTTAACTTCTGCTAACAACCTATTCCTTCTCAAAAGTGGGTTTTTTTTTTTCAGGTTCTCATTGTCTTTATACTACACATATCCGTGTATTCTACAGACTCAAAAAAGTACATTACTCTCTTATGTTTGCACTTTTTTTAAAAGAATGACTAATATCAGTATATTTTAAAGAAAATTTACATTGTAATACTTAAAATATACCTTATTTTTTAATTATCTAAAAATAAGAAATATCTATCTATCTATCTATCTATTCATCTACTTAACTATCCATCTCCTTAGAGATAAACCACCTGAACTTTTATCTAACTCAAACAAAATAAAATATATATTTTTCATTCTATCAGCCTTATTAACATTTCAGATTTTTAAAAGCTACACCAACTTAAGATATGTAGTTCAGTGCACATACACCACATATGCCTTTTGAAATAATCAGCATGTTATAGTGGCATGCTCATGCTGTAACATAATGCTGACTGAAAACAACTTATTGAGAAAATAATTTGTCTTGAATTTTTATAAGCCACCACTGAGGGAATTCAGATAAAGATTTCATTGCAGGGACCTAGAACACAGGGGGAAACTTATCCTTGGCCCCTTTCTGGCTTGCTTTCTGGCCCATGCTCAGATGATTTTCTTAAACAGCTCAGGTGTGACTGCTTATGGCACTGCTATGCAGAGTCAACTGTGCCCTCCCATGCTAAAAGAATACAATGTCCCAAGATACACCCACAGCCCAAACTAATCTAGGCAATTCTTCACTGGGATTCCCTCTTCCCAGGTTACTGTAGTTCATGTTCATAGTGCTATCCAGCTGGGACAACTATGAACCACAACAGAGACAAACAAGTCAAGATATATCTAAACAAGCACTTGTGACAATCCCATTTTGGGAGTAACAAGCCAGAACCACCGTCTAACTTGACATTATGCCTGTTAAACAAGAGGTTAATTATGCATGCACTAAAAATCTAGCCAGTTACTTTTACCTAGAAAGGTCAAGTTTCATAGAGATAAAAGCAATACTAATACTCTCCTAAACCATTATAATTCATTAGGGTAGATATTAGACATTTCAAGTAAAAGTTACGTTGATTATTCAACCTGATTTATACTCCCAGCTAATAATTAAGTTTGGGAAGAAAACCTAATGACATTTTCTACCCAATCTATATGAAGACAATAAAATAGAAAAGAGAACAAAAGCAACACTCATTAAAGAGTTTTTAACTTCCCATAAAGAATAATGTCACAGGGGGTAATCATCACCAAGGAAATTGCTTCAGTACATTATGTCACTCCGAGAATGACAATTTAATCCTGGCAGAAAAAAAAAGCACAGGAAAAGAAGTTTATTTTTTAAAGACCTTAAATAATAAACACAACTACGTTGTAGGAGGACGCTTGTTTGCTCCCGGATGCTCAGCTGTGAAATAATCACATAGAAAGCATACTATTTGCAATACTATTTGGCCAATAGCTTAAGCATATTTCTGGATAACTTACATCTTAAATTAACCCATCTTCATTAATCTGTGTATTGTCACATGGCTGTGGCTTGCAGGAAAAAGTTCTGGCTTCTGTCTCTAGAGGGACTTCATGGCTTCTCACTGACACTACCTTCTTTCTCCTAGCATAGAGTTTAGTTTCCCCACCTATCTAAGTTCTGCTCTGCGCAGGCCTAAGACAGTTTATTATCCAATGATATTTGTGGATTGCGTTTTGGGTGGGCTACTCAGTCTAGGGGTTAGTAACCCACCCTGCAATCTAGTTACTCCAGGGTCTCTCGGAGGGGCGCTACCTGGAAGAAATGAGCTAGAAAAGAAGGAGGAGAAGACCATGCTAAGTTTGTCACGGCCTCCGTTTACTAGGGACAGAGTTACAGCTTATATAGCCCCTGGATGAGGGCTTGGGGGACAGGGCATAGGAGCATGGAATCTGGCCACGTGGTCCTGGGTCACGTATGTCCGGTCAGGTAGGCCAAGAAGTCAGGAGTTGCCACACCTAGTTCCCTGGATAGCTGGAATTTGAGGCGGGTTCCGCTAACAGATAACAGCTAATTGGGTGTGGGGCAGGTTTTGTCAATAGAACTATTCTTAACATAATTATGGGTGTGGGGTTCCCTGCAGACTCCACAGTGTGATGGTTCCTGTACCGATTTTTAGGGGGGAAACGGCTCCTCACAGATATTCACAGAGGGAAATTCTACATCACCTCCCTATTCTGAAGGCAGATTTAATTAATTCAGGCAACTGTTGATATATATATAAAACTTTAATGTAAACAAACTCACAGACACCAAGGTTCCCGAGGAGCAAAGGAGACAGGAAGCAGGAAAAAGGGCCGCGCAGCATCTGCGCACCTGTTTTTACCATCCAAACTCCGCCCCAGTCGAGCCCACCCACTAGATGGTTGGGGCTCCTCCCTACATCTCCCCCTTTTTGTCTAAATAAGACAGAACTAAACCAAGTACAACTATAAACAATAATAACAAAAAATAAATATAATAAACAATATTGAAAACAAAAGTTTTACCAGACAGTCTATCTCAAAGAGTCTAAATAATATAGAGAGTAATTACAGTTATATAATCTTTAACTCCATCAAAGATCTGAGAAGGGAATAAAGATTACTTAACAAATGAGAGATATCCAAAATGTGCCAAAAATGACAGAGACAACTGACTACCTGAGCAATCACCCAAATTCTCGTTTGCAATATTGAGTCAACCAACTTTGTCTAAGGCCCGACATAACTGACACGCCATTATGAGACTCTTAATCTCAGGGTCGTGGGTTTGAACCCCACGTTGGGTACCAATTAAAGGCAGATTTAATTAATTCAGGCAACTAGTGATATGCAAATATATATAAAACTTTAATGTAAACAAACTCACGGACACCAAGGTTTCCGCGGAGCAAAGGAGACAGGAAGCAGGAAAAAGGGCCGCGCAGCATCTGCGCACCTGTTTTTACCATCCAAACTCCGCCCCAGTCAAGCCCACCCACTAGATGGTTGGGGCTCCTCCCTACACTATTCTATTTAAATATAAAAGAAGGTTTTAACATTTACGTAGCAAAATTACATACAAGTAAGAATTACAGTTAATATATATATATATTTCATCCTTTATCATAACTAAGAAAAACTATAACTATCTATTCTTCAACTCCATTAAAGAATCCAGAAGGATATAATATTACCTAAGTAAACAAGAAATGCCTTGTAAGCAACTTCCAAAACTCTAGAAATGACAGAGACATCTCACTGCCTAGGCAGTCAAACAAAATTCCTCTGTATCTTCGGGGCATCCATCTTCAGCCTACAGATCCATACTATCCAGAAGACTTTTCAGCGAAGCAGAAAATTTCGAAGACAATTCCACTTATATTGAAAGTTTGTCAGTCACATTTTTCTGCATTTTGTAGAATATTTGGCAGACTTTCATGAAGCAGAAATCCCAAAAGATTGTCTCTCCTTTAGGTGAGTTCAGCAGTCATTTCTCTGTGGGTCCTACTTGTCCAGTTTATACAGCATAACATTAAACAGTCCAGTTAAGAGCAATTTCTTGCCCAAACGGCTAATCAATTTCGTAAGGTGTCTCTTCAGTGTCCATCATCCTCTTGAAGTAGACTGATGCTGCCAGGACCAGATATATCTCATTGTCATGAAAAGTCCTAATTTCTAGAAACATTTTAAACGCCAAATTCTATCATCCTTGAAAGGCTTGAAGAATAACTATCCATCTGAAATATTCCTCTGTATATCTAGAAAATCTAACTAACATGACTACAAACTTGACTATTATAGATGTTTCTCTATTTACCTGTATTTCTTAATTATATGGTACATTTTTTAATGAGCCGCTCAAATACAATATCTTAATCAACAGCAGAAATATACATATAACAAAATTGACCTTAAATTTGTATCAATAAAGCAAAGTCCATACCAATGCGAATCTCCACAGCATATCCCTCTCTAAATGTAAACACATTTATAAACAATCATCTAGGGAATTTGGGCATAGTTCTCTCCAATCTGCTTCCTGCTTTTTGTTGGGTGAAGTAATTTTTGGTGTGTTCATGCAGACATTTCAGGGGGTGTTGGTCCATCAGACTACATGAATCTGGAAGGATTCCACAAGTTACTTCCTCTGTGAAAACGAAAGAAGAACCTTTTTCCAAAGCAACATATCCTTAGACCCAAATTTTAAAGACAAGATACCTGTAAAGTATATATGCTGGTTACTTAGCACCTTCACAGTCAAAAATGTCAAAGAAACAACAATAATATACATAATCCAGACTCTCTGTGTATATTTCATCTTACACAGCTTGGTTTTCTTTATTCCTTTTATTTTTTTACAAATTTAATATTTTATTATCTTTACTCCTTCTATCTATGACTGTCTGTACTCTTTTTACATTACATTTACTGTTTCTTTACTCTTTTCTTCTCTCTTCCAAGCCTATGTACATTTTTAAACACACTGTGTCTCATTTAGAGGTCTTTTATGTCTGAATCTGTCCTAATTGCATATCTATCATCCTTTTCTGATCAGGATGACTTCTTAAAATGCTAAGTACTTCTTAAAACCGAAGTGGCAGCATTCCTGGGGCAAATACAGCCTTACCTGCTTACTCTACCCAGTGCAACATAACAGAAGTCCATTCATTGCCTCACCAACTGCTGCGTGGCAGCCACGTTCACCACCTCTACTCTGATAACCAGTTGGTCCATGCTATCACCAAGTAATTTGCGATATGCTGTCCACAAACCCCATTTAAATGGTTGACTTCCTGAAAGGCTCAGAGTTTATGCTGGGGGGTGGGCAATTTGTTGAAGGTGGCCACTTGTTTGTTCCTGGCTGCTCTGCTCTGAATTAATCACATAGGAACCATATTTTTGCAATATCGTTTAGCTAATAGCTTCAGCGTATTTCTGGCTAACTCATATCATAAATGAACCCATCTCCATTAATTTGTGTATTGCCATGTGGCTGTGGCTTACTAGGTAAAGCTCTGGCGTCTGTCTCCAGAGGGGCTATATGGCATCTTACTGACTCTGCCTTCTCTCTCCCAGCATTGAGTTTAGTTCTCCCTGCCTTTCTAAGTTCTGCCCTGTGCAGGCCTAAGACAGTTTATTAACCAATGGTATTCACAGCATACAGAGATAAATCCCATCACAACTATTAAAATTGATACATAATATTCTCTTTTCCAATAGCCATGAATTGCTTGGATTTCAGTGATATATTTGTATTTTTAATATAGTAAATAATCAAAATCTGTGTACATTATTGGAAAACATATGAACTTTCACTAAATGATAGTTTTGCTGCTAGTTATGTAAGTTTTGAATCATTTTCCTTCATCTCGTAATGTTAATTTCATCCTAAAAGAAGTGGATTAAATGTCATTAAATCCATAAAGTTTTTGTAGCTTTCCTTTTCAGAATATTTGGAACCTATTTTACATATGTATATACTCATTTAAAAACTTTTATGGAGTGCATGTCATTACTTTGAAAGATGAAATGTAAATGCATGTTACAAAGTACAAGTTAATGTGTTATAAGAGTTGCTTACCCAACAAATGAAGAATGATCGTTGGACAAATAAGGAAGATAATTGTAGCCTGTAAAGTTTGAGTGAAACTAAGCAAACAGAGGAATATAAAATAGATAACTACATAAAAGAGTTGGGAGAGTTGATTTGAACAAAATGATCAAAAAAGACATATTATTCTGAAAACATCCCAATAGATTTTCTAAGATAGAAGACAGCATATTGAAAACAAAATTTCCATAGAAAGTTACCAAAAATTTAAAGGGTAAAGACATCGTCACCACAGTGGGTATTAGTGAAAATAAAGAATAGTTAGAAAACTAGATCTGAGGTAAAATTTTGGGAATAAGAACAATGATCTTTGTTTTAAAATATTTGGACCTCTTTGTAATAATAAGAACATTTTCAAAGTTTCTCGTGCTATTTTTCCTATGCCAAATGGCACTAAGCACTTCATCAAAATATACTTCCTTTTAACCATTTTGTAAATGAACTTTAACATGTTATATACTTAATACAATTACTATACTTTACAGGTCAAAAGTTTTTCTTCATCTATTTTTATTTTAAAATTTAAATTAAAATATCATCTCTATTATTTTTTATTTTTCATATGTTACTTATCAAAGGAATCAATTCATAAAAATGCTTAGTATGTATCAAACAGGGGATTGATATTTATTGCAGTTAGACTGTACTACAAAGCAGTATTCTAACATCTGACTCCCTGAGCTGCACCTGTTTGTCTTGGCCTGCAGTAAGCGTCTAGCAATACCATTTGTGTACTTATGACTTGCCCAAATGTTGTGCACTTGACTACTGCTTGCACGCTATAAAAACCCAGCTGCAAGCTGAATGTCTGATACACAAGTTGAAAATTAATGAAGTAATGATATGAATTTGCTTTTGAAAAGCAGTGATCTTTTCATTGTAAAAGAATAAACACTCACTCGATTAACAAACAGAATATGAGCTTGATTCTGGACCCCAAAATATTTGCTTTTAATCAGAAAAATGTTGAAAAATGATTTTTAGACAATACACTTCCATTACTTAAAACTACAATATTTGAAACAAAGAGAGTACAAAGAGAAACATAAAGAGTTACTACAAAAAGATGATTAATCATAAAATAAATGGATTATGTTTGTTTGGGAAATAAATCGTCATACCTTAGGTTTTCTTTAATTTTATCACTAGTCTTCTGAAACTTTCAAAATTTTAGAAGATTGCACTGACTTGAATTTTCATGTATTAGTTACAAATGACCTAAACCAAAATACTTGAGATGCATATTCATAAAGCAATTTGTATACTAATGTTTCTGACCACTAGGGTACTCTTGATATAATTATGTTAATTTCCAATATGTTGCTCAATGTTCTCACCCTACTACTGATAGCTAAAATGAAAATTAGTTTAAAATTTATTTTAAAAGTAAAGAAGGAAATTCCTCATAATTGTTAAATAGCAGCTTCTTATCAGGATTTACATTCATATAAGCAAATATATGAAGAAACTGAGAGAATACAATTGAGTTACTAGGAGTTAAGTATACAATTTATTTGCTTCTATTCAAACTCACTATATAATACTTCTGATAAAAATTTACTATGTGTGCACATATTGGCTGCCTAAAAATTCATGGACAAAAATTTATTTAATTTGAGAGAATCTATAGCTTATATGGAGTTTGTGTTTATGTTTGTTTTATTTGTGTGTGTGTTGTGTGTGTGTGTGTGTGTGTGTGTGTGTGTGTGTGTACTGGACAGATACTAAATGAACTGAAAAGCCTTTGTCCATTGAAAGTTAGAGTTCACCATTAGTAATTAGCTATCAGTAAAATGAAAATAAAACTACTTTGATACTTTGAGATTTCATCCTACAACTGTAAGAAGAGCTGACATCAATGAAACAGGTGACAACTCATGATGGCCAGAGTTTAGAATGAGAAGAACATTGATGAAAGCTGGGAAGAATGCAAATGTGTAAAGTCAACATGGAAATTATTATGGTGGTTGCTCAAGAAGATAGGAATTAATCTACCTGCATATCCAGCTGCAACACTCAATCATATGCCCAAAAGGATGTTTCATCTTATTGAACAGACACTTACTCAACCATGTTCTTTGCTGCTATATCTACAAAAGCCAGAAATTGGCAACAATCTAGATATCCCTTAAAAAAAAAAGAGTAAAAGAAAAAAGTAGTGCATTTATACAATAGAGTATTACTTAGCCATTAGAAAATGGCATGATGAAATTTTCAGGTAAATAGATGGAATTAGAAAAAACAATCATATTTACTGAGGTATCCAAGATCCAGAAAGACAAACATAGATGTATTCTCTGGTGTCTATTAGCTATTATGTCAATGATAATCAAGCTATAGTTCCTCAACCACAGAAGATACATATGTAGTATTGGCCATAGGGTACAGATAGAACTCATTAGGAAAAAGAAATAGAATTAATAATTATGAATAAACGGGAATGATTAATATGAGAAGATCAGATGCATAAGGGGAGGCCTGAAGAAGATAAGTGAGATATTATGGGAGGTAACAGCTAAAATTAAGGTCAATTGAATACTTAAAATCATAAAATAATGGAGAAGATATAGTCCCAAATGGTCTTCTCCAGTCACCAAATGATGCTTCCAGGACCAGGATTTGGTTACATGAAATTAGTGTGTTGATCAAAGGGGTCATATGGAAATTTCCAAACAAAGAATCCTGCTACAAAGACAACTAGTTTGTTCTCCATAAACTTTCAACAAAGCCCGTTGCTGAAGATAATACCTACACAACTTACATAAGATGAAGAATTCAAACTGATTCCTACATAGAGCTTTCACGCCTATATTTATCATCTTTGACACAGGAAGGTAATCTGAAAGCTACCATAAGGGAAATGTAAACACCAACCCAACTACAAACTCTTTTATTTAAATGTTGTCCTGCATGGAGGATATACTAGAACAATGCTGACACAAATCTGTGGTAATAACCAACCAATATTTAATTTGACTTAAAGTCCACTCTGTGATATGGATCCCAAACCATACCCTGACCAATGACTAAGAACAGAGGACTAGATGACCCAGAAAACTATGGTAAAACAAAGTACTATTTAAAAAAAAAAGATATTGTGTTTAAATATCTCCTAATGACATTCTGCTATAATGTCTTACTTGTGGGCCAAAATTATCTCAGGGCCTGTACTTTGAGGCCAATAGGACAGAAAAAAAAATGGCTAGAGAGTACTTTGAGGACTCTAGGACAGAGAAAAGCCTTTTCGAGTTTGAGTGAGGATGAGACAGCAAAAATTAGGTATATGTCCTTCCAGCCAGAGGGTGGGTTTGACTGCCTCTCATTGGATAGAGGTATACCTATATCACACAATGTCACTTAACTATAAAGCTGACGCTCACAGTAAAAAAGTGAGTTCCTGCTTGACTCGCCTCCCTATCACGTCTGATGGTCCTGCATCATAGGGCTGTGGGAATAGGCGGATAGAACATTCACCTTTCCCTGGGGAATAAGAAGGCCTAGTAACAACTAGGGGAGTATGGAAGCTCAAGAAGCCTGGCAAGAAGAGGCTCAAAGAAGCCAGCATTACTCAGTCATTATCATCGAAGATTCTTCCTGAAGCATATGGGAACAAATACAGAGATTTATATCCACATATTATCCAGAGAGTCAGAAACCTTGGGATACTTATCAATAAACAGGATGTTGACATCAAGTCTCTGCTCACAAAAACTCAGCAACCCTAAGAAAGAAGGAGAAGAAAAATTATAAAAGCCTAGGATGATGGGGTACAAGTCCCTATAAGACAATGTGTAATAGTTCTTTATCTTATTTTATTTGTTTTGTTATATTTTGCTATTATCTGTTACAAACCTGTTATTTACTAATGAGAAACATAAAGAGAGTAGATCCTGATAGGAGGTGAGATAGAGAAGAACTGCATGAAGTAGAGAGATTGAAAGCACAATCAGAATATATTATCTGTTAAAACAATCTATTTTGTACAAAAGGAAAAAGAAAATCTGACTTAACTAAGTCTTTTTCTTATTTTTTTTGTTTTATTTAGAATAATCTCTGAATTTCAAGGTATTTAATCTGATTCTTCCCCAACCCCAGTGCTTCCAGATCTCCTTTTCATCTCTACCTTTCTATTTTTCTCTAATAACAAAGAAAAACCCAACATAAAAAAACCCCAAAGAAAAATAAGAACACACTGTAAGCGGAGTCTGCACATTTCTTTTCCCAGCCACCCACACAAAAATGATCATAAAGAAACTATATTTATTACAACACTGATTGGTCGATGGCTTGGGCATAATTCTACCTAGCTCGTACATTTTAAATTAACTCATTTCTATTAATCTATGTATCACCATGATGTTGTGGCCTAACAGTAAGTTTCTGGCATTTTTCCGCTATGGCAGCTATATTGTGTCTCTCTGATTCTACCTACTTTTTCCCCTGAAGTCAGCTTAGTTTTTCCTGTCTACATATAGTCTTCCCTGCTATAGGTCAAAGCAGCTTCTTTATTAACTAATAATAATAAAACATATTTGCAGCATACAGAGGGAAATCCCACAACACCACACCCAAAGAGAAAAAGAAAAAAAAAACAGACAAAATATAAAAAAAAAAAACTCCAACAAACTATAACTATTCATTCAGCTGTCACCAGAGAAGCTTTGTCTTGTAGTAGTTGAGAACAAATCTACAGACCTACAGTCAAACATTACACAGAGAGTGGGCTACCTTGGAACAAAAAGTTCTAAATGGGATGTTTCCACCAAATCCTTCCTATTAGACTCAGGGAACCATTTGAGAGAGGCAGAAAGACCTTAAAGTTAGAGAAGAAAAAAGACATCAATAAAAAAAGATCTTCTATAGGCACATGAGCAAAGCTCATATGAATGCACAGAGCAGAGAAACTGAAGCAGTGTGCACAGGACCTTTATGAATCTATTCCTGGTTCTCTGTACTTATATGAACACTTCTAGTTTAGTGTTTTCGTGGAATTCTTGCATGTGTTAATTAGTGGGTCTCTGATTCCTGTACATTTTCCTAGATTTTTTTTTCCTTCTGAGTGTTTGTATTACCCAAAATTTATATGATTTCTTTTTTTTTAGAATCCTTTAATATTTTATAGGGGTAAATTAAATCTGAATAAATGCCAAACAACCTTAGCATGAGGGTATAGGGTAACAACAAAACAGTCACTTATACCTGATGTGACAGGGAAAGCCAACATATTATAGCCTGAAAAATAAAGTTTTTATCCTCACTGACATCAATGCACACAGAACAAACAAACTATATAACAAGGAATGTACTGTGTTTTTATCTATATGCTAAATAAAATGTAAGTCTGGATGTTTTAAATG
The DNA here is from genome assembly GCA_963919715.1 of Microtus obscurus. Taxonomy (NCBI): domain Eukaryota; kingdom Metazoa; phylum Chordata; class Mammalia; order Rodentia; family Cricetidae; genus Microtus; species Microtus obscurus. Next base: position 5,410,769 of record CAWTZC010000789.1, on the reverse strand, counting down.
AATTACAGGAGAGCAGAAATATATTTCTCAAAAAATATACATTTTTATTTTTTCAACTTTTTCATGGAGATACCTACATTTCAGTAACTACAATTGTCACTAATTTCTTGGTTTCACATAAATAAAATTTTGAATAAAATCTACAGTTTGAAATATACCTGCAAACTAAGGAAGACCATTAATCTCCTCTTTATGAATACAAATAATTAATACAGAAAATATATAGAGGACCAGTGACTGCATAACAATGTTTTTTTTTCTTTTTGGACAAAAAAAAAAAGACATTTTCCCGATTTAAACCCTCAGATAGTCATCTCCAAAACTATGTTTTGCAAAAATGCCTGAGAGCTTACACAGGACCACACTGGAATGCCTCAGAGGGAATCTTAGATGAAGAAGTAATTTCTTGAAATTGAATCTAGGAGACTTCTGTTCCCTGGAATCTAATTCAAATGACTAACAATGAGGTCATTAAACAATATACCAATTTCTAATAGATTTTATCAGTTTAGAAACAAAATTTATTTTTTGACTAAAGGATCATACGGCAGAGAACACCATGGTTGAGAGATATTGTGGTTATAGATGTGGTGCATGGATAGTCAAGAGAGAATCCGAAATTCACATAATTTTAAACATCCTTTTCCCAAAAAGAGGACATTTGATTTGGTTTAACCTAACACTATTTTAACTTTTACTCTATATATTAAATCTAATATATAATATTGCAGTGGATGTGTGTTTGTGTATTAACTGCTTCTATTATATGGTTATACTAAACACATTTCCTAATATGATAAAACAAATTAAAATATTAAGCTACCTCATAGCTATAATATCATATATAGATCTAATGAGGTATAGGTTACTATTAAAACTATAAAATGTAGCTTCTGCTATCCAAATAATTAGTTCAAAGATAAGATTTCATAGTTCCTGGCGTCCAAGCTGTACCAATTAAACTTTCTACCCAGATGGGAACATTTAAAGATCATCACATTCTACAAAAGCACCTACTTAAATTGAGTTTATTATCCTTTACAATCTCTACTCCACATGTAGAGATTAACGAACATGGTCTCTGACTCCTCAACTGTCTGTGACACTGCCCAGTATTTCTACTCTTTTTTATTCTCATATTTTCCACATGTGTTCAATTAATAAGGTTAAGAGAAAAAGGCTAAAGCTGGTCCTTTTACTTCTTGAAGAATTTTTGCTATCACCCTAATTTCTGTAGTATCCTCACGAAATTGGAGGTCATTAAACAGTTTTCCTTCTTTTAAGTGTACCTTTTTTTTTCACAATATTGTATTTTCATCAGAGGGGGTGGGACATTTAACATCAGATATCCTAAAATATGTGAAGACAGATAAATAAGTAAAATTTAGGCTAAAAAGGATTAATAACCTAAAATATCAATAACTGGAATAGATCTTTTATCTTTGAAATGATGTTTTATAATTTATCAAAATTTACTTTGAAATTGTCACACAATTATAAAATATTTACAAAATACAGAAAATAGGATATAGAAATGCGTATTCTTGGGTTTGCAAAATAACTTACTCTATTGTCAAAGTTTAGATAAACTGAATAATTTCCAAGGTTCATGTTTTCTGTAAAGTTAATAAATTATTGTTGACAAAACATTTTAAATTCGAAGTAATATATAGATTGAGATCCAAAATAGAACAAAGTTAGTAAATAATTACTTAAAGATTTAGTTTTATTATATATTTTATTTGTATTGTAAAACTTTAAGACAATTCTGAAGCCATTTATGACAATTCTGAGCCCTCTCAGTCTCAGCAGTAATGCTCCCCCCTTCCCGCCTAGGAACCAAGGCCCTAACAATTGCCCACACACATACTGAAATGTTGGAAACTTTCCATCATCTCCCTGAGTCTTTGTGAATGTTCCCCAAATAGAACTCAGTTATTGAAGAGGGGCAAGATAACCCTTAGGTGTTGACTCAGTGACTGATGTTTGGACTTAGGACCTGGGAAAGGAGCAAAATGACCCTCAGAGGTTTTCCCTTACCTCATCTGATCTGCCAACCACTCTCCAGCCAATTATTGGTAACAGCCCTTTTGAATAAGCCAATCATAATGGTTAATGAACAACCCCCAGACACCCCTTCCTTCTGTGGTTTTTCCCTTTAAAAATAGCCTGTACCAGCCATTCATGGTCTTTCTAACCTCCCTAATGCTGGAAGACCCTGTCATGACAGAATTAATAAAATCCTCATGCTTTTACATCAGCTGTAGTGGTAAGAGATGGTCTCTGGGGGGCAACTCCTCCTCGGTGATTGGACTCTAGTGTCCAACATCCTGTGTATATATAGGGGCATATGAATATGAGTTTATGCGCCCACAAAGAATAGAAGATAAATATATATTCTCTTGAACTAGAGTTGCCAAATGTGAGTCTTTTGATATAGGTGTTGGGAACCAAACTAGATCATTTGCAAGAGCAGCAATTTCTTTAACCACTGAGGAATCTCGCTAGTCGCATTAGTTAACATTTTTTAGGGATTTAACTTCCATTTTGCATAAAGTAAAATTAATTATTTTCAACAAATACAGCGAAGTATACAAAGCAAAATAATTTATACAAAATAGAGTATTTCATTTAAATGAAATATGTCAAATATAAAGACCTAAAAGAAAATGACAAAAAAAAAATTCAGGATATACTGCATGTGTCATACAGAATTCAGCCAGGAAACCATCAACATGAAGGATAATTCACCAACACAATATTGTATACCAGTATATGCTCAACTATGTTCATAGCAGCATTGTTTGTAATAGCCAGAACCTGGAAACAACCTAGATGCCCTTCAATGGAAGAATGGATGAACAAAGTATGGGATATATACATATTAGAGTACTACTCGGCAGTAAAAAATAAGGACTTCTTGAATTTTGCATGCAAATGGATGGAAATAGAAAACACTATCCTGAGTGAGATAAGTCAGACCCAAAAAGAGGAACATGGGATGGACTCACTCATATTTGGTTTCTAGCCATAAATAAAGGACATTGAGCCTATAATTAGTGATCCTAGAGAAGCTAAATAAGAAGGAGAACCCAAAGAAAAACATATAGGCATCCTCCTGAATATTAACCTTCATCAGGCGATGAAAGGAGACAGAGACCCACATTGGAGCACCGGACAGAAATCTCAGGGTCCAAATCAGGAGCAGAAGGAGAGAGAGCACAAGCAAGGAACTCAGGACCGCGAGGGGTGCACCCACACACTGAGACAATGGGGATGTTCTATTGGGAACTCACCAAGGCCAGCTGGCCTGGATCTGAAAAAGCCGAGGATAAAACCGGACTCGCTGAACATAGCGGACAGTGAGGACTACTGAGAAGTCAAGAACAATGGCAATGGGTTTTTGATCCTACTGCACGTACTGGCTTTGTGGGAGCCTAGGCAGTTTGGATGCTCACCTTACTAGACCTGGATGGAGGTGGGGTGGTCCTTGGACTTCCCACAGGGCAGGGAACCCTGATTGCTCTTTAGGCTGACAAGGGAGGGGGACTTGATTGGGGGAGAGGGAGGGAAATGGGAGGCAAGTGGCGGGGAAGAGACAGAAATCTTTAATAAATAAATAAATACATAAAAATTAAAAAAGAAATAAAATTGACAGGATTAGATAAAATAATAAGAATATATGTTTACTTACTCATAGTTTGGGGAAAATAAAAATTTCAAAGAAGCCTCAAATGTTTTTTGTTTTGTTTTTGTTATTTTGATTTTTTGATACAAGGTTTCTCTATGGCTTTGGTTCCTGTCCTGGAACTATACCAGGCTGGCTTCAAACTCATAGAGTTGTGCCTGCTTCTGCCTCCCAAGTGCTGAGATTTAAGGCAAGCGCCACCACAGGCCACACGTTTCAAATGTTTTAAGGGGTATTCTATGATTACAGGATGATATATTCTTATTGTATATTTCCATGGAGATAGAAAAAAGGATCAAGATAGAAAAGCCTCTTGTGGCATTATTGGTGAATCAAGGATAAAATGTGTCTTTAAGCTCTTAAACTCCCACCAAAATATCTTTACATTGAACAGATATTTCAACATTTGTTTATTACCTTGAGATTACAATGTGCACATAATCAATGAAATTAGATAAATCATATGTAACAATAGCATTTTTCTTTATAAACTAGTATATAAAGACAAATAAAAGTTTTTGTAGTTTCAAGAATTTGAAGAAAATATTTTATAGATTATATATTATACATTTTTCCAGATGACCAAGATATTAATATGTCTCTAAATTTATATTATATTCATGACACATTTTGATTATAATAACCTGCAGTTCTACTGACTCTCTATTACATATCACTAATAGAATGGCAATTTATCTTGAATCTTTATTAATTGACTGACATAGGATATATTTGAGTTTTAAAAGGATGTCTCCTATTTCTTAATTCCATCTCTTTTAGCTGCATTGAGGACACTGTATATATGGTGCTGTCAAGCTCAATTCATTTAATAATGACTTCAGTATCCTTTCCTGATGGCCTAAATTGGATTAAACATCAGGTGAGGACTCTCTGTGCCTGCACAGATCAGACTCATTTTCAGCATGTCCCATTTCTGTCAACAAATAATCTAAACCCTCATCATTCCCTACACCTTATTCGACTTTGGGTGAACAAATTTCACAATGTGTGGAAATGTCAGCTATCTGTTAAACTGACAGCTAGGCGACTAGGATTTAATTTGCTGTAGTCATGTATTTTAGAAAAGGGACTCAGCAACAAATAACTCCAATACTAAAACATTAAATAACGTATGGACAAAGAGAGTGTTTTGTATTGTTAAACTTTGTATTAGCAATGAAAGAAAGATAAATGTTATAGTTTGCTTAAAACCCCTAGTGTTATAGAATTAATGTATAGTATATCTGTTACTATCTAAAATCTGCAAATGGTGTTTATATATGTTCTTTATTCCATAAAATAAAATAAAAATAATCTTACATATTGGATAAATGTGAACATATAAAATTGTGAGAATATAATCAATCTTACTATATGAAGAGTGTATCATGCTTAATACTCATAGAGCTAAGTAACCGTGACTATGCTACATTTTGAAGCCAACTTAGTTCACTTTGTCATTAAGAAGCATTGACCAATTGTGTATATTAATGGTTTGAAAATAGAAAAAATGTATTAACAAAATCTATTCTTTCTTCATCTACCTTTTCCATCTTCCATTGCTAACCTCTAGAAACTTCTAAATCCATACAGAAATTTTTACTATCTCAGATGAGAAAAAAAAATAACTGGACTTTCATGCCTATGTTGGGCTTATTTTACCTCACATTAACAACTCTGGTTGCATCCATTTTCCTCTAAATGTCAGAATTTTACTTTTTTTGGAATTGAAAAATATTCTGTAGTACACTCTGGTGTGTATATGCCTTACATTTGTTCAGTTTGTGTTTTTTCTTTCAAATTACCATTTGATTACTTCTCTCAACTAATTTCCACCAGCTAATACAACACCTCACAGAATCCTGAAGCAGAATTATAGTGTCACAATACTGTCTTCTCTCAGTGATTATTCTCAAGATCTAAAGACCATATCCTCACAACATGAAGCATCTTCTGAAAAACACTATTTCAAAGAAGTGAAGAAAACAAGTGACTTCAAAAGCATGTAGTGCAAAGTATATCCTTGCAATAACAAGGCTTAAAAACTGAATCAGTATATACAAGAACTAGGAAATACAATTTTAAAATATCCTATGATGATATCTCACCATTTAAAATAGTTCTCAGATTAACAGGAAAACTCTTTCAACAGTAACAGTACTCTTTGAGAGTATTTGTTGCTGTTATTGGCTGTGTTTTTAAGTCATTTTCATTTTGCGTGTTTGCATGCCTGAGTCCCTGGATTTAATTCTTCACACCACCTAAACCAGGTGTGATGAAACACACCTGCAATCCAAAACCTTGAGAGATTGAGACAGATTAATGACAAATTCAAGGTCATCTTCATTTGCTTACCCAATTAGAATCCTGGCTGAACTATGTGCAAACACAAGAGTTATTTCGTGTTGAACAAAGACAAGCATCTTTGTTATTGTTTCTTACATAGTATACTGTAAAAGCTTAGGATATGCTATTTATATCATGTGTTCTTAATATTTAGAGATAATTTAAAATATACAGAAGAGTGACCATATAAAGGACTTCAGAAGTTTTGTATCAATGAAAGATCTATCATTGAGCAAGTTTGCCGCAGTTATAGAATCTATACTGTATTTGCTAAGTGTCTTATTGATCTTCTGACAGCTGCTTCCATGATGTTCAAAATTAGAATTCACAATATAAAAAGCATACAAACTTTTAAAACATATATATATACTCAAAATAATAATATTAAAATCCATGTCTGAAAATGTACATTGGTGCCAATAAAGTATAAATAAAATACTTTTGGAGAAAAGTATTTTAAAATAGCCAGAGAACACAATGACTAAAGGTTCTTTCAACCAAACATGATAACCTGAGTTTGACATCCATGTCCCACATGGCAAAAGGAAAGAACTAATTCCAACAAATTGTCCTCTGATTTCTGAACAGGTGCTACAGCACACGCTCATCCACCCATACAACTCTTTTCATACTAACTTTTATACTTCAGTTATTTCTTTAACAGAAATACTACTGACATACTCAGGATGAGCACATTTGTTTTGTGCATTACCCTTTCTTATCCCAAAATGAGTTGTACTGTTATGCAAAAATCATCCCAAACTAATCAAAATAGAGCAGGTGTCGCATGCATCTCTTCAGCTGCTATCACTTAATCTTATATATGTGAAGTGAAATTTTTAAAAGAATGGAAAATTCCAAATATATAGAAATGTCAGCTATCTATATTAAAAAAATACTTCTTGAAAATTCCTATTTTATTTTTGCATTTGTGTTATGTAGAAATTTGTATTTTTAAAATTACAAATACTATATTACTGGTTTCACAGACCAATAGATTTACAGACCTATCTATAGTTGTTTGTGTTATTTAGTGGTTTGAGGGAGGACACTTTGCATTATATGATGTATATGTGCAAAAGTTTGGGAAGAGCAATTGTATAGTAGCAAATTATAACTGTGAATAACTATATATTTTTGTTATAAAGGTAAAAAATATATCAAGAGAGATAGAGAGTGAAAGAGGTAGGTAGAAGAGAAAGAAGAGAGAGACAGAGAGAAACAAAGACAAAGAGACAGAAAAAAGGAAAATAAATCATCACAGATTTTGCCCCAATCTTAATTAAAAGATGTTTAATCTTGGAAAATTCCACTAGATGCTTTGAACATATAGGGGTGTCTGTGTCTGTCTGTGTGTGTATGTGTATTGCTGTTTCACTAGATTTTTTTTTAGATGGCTGAAAGGTAGAGCATGCTCTACATTCTACATGAAAATCACACAGCCTAGCAGTGATAGGTGTCAAGTACATCTTTGGATGAATAGATGTGGTGACTGATCACAGTTGACACATTTTGGTCAATAAAAGATTAATATATTCAAATTGCTTCTCTTCCACTGCAGAAGTACATAGTTTTTTTTTTTTTCTCATTGTGCTCTGCCTGCGATGCTTACTTGAACTTACCATCTCTAAGGTTTTCACACACACACCTTTAAACTTGATGATCTCTAACTGCTAGGCTACATGTGCTTTGATATGCAGGAGCTTTCTCAATTTCTCTTATACACAATTTTGTGGTTAACATAGAGGATATACGTAACAACTCATAGTGCGTAAATGTGTGAAGTGGTTCATCAGAATAAGCCCTGTTGGAAACGATAAGATAGACACAGGAGATTGTACCATAATTTCCATCGAGATTGTTACAATTTATTATGACACTATCTATCTTATAATTATCTGGACTATTCATAAGAAGATAAAATGCAATAAGCATTTATATAAGGTCAGTTTTAAAAGAACCTATTTCTCACGTCTGTCATAGCTTTGGAAGTTTTGATATAGAACAAGATTATTTAGCTGCGAGTGATGATGATGTGAGTGAACAAGATCAAAAGCTTTAACTTTGTTCTCCAGTTCGACTTTATTTTCATTTCAGCTGACTAAAACAGGAAATTTAAACATATGCACAATTCAGATGTTTGTCTGCTTAAGCTTTCTTAGGTCTCAGTGAGAGGAGCATTAGCTTTTTTTCCATTTCTCTAAGCTTATCAGAAGCTTTTTGAATTGTTTGCTTAAGCAGTAACAATAAAGAAAAAAAAATTCCAGGAACGTATAAGCCGATATCTTTTCCAGATGGCAGTCACACTATTAGCAGCAGGGAAGCAAACTTAAGCGCCCAGCTTGCATCCAATCCTGTAGAAAGATACTCTAAGAGAATATGTAAGTTGAGTCATCAATTAAACTCACTCTGAGGTGCTATTAAGGTATAATATATTGTCAGTTCAGCTAAATTACACTGCTAAACACAATGGGCTTCATTTGTCTTCTGTCTTTAGCTCCCCCTGTTGGCAATATCATGCTGTTTAGCTACTGCATATGGAACAGTACCCTGGCAAATAACTCTTGCAAGGTCAACCCACCTACATATTTCTTTCCAGACACTGTGAGTTCCAACTTCTTACACCATCTCTCACAATTGAAATACATTGGTAATAAATACATTCAAGGAAAGGATTGCCTCATCTAGAAGCCAACTGAATTCTCTCTCAGCTGCTCTTATATTTCAGATCAGTCCTTCATATAAATCTTCATGAAACATGGGTGCCGTTCGTCTCTGAGACTGTTAACGGTTAGCTGCAGCTTAAAATTATATTGTGAGCATTTTATTCAGGAGACACTGCAGTTGATTAATCCTCCAGGAAACTTTGTGGGCAGTGAGTGGAGATGAATTCTAATTCTATTGTGTGAGCCTCCTTAATTTTATAAGGGAAATTTGAAAACTGAATCCAGGTTGGGTGAACTTATTAGATAGTCTTGAATTGCCGGAGCTTTATAAAAAACAAGATATTAAAGTTATTATTATTCTTCACATTTTAGTAATCTTCTAGGAATAGACCATATTAAAGAAAATATACTGGCCAACATCACAGTCCTAACACGGAACATTGCATACAGTGAATTACACTAAGATAATTAAAAAGAAAATGTATTCTTTCCTCACATCTGTCAAAACACATTAAAAACATTTAATTCATAATCACTGCTACACTAGTGAATAGCTACATTTCCCTTTGCCCCAATTTTCTCATAAATCATAACATAAAGAGGTTCTCATTTACCAACTGCTAACAGTGGAACTGCCTGTAAGCATATTCTTTAGAACACTGTGGACATGTTTTGATTTTAAAAATGATAGTTTTCCATTCTCTAATCTAGTATAGAAATCCTGTGCTCATTCTGACAAAAGTTTCTTGTAATGGTATGGATGGTGAAAGCTGAATTTGCAGTTACAAAGTTCTCTATGATTAGAAAAAATGATATTTAGTGGTAAATATATTTCTTCTGTTCACATGATTTTATAAACTTTGGAGTTTTTCCTTATTTTAAGGGCAATCGTGTTTAATTTTTTATTTGTCATCTTTGTAAACAGATGGTGAATACTATTAAATTTTGAACTCTGCTTTGATTTTGAAGCCTGTTTTTCTGAATTTGCTTGAATGTTTAATTGTATTTACATTTATTTAAATCAAACTTACTTTAAACAAGTATCAAAAACAAAACTTTGTATATATTAATGTATCATTCATGTGATATAAGACTATTTAAAGGGGCTAAACATATGGAGTTCCTCAAATATGAATCATTCATTATGATGAAAACATGCCAATCATTTTATGAACTTTTGGAATGAATATTACTTAATTAACTATCATCTCTCGACAGTGCAAAAGTACACCAGAATGTCTTCATTGTGACTCACTGTAAGCTTCTATACAGTTCTCATCTTTCTCTCATCTCTGAATTCATATTACTCTTTCCATCCTCTGAAAACAATTCTCTACTCTTAACGCACAGATCAATTTGTATATTATTTCATTACGGTACAATTTTGCAGACCAAAACTCTGTGATTCGTGGTTCTGCCAGAAGACATACAGCATTTAAAAATACATAAGAGGGAACCATAACTTTTCCTATGTTACACTCTGGTAAAACATTTATCTACTTTGATCCTATATTTGATGTTATTTTCTGACCTAACATCTCTTGAATCCTAAGTTCTATGGAATATATACAAGTCTTGTGCTACCAAGTATGAGGATTGATGTGGCAAGTTGTTTTTTAATGTTAATAGCACTTTTCATTGAAGAATGAGTGCAATTTTATCTTATTTCGGTTATGACTGAAACTATCATGTTTTCAAGAGCCTTTAGGGAGGTCTTCTATTACTGCCTTATCTTACCTTTATCTAAGATAACACCACAGAATAAAAGGGAATTATATAGATATACATTAACTTTAAGAAACATTAATATTTAGATTAACTAAGAAAAATATATACTTACAATTTTAATATAAATATGATAGATATCACCAGGTCATGTATGTTTAGGCACTCAATGACCCAGGTTCTTTCTACTTCATAAGACAGTATGAGTAATGTACATTTTCATACTCAATTAATTCATGAAACTCAGGTACCATTTAGCAAATTAATACTTAAATGCATGAAATTTAATATGCTATCATCAAAATGAATTTGTTCTAATGAATCTGTTTATTTAATAACATTATTTTATTCTTTCCTAATTCCTTTTGTCATAGTTACTTTTATATTGCTGTGAAGAGACAACAGGAACAAGACAACTTATAATAGGAAGCAGTTATTTGGGGGCTTTGTTACACTATCAGAATGTTTGTCCGTGAGCATCATGATCAAGAACATGCCACAGACAGGCTGATGTGGTGCTAGAACTGTGATAGAGACCTCACATCTGATCTACATGTTGGAGGCAGATAAATAGCTTGAGAATGGTCAGCCATGGGTTTATGTAAGTTCAAAGCCCAACACCATTGACATTCTTTGTTGCAAGGAGCTGCTTTTTGGTTCCCAGCCACCCAGCTTGCAGTGGTTTAATTAATATAGTTTCTGTGTGATCATTTCGGGGCTAAGTGACCAGGAACCAACAAGTTGTTACAATACTATGTGTGCCAGGGAGTGGAAAGTGATCAATTTATGAAACCGTAGATTCATAGTTAACGTCATTGTTGGATGTTATAGTCTCATTGCAAATGTGTATAGGATATCTTTTTGTTTCCTAAGAATGAGATTAGGAAAATTTACTTTGATTTTGCTGAAAAACTATTATTGACAGTTGAATTGTTTTTTTTTTCTAATTCAGTTATACCTATTATTCTTCTGTGTGGTTTTTTTCATAATTTCTCAGATATCTTGGATAATCTTAGCCATAAGATTTTTAGATTTAGCCTCTCTTTCACCAATGTTCCCTTTAAGAATATCCAACAAATAACAGACTATTATGACATCAGCCACATATCATCACATAAGGACTGGAGGAGGCATTCCGGAAAAGAAAGGTCACACAAGTAGTTAAAAAGAGTCAGAGATGGACCCTGTTCCCACTGTTAGAAATCCCACAAGAGCACCAAGATACTCAGCCATAACATATGCAGAACACTTACATCAGATCCCTCACAGGATTCCTGATTTCTGTGAGCCCCCATGAGTACAGTTAGCTGATTTTGTCGGTTATGTTCCTTTGTTGGACCTGCCCCCCCCCCTTGCTCCTCAAATCCTTCCTTTCTATCAGTTGCTGAATGAAGTCTTTCTGGTTTCTTTGATGACTTTTCAATTCTTGTCTTTGTCTCAGGTCCCAGAGCACTGTCCATAGAGGATAAACTCTAGGTTGAAGGTTTTGTGGCTTGTTTGGTGTTTTATTTAGGGTCTCTGTTGCTGTAAACAGATATCATGATCATGGTAACTCATAAAAAAAAAAACATCTAATTGGGGCTGGCTTATAGCTTCAGAGGTTTATTTCATTATTATCATGGCAGGATATGGCAGCATGCTGGTAGTAATGATGCTAAATAAAGAGCTGGTAGCTCTACATCTCAATCTGTAGGCAGTAGAAAGGGTCTGTGTACCATACACTTGAGCATAGGAGACCTCCAAGACTGCTGCTATACAATGATACGCCTTCTTCAGCAAAGCCATACCTCATAGTAATGCCACTCTGAAGGGGCCATTTCTTTCAAAGCACCAAAGATGGTGTCCCTATCCCTCCTCTTAAGACTTTGTTTTGTTACAAAAGATTGGTTTTGCTTCCTGCATTTTAAAAGGATTTTGTTTATTTTCTCTTTAAAGAACTTTTATTATATTTATAAAGTCTGTTATCAGGAAGTTTGTGTGTGCTTCAGCTATGTTGGAATATTCTGGGCCTGCTGTGGCAAGATAGCCAGGCTGTAGTGGAAACACATCATGTTGGCTGTTGTTTGTTTTATTTTTTACACTGGCAACTCAGCATCTGGGTGTGGGATAATTAATCTGCTAGGTATTGTTTTCTGTATTTGTCTTTGTGGGTTGGTTTTCTGTTTTCTTTCTGGATTTTCAGAGTATGATGTCTATGTCTTTCTTGATTTCCTAGTCTATTCATTGCGGTGTTCACAGGGAATGTCTGCAACTGGCAGATGGATTATTGGAATGTGTTGGGTATGGGAATATTGCAGGAGAAGGTCTTTGAGGTCCATTGGGCATGAGATCAGAGAGGAAACGGAGACCACAGTAGATTTCCAGATACAGAGCTGGGGATGAGACTGGAGGGACTAGTTATCGGGAGTAGTAGGAAAGATCTGGGCATTCCCTCAGCCTATTTTTTGCTTTGGGAGTGGTGGCCCTTGGCCTAGCAGGGGGCACAAGCCAAATTTGGGGCATGGGCTACAACGATGAGCTAAAAAGGTAAAAATGGGATGGTTTTTTATTCCATAGTAGATTATAGGCAGGTTTGAGAAAAGGCTTCAGCTGGTATACTGTTGCAGCACTAAGGAAAAAATTGCAAGGTGGGTTTGGGAGAATAGGGAGGAAGGAGAAAGTCTCAGGGCAGTTTCTCTGGTTTTCTGATAGGCAGCTTTTTTGGTATAGCAAGTTATGCCTCTTGGAGGTGGGGGCTGGGATTCAGTGACAATTTGGCAGAGCGAGTTTAGTGAGTAATGGTCTGTGAAGTCAACAAAAGACGCAGTCAAGGAAAGGGATGGCTGTAGTCAGTGTTCTGCTTTAGTGATAGGGACTAGACAGTGGGATCAGGTCGGAAGGAACAGAGATACCTGAGTATTCTTTATCAAACTTGGTATTACACACTGAAAACAAGTTGGTACCTATATATTCTGTCTATTAAATGTTCTCTTTCACTCTGACCACTTCAAGTACCAATTGCTTTATTTAAAGATTCTATATCATGTCAATTTGGGGTAGAAATATATTTTTTGCTACATATTGTCTGGAAGTTACATATTAATTAAGATTAATTTAACTAACCATGGCCTAAAACTTAAGTTAAGGATTTTGATTTTTAGTATCACCATTTATCCTCTCTGGAATTATCTTATATTTAACTTAGTGGAAATTTCTTTATAGCACTAGTATAGTATAACATATTGCAATGGCCCTCAAGCTTCCAATTTTTTTATTCTAGCAGAAGATAATGTTTGGGTGTCATTATTAAAATTATAGTGAATAAAAATATTTCAGCCATCAATTCGAATGAATTATAATTTATCAATTCAATGAAATTTTAGATGGTATAGAAAATACAATTCAAAATTTATTTAGTAATACATGTTTAAAGTAATGAAAATGTTAAAAATTGTTCTATATATCTCAATATTAACAATAATCAAGAGAAGACACGCCAGTTTATTGCAAATTTTGAAGCATTTGTAGCTATATGTTATTCCTTTGCATCTTTTTTTTTTTTTGGCTACACAGAGAGAGAAAATTTCTCAAGATTTTTCAGTAAGCTTTACCATTTATATTGCTTAGTTTTGCTTCCTAAAAGTGACCTCATAAGCTATACTCACTCAGCATATTTAATGCCAATCTGTGATGAAAGGGAAATTTCACCAAAGACCTATGAGAACAAGTAAGCAAGTATCTGTATGTTGTGAGTGGAAATAAAACAAATGGAAGTTCTAACATTCCTAAAGAATAGCACAGTGAACACAGATATAAGCAAACTTATACTGCTGTTTTGCCTTGTTCAGAAAAACACTCCAATACCTACCAAAAAAAATGCTGAATCTTCAAGAACTACTAAGTACTACCGTAAGGACATCTAGTGATTATGGGAATTGGAATGGCACAACAAGATAGTTGAACATTTGCAGATCCATAAAGGTGTAAGAGTAGGGTTTTGACTGAGAATCTCCATTGTACCATAGAAGGGATACAGATGGGATTAAGAACAAAAAAGAGAGAGAATAAAAGAGGATAGGTGTTGAAAGAGGAGCGGCCGGGCTGTGTCCCCTTCATCTGGCCGCCTATATGGTTTAGCTTATGCCCCGAAATAATTACACGAAAACTGTTTTCTTTTAATCACTGCCTGGCCCATTATTGGCTAGCTCTTACATATCGACCTAACCCATTTCTGATAATCTGTGTAGCACCCCAAGGTGTGCTTACCGGGGAGATTCTAGCCTGCATCTGCAGGGACTGGGAACATCATGGCGACTCCTTCTGACTCAGCTTCCTTCTCCCAGAATCCTCTTCTGTCTACTCCACCCACCTAAGGGTTGGCCTATCAATGGGCTCAGGCAGTTTCTTTATTTTAACCAATGAAATCAACAGATTGATATATGACACTCCCATCACTTCCCCTTTTTCTGTTTAAACAAAAAGGAAGGCTTTCATTTTAACATAGTAAAATTACATATAGCAAAACAGTTATCAAGTAAGAATTACAGTTACAATATTTATATCTATTTTATCTTTCATATCATAAAGAAAACTATAACTATCCATTCTTCAACTCCATCAAAGACTCCAGAAGGATACAATACTATTTAAAAAAACAAGAAATCCAAATTCTAGAAATGACAGAGACATCTCACTGCCTGGACAGTCACCCAAAGTTCCTCTGTACCAGTGGGGCATCCATCTTCGGCCTTCAGGCCCATAGTATCCAGCAGACAGTTCCATGAAGCAGGAAATTCCAAAGACAGTTCAGTCATTTTCTGCTGTGTCCTGCGGAATGTTTCGTAGACTCTTTCATAGGTCAGGAACCCCAAAAGACCATCTCACCTTTAGGCAAGTTCAGCAGTCCTCTCTCTGCGGGTTCTTTGTGTCCAGTTTATGCATCAGTCCAGGCAAGAGCAGTTTCTTGCCCAAATGGCTATCAAACTCCATAAGGATCCTCTTCGATGCCCATCTTCCTCTCAAAGTAGATTGGTGCTGCCAGGAGCAGACATGTCTCATTGTCATGAAAAGCCCTAAATTATTAAAACATTTAAATGCCATATTCTGCAGTCTTTGAAAGATATGAAGAATGCCTATCTAATTTAAATATATCTCTATATATCTAGAAAATCTAACTAACATGACTACAAGCTTGACTATTATTTACGATTATTTAACAACAACCTATATTTCCTAATTATACATTACATTTTAAAAATGAACTACATAATCACAATATCTTAATCAAGATCAGAAATACATATACATATAACAAAATTCACCTTAAAATCCATACCAATGCAAATTATTTATATCTATATCATATCCCCCTTTAAATGTAAAAGAATATTTATAAACAATATTTTGGGAACATGGGCGTAGGTTTTTCTCTCCAAACTGCTTCCTGCTGAATGGGGGCGTCGTTAATTAGGTTTTTCATGGTGTAACCTGTGTGCCAGGGTCATCTCAGTTGGCAGTTGAGTGAAGTAATTTTTTGAGGGTGTTTACAGCAACCTTTCAGGAGGACGTGGTCTATCATACCAAATTGGAATAGAAGAAATCCATAGGGTCTCATCTTCTGTGAAAACAAAAGAAGACCCTTTCCGAACATCATATCCTTAGACCCAAATTTTGAAGTCATATCCTCATGATATCCATTCTGGTTCCACTTGGCAGCCCATATAATGAAATGCCTTTCTGTACTTAGCTCCTTCACAGTCAAAAATTTTAAAGAAAACACAATGTACATAATCCAGACTCTCTGTGAATTTTTCATTTTTACGTGGCTTATTTTTATTTATTTATTTTACTCTCTTAATTATCTGTATTTTGTCTCTTTAAAGACTTTACCTTTTTTTTATTTTTAAAGGCATTAACTTTATTTTCTCTCTCTATATATATATTTTTCTCTCTAAAGCCCACGTACATTTATCCAACATTGTGACTCATTTAGTGGTCTGTCTGAATCTGTTTTATTGTGAATCTGTAATTTTTTTATTATCCAGGAGCATTTTTTAAAATGTTAAGCACTTCTTAAAAACTTAAGTTGCTTCTTGTACAGTTAATGCGGTACCGCCTGCATTCTGCCCAGTAGAAACCTTAAGTGCGCTGTCATTCAGGTAATTACGGTAGTTGTTGCTTGAGACCAGCTCAGTTCATCATGGCGGAGCTGAGCCGCTCCTGCCTCAGATCTATTTGGTGCATCTGAGCTGCGCACAGTTCCAGGCACACAGCAGGTCCACATTGGAGCCGCACTCAGCAGTTTGAGACTGAGTATGCGGCATTTTGAAACGCTTTGAAACCAGAGTTCATGCTGGCAGCACAGCCCCAGGAAGCCGTATTTTTAAAATGACGCAGCTTTTTTTCTGCTGCTGTTGCTGAATCAGGAAATCTCTCTATGGCACGCCATCAACAAACAACAAAACTCTGCGTTAAACTCTGTTTAAAATTAAGCTCTCTCAGGTTTTTAAGTGGATTTAGCCCCACGTTGGGCGCCACCTGTTGAAAGAGGAGCGGCCGGGCTGTGTCCCCTTCATCTGGCCGCCTATATGGTTTAGCTTATGCCCCGAAATAATTACACGAAAACTGTTTTCTTTTAATCACTGCCTGGCCCATTATTGGCTAGCTCTTACACTCTCGACCTAACCATTTCTGATAATCTGTGTAGCACCCCAAGGTGTGCTTACCGGGAGATTCTAGCCTGCATCTGCAGGGACTGGGAACATCATGGCGACTCCTTCTGACTCAGCTTCCTTCTCCCAGAATCCTCTTCTGTCTACTCCACCCACCTAAGGGTTGGCCTATCAATGGGCTCAGGCAGTTTCTTTATTTTAACCAATGAAATCAACAGATTGATATATGACACTCCCATCAGATAGGTTATACCATGACTCTGACTTATATCTCTAATAGTTTGAGTTTGGGACACTCTTCTTCTCTGGTTCACGTTTATGATTTCATAATAAAAGTCAAATAGGCAAACAGACAAGACTAAAATTAGCTATAATAATACATTACATAGGTGATGATAAAGTATTATTTCATAATTTATAATTTTATTTTGTACAACTCATTCTATTTTGGTTGGTTAGTATTTTCGAAGCTTGATAGGAGAAGGAGAAGAAGATTGTGAATATCTGCTTCAGGAGACACAACAGATGTATGTGAGAAATTTATCCCAAGATAAAATTTTCAAGAAGACAAATACTAAAAAAGTTAGGAACAAAGCAGCTTTAATGTAACTCATAATATCAGCAGTATAGAGAAAATTTGAATGTCAATGTATGTGCTGGTACAATCATTTCATCTTCGTGCTTTTTAACTTAAAACATCCACAGACACAGATTTTGTATGTTGATGGTGAACATTCAAGCACTAACAAAATGGATTTCAACCATCTACATCATAGCTCTTCTATGATTGCCTATCCTGCTTCAGATATTTCCAATGAAATACATGGGAGATCTAGCTCCATTGATGATTGTTAAAAAAAAATGATAAGTAGGGCTTAGCATAAAGCTTCTGCCTCTATCTCTCAAAATAGTGGATTGAGGGGTCCCCCTGTAGGTATTCAGAGGGTCTGTAAAGATGAACTCTATTCCCCATTGCATTTTATCCATTTCTGCATGTTCCATTTCATTATGGATTCATTTTGTTTTATCTCCCAAAGGAAATTTATGCCCCTGAAGCCCTCTCTCATGCTGTGCTTTTGGTGAACTCAAAGAGTAATAGTTATAATAATCCATAATATGTATTATCACAAGTCTTCTTTCAAGTAGTATTTTATTCTTACTTGAAAGACTTTGAATTGGTAGTAGGAAGTCATTGCAAGGAATATATGACTCCCTTTATCTTCAGTTTTATTAGAGTCTGAAAACACTGGCGGTGTCATGGTTAGTGATCTGAAGAGTATCTTAAGGTTTCTATTGCTATGAAGAAACACCATGACCACCGCAACTGTTGTAAAGGAAAGCATTTTATTGTTGTGTGTTGTTGGGACTAATTGAGTCCTGGCCTTCAGCTGCTCTTCACTGCTAGAGCCTTCTAATTGAAGTTACTAGAAGCTGTGCATAGCCTAGAGGATCAGAGGATGGGATTTTCACCTGTTGGCCATTGACTGTAGGGAATTTAAGTCTCCAAAGTGCTATTAAAGAGGGGCTTTTTGGTACCAGTGTTAGAAGGTCTGAGTGTGGGTCTGTCTCTGCATGTTTATTCTCAACCTTCAGCCCCTTTCTTGAAGCTCAGGAACTGGGTTCTAGCTCATAGAGCACAGACGGGGGCCACGGAGTGTGGCAGTGTCTCACTTGCAGTTCAGGTGTGTAGTCTATTATGATGGCAAGAAGCAAGGCAATATGCAAGCAGATATGGTGTTAAAGCAGTAGATGAGAGTTCTTAGATTTTGGCTCACAGGTACCAAGACGTAGGCTGAGACACTGGGTGTGTCTTGAGTACACCTGAGACCTCAAAGGCCGCCTCCACTGTGACAAACTTCCCCCAACAAAGGCACATCTTCTTCAGCAAGGTCATGATTCCTAGTAGAGCCATTCCCTTTGAGGTCTATTTTTTTTTTTCAAACCACCACTGAAAGGGAAAAAGAAAGCAAAAGTGAATCTAATAGTAGTCAAAATTGAAAACCCTAATATTTCTGGTTCAATGTGAAGATACTCATGGTACAACATGGCAATGCATGAAGGGTGGGTTATGACTTTAGTGAACAGGTCTACATTGCAGAGTTAACACATTCATAACACAAGCATTTTATCTTACACCCTTCAAAAAGCAAAAGGTCATTGACATTATATGAGTCCAGGAAGTTTAAACAAATAAAATTTATGTAGTCATAATATTAAAAGACTAAAACATCTTACCTTTTAAAAAAACATAGCCATTTCTAGAAAGAATGTTAGAGTAACTTTAATAATTAAATAATTTTACCATTCCATTAACATGCATTTACTTAATCGTAATTATATTAATTTAATGCAGAGAAGCTGGGTCTTTGGTTTGAGGTTTACTGAGATTAACTATTCATTGCATTAGTTACTGTTTAAAACAGTCTTGAAATTCTTGGCATTTATGAGTGATAGCCATTTTTTATGATAGCAAACATAAAACATAAAAAAATTTTATTGCAGATGGAATATTTGTTAAATATTTGAAAAATTAATAATTTGTATACAAATTAGAAGTCATTGATTCATGCAAGATTTTGTCATCTCAAGAGTTGTGCCTGAACGAATTATTAATATTGAAATATCATTAACAGTAGAATATTCCAACACTTAATGACTAGGCATATTTTATTTGGCAGTAGTTTTTAACAATTTCAGATATATGGCTAATATGGTATAAAATACACTTAAATTCAGATGAGATAAGTTTCAATGATAAAAATAGATTATAAGTTTTGAACTTATAATATAATTAAGGGTTTGATTTTATTAATACGAGTCACAGTTCAGCAGACTGCCTGCCTCTACAGAGTGTTTCCAGCACAGGGGAATGAGAATAGCTTGCATCCTTGCCTGCCACATTGTCTGAGTTAATGCACAGATATCATTGTTTCTTTTTAAGAATAAAGCTACCTAGGATCAGGTTTTGAAGTTATAGCTTATTCATTATCCTTATGCAACCAAGTATAATTTATTTGTTACATAATTTTCTTGCACATTTAGAATAACATACATATATTTGTAAATTTATTATAATAATGTAAAATTTTTAATTTCATTAGGAATGTTTCTTAGAATGTTGGAAGCCTTGCTCCAAATAGGTCTGTTGAACTGATTCATATGTGTGAAGTCATCTCAGTAAAGAAAGTATGACCATCTGATTCAAACAAGTCGCCCTGAATGGCCTGGGCTGCTTTTATTTATTAAGTTTCAATAGTTTGCATGAACATATTTCTCATTAAATTTGTTTCTTTATGCATCTAATTATGGTTACAATAATTGCCAATTTATTCTTTTACCACATTCTTCTTCAGTCCCCCAGCTTTCCCACCAGTAACCATTATCTACTTGATTCATAGCTCTAATGTTAAGAGCATGAGCAGAATTGCTAGCAATAAAGGAAGTTTTCTCACTAGTCACATCTACAGGTAGACGGGTGTGTCTAGTTGGCATCTTTTGCAGTTATAGCATCAGGCAAATAAAAAAATTTACCTTTAATGGTCATTGTTTACCTCTGGGAAAATCGAATTTCTCACAATCAACTTATTAGTCAAGACTGAAACAATTCTTTTTATTCTATACTACTCTTTCTTTTACGGGGGGTATACCAGGCTTTTTCTTATTATCCTATAAGTTTCATAACTAAAAGACTTACTTTTAATAGTTGGTATTCCTTATCCTTTGTCCTCATAGCCCCTTCCTCACAGCTTTCTACAGTATTGGTACATCTATTAGAAATGAGGGCATTGTGTGTTTCTATGATTCTGCTTCATTCCTTGTTCCTAGACTATCCCCATTAGCTCCTGATATCAACTATTTATTAACATATCTCCAGTGCTCTTGTGGTTAAAATCATTCTCTCCAGAACAGTTATGTAAATAAATATTGTCATGAGCATCTGGTACGGTTTCAAGCTAGTCACAGGGTGCATTAGAAAGGCAGCATCTTCTTCTCAGAAAGCCTGAATTTATTGTCATACCTAAAACATCGAAGCCTTTAGGGCCTGAATCAGGTCCACTTTACATTTTTAACAACATCCTCTGTGGCTTACCCAAAGAAGAGTCATCAGGCAGATGGCTTCCATTTGCAATAGCCATTTTATCAATAATTCTGAGTAAGTGAAGCTAGAGGTATCCAGCAATATTATATGTACAAAGAAAGCAAGGAGAACAGGTATCACATGCACCCCTAGGGTATTAGGGACCAGCCTCAACAAAAACACCTCTTGTCAGGGCAGGGCCCTGGGAATTTAGAAATATAAGCAAAGAATATGAAGACACGTGAAAAATAATTAAACAAAATCCATAGAATATTACCAGGAGAGTGTTCTAGTGAATACTGAAATTGTTCACATTTAATTTTCCATACACTTTTAGGGCGAAAAAGGCAACAAAAGACTTCTTTAACATGATACAAAGGACAACTTTTACAGTTAATTGCTTTAACACTTTGAGACACCAAGTCATTAGCATTCTGTGGTTTAGGCAGTGAAACCACTCTACAGCAAGCATTCTGAAGGAAGCCACTCCCAAGGTAACCTCCCATTACAAAAGAAGGAGCAGAAGTACGCTTGCAAAACCATCTTTCAGGATGGAATAGATCAACTGTGTGAGCTGTCTTAATATCAAAAATAACCTAATCATATCCTGGGTCAGAAACTGCAGCTACACTTGTCAACCATTTTGAGCAACCTCCAGACTCTCTGACCATCACACAAGGTGGCAATAGGCTCACAGTTTTGGACCTCCACACTGGGGTAATGACCGGAATTATCCATTTATCCTTGCCAAAACTGGATCAGATTCTCCGAGACCTTGTCACATGAGTTAGTTCATTTTATTATACAGTTCCTCGAAGATACTGAAATATAAACTGAGATAAACTAAGAGACTTCTTTGGGGAACCAGAGAATAGCATGAATTAATACATATATATATATATATATATATATATATATACACACATACATATACATATGTATATATGTGTGTATATATGCACATATATATGTGTATATATGAATATATAGGAATAAAACTATGCAAAATTTAGGAATAATTTATAATAAATTTGGATATATATATATATATATATATATATATATGGATAGAATAAGTACCTTGTTCATTTTGGTTTCCCACTCAAAGATAGATACATTGTGTGCTCATTTATAATTCTGCAATTAAGGTCTCAGAGCTCCTCTTATTGTTTTAGGAGAATAGCAGGTTCTAGAAGCAATGACCTGGTTGCATCGCTTTTTATAAATATGAAAAATCTTCAAATTATGTTAAAATTTTTAAACAAGAATGAGAATTGTTGATGACTAAAACATATGAAAATAAATGATTTTGTGTGGTTACTACATTAACACAAAAAGCAATGCAGTGTTAGTTACATATGAAAACCCATGGAATGCTTAAATTAACAAAGGTAAAAAATAAAAGTGACTAGAATGGAATAAAATGATAGACATTATAAGGCAAGAAACTTGACTTTAAGATATTTGAGAAAGACAATAATAAGCAGAAACGCTAATCTAATATTGAATAATGATAACATCACCAAAAAAGAGTTCATTGTAAAATATTGGGAAAACCTGTTAAGAATAAAGAATAAGAGTATAAATTGAGATAAATAGAGAGACAAGTACTTGGGATATATCAATTAAAAACTTGGAAACTGATAAATGAAAAGCAAAAGAGAAGAGCTGAGCACAAGAAGCAAATACAGAAACCTTATCACAGAAAGGAAAGAAAAAGAGAAAGAAAGATAAGGGTATAAGAAAGAATGAGATGAAAGAAATAAATCCCACTAGCAATGTGCATCTTGTCAGTTATAGGTGGAAGAGATGTTTCATTTTGGACAGCAGGAAATGAAAGCGTCACAGGTAAAAGCTGAATGACCCACCAAGAGTTTAAATGAAACAGAGTGACCATTTTGATAAGAAATGGAAAAGTGAAATAAAAAAAGTGAGATTTATGCTTGAGATAAGTGTTATTTGACTTGGCATCTATATAGAATTACATTTTCAGAAAAAATATAATTCAGATAGTATATGGGAATGAAATAAATTAACTGCAATGACATGCCACATACTGCACATTTTAAATTATATTAAATTTGCTGCAAGATATAAATTTTTCATCTCTCTGGTTATATTAGGTATACTTTTAAGACTAATTGACTGTTTGGATGCCCTTGGGATAAGGTAGTGTACTGAAACTGATAGAAGGGAAAATCTAAAGCTTATCTATAAAACCACAGCTTTCTTTTAATATACACATTCTTAATTTTTACATGCCATTATGCTTGGCCCTAGGAATTTAGAAATTACTTAAATGCAGGCTTTGCCTTTTAAAGCTGTGGAGTTAAACGAAACGAGCAAAACAAAACCATCACAATAAAAGATAAGGACTAAAGATCATTAAAGCGAATGATAAATGCTCTCCATGTTACATGCAGAGGGTAGTCTATGGAGAGGAAAGATTTGGAGCAGGATAACAATTCAAAACAGCAGCACAAGGCAGCAAACCAGCAAAAGAGTAAGAGGGCATCAGAGAAAGGGCAAATCTAATTCTTCTTGCATCTCAATGAAGAACTCTGAGTGACAATTATTAATGGATCATTAACAATTCTAACATGCTTGTTCTTTTTTATGTTTAGTATTTACCTAAGATTTTGAATAGTTAAAAAGAGGTACTGGACAATATTTTGATATTTTTTAACAGAAAACGGAGGATAGATGGCAGCATATTAGAAGGAAAAGATTTAAGGTGTAAATCTGTGATCTTTCCCTGCAATTATCTTATGATCATGAGCTTCAAGATAAAATAAATTTATAAGAAGGAAAATAAATTTATCTCAAAGAAATAAATTTATCAGCACACACACAGACACATACCATTTTACACATTTAGAGACAGAGATATCCTTATATCATTTACAATACCAAATATTGTCATGGATACATACATAAAAATGACACTCAACAGGTTCTAAATCTTTGTGAAAATACAAAAATACAATACAATACAATTCAGCCTCCAGGGTCAAGGACCCAGATTTCTACCTATTTTTGCCTGCTCTTCTATGATCCTTATGATCATTTAGTTTCTTTGCTGTGACTTTCACTGATGCACAGCATGTACTTTTCATATTCCATCTGACATTGTGTGTCAGCTACTGTGAAGTCTTCTGAATGCCTGTGATAGTGACTAAGATGGGTCGCACATGCCCTGAACTAGACCAAATTCAGTTAGCTTTTTTCTTGTCTACATTTCTGAGTTTTGACACCCAGAGTCTTAAAATATTCATTTTTAGGAATCCTCTTATTTGGAGACATAAAACTTATCCCTTTCTATTAAAGTTCTTACAAGAAGGGCTGTCTTTTTTTCAAAATTGTGGGAGTTGTACTTTTGAAACGAACTATGCAGGGACAAAAGATACACAATACACCTGTCTCTAAAGGAAGACTAGAATCTATGTTAATATCAATTAGGGAGCACAAATAATTTTATTGCCAATCACCCCACTAAAGTCCTCTAAACACTTCTGTCAGAACATTCGATAAACAAAAAGAAAAAATACAAACAAAACAACAAAATCAGAAAGCAAAAAAAAAAAAAAATTCCCTGCCTTTTGTCCCCTCAAAAAGATAAATTCCATTCTAAGGGAATCTTGACTATAGAAGTGTCTTTGAAAAAAATCTCCCTTCCCTGTTTAAACCATTTGACTCAATATTTCTGTGAGCATAACATAGAATGTTAACTGAAAATATATTCAAATTTTAATTCCAAAAACATGCATATGTCACTTTTTATCTCAAAGGGGATTTTGTAAGTATAATTGTGTTACAAATTTTGAATAAAGAAATTATTATAGATTATCCAGAGAGAGAGGCCTAATCTAATCATCAGAGTGATGGGATTCTACCACATCAGCATTCAAGAAAAGGAATCATTGATTCCCATTCAGTCTTGTGAACGACAGGGTTATAAGATCACAAATTTGCTTTATTGAGGCTCTAAATGCTCCAATTGTAAAAGACACCTAATATAGATTCATAATCATTCTCCTACAATTCAGTGGGTAAAGCATCCAGGAAGCTGGAAAGTGAGTGTGTGAGTGGCTTTGCCAAAGCCAAGGGCAAGCCTGGAGGCAGATGGTCCTTCTGTAACCATGCATCTTCTTGGAGGAGCTACGGGTGTTAGAAATGCTGGCTGTTATGCCAGCATTCCCATTGAATGGTCTGTTCTTGAGTTGGGGGTCGGGTGATGTCAGCTTGTGGTGTCTCCTGCAGCCCGGCTTCATCTCAGGGTAAGCAATAGAGACTCCAGCCTCTATTGAAATTCATTGATAGCCAGAGTCCCAGGTGACAATGGTTGGAGGAAGGAAAGACTTAGATTATCATGGATGGTCTTTTCATTTTCCCCTTCACAAGCAACTATGACAAGACCCAATCTTGGGTCCTGCTTGCCCCTGGTACTAAGGAGGAATGGAACTACTTAAATTAATAAATCTATTAATTGACACTCATCAGACTCTGTTGAAGGAACAGGTAGTGTTCATATCGGCTGGAGGGGTTCACATCAGCTTTCATGAAGAAAACAAATATAACTAAACATCAAAAAATATTACATAGATTATCTCTGAAGGATCAGTAAAATAAAAAAAGAAAGACAAGTAATAACAGCAAAGAAATTTAAAGTTTAAAATGACAGGGAAACAATATAAAAACACAGCATGAAAAAAGGTACAAATACTTTTTATCTCAAGGACATGTCTGTGTCTCTGCAGGCAAAGCCTTTTGCTCATCTTTCTCTAAGAGTCTTCTTGGACTTCTCTAAAAGTCCAGATATTTATTTTAATGGATCTCTGATTCTTTATTGCAATAGAATATATCCTCATGTTTGTGCCATAAAAGTTTAGTAATAATAACTTCTCTTCATAAGGCAAGGAAAATAATAATAATGTAACTAATGCTTTTAACATTTGTACTCTTTTCTATAGCAAATATTTAAAATATATATGAAGCCATTGACAGAACGATGAGTCTAGACTTTGATTTCTTCCATTCCATAAAGACGCAAAACATTTATTTGGTAAGGAAACTAAAAAGTAAGCAGTCAATTATGCTTCACTCAAATTACACAGATGCCAACAATTCATCCAGTCATTTCTTCCCTCAATGTCCCGAAAAGGAAAATGTGTCCTACATGAGACATGGGTAAAACTGTGACCTCATTCATTGGCTGGGTTCAATCAAGCAGTTTCTGTTCTTTGTGTTCTGAATTTGGCCCACGGAAGCCTTTCTCTTATTTTGCTGAGCAATATTTTATAAATCGCCTACTTTTTTGAATACTGACCTATTCAAGCATGCTTATTTGCTCAAATAAACAGAGAAACATTTAATTTGTCAACAAATTAAACAGAAAAATGAAGAAATCATATTGACTAATTGTCTTTTAGTCGCATAAGTTTTTCACTCTCAGGCCCAAACAGTGTTCTGTCCACGGTAGGTTAATTATCCCATATCTGCATAAAGTAAGACCACTGGAGTGTATAACATGCAGAATTCTTGTAGAAAATAATCATGGAAGAACATAGTCCTTAAGTATAAAAGAATACAAAGTATTGCCATAATTATCATTCTAGCAATGATAAATTTCTTACTTGTCATATGTAAAGTCCATACACCTCAAAACTGGATGATTACATTTTTATACCTCCTTCAATGAAAATTTAAACTAGTGTTGAAAGAACTTCAATATACCTCTAGTTCATATTTGATTCTTGTATTTCTGTGACCATTAGTATATACACTTAAAGTTCTGGCTAATTCAGGGACAACAATTGGTTAGAATTCTAGTTGTTTGTTCTATGTCCTTAGTTCCTTTTATTTACAGTAACATTTGAATCCTTTTTCTTGATGCAGCTATGCCTTCTCTTGTCCTTGAAAAGTTAAAATTCTTTTGGGTTCATTTCTCACAATAATTATATAGATTTTTGTCACTTGGATTGTCCTCATCCATTAGGGAGTCTCTGCCTGAGGATTCTTCTTTGTCAATGTCCTCTGTTCTCAGAGCACTAAAACATACTGAATTTGCTTTTGGAATTTGGTTTTACTACATTAATTTTTCCTGCATTGGATTTAAACATGCAGTTGTCTATTTAAAACATTTACTTGGTAATCTGAGTGACATCGCAGACCCAAACTGCCCAAAATTGAGCCTCTATTCTATTCTCTTATGCCATAATCACTGTTCTTAATTCTAAAATCATCTTATAACTTTGATGTCATCTGTAATGTTAACTACCTAGTTATTTTAAGCAAAAACCAATCAAGTAAAAAATACTTCCAGACATATCTTGGACATTTTACTTTCTATCAGTACTGAATCTAATCTATTAAAATCAATTATAAACATATTTCTTCCAAATATTTTAGGTATCTGGACATTGTTCACATCAAAATTATGGTTGTTCTATATAGCCTTTGCTGCCTTTGATGGCTAGATAGTATCAGTAGTCACTTTAAAATAATTCCAAATTTATGGAAAGCATCCATTTTCTAATGTCTTGCTAGTGATTTAATTTATATTTTTACATATGCAAAGCAAAATGCTCTCTCTTGGAGCTCTTCTACTTGTCTGCAATTTACTGTGTTTCAGCACTTATAGCTATCAGAGAGAATGACCTAACATATGAATCCAATTACCCAATTCGTTGAGATTCTGTCCACAGTACAATCTGAAATTAAAGATTATGTTAATAGAATATTGTTTTCTTATCTTTTTGAGGCTGGGTGTTATTATGTTCTATTATCTATAGAATTGGAACAAGAAGATGCTTATTTCTTAAGAAACTTGTAAGAGGTAAATTAGGATAGGCTATTTGTGAAGTATATGATAAGAAAACAATTTCACTGATTAGACAATTGTTAGTTTAATTTTCTCATGTTCAAAGAGTGAACACATATTCAATTTAGATCATGATGTACATAAAATATAATTCAATGTAATAGTATTTTCCCTTTTACTTCCATGCCTTTAAATTCTCTAAAAATGGCGTGAGTGTTTAATTGCAAATTCTTTTATTGTAATTAAGCAACATAAGTAAAAAGCATAAGGCAAAAATCATTTTTTACTATATTTCTATATGTGATAATGAAATAGAATTCTTTAGAAAACTTCAGTGCTCTATTCTAAAATGTGAACTCCGATATTAAATATTGGAGGAGTACAAATGATCTTTACAAGATGTAGATTTGGTATCCCATACATCATTGTTTACTAAGGTGACTCGCCTCTAAGTTCATACATCATAACTTACAGGTGACGGATGTTTGTGCTTTCTGTGGGGTCAGATCATGTATATGAAGAAAGTTTCAAGCAGCTATATATTTATAAATAGATATAAGACACATTATATTGTTTTCCTACAGCTACTATCACAGGTAACAAACACAAAGTACAAAAAGAAAGTTTTTGCTGTGTGTGTGTTTGTTGTTGTTGTTACCTCATGAAAACATTTATATAAGCTCTAAAATTTAAACTTTGTAGAACTATGTTTGATAATAAGAGAAAAATTCTCAGAGATATAATGATTGTACAATTCATTATAAATACCATTGTTTGACTAACACAATATAATGTAAAATAGTCAAGAAAAATCAAACTACTTAAATGATATAATTTTTAAGAATATTGTGTTTACAAAGACATTTAAACATAATGTTCTTGAATTTTTTAATATCTAAAAATGATAGGTTTCATATGGAAAGAATATTAGAATCTCTTTAAAAAGTATGCCCACATAACATATATGTATGAAAGAATATTGTTAATTTTCTATAGATCTGTTCAATTTGCTGAGAGTCTTTTGTTAAAATAATTGAGAGACAATATGGAATTTAAGTTTGGAAGATAGATGGATATAAGGTACAGAGAGCTTGCTTACCCAATGTTTGCATACAAAATTTAGATTTATGAGCCAGGCGGTGGTGGCTCACGCCTTTAATCCCAGCACTCGGGAGGCAGAGGCAGGCGGATCTCTGTGAGACCAGCCTGATCTACAAGAGCTAGTTCCAGGACAGGCTCCAAAACCACAGAGAAACCCTGTCTCGAAAAACCAAAAATAATATTAATAAAAATAAAAATTTAGATTTATGTTAAATGTTATAGCTCATCATGAAGCATAAATATTCTTGCTTATTAAATAGATAAATACTTTCTGAAGAGAGACAGAAAGGGAACCATATAGGAAGTAAGGTCAGAAAGAACTTGGAAGAGTCGGAATTGGAAACTGTAATCTGCATATATATTGTAGAAGAAAGGAAAATTTTCAGTAAAAGGGTAAATTTATGTAAAAAATAGCAATAAACATATCTTTCAGTAAAAAAGATAATGACTCCTTAAATATTATATTCAATGAAATTGCCAAAATAATTAAATTGGAAAAGAATAGTATAAAGCCTTTAAAGACTAAGTAAATTTGTCCTTTGGATCTTATGATATTACTAAACAAATGATTCGGAGCATGTAAAAGAATTATATATATCCATTGAATGTATTGTAGTAGTTTTTAGACCTATAACCAAAATTTGCAGGCAAGTGGAGGGAACTGAATAAACCTATCCTGACTGAGATAACCCAGACTCATAAAGGCAAATATGGCATGTACTCACTCATAAATGGCTATTAGCAAATAATTAATTATTGTTTGAGAATGATCAGTTATGAAATTACATGATAATTAAATATGATAAAAGATGATAAAAAGGGCAAATCGAAGGAAAGATAAATATATTACTATATTATCTAAGGAAATAAATGGGACCACCATAAAATAAGTTTTTGTGACACTGTCTGGGAAAACACATATGCTTTTACAGGACTAATATATGAAAAGAGAAAAACCACAAGATGCTGATTGCTGTGGAGAAACTCCAAAAACTTCAAATTACAATGCAAAATTTAAAAAAAAATAGTTTGGTTTTGTGTGTAAGTGTATGAGAGAGAGAGAGAGAGAGAGAGAGAGAGAGAGAGAGAGAGAGAGAGAGAGAGGCTTACAGACAGACAGACTTACAGACTTAGAGACAGAAAGTGACAATAAAAGAGACACCTAGAGTTAGAGACAGAGAAATCAGGAAGAAGTTGACAGTGTTTCCTGTTTTTTGTTGCTGTTTCTTTGTGTGTTAGTGTTTGTTTGTTTTTTCTCTAGAACTGTAAATACTCCAGGATAGCTTCCCCCTTGCCCCTCTTTCTGTGTCCTGCGGTACACTCTATTCTCCACCCGTTAACCCACAATTTCTACATCCCTCTTACCCTCACCTCCTATCATGTCCACTTCTGAATTCAGGGCTATCGGGCTCTCATTCAGACTTGCCTTCCCACATCATGCAGCCATCACACTCACCTTCTTTATGTGGGTTTTGAAAGTGAATTCAGGTCCTAAGAGTTGAATGCTAGTGCTTGTACCCACCAAGCCATCTCCACGTGGACACATTATCAACTCATTGTAAGTGCTGTTTTAGAAGTATAAATTAAAATAGACTATGCTTATTCATTAAGAAAATGATGATCAATATCTTTAAGACAATTTCGTGGTGTCTACATTTTCTTAGAAAATATTAATCAAGGAGGCATATCAAGTGAGGAAAACTAAACAACATTCGTAGATAATGTATGTTATTTGACTTTTATTCAAATATCTTCTCAAACTTTATTTTCTACTTAGATATATTAAATTGATTACTCCTCATTTTATTGCTCCTAAAAGGGCTACAATTTTATTTCAGGTATATCCCAGCAATGGCATAGGAAAAGAAAGATTAATCGACTAAATGCAGTATTATAGTTCCACAAACATTAATAAAAGCAGCAGTCCATTTGAAAGCAGATTTATTTCTTACTTTTACAGATTAGGAGCACATATAAAGATATGTCTAATGAAAATTGGCATTGTTGTAGTTTAATAAGTAGAATTGACATTGAAAAGTTTATGGGATCATCTTCCTTGTGGTCATTAGGAACAGGATTCTGATTCTCATGGAAGGCTCCGATGAGCTTTCCATCCAAAGGTGAAATTCAGGGTGATTTCCTTTACTACTTTTGTATTCTAAAAAAATAATAGATTTATTTCTGAAATAACTGTCTGAATGAAAAAAGTTAAAAATAAGTCAACAGACACTAAACCAGTTTGTAACAGAAGAAAATGTTGCTATGATTCTGGTGAGGCATCACGCAAGAGCATGGCATTTTCTGTGGTGGGTAAACAAGGGAAATTGGCTGGGTTGATTATTCCTTACCTCAGATGGGCATGCCCTTGCTATGGAGAAATTCCATCTAGTTTCATAAATGAGTGTGGACTGAAGTAATGTAAAGAAGAGCCAGCCAAGCACAACTAATCAAAATCCATCAGAAAGCATTGCACTGGGCATAGTGCTTGGCTCCATATAAGATCAGATTAGCTGGACCTGAGGCAGTGCCCTCCAAACTCCTGCATCAAATTCTTATATCTACATGTGTGTATGTGTGTATTCATTGTTCCCGTTTTCATTATTTATATGTATAAAATAAAATTACTATGAATGATAATGAGTAAATATGGTCCTTTAGAAATAGGTGTTGCTTTATTATATCTGTACCTGTGATCTCCTATAAGTAAGACAAAGTAAGAGAAAACATATAAACAGAATAATTACTTTTCTTTATCACAAACCAAAAGATATATGTAGAATCCTCCAGTGTTCTAAATATAGGATATTTCTGAATGGGAAAACATGAGTATTTAAAGAATTTTGTTCATTACATAGCAAATATTTAAAATTATATTTTTTTCCTGATGAAACCTCAATAGTAATGAGTTATCACAAGAATGCACATCATCTTGATTTCAACAAACCTAACAATGTCCACATAACAAGCCCAGTACAATCCTCATGGGGAGAACAGGGAATGCTTTTGTGAGAGACTTTTATCGAGTATACAAATTGTGGTGTGAGCTTATCTAACATGCTTTCATCTTTTGATGGACAGAAAATGTGGGAGGTCAGAAACACCATCTCAGAAAAAGGATAATGTAAGGACAAACTATGTTCAAAATCATGAACATAAGACATTCTGTTTCTCTCAAGATAAACTGTCATCAGAAATCACATGAGGACAATCTCAAACTTTCACCACCTTTCTAAAGGGTCTGTTAAATTTACACACATCATTTTGCTGGTGATTTCTGAAAAATTAATAATATCTATATACCAAAGACTAATGATGTTTATTTTCTATATTGCCAATCAATGCTATCTCTTTCTCTCTGTGTGTATCATGTATTTCACACAATACACTTATGTGAACATATATGTATATGCTCAAATATGAACAGATTCTTTCAACACAAAATGAAATAATTCTTTCATTGTTTGGTATTCATGCTTCCTACATCCAAATTACCCAAGCTACCTTTCCATTGTACAACTGGTAATAGAGGAATACAGAGATTTTAATATTATTTCACAAACCTTCAAAGGTGATTGAACTTTGTTTAAAATGGGATGTAGACTATTAAGTTAATGTTGAATTAGTATTTGTTTACATCAATAAAACCTGAGTATAACATTCTATGATAAAACATATTTTTCTCTAAGAAGATTAAATATATTTTTAGTAATAGAAAGAACTGCTGCATTATGTTTAATAAAACATTGTATCTCATATTGCTTACCTGTTTTCACACACTCACAGAGTGACAAATGGAGCCCAGAAACAGATTCCTTTAATGCTGACTTCGAGTATATCAGTGCCCATATTATTTACAGCAACAATGGAGCAGCAATTAGAGAGAATAACATAAGAGTTCCTGGTTGGAAGGTTAGCACAGATCATTAGAGACTTTAAAAATGCCATTAATAGCCATTGACTCTGGGGTCAACGTCGTTCCAACATTTTGAGTGATCAAAGTGTTGCTGCTTTTATTTTAGATTACAAGACAAAGCACCACCCTAGTGCAATGCAAATGAAAATGGGAGGCTTGCCACATTGTCGACCATCACTCAGATGATCTAAGGATAACTTAGCAGAAGTGTGAAAAGAAATCAAGCTTACACAGTAAAAGCTGTAAAACATAAGGCCTATTTGTACTTTATTTATAAAGATTAAGATACGTAATATTTCAGAATCATAGATAATATAAAAATTATAATGCCAAAGTTCATATGTTAAACAATAATAAGGATGCCTCAACTCTCAGATTTAACGTACTCCATCCTTGTATTACTTCCTCATTTAGGTGCCTATTTATGTACCTACATATTAAACATACCATTCAGTCTGCAGTATACAGTCCCTGTGTTCTGATGATATCCTTTTAACTAAATCCTCCTTTTTTATGTGTTTATTAATAGGTGGTCTATAACCATTGTTAACTTGTTATTCATATCTGAGACAGACAAAACAGGCATATAGACTACAATTCTCCACTTTCTGCTTCTGGTCATTGTCTTCCCTTCTGCATTAAATAAAGTATCATCTATGGTTTGAATGTTGATTAGCTTCTTGGAATCCACAAGTGGTTTATAGTAGGAGGTTCTTGGGTCACTGTATGTCACTTGTGCCAGGAGCACCTTTTTGGTATTAATTCTGCTGCAGTCAACCCACGGTAGGTTTCCAGGTTCCAGGGTAGGAGCATGAAAATTAGAAATGTTAGGTAGGAGGAACAGAAATAGGAAAGAAACACGGAGACCTAGTATAGTACTGGAAGAGCAACTCAGCAGATCCTGAGTGCTCAATATTGTCCACATTTATTTTCCATACATGTTTATATCTCAATATAAAAGGGGGAAGAAAGAAAAAGACTGGTTTAACATGACATAAAAGGCAACCAGAACAATTGTTTGTCTCAATACTTGAGACATCAAGTTGTTACTTTCTCACTAAAGCTATTTGTTGTTTTGGGGCAGTGAGCACACCCTAGACCAAATATCCTACAAGTGGTCACGCCCTAAGTCAAATCCCTTGGCCCTTCTTACAGGTGTGAAATAGAATCTCAGAGTTGTTTTGATTTGCATTCCTCTGATGACTCAGGATGTTGAACATTTACTTAAGTGTCTTTCAGCCATTTTAGATTCCTCTGTTGAGAGTTCTCTCTTTAGGTCTGTACTTCATTTCTTTATTAGATTATGTGATCTTTTGGTGTCCAATTTCTTGAGTTCTTTGTATATTTTGGAGATCAGATCTCTGTCTGATATGGGGTTAATGAAGATCTTTTCCCATTCTGATCTCTAAGGAGGTTGAGCATAACCTTAAGTGTCTTTCGGCCATTTGAACTTCTTCTGTTGAGAATTCTCTGCTCAGTTCACTACCTCATTTTTCAATTGGGTTAATTAGAGTTTTAATGTCTAGTTTCTTGAGTTCGTTATATATTTTGGAAATCAGACTTTTGTCTGATGCAGGGTTAGTGAAGATCTCCCATTCAGTAGGTTGCCCTTTTGTCTTAATGACAGTGTCCTTTGCATTACAGAAGCTTCTCAGTTTCAGGATGTCCCATTTATTCATTGTTGCTCTTATTGTCTGTGCTACTGGGGTTATAAGTAGGAAGTGGACTCCTGTGCCTATGTGTTGTAGACTACTTCCCACTTTCTCTTCTATCAGGTTCAGTGTGGTCTAATTTATATTGAGGTCTTTAATCCATTTGGACTTGAGTTTCCCATTTTGTAGGCTGTCGTTTTGTCTTGTTGACAGTGTCTTTTGCTTTAAAGAAGCTTTTCAGTTTCAGGAGGTCCCATTTATTAATTGTTTCTCTCAGTGTTTGTGCTGCTGGTGTTATATTTAGGAAGTGGTTCCCTGCGCCAATGCATTCAAGTGTACTTCCCACTTTCTTTAAGTTGAAGATTCTTTAAACAATGAAAGAGTATTAAAATGTGGCATTGTTAACCCTTTGTTTTATTTTATCTAAAGTATCTGACATGAGTCAGTCAAAGTGATGTCTGAAGCTCTGTGTCCATATTAACACTATTTATAATAATCACATTATGAAATTAACTAATTGTCCATAAGTAGAAAAAGCATACAGATCCTACATATACACACAAATATCTATACAAAATTATAACTGCACACAAAACAGAGAGAGAAACATAGAGAGACAAAGATGTTGGGACTAATTAAGTCCTGGCCTTCAGCTGCTCTTCCCTGTCTAGAGCCTTCTAATTGAAGTTACTAGAAGCTGTGCCTAGCTTAGAGGATCAGAGGGTGGGATTTTCACCTGTTCGCCATTGACTGCAGTGTATTTAAGCCTCCATGGTGCTATTAAACAGGGGCTTTTGGTACCCGTGTTTGAAGGTCTGTGTGTCAGTCTGTCTCTGCGTGTGTATTCTCAAACTCCAGCTCCCCCTTGCCTGAAGTTCGCGAACCGAGTTCTAGCGCACAGAGCGCAGATGGGGGCTGCGGTGAGTGGCATAAAGACATAAATTTTCACTCTATACCTGTACACCCCTATACTTACACATGCACACACATAAACACACATTCATATACAAATATATAAATGACCAACAATAATAGAAGGAAAAATATATTAATGCCATTATACAGAGGACTGGAAAACATTAAGCACAGTAGAACCAGATAATTTCTAAAATAAACAAAACGTCTTTTTCACTTATATTTAAAATAATAAAACCAAAAGAGATGCAGAGTACAATAGTGTTCACCAAAGACTACAGGATTCAGTATAGAGAACAATACAATAACAACTCAAAACCACAAAGCTTTATTCTAGCAATTGAGTTAGTTATTTCATTGTGTTATCCCGATTATTAGTTGGCTGAGGCAGAAGACTAATGTCCCATAACCAGAATGGTGCTACAGGAAAAAGTATTAATTATGCCTATTGTGCTTCCAGAGGCAGCTAAGTCAGGAATGTCCTTAGGATGGCTTAAACCTCTTCACCAGCTAGAAACATTAAAATGCATAAACTCTCTAAGTCTAGTTAAATAATACTGGAGATAACAGTCCTCTTTCTTTGTGATACAACGTATTCCTACATTTTAATGTGTTACAAGAGACCTTAAAATAACAAACTGCTCTCTGTGGGTGGGTTTGAGCACACAACTGTCTTCCTCTGTCTAATAATTTATTTTGCCTATAGGCACATCCATTTTTATTTACATCTTGAACTCCTTCCTTCCTAAAATTTTCACCTTTCATAGAATTGCAAATATTAACCATATTATGTATAGCTAGAAGAGTTATTTTTGCACACACAAAACCTACTCAAGAATGTGTAGCCCACATCTCAGCATGGAGGCTGGAATGACTCACTAGGTCCCAACAACAGTTGAGCAGTTACAGGTGGCTAAGACCCCTGAAGTAGAGTCAGTTTCCTTCTATAGTAAGCCTTCTTGTAGATGGTCCATGCCCTTCTTTTCAGAACTAAACCTATATGCATGCAGTCAACACTAACTGTGATATGATTAAAATGTTTTGTATTCATAAAAGAAATTCTCAAAAAAGATAAATATATAAAAATAATAGTTATGTGTTTTACCTTTTAAATATTAGGTAAGAATATAAGTACATATTTATGGTGATACATATTTAAGATAGCTTGCATTAATTAGCTGATATAATTATTTCCCAAATTATATCTTAAAAAGTAAAGATGTTAATAATTTTTCTAGTGAATAATTAAATAGGATTTGATAGAGCATGTAAAGTATGAAGAAAAGTATGTGAGTATAAAAAAATAAATGTTTTCTCAGTCTTACATAATTAGTGTCTTGTAATTTAAGTTTTATTTACCTTGTTTATATTTCCAAAATTTGTATAGAATGTTATCTTCATTCAGGTTTTAAAGGAAAAGTATCATTATGGATAAACATTGCCTGAGATTTTAATAATAGATCTACAACGATAATTTTCCAGATAAAAGAGCTTGGATATTTGACATATCAATTGATTTGATACTTAAAGTACAACAATATTTCCAGTGAATTACCTGGATAAATGATCCTTGAAGTTATAATACCCATATAAAATATCTATTAAATGTCCAGACTTAGCAGTAAGGATGAGCTGAGAATATGACTGTGAGAATTCTAGCCCTTTGTACTATTGCTGATATATAACAACTGTCTCTAGAATACATCTGAAGACTGTCAGATGCTGAATGGAGATAAAACTTTGCCAAGTAGCAAGGTGATGATAACTGGTAAACTCTCTAAGAATTCAGTGCACTCGAAAACATTACTGCTGTCCAGGCTAAATTTTTCTTCTCTATTAAGCCATATATCACAGCTGCAGTACTGAGGATTAGGGCAACATATCGTAGATAAAAAGCAGAGATTAAAGAATCAAAGAAAAATAAAAGCTGGATCTACATTCATGTTGTTTTTAGCTTTGATTTCTGCAATTCCAGTCAGCTGGAGTTAAATAGATTTTTTAAAAAGTGAAAAATAAGCAATCCAAAGTTAAATTCAGTGGTGTTTTGAGTGATGGACTCTCTTACTATTTGTCCTCCTTGCTCTAAAAGTAAAAATTACACTAGTGACATATTGACTTTGTGTCTATTATGTCCTCTTTATTAAATCTCAGCATTTTTAATGCTAACAATTTATTAAAATATATTGCTATCATCATTGGTATTATTATTACTACTCTTGCCATATTTACAATATTTACAAATTAATATATATTATAGCTGCATATGTTTATAACAAAATTTTAATGTGTAAGTCTTATTAATTTTTTTCTGTTACACAATAACTACTGAAAAATTACTATGCATGGAAGGTTTTATTTTTGCTCATAGTTGGAGAACTTAGTTTCTATCCATTGGGAGGCAACATTTATAGCATTTGATCCATTGTTGTGAAACTGGGGAGAGATGAAAGCAGCTATTCATCTGGAATCTCCTTATCTGCTTATTATTTCCCCATTCTTCTTCAGCTCAGATTTCCAGATTATGTTATGCGGACACTCTCACCTATTTGGAATTAAACAATCAAAAAAAAAAAAAACAACACTTTAGAGAGGATGAAGTGGATCTGTGAGAAGTTTCTAACTGCAAAGGGCCTGAGCTTGAGCCCTGTGAACAAATGGTCAAAAAGGAAAAAAAATGACACCCCATAAGCTGTCATCTGAGGTCTGTGGGTGCCTCATAGTGTGTGGGAACACACACACACACACACACACACACACAAACACAATTTATAACAAAAACACAACCAAGTTTTCCCTTGGCTATTTCAAGTCCAGTGAAGTTAATAACAAATAACCAGCATATATGTCTCATATTATGCTAGATTTCAGTTATCCACAGAGTTCTTGAAACTTGTGTTGTGTAGTATACCTCTAAATTTAGTTTACTAGATAGGAATAATTCAACAAAAAAAGAATAATCCTTGTGTAATTGTAATAATATCTTTCTAAATTTTATGAAGAAAAAAACTTACCTAAAAATAAGGCTTTATTCTTAAAACATATTAGACAAAATTTTGAATTTTCATGAAGAAAAACATGAGTTATATCACAGAATTTTCCAAAATAATTTTGATATCATTATCCTCGTATAATTCTTTTGTATTGACTGCAGTTGCTCAAACATATTTTGCCTGATATGTAATAAATAGTTATACTTTGTTTGGAAAAGCTCATATACTCACACAGTTGAGTGAAATCAACGAAACAACTAATGAAACAATATAAAAGAATAATTATTGTTTCCAATTTGAGGATGTAGCTACAGGACATATTATTTATTTATATGTAATAACTTT
Source organism: Microtus obscurus (assembly GCA_963919715.1). Classification (NCBI taxonomy): domain Eukaryota; kingdom Metazoa; phylum Chordata; class Mammalia; order Rodentia; family Cricetidae; genus Microtus; species Microtus obscurus. The sequence goes on along the minus strand of CAWTZC010000789.1, from coordinate 5,371,880 downwards.
GGGACCTCACAAATATTGGGATTTCTTATTCTGTTTAGGAACTTTGATTGTTTTCAGGATCAGATGAGATATCATGGTAGATCAGAAATATGTTGGGAAGTGGTGCCAGACAGTTGTCACACAATATTTCTGAAACTGGTGTATTGAAAGTAAAGGAAACAGAACAATGCTCTGTTGATTGAATGAAGGAATTGGAAGGATCTGAATGAACTCTCAAGTGTATGATGCACTTGTGGGGATTTTTATGTTTGATAATGATGGATACAAAAGATCAGTCAGTCCTTTGAAAATGATTTCAGTAGTTACAGAACTGAGAATGACTTATTCTGTATGATCAGTACTGATGCAATTAGTGGTGAACTATAATGCTTGGAGAAATAGTTTAATGATCAGTTGTATTCAGATTGAGAAGTCAAATATTTATCTCAAAATCAGTGAGATCATTTTGGACAAATGCATAATATTAACATTATACTTTCTATAATAGACCTTAAAGTCTCAGAATTTAACTTATCTTAAGCAATTTTACTATATGTCTATCCCCTGTTATCCTAAATCCCAGGTAGCATAAGTAATGGAGCAACATTAACCACACTGGTGATTGTGATGTTGGGAAATTGGCAGAGTGCTGGTAGGTCTTGAACCTTTTGTTCTAAATTACTATTATGCTATTTTCATTCACAATTTATCGTGTAAGTCAGAGAATCAACTGTGACATTAATGTGAAAAGGAAGCATTTCCAAAAAATGAAAGCCATTTCAAAAAAGGACTAACAGAGATACAGTTTCCTACATGTAGAGAGAAGCTGAGCCTTCATTATTCAGCTAATGGAGAACCAGCCAGCAATGTTAAACAGAATGTTTTTAAAGGTCATGCATAACTATAAAAGCATCCAAAACTAAGTAAGTGGTATGCAGAAGCCATTATCACTTACTTAACAAACCATAGCAAAGTGGCACTGTGCTTTCTGAAAGCATCCCTTAAGATGAAATGACTTAGTGGGAATTGGTCCTGATGTTATTTTGAATGTTATGGTTCTTTTGAGTATGCAAAAATACATTAACACCCACAGAGATAAGCTGAGAGTTTACAAGGAGAACCTAGAAAACCTATTCAGAGAGCAATAACTTTGTCCTCAGAGAACAATACAGTGCTAAACATATTGACATGGCAGGTAGTTGCCTGGGGAAAGAAAAATGCATAAAATAGTCTGATTACCAAATAAAAATATGTGAGGTGAACGAATGTAAATTACTTTGCTGCGCATGTGGCTGTAACTGAAAAGCAAAATTAAAAGTCCATAGATTAAATAAGAAAAAAACTGGAAAAAATATAATAAAACTTGAAAGCTTATAAAAATATAATAAACCCTGAAAAAGAAAGAAACTAAAAGAAACGTGATGATGCATACTGTAAAGGTGAAAAATACATTAAACAAATTCTGACGTTTATATTAATTGAAAGTGGAAAACTCTGGAGAATAGGAATGATAGATCTAGAGCATTCTATTCTTTACTTCATGCAGCAGTTACTATTTAGGTTCACTTAACACACTGAGTATAAATCCCTCAGAATGTTAAACATTAAATGAACATGAAATATAATGGATTGGGTGTTTAAGACTTAGTCTTGTCTTCAAACTTTCTCATCATCTATATGAAAATATTTTAGATTCCAATAATATTCAAAATTAAAAACATTGCCGAACACAATAAGATAAGAAATACACAGGCATAGGTGTATTTTAAAAATAATATGATCTGAAATAGGTTTTGATGGTGATATTTGATAATAAAGTTGGTGAAATTCATCTTGGAATGAAATCAGATATCTCAAATTAATTATGAAAAGTATGGTGTTGAATATCTATCTTTCCTGAATAAAATTACGCAGACCTTTAATAGCATAAATACTATTGTCTTGATATAAAAATGCATCAGAAAACTGAAACATATGAAATGTCATAAAATAAAACATAATTTTTTATAAAATTTGTGCTGTTTTATGCAGAAAATATTGTTATATAAATTAGCATGTAAAATTAAATTGTAAGTAGTTATTTATATTAATTTTTGTGACGCTTTAGTGAATATTTTAGAGTAAAATGTTTTACTAGACCACATAATAAAACCCTTATAATATACAAACATCTATCCAAAGAGTGAATAGAAAAACATCCCATAAAATTATCAACGTCATTAATGGAATTCAATCTAAATAAGTTTATACAGTTTCTAGAGGAGGATTATGAATAATAAACAAGCATCACACATCACAGTATAGATAAGTGAAAAGTACATAGTTCTTAAATTTTGAATATTGGCTTCATTATCAATGAAGGATATTACTTACACCAATGCTTAATCTTGGATTGATGTTAGATTGCCTTATAGTTGACTCCCTGAAGTTAATATTTCATTCCCATAAATGATCTTAAATATGAAAGCAATAACCATTACTATTTCACAAAGCAAATGGTGTCATCCTTTCTAATGTTCAAAATCTAATGGAAATTTTTTAAAGCTGTTTTTTGCACAAATATTTTGATTTCATCAGAATAGTTGATGACTTATTTCATTCATCATTATCCTAGGGATTCTTGGCACACATGAAAAGTATAATTGAGAGAAACCCTGTCTCGAACCCCCCCCCAAAAGAAAAGAAATGTATAATTGTGAGAAATGATTGATATTTTAGAATACCCTGTTAAATTGAAAGGGCTAAGGGATTGCTTATTATAAAGAACATATGTATCTTATACTTAAATTGGCTATTTCAAAGTAAGTCCACTTTTAAGATACTATATACAAGATAATCATTCTGATAATGTCTGTTTCTGTAAAACAAGGGGTGATATTCTCAACAGCAATGGAGGATGTGTTTCCCCCTTGTTCCACACCTACCCTAGCATGAACTGTCACTTGTAATGTTGACGTTAGCTATTCTGACAAATGTGAGGTGAAAACTCAGAATAGTTTTGACTTACATTTCTCTGTAACATTTAGTTAAGTGTTTTTTGGGCGTTTGAGAAAAGACCTAAAGTAGAACTAAACATGAGTGGGAAAAAAGTCAATGAAATAATTCCTAATGATATTCTGTTATAATCATATACTGGTTCAAGAACAACCATCATCAAAGAGACTTCATCTGGTGTATGATGGGAGCAGATAAAATGGCCCAAACCAAACATTAGGCAGAACTCAGAGAATTCTACAGAAAAGGAAAAATAAGGACTATAAGAGCCATGGATGCTCAGAACAACCATAGAACATGATCTACAGAATGAACTTAAGTAGGCCTCATAGGGTCTCAACGAAAATGTAAAGAAAATCATGGAGTTTACACGGATGTGTGTTTAGTCCGCTGCATACATGTTGTGCTTGTTTGTTCTGGGGTTTTTGTACGTCTCCTAACAATAAGAATGAGGGTGTTTCTGATCCTTTTGTCTGCTCTTAGAATCCTTTTCCTCTTATTGGGGTTGCCTTTTCCAGTTGTGATATGGAGACTTGATGTGTAGTTTTATAACATATTGTCATATTTGTTTGCTTGATATCAATGGAGGCATAGCCTTTTCTGAAGGGAAATGAACAAACAGTGGATCTGTGAAAGAGGAGAGGCTCGGGACTGGAAGGAGTGAAGAGAAGAGAGGCTGTGGTAAGGAAGTATAGTATGAGAGAAAAGCAATTAAAACAAGAAAAGGAATAATAAAAGAATCAAAAAATAATAATAATGGGAGATTTGACCTCCAAATGGGAGAATACAACCAAATATGCTGCTTCGACCTTGTTAAAATTACGTACCTGCTGAGCTTTCACCTGTAACATTGTTGCTTCTTCTCAATTTACTAGTATCTTTCCAATTTAGTGTGCAATAATTGACTATTACAGGTTCTTTGGGTCTTCATTTGCCCGTAAGTTCCCTAGTGCAGAGTTATAATTATATTATTACGTTCATGTGTAGGCATTTTTCTTTAATCTATATTATAAGAATTAAATTATCAGATGCAGCCAAGTCCCTAAGCATATAAAGTTAATGTTTTACTGTTCTTATGATTGCTATATATTGCTTTGTCGAGAAAATATGGAATTCCATTATTAAAACACAAAGATAATCCCTGTGTAAAATTTTATATCTGAAAAAATAATTTTGTTGGTGCCATTGTTGATCTGATATGTTTTTATTTCTATGGTGATTTAACATATGATTTAACATATACTACTAATAAAAGATCTAGTTATGATAATCAGGAATCAAGAATATACAAAAAATGAGACATTCTTTATTTCCACAGATGTATGTGTGACAGATAAATTTCCATCTAATTTCTATAAACAGTTACTACCTCCAAGATTATTTTGCTTCTAATCAATATATAATCAGGAGTGAAAGAAAATGAAGAGATAATTAGTGTGGATCCTCACCTAAATTTCAAACCATACAGAGGCCGTACAGGCCGGCTCAACATGGCATGGTTTTTAGGTACGAGGGCGCTCTCCACATAGCCTAAGACAGGGTGCCCTGTGATCTGCTTACTTTAATCCTACTAGATACCTTTTATTTGAGAAGCTCTAAGAAAGTAATGCTACTCATAAGGCACCCCTCTGTTCCCAGGAGAGGTTAATTGCTTCACCAGTCGAGAGGAGGGTCTCTCCTTGTCCCAGTCCCCTCTCCTTTAGATCTGACACCATGGTTGACTCTGTCTTGGTGCCCTCCACCTATAACTACTTGCCTTTATATAAGAAAGGAGGAATATGTTGGGAGCCGTTTCCCCCCCTAAAGATTGTTACAGAAACCATCACCTTGGGGAGCCTGCAGGGAACCCCAAACCCATAATTATGTTAAGAATAGTCCTATTGGCAAAACCTGCCCCACACCCAATTAGCTATTCGCTAATTGCTAACGATAGCGGAACTGCCTTAAATTCCAGCTATCCAGGGAACTAGGTGTGGCAACTCCTGACTTCTTGGCCTACCTGACCGGATGTAGGTTACGTGACTGGGACCACGCGGCCAGATTCCATGCTCCTGTGCCCTGCTCCCCAAGCCCTCATTCAGGGGGTATATAAGTTGTTACCCTGTCCCTAATAAACGGAGGCTTTGACAAAAATAAATAAATAAATAAATAAATAAATAAATAAATAAATAAATAAATAAAAGAAAAAAAAAAAAGAAAAAAAAATTATCCAGCACTCGAACTGGGGATTAAAAATGGTTGTGAGCCACCGTGTGTGTTCTGGGGACTAAACCTGGGTCCCCTGGAAGAGTAGCCAGTACTTTCAACTGCTGAGCCATCTCTCTGTCCCCTTGAAAGTTGCTTCTTCCTAATAAAGCATAGCTATTTATGGCTTTAAAAAAAAAAATTAACTCTTAAAGGGACAGGAGATGAATCAACTGTTAAAACAGTTCATTACTCTTGTAGGGGAAACAAGTAAGATTCTTAGCACAGAAGGCAGCTCCCAACAGTCTGTGACTCAAGCGCTGTGGAGAACCAATTCCTCTTCCCTCCATAGCAGTCTGCAATAGCATTCATATCTACATGTAAAAACACACACATAATACATATACACATACAGACACAAAACACACAGTGAGAAAGAGTGATGTGCACATACACACACTTAAAAATAAATATATTTTTTAAAAAAATTCTAAAGAATCACTTAGAATTTCTACCTACACGTTTTAATGACATATCACATACTAAGTTTTATAGCTAGTTAAATCAATTCTTATAAAATGATGAAGTATTAAGGGATTAAAGACGAGGAGAGCTTCTGTCAAATGTTTTAAGTCCTTTAAAGTATTTTAGGTATTTTGATGATGTGCTCCCGTCCTTCTAGATTGTTTTGTTATTAAATAGAAACTGTATAAAAATAAGTGATCTTAAAACTAACCATCATAGTATTTTATGGACAATCTAATTTTAATGTTTTTTTCAAATCTAATAAAAAAAGTTGTCCTTACTTTCACATTTGCATAATAGAAATTGATTTTTCTTCTAAGATTACCTCATTTTTGCTTTTATTCTTCTTTAATAACATTGGGAAAAACTGACCATGGAATTGTGTTAGAGTAGTGATGAAAATTAATCCAGACTAACAATAATATAGGTTGTACTTTCAAACTTAATCTTACTTGCTTTTTTTCAGACTTATTCTAGTGTTTAAAGGCAATTTAAATTTAAGATACCTTTATTTCCTCTTCGTTCCATGTTTGATAATTGTTATTGTTTTGTTTTTCTCAAATTATATTTGTTCCTCTGTGAATGTCAGACTCCAGGCAAGGAACCCATGCATCAGATTTTATGTTATTCAACATCAAAATAAAAGTTTTATTTAAAATGTTTTTTCTTAGAACTGAAGAAATGGCTCTTTGAATAAGAGTACTTACTTCTTTTGCAGAGGATCCGGGTTTGATTTCCTCCACCAAGAGGAACACTCATTAATGTCTGAAACTCCAGTTCCAAGGGATCCGATGCTCTCTTCTTCCCTCCAGCATTAGGAACAACATATAATACACAGACATACAGGCAAGTCACGCCTACATAAACAAACAAACAAACAAATAGAAAATTAGATAATGTTTTTTTCTTGCATTTTGAACTCGTATAATGTAGAAAATTTAGGGATAGCTATTCCTCACAATTTTTCATTTAAAACTTCACAGTTTGCAATGTTTTATATCTTATCCACATTACTAATGAAATTAATTGAATTTTTCTTCCCAAAATTTTACTCATGTCTCAGAAAAATTAAAACTTTTCAAATCTCAACATCATCATCACCATCATCAACATTATAGGATTTTACATGTTTTTTACTAATTAGCCCTCGATAGCTTCAAAATAAAGTGACCTTTGCTGTCTCAGCCTTGGAAGTTTTAGGTTTGTATACCTTATTATATATTTATCATAGTTTGTTTGCTCATGTGCATCTTCTTTTTTCATATATTTTAAGAATAAGTAGGTTTGGGCGCTGGGACAGGGTCCGAATTGGGAGGGCATTCGGGAGGGTGGTGGCTCCTTTGTCTAGGTGGCCGGCCTGCACCAAGCGGGCCCAGCCCTTTGTTCGCGGGACGCCCAGGCAGCGGGGAGATCGGATCCAGGTGCCAGGAGAGACATCACTGGGCAGATCAAGCTCAGCAGGACGGACCTTGCTTCCACACTGAAGAGATACACCCAGAGGCTCAGTCACAGCAAAAACTGGACCAAGACACCAGGCCTCTCTTGGCTTCATTTGAAAGAGGAGATGGGAAGGCGCCAATGCAAGAATTCCTCCAACAACCTGAAAGGCAACATGACATCACCAGAACCCAGGGATCCCGAAATAAGAAGAAGTGTACACCCTACTCCAGAAGAAGTAGAAGAAATCGACCCAAAAGTGAATTTTTTGAAAATAATAGAAGACCTTAAACAGGAGGTGAAAAACTGCCATAAACAATTAGAGATTACAAACAAAAAGGTAGAGGAAATGAATAAATCGCTCAAAGATACCCAAGAAAACCAAGAGAAACAAGAAAATGCAATCAAACAGGTAAGGGAAATGGTTCAAGACCTGAAGAATGAAATGGAAGTAATGAAGAAAACACAAACCGAGGGAAGGTTGGAGATGGAAAATCTGGGTAAACGAACAGGAACTACAGAGACAAGTACTACCAACAGATTACAAGAGTTAGAAGAAAGAATGTCAGACACTGAAGATACCATAGAGAAAATTAACACACTGATCAAAGAAAACAGCAAAACCAACAAATTCTCATCACAAAACATTCAGGAAATATGGGACACAATAAAAAGACCAAACCTAAGAATAATTGGGATACAAGAAGGAGAAGAAGTACAGCTCAATGGTTCAGAAAATATATTTAATAAAATTATAGAAGAAAACTTTCCCAGCCTAAAGAAAGATATTCCTTTGAAGGTTCAAGAAGCATACAGAACACCGAATAGACTGGACCAGAAAAAAACATCTCCTCGCCACATAATAATCAGAACACAAAACATCCAGAATAAAGAAAGAATATTAAGAGCTGCAAAGGAAAAAGGTCAATACTTTTAATACTTATAAAGGTAAACCTATCAGACTTACTCCTGACTACTCTATGGAAACCATGAAAGCCAGAAGGTCCTGGATAGATGTACTGCAGAAGCTAAGAGAACATGGATGCAAGCCCAGACTACTATACCCAGCCAAGCTTTCGTTCACTATAAATGGAGAAAACAAAATTTTCCAGGATAAAAACAAATTTAAACAATACGTAGCCACAAATCCAGCTTTACAGAAAGTAATAGAAGGAAAATCACAAACCAAGGAGACCAACAATGACCACAATAACTCAAACTTCTAGACACCCTTTACCAGCGCAACTAAAAGAAAGCAAACACACAAACCCTATGACTAAAAAAGTGACCAGAGTTAGCAACCACTGGTCATTAATATCCCTTAATGTCAATGGACTCAACTCACCTATAAAAAGACACAGGCTAAGAGATTGGATACGCAAACAGGATCCAACATTCTGCTGTTTACAAGAAACACACCTCAACCACAAAGATAGGCACCTACTTAGAGTAAAGGGATGGGAAAAGGTTTATCAAGCAAATGGACCTAAGAAACAAGCTGGTGTGGCCATACTAATTTCTAACAAAGTTGACTTCAAACTTAAATCAATCAGAAGAGATGGAGAGGGATATTTTATACTCATAACAGGAACAATTGATCAGGATGAGGTCTCAATCCTGAATATCTATGCCCCTAATATAAAAGCACCCACATATGTAAAAGAAACATTACTAAAACTCAAAGACGCCATCAAACCGCACACACTAATAGTGGGAGATCTCAACACGCCTCTTTCACCAATGGACAGGTCAATCAGACAGAAACCTAACAGAGAAATAAGAGAATTAATGGAGGTATTGAATCAAATGGACTTAACAGACATCTATAGAACATTCCACCCAAATAGGAAAGAATATACCTTCTTCTCTGCAGCTCATGGAACCTTCTCGAAAATTGACCACATCCTCGGTAACAAAGCAAACTTCCACAGTTACAAAAAAATATCCATAACCACCTGTGTCTTATCAGATCACCACGGACTAAAGTTAGAATTCAACAACAATGCTACCCCCAGAAAGCCTGCAAACTCATGGAAACTGAATAGTCAACTATTGACCCACACCTGGATTAAAGAAGAAATAAAGAAAGAAATTAAAGTCTTCCTTGAATTCAATGAAAATAAAGAATCAACATACTCAAACTTATGGGACACTTTGAAAGCAGTCCTAAGGGGAAAGTTCATAGCCCTTAGTGCCCACTTAAAGAAAACAGAGAAAGCATACATTGGAGACTTAACAGCCCACCTGAAAGCTCTAGAAAAAAAAAGAAGCAGACTCACCTAGGAGGAGTAGAAGACTGGAAATAGTCAAACTGAGGGCTGAAATCAACAAAATAGAAACACAGAAAACAATCCAAAGAATCAATGAAACAAAAAGCTGGTTCCTGGAGAAAATCAACAAAATTGATAAACCCCTATCTAAACTAATCAAACGGCAGAGAGAGAATTTGCAAATTAATAAGATCAGAAATGAAAAGGGGGACATAACCACAGACATAGAGGAAATTCAGAGAATCATTAGATCTTACTACAAAAGCCTGTATGCCACAAAACTGGAAAATGTAAAAGAAATGGACACTTTTTTAGAAAAATACCATATACCAAAGTTAAATCAGGACCAGGTGAGCAATCTAAATAGACCTGTCAGTCGCGAAGAATTAGAAGCTGTTATCAAAAACCTCCCTACCAAAAAAAGCCCAGGACCAGACGGTTTCAATGCGGAATTCTACCAGAATTTCCAAGAAGAACTAATACCTATACTCCTTAAGGTATTTCACAATATAGAAACAGAAGAGTCATTGCCAAATTCCTTTTATGAAGCTACCATCACTCTGATACCAAAACCACACAAAGACTCAACCAAGAAAGAGAATTACAGGCCAATCTCACTCATGAACATCGACGCAAAAATCCTCAACAAAATACTGGCGAACCGTATCCAAGAATACATTAGAAACATTATCCATTATGATCAAGTAGGCTTCATACCAGAGATGCAAGGCTGGTTCAACATACGAAAATCTATCAATGTAATCCATCATATAAATAAACTGAAAGAAAAAAACCATATGATCATTTCATTAGATGCTGAAAAAGCTTTTGACAAAATTCAACATCCCTTTATGATAAAAGTCTTGGAGAGATTAGGGATACAAGGGTCATACTTAAATATAATAAAAGCTATTTACAGCAAACCGACAGCTAACATCAAATTAAACGGAGAGAAACTCAAAGCCATCCCACTTAAATCAGGAACACGACAAGGCTGTCCACTCTCTCCATACCTCTTCAATATAGTGCTTGAAGTTTTAGCAATAGCAATAAGACAACATAAGGGGATCAAGGGGATTCGAATTGGAAAGGAAGAAGTTAAACTTTCGGTATTTGCAGATGATATGATAGTATACATAAGCGACCCCAAAAACTCCATCAAAGAACTCCTACAGCTGATAAACACCTTTAGTAATGTGGCCGGATACAAGATCAACTCCAAAAAATCAATCGCCCTCCTATACACAAAGGATATGGAAGCAGAGAGGGAAATCAGAGAAGCATCACCTTTCACGATAGCCACAAACAGCATAAAATATCTCGGGGTAACTCTAACCAAAGAAGTGAAGGATCTATTTGACAAGAACTTTAAGGCATTGAAGAAAGAAATTGAAGAGGATACCAGAAAATGGAAGGATCTCCCTTGCTCTTGGATTGGGAGGATCAACATAGTAAAAATGGCAATCCTACCAAAGGCAATTTATAGATTCAATGCAATCCCCATCAAGATCCCATTAAAATTCTTCACTGATCTTGAAAGGACAATAATCAACTTTATATGGAATAACAAAAAACCCAGGATAGCCAAAACAATCTTGTACAATAAAGGTACTTCTGGAGGCATTACCATCCCTGACTTTAAACTCTACTATAGAGCTACAGTAATGAAAACAGTGTGGTATTGGCATAAAAATAGAGAAGTCGACCAATGGAATCGTGTAGAAGACCCGGATCTTAACCCACAAACCTATGAACACCTCATTTTCGATAAAGGTGCTAAAAGTATACAATGGAAGAAAGAAAGCATCTTCAACAAATGGTGCTGGCACAACTGGATGTCAACCTGTAGAAGAAAGAAAATTGACCCATATCTATCACCATGCACAAAACTCAAGTCCAAATGGATCAAAGACCTCAATATCAATCTGAACACACTGAACCTGATAGAAGAGAAAGTGGGAAGTAGCCTACAACAGATGGGCACAGGCGATCGCTTCCTAGGTATAACCCCAGCAGCACAGTCATTAAGGGCAACATTGAATAAATGGGACCTACTGAAACTGAGAAGCTTCTGTAAAGCAAAAGACACTGTCACTAAGACAAAAAGGGAACCCACTGACTGGGAGAAGATCTTCACCAACCCCGCAACAGACAAAGGTCTGATCTCCAAAATATATAAAGAACTCAAGAAACTAGACTTTAAAATGCTAATTAACCCTATTAAAAAATGGGGCACTGATCTGAAGAGAGAATTCTCAACAGAAGAAGTTCAAATGGCCAAAAGGCACTTAAGGTCATGCTCAGCCTCCTTAGCGATCAGGGAAATGCAAATCAAAACAACATTGAGATATCACCTTACACCTGTCAGAATGGCTAAAATCAAAAACACTAATGATAGCCTTTGCTGGAGAGGCTGTGGAGAAAGGGGTACCCTCATCCATTGCTGGTGGGAATGCAAACTTGTGCAACCACTTTGGAAAGCAGTGTGGCGGTTTCTCAGGAAATTTGGGATCAACCTACCCATGGACCCAGCAATGCCACTCTTGGGAATATACCCACGAGATGCCCGATCATATGACAAGGATATTTGTTCAACTATGTTCATAGCAGCATTATTTGTAATAGCCGGAACCTGGAAACAACCTAGATGCCCTTCAATGGAAGAATGGATGAAGAAAGTATGGAATATATATACATTAGAATACTACTCAGCGGTAAAAAACAATGACTTCGCGAATTTTGCATGCAAATGGATGGAAATAGAAAACACTATCCTGAGTGAGGTAACCCAGACCCAAAAGGATGAACATGGGATGTACTCACTCATAATTGGTTTCTAGAGATAAATAAAGGTCAGTGAGTCTATAATTTGATATCCTAAAGAAACTAAATAAGAAGGTGAACCGAAAGAAAAACATATAGCTATCCTCCTGGTTATGGGAAGTAGACCAGATTGCCGGGCAAAAATTTGGGATCTTGGGGGTGTGGTGGGAGGGGGGTGAGGGGAGAAGGGGAGAGAAATGTGAGAAGGGGAGGATGGGGGGAACCTGGGGAAACGGGATGTTTGGGATAAAGGAAGGTTGGTTAGGGGAGCAGAGAAGCACACATCTTAATTAAGGGAGCCATCTTAGAATAGAAAAATAAAATAAAATAAAAAAAAACAGTTTCCAATAGAGAGAGCTTAAAGCTGCCTAACAGGTACTCAAACAGGTAAAATATAAATCAACAGGTAAAGTATACAATAATCAACAAATACAGTATATTAATTATAATGCAGCTATGGCAAGTGTGCATATTAAATATAAAACTTATTCTACAACATTTTTATGAAAAAATGCTGTTTATGGCAAAATCTTCTCAAGTTTTGCCAATTAAGATATTAAACTCTTAATTTAAACCAGTAGCCTGTCTGGTACAAAAGGGCAGGATAAAAGCTAAAAAATGGCTTGATCCCCAGATGATTATTGCTACAATTCACACAACTGTATTTTGCTAATGTTATAGCAAAAAAAATCCCTTAAAGGATTTTATGCTAAATTTTACAAATGGCTCTTCCAATGGAGGAACTGCATATATGGCTAATAATAATAAAAAAATATTATGGAGCATAATAAGGCTCCTTGTAAGCAGCTTATGAAACTTGCAAGTAGATCCAGATGCAAACGGATCTGACATGATAACACCAAGCTGACCTTTGCTAGGGCAAGGTGGAAAAGCCCTTGCAATGCATTATGAAAAAACCCGACCTATATATATTTGGGGTCGAGGATATGTTTATGCTTTTTTCACAGAAAGAAAATAAAAGCTGGGCCTGATGTCGAGGCTGCGCTGCGGACACAGAGGAGTTCCTGAGGCGATTGCAGAGAGGTCCTTAGTCTGGCTTTTCTTGCCCCCCAAGGAGAGGAGTCCCTGATAACAGAACCTGCTGCTCCACTCTACAGGGTGTCAATTCTGCCTCCTGAGTCCAGGGAGACCCGGCTGAGATAATGCCAGAATGTGCTTCAGATAGCTGAATCCAGCTCACCTCACCCAGGAATCCCACCGGCCCTGAAGCACAAGTGCTAAACTGCTTCTGCAGCTTGAACTCTGGTCTGCTTTGGAGCTGAGATGCAGACTGGACATCAGACTGTTTTAATCTTTGGGACACAGAACTCAGTTTAATTAAAATACTAACCTCTTCACTTAAGAAGGGGAAAGATTGGGGTTCCTGTGACTGTTGCTCAGAGTCTGGAAATGGTGGTATTTGACAACAATGTATGTCATTGTACTCTTACTGAAATTGATCTAATGATATTTGTAACTGCTTATAGATGTTGGGAAAGGTTTGACACATGCTGTAAAGTGTTTGGGTTTAATGCATATGTTAAGAATTTTAGATTTTGATCCCTTTTTCACCTCCCTAATTGATGACAGGCAAGCACACGTAACTTTTTGTGGAGTAGGCATTTAGGAAGGAGGACATACCATGGGCCAGACTAAAAGGTGAATACTGGGTTTGGAAGGTGCCCCTTTCTTCTTGTCTGGAGATGGAGTTATTGGTGCCAAAATTATATCATATCTTTTGTTTAAGGAGCACCTCACAGATTTTTCATTAATGATAGATACAGGGGCCCAATGACGGGAGTTAGTGTGGATCCTCACCTAAATTTCAAACCATACAGAGGCCGTACAGGCCGGCTCAACATGGCATGGTTTTTAGGTACGAGGGCGCTCTCCACATAGCCTAAGACAGGGTGCCCTGTGATCTGCTTACTTTAATCCTACTAGATACCTTTTATTTGAGAAGCTCTAAGAAAGTAATGCTACTCATAAGGCACCCCTCTGTTCCCAGGAGAGGTTAATTGCTTCACCAGTCGAGAGGAGGGTCTCTCCTTGTCCCAGTCCCCTCTCCTTTAGATCTGACACCATGGTTGACTCTGTCTTGGTGCCCTCCACCTATAACTACTTGCCTTTATATAAGAAAGGAGGAATATGTTGGGAGCCGTTTCCCCCCTAAAGATTGTTACAGAAACCATCACCTTGGGGAGCCTGCAGGGAACCCCAAACCCACAATTATGTTAAGAATAGTCCTATTGGCAAAACCTGCCCCACACCCAATTAGCTATTCGCTAATTGCTAACGAACCTAATCTGATAGCGGAACTGCCTTAAATTCCAGCTATCCAGGGAACTAGGTGTGGCAACTCCTGACTTCTTGGCCTACCTGACCGGATGTAGGTTACGTGACTGGGACCACGCGGCCAGATTCCATGCTCCTGTGCCCTACTCCCCAAGCCCTCATTCAGGGGGTATATAAGTCGTTACCCTGTCCCTAATAAACGGAGGCTTTGACAAAAAAAAAAAAAAGAAAAAAAAAAAAGGTTAACAACTGAACTATCACTTATACCAGTTAGGGGAGAGACAATCAGTTTTCTACGATGAGTGACACTGAGCATGTCAACTAATTTTGGGCAAGCCTCATGTTCAGGAGTAATTGACCAACAACATATAGTTGGACTCCACAGGATTTTGTCTGTGCTTTATTTGGTTACAAGTTGGGCTTTTTGTTTGTTTTCAATCTTTTTTTCTTTCTTTTCTTGGTATGACTTTCTTGTTTCTAAGTTTTGGAAGATTTTATTGTTGTACAGGATTTTTGCTTCTTGTTAAAGAAAGAACTTAAAGTTGGGTGGGCAGGGATGGGGAAAAGATCTGAAGGGACTTGAGGGAGAGGAAGAATATGATCAAAGTGTATTTGAATTTGAAAATTGTTTTAAATAATGGAAAACATAATAAATTAATTAAAAAAAAAAAGACTTATATAACCATTTATTATAAACTTTATTAACTTGAATATTTTGCTCTATATTAGGTAGTTTTCATCACTTTTATAATGCTGTTAAAATTTGTTTCATAGGCAGAAACATTTCATAGTGTATCTCATGACTTTCTTTTGTAATTACTGACATAAAATACTTGTTTTTTTTCTCCTTGAATCAAAAGCTGGAGGGATGAATGTAAATGTATGTGTGTACTGTGGCATGGTGACAGGAGTGTGTGTGACTTCCAAGTGTTGTTATTTTCTTGCAATTTAACTAAAATAAAATATATAATATACATTGACATTATAATTACTTAAAGTATAAGTATAAAATTTAATGCCATGTATTAAATGAAAAAAAAAAAAAGAATAAGTAATGAATGTAAGCATGTAAACATTGAATTACCGATATCTACTTCAAAAGTTCTTAATGCTCAGTCTCCAGCTATAATCCCACATGACTCTTTGGGTGGGGATTAATTCCTTCACATTGCCACATAGTCATCCTGCAAAGAAATCCCTGTAGATACAAAACTTTCTTCTTTAAAAATCTTTAAGCCTTCTTATTTATCTATACCGTGAACTGCTTCTAATTTGATTTTTTCTGTACAATAAAATTGTATCCCGGCTAACATAAAATTTCTGATATTGCTTTAATATTTCTAGTGAATTATAGAACCTTTATAGTACTGTATAGAGACATTGAGATTTATAGTTAGTTCTGAAAAGGGATGGGCTTTGTTTTTTTGTTTGTTTGTTTTTTGTTGTCGTTGTTGTTTTTTTACAATGGAGATAGTTACCAGAAAAGAAGATAGAGAAATACTGTTTCTTGATACTTAGCAGTTTTCCTTGCCTTATTTGTTGTAAGAATAATTTGTAGTGAAATTAGATCATTTGAGTATCAGCCAAGAGTGATACAGCTGGTTTTTACTCTAACAAGCATTGAATTTTATTTTGCTTTTCCCTTTTCCTCTTGTTTTTTCACTGAAATGCTCACATCATTAACTGTCGTTTGTTTTATTGATCATGGACGTTCTGATCCGGGTAAGCTGAAATGATAAAGAAATTTTAATATAGGTATCTTCTCGCATATCACCATAGAGTCTTCGTCTGGTGATGGATGGAGATAGAGACAAAGTCCCTCATCAGAGCAAAGCACTGAGTCTCCAAGGTCCAGTTGAAGAGAAGGAGGGAGAAGATGAACAAGGAAGTCTGGACCGCGAGGAGTGGCTTTACCCACTGAGACAGTGTGCCTGTTCTAATGGAAGCTCACCAAATTCAGCTGGAGCGGGACTGAATGCAATCAAACCGGACTCTCTGATTGTGGCTGAAAATGGGGGCTGACTGAGAAGCCATTGATAAAGACACTGGGACTTGTTTCTACTGCATTTACTGGCTTTTTGGGATGAAAAGCTTCTTAGGCCTGGATGGGGGAAGGGAGCTTGGACTTCCCACAAGGCAGGATTCCCTGCCCTCTCTTAAGGTGGGAGGGGGAGAGAGGAGGGTGGCGGGAGAGGGAGGGGAATGGGAGGACTGGAGTAAGTGTAAATTTTTGAATGGAAAAATAAATAAGAAAAAAGAAAACAAAAGAAAGAAATTTTAATTTACATTTTCCTAATGACTACAAATGTTTCTTTATGTGTTTCTCCATCATTTGTGAATTGACTCTTTAGTTTGTACCTCCTTTTTAAAAAAAAAATTATTTGTGTTCTTGTTCTTTTTAAAGTTTATTTCTTTATATCTTCTATACATTAAACCTCTAACATTTGTATAATTGATAAAGACATTTTCTCATTGTGAATCCAGACCTTGACCCAAACTTTAAAGGAGCTTTTAATCTTCTTGAGATCCTATAATTTAATGGTCAGTCTTAGTGCCTGAGCTATCATTGTCCTGTTGACAGTCTTTTCCTGTGCCAATGAGTTCGTGCTGATTTTCTAAGTTCTCTTCTATTAGCTCAAGGATATCTGAACTTAGGTTGAGGTTCTTGATCAGTTTTCTGTCAAGTTTGGTGCAGGGTGATAAATATAGATGTGTTTTTATTCTCCTATACTTACTTATTCATAAAGTTTGACCAGCACCATTTATTTTAGATTTTTTTTCTGCAGTCTGTATTTTTAGCATCTTTGTCAAGAATCAGATATCCATAGGTGTGGCCTACTGCATATGTCTTCAATCTAATGGAGTTATAATTGTGAATAAAACAGGATTTAACTACATCAAAATGAGAAGCCTTATTGTAAAATCTCTATTGCAAAGAGGACTTATTCAGAAAGTGCTGGTCCACAAAAAGGTCTTGGATTATGTGGAGAGCCTCTTACTAAGGAACTATATTCTCAAACTGTTTTTCATCACTTTTCTGCCCTTAACTGTTTAATTTTTAACATTTGTTCCTTCACTTGAAGTACTTCATGCTTACTTTCTATGAGATATATAAATATATCTGTGGTGGATATATATCTTATAATTGTATTCTATATTTTTATTTGTTTTTATTAATATTATAAGAACTTAAAAAACTAGAAAATGTAAGAAAGAGTCTACAAAAATTTAGAAAATTTCTTCTTTTGATAAACTTTTTAAGCTAGTGCCATATCATTATCAAAAACACTTCTTACAAAATGTAAATCACACTTTAAAAAATGATTTTGTATGTACGTATGCTTCAGACCCACAGAAGTTAGATAAAGGGAAGTGTTATATGGTGAAGTATGGGCCACCCTGGAAAGGGTGAAAGAAAGTTTCTGTGGGTGGTCTGTCCGTGGAGTGTTGATGGGAGAGGGAGAAATCAGATGGAGGGCAAGGAATAATGGAGTAAGTACATGGGGAGACAGCAGGAATTGGAATGGGGCAGTGTGGAAACCAAGTGTAGTGGATTCTTCCTGGAATCTGTGAGGATGATCCTAGGGAAGAAGACTAGAAAATGAGGAAACAATCGAAATTAGCCAACAGTTGTAGTCAGGCAAGACTTAAAATCGTGGAACTGATACACTTTTGATTGAGTTGCTGGCCGAGGTGATCCCATAGTAATCCCTAAACAACCTAGGTTGAATGAAGAACAGAAGTTCACCCACTAAAAACTGGCAGCCCAGTCCCGTCGCTGAGGATAAAATCCACGCAGATCTTTGAATGTAGAGAACTCAAGGGGGTTGTTGGTGCAGGCTTAGGTCCTTTGGCACAAGAGCATGTTCTGCGGGCTACAGAAAGCGAAACCTGGTCACCAACCGAGGCATAAACTTCTGCACCTACTATAAGTCCTGGCAGTAAGATCTTCTGGGGCAATTGTGGAGCAGAACTTGTTGGAGGTCAATCACCGTCTGATTTAACTTGAGACTCACTCCACAAGAGCGCGTCCACACATTGTAAGGACATGGAAAATAAACTTTGCTTGATCAGAAGCTGGTTAAGGCATCATGAGCTACTAGAAAACAGGAACCTCTGCAAAAGTTTAAACCACAAAATGTTCCTAGCAGCTAGCCACCTATGGACACCCAGCTTTGTGGTCTAGACAGAAGCAGGAGTAACTGCTAGCAGGGATGGCAGGGGGGACATCCACAGAAGCAGAAGCAGCCGCTTAAAGGGAGAAGAGAGTATGCAGAAGTAGTCTACACCCTGTGTCTAGCAAAACCGGCCCCCTTGACCCTGAGTAAACCTGGCTTGCAGTTTAAATATGTCAACCCCAAATGAGAAACAGGAGTTCTTTCCACTTTGAGCTCCCAGCTATCTGGTTTGAATTATGCACGAAGAAATAAGCCTTGCTTTTATCCCAGGCTTTTTCAGATCCAGGCCAGGTGGCCTTGGTGAGTTCGCAATAGAACATCCCCATTGTCTCAGTGTGTGGGTGCACCCCTCGCGGTCCTGAGTTCCTTGCTCGTGCTCTCTCTTCTTCTGCTCCTGATTTGGACCTTGAGATTTCAGTCCGGTGCTCCAATGTGGGTCTCTGTCTCCTTTCACCGCCTGATGAAGGTTAATATTCAGGAGGATGCCTATATGTTTTTCTTTGGGTTCTCCTTATTTAGCTTCTCTAGGATCACTAATTATAGGCTCAATGTCCTTTTTTTATGGCTAGAAACTAAATATGAGTGAGTACATCCCATGTTCCTCTTTTTGGGTCTGGTGGGGAAGAGACAGAAATCTTTCATAAATAAATAAATTAAAAATAAAAAAAAGAAATAATCCTTGCTTTTGTATTCTGGACTTGACTGGATTCCGGTGGTCTCCTGGGGGTCTCAACTTGGGCACAACAGCATGACACTACTTGGATGGCAAGAAACCAAAAACTGAATATCCCAGAGACCTAGGGATAGAGCCAAACACAACTGGTCAAATAGGAAAACAAAACAAAACAAACATGAAACTATCTCTAATAATATTAGGATTTCCTTGTATTTTACTTATGGGTGGGTGTCTTCTCCAGGTATCATCAGAGAAGATTCTTCAGAAAACAGATGGGAGAAGATGCAGAGATCCACATTCAGATTTTATGCTGAGAGAATTTAAATTGTAGGTCTCCAATCAGGCAACCATATTTGAGGACAGAGAGGAAAGACTGTGTAAGTCAGAGGGAATAGAGATCACCAGGAGAACATGGTCCACAAAATCAACTAAGCACGACTCACAGGAGATTGCAACCACAAGCAGGCAACCAAGCTGGATCTGCACCAGGTCCTCTGCAATATTTTCATTGTATGCTTGTTGTTTGTGCGAGACTGCTAACAGTACAAACAGGTGTTTCTCTGACTCTTTGCCTGTTCTTGAGTCCTTCTTTCAACTATTGGTGTGGCTGGCTAGTCAAGCTTTCTTCATCTTGTCTTATTTTATCTTGTTTTCTCCTGTTTGGCTGTCTTCTCCTGGAGCCTTTTCTTTTACAGAAGAGGAAATGAAGGGAGATGAGTAGTTGGGAGAAGTATATGGAGGGGAAACTATGTTTGAGATGTATTATATGAGAGAAGAATATAATTTCATTAAAAACATTTTGTACGTGTATGTTGTTTATCTGGTATGTATGTATATGTACATATTAAAACATTTATTTAACTATATTGGTCTATTTTATGGATTAAGGATATACATTTTAAATATATGGAAATATTTTTATTATTTGTATTTAACATTATACTTGGATAAATTAAATGATGAAATATGAGAGCAATATACCCTTTTTGGTAATTTTTATTTTTTCTTTTCTTTCCAAAATTATGCTATAATTATATCATTTCTTCAATTTTTTAAAAAATACTCTGGTATACCCTTCTTTGATCTCTGTCCAATTCATGCTTTCTTTTTCACTAATCAGTTTTAATGCCTGCACAAATATGTGTGTATTTATGTATGTATTTGTGCAAGTTTGTGTTTCTAAATACAGATACATTCCTAAATACAACCTATTTAATCTGTATAATGTTTCTTGTATGTATGCTTTGTAGGCTGACAATTTGGTATTTGGTAACTAATTTATGTGCTCCTCCATGAAAATGAATATGCTTCTCACTCTCATTATGCTATAGTTGCCTGCAGTTTTTATGCAAGGTTGAGAATTTACAACATTCCCTGTCCACTTTGGCTTGTCCACTGGCAACGTAATTGTTCAGCTTATTTAGCAAATTTCTTTGTACTTAATTTAAGGACAAGTTGTTGACTTTATGTACTCATGAAAAGCTAATAAAGGACCATTTCCTCTGAGACCTATATGAATATGGAAGAATGAATCAACACTAGTTAATTTTAAAGCCAGAAGAATATGAAATATTTTAAAGGAATTACTCATTAGGTCAATATTAAAAAATTGAATTGGAAAATACTCTCAAGTGACTGAAAATCAATTAATGTATTAAATGGGCTCTAAAGTTCACTTAACATATTTCTGTGAAGTTAAAGTCAACATAAACAGTCTCTACTACTCTCTATGAAGCTATACAATGGAGCAATGAATGTTTATTCATTCTTTGTTTATTCAATGAAGCAATGAAGCAGTGTTTCTCGGTCCTTTTACTTAGTTGCTTGGATGAGAGCCATTGTCACAGAGAGATGACTATACATGTGAAAGCAACAGTTTAATGTAAAATAAGACTGGTAAGCAGTGAATGAAGTGGAGGAAACTCTGCTATGTCTCTTTTATCATTAAACTTTGTATTTCCCACTTAACCAATCAATCAAACGACTTTAGAGAATTTCAGCATTGCATCCCAGTTACATGGAATGCATTCTACTAATAAAAAATGCAGTTTGATTTCCTTGAAAGTAAAATTAAATTCTCATAATATCAATAGTCCAATTCATCCATTTAATAACTTTTATACTAGAAAACAGATAAAATGGAAAACTTTCTAATCTACATTTCCAATAGTAATTTGTATTCATCAGCTGCAGGTATTTAAACAGCAAAAGAGTTAATGAAGCACTGGTGACTGAGTACCTATTGCTATGTTCCTTGTTATTTTTCTTCTTAACCTTAATGAGATGTAATTACACTCATTCATATTTAGTCTTTAACATGCTCCATTATAACACAAAACAGCAACATATAGCAGGATGAACACAAAACTTACTGCAGATATGTAAATGAGAAGATGCTGAGCTATTGAAGAGCCTGAAGATATTAACATCTGTGTGAACGAAACAGCCATTTCACAACCCAGTGGACCTTAAACACAGCAGACATTGAAATCTGTTCAGTACATGGAGTGGATTTTTAAATATGTTCAATTATTGCTTGTCTCCCAGCTGCTGTCTGAACATGACTTTAGTAATATTAGAAACCCTGCTCTGACATCCCTGGCATATAAAAAACGTGTCCTTGATTAATAGTTACCACAAGACTAAATAGCCATTTTAAATTCATAAGTATGAATTAGAATTACGCGATTCTTAAAATTGTTCCTAAGGGGTGAAGGGGTTGGAATGTATTTACGGAGAAGCTGAAGTGGAAGAAGAATGACTTTTGACAACTTTGTTTTTGTTACTATGTGCTACTTGGTTTGAGTATGAATGGCCAATATGTCTTATATCATGCGGATAAATGTCAAAATGAAATCATTCCATCAGTTTTAGACAGATTCTTGGAAACCTAAATCACTGTAACTAGCAAGTGGTCATTTATAAGAAGTAAATACTAGTAAAAGACCATGTAGGACCAATGATGTAGCTAAATTAGTAGAGAGCTTACCCGGCACATATTATGTCAGGCTTCCACTCCTAGATCTAAAATTTAAATAGATTATATATATGACAATTTTAACTCTATAAAAGAAATTATTTTAATATAAAATATTTTTGTTTATTTTGACTATGTCTGTAGTATGTTCATGAATAAAATTGTTATTTTTTAAAAAATGAGAAAAAAGTATATTTTGGAAGTAAACAAGTACTGATTTATCTATATAAACTAAAATACCTCCTGTGATGTAGCAGGATACAAGATCAACTAAAAAAAATCAGTAGCCCTCTTATATGCACATGATAAAGAAGCTGAGAGGTAAATCAGAGAAACCTTACCTTTTACAATAGCCACAAAAAAACATAAAATATTTTGGGGTAAAACTAACCAAAGAAATGAAAGACCTATTCGAAAAGAACTTTAAGTCTTTGAAGAAAGAAATAGAAGAAGATACCAGAAAATGAAAAGATCTCCCATGCTCTTGGATAGGTAAGATCATCTTAGTAAAAATGGCAATCCTACCAAAAACAATCTATAGATTCAATGCAATTCCATCACAATACCAACACAATTCTTCACAGACCTTGAAAAAGCAATAATCAACTTCATATGGAAAAAAAAAATCAGGATAGCCAAAACAACCCTATACAATAAAGGAACTTCTGGAGAAATCAGAGCTACAGTAATGAAAACTTTGGTACTGGGATAAAAACAGTGAAGAAGACCCGGATATTAATCCACACACCTATGACCACTAATTTTTGACAAAGAAGCTAAAATTTTACAATGGAACAAAAAGAAAGCATTTTCAACAAATGGTGCTGGCATAACAGGATGTCCACATGTAGAAGAATGAAAATAGATCCATATCTATCCTCATGCACAAAACTCAAGTCCAAATGGATTAAAGACCTCAATATAAATCTGAACACAATGAACCTGATAGAAGAGAAAGAGGGAAGTAGTCTTCAATGCATGGGGACAGGAGACCACTTCCTAAATATAACTCCAGTAACACAGACACTGAGAACAATAAATAAGTGGAACCTCCTTGGAGTAAGGGGAAAACTCATCCATTGCTGGTGGGAATGTAAACTCGTACAACTACTTTGGAAATCAGTGTGGCGGTTTCTCAGAAATTGGAAAGCAATCTACCTCAGGAATGAGCAACATCACTCTTGGGTATATACCCAAAAGATGTTTAATAATACTACAAAGGCAATTGTTCATCTATTTTCATAGCAGAATTATTTGTAATAGTCAGAACCTGGAAACAACCTAGATGTCCCTCAACTGAAAAATGGATGAAGAACTGAAAGAAAATGTGGCACATTTACACATTAGAGTACTACTCAGCTGTAAAAACAATGACAGCTTGAATTTTGCATGCAAATGGATGGAAGTAGGAAACACTATCCTGAGTGAGGTAACCGAGACCCAAAAAGATGAATATGGTATGTAGTCACACATAAGTAGACACTAACTATAAACAAAGAATATTGAGCCTAGAGTTCATGGTCCTCGAGAAGCTAAGTAATAAGTTGAACCCTAGGTAAACATATATAGATCCACCTGGAAAGTTGAAATAGACAGGATCATTTGACAAAATTTGTTTTATTTCTTATGCTCCAAAAAGACATTAACACCTAATATTACAAATATGTGAATGTTTCTATTTTAAAATAATTTAAATAATGATTTTAATACTTTATGGCTGAATAAAAACTTTAAATTGAATTTTAGCAAATTTCAGACATAATTAAATATTAATTCAATATCAATTTTAATATTAAATGATTACTATCATTTCAATTAAGTTCATTATATGTAACTTCTGCTATTCAATATTTTTCTACAACATGAATGTGACATATGTTCTATCTTTAGATAATTGAATTGTAAAGGAATTCTATGTAATAAGCTATAAGGACTCAGGATGAGTAAAATAAAAAATAATCTTTAAGGTTCTTTGGCTCCATATTGACTTCAATGACTGGGGTAAACTTAGACACAGTGGGGAAGAGAGTTTGCATCTAACACATTCACATTCTGTCTGTGCTTATCATATCCTGTCAGTGAATGAGCACTGTGGATCTAATTCCTTCAAAAGCTTCACCGGTTTTCAGCATTACACCACAAGTTATCTTTATGACTCCCGAGGCATTTTTATAATGCCATTTCTTGGCCTTTAAGAGATTCATATTTTTATTTCTTCTGTGTGAAAGGGCTGTGGATTGATATGTAAAATAAGTCAGAGTTAATTAGGAGAACTAAATTCCGGGAAGCTGGTACAAGTAACTAAGAATTTGAAGGGTATTTTGTTAAAAATAAAATTTGAGGCTTCAACAACTTTGTTTTCCCTAAGGTTTTGAAAATATGTAGCGAAGTGTGTAACACAGAGTCTCCAACATTTTTAACAAGTCAACCGTAATGATCATTTATTTGAATCAGTAAGTTACTGACTGTCAAAGGTCAGTCCTGTCAAATAGCACAGGAAACATTTTTCTCAGAGGAGAGTTCAGCACTTTGTAGTTATTTCATCTGTTACTGTCGCATTCTAGCAAAAGTGCTTTTCAGTTATAGCCCTGTTCATTTGGTTTGTGAAATCCATGAGATAGTATCTTAAAACACATGCATGTTTTTCAAAACAAGGAGACATTCATTCATAAAATTATTATCATTGTTTGTTTTAGAAAGTAATTCTTAGCCATTCATTTACCACAATCTTTTATAATCATTTCAGGTTTAGAAAACAATCTTTATAATTTATAAATTACAAAGGTAAATGAAGAGGGACATAAAAGCCTTCCTTTTCAAGGCAATTACTTGAAGTGCAATATGATAAAAGTATATGGACAGAAAAGCATAGAAAAGGAAACGTATGTGGCTGAGATAGACAACATTCTGGGGCACTTTCCTTATGAATCAGATGACCAGAGGAGATCTTGTTGAAAACAAAAGGAGCTGAGGGTGGATTGGAGTGCATGTATTTGTGGTAACAGTACAACAAGGAAAACTGAAGAGATACTGAGACTGAAACATGCCTGGAAATTTTTCTCTACTGACCTTATTAAAATAGTTGAATGAATAATCTAACTAGTTAACATAAAAATAGCTTCTTCTAGTAAATTATAGGTATATAAATAAGAAATCTAGCATGAGCATTCTCTACTGAATCTCTAAAGCTTCGTGGGATATTACTCAATTAACAGAAATCACTTTAAGTAAGTAATTACAGATAAGCTAGAATTTTTATATGGAATGAAAATATTCTATTAAGTGAATTCAAATTATTTCATGGAAGACGATGGACAGGAGAGAAGAGAACTTTTACCAACAATGTCAGGGATAACAGGTAACTGCTATCAAATTTTTTGAAAAATGCTTTAATGATGAAAATCACTTAATCTGTGCTTTATAGCAGACAAAAGAAAAATTATATGGAATAATCCACATTGAGAAATTTCCCTTTTAATATACAAAATATGACATTAATACTTTTAAAGATAATATTAAAAGTTGTATAAAATGACCTAACCAAGCGTTGGAAGCTCTACACAGTGGCTGAATACATTTATTATGTATCAGTAGAAGAAACTCTTCATCAATTTAATTTGTGAACAACTCAACATACAAGACTACTATTTTTTTTTTTTCGGTTTTTCGAGACAGGGTTTCTCTGTAGCTTTGGTGCCTGTCCCGGAACTAGCTCTTGTAGACCAGGCTGGCCTCGAACTCACAGAGATCCGCCTGCCTCTGCCTCCCGAGTGCTGGGATTAAAGGCATGCACCACAACCACCCAGCTACAAGACTACTATTTTATATCAGTATGCATTCTAAAAAATAAATACCTGTTTTCCTTATTTTATTAATCAGTTCTATGTGAGTCATTCCATTTACATAATGAAACAAAATTTTACGAAATGAATATTCAAAAATTCAAGGAAACAAGGAGATATAATTTTAGTTTGACTGAATCCTTAATATGTTTTCCAATTTTATGCATTGAACATACAGACACAATGAATTCTTTAACAACTTCCTTATCATTTTCTTTTTCCCTAACAAAATATGCTTAGATAGAGATAATGAAAAGTAACTCTAACTTCTGACCTATTCCAGTAACTTTTAAAGGACCTAAAAACCTCTTTAACTTTCACTTTTATTCACTGGAAAAATGATTTAATCTTCAATTTGCATTGTTTATATATTTAATGCCACACTCATGTCAGCAAACCAACTTTACGGAATAATTTTCAAAAAGTCCTTTAAAGTTGCATTGATGTTGATGAACATTTCCATCATAAGATGACATTTTTTAGTTTGACACAATGTGCTCACAGTTTGCTGTGCTCCACTGAAAGTAATGTCTTCACATGTGATTCACTCACTGTTGGAATTAAATCTACAGAAATTTTAGGCTTTATTACTATAAATAAATTATAGAAGCATGAATACAAACATACTGTACCTATACAGAATAGAATGTATACTTGTATATCATACGTTTTCATCACATATTTTATGTACTGATTGTAATGATTTTAATAAAATGCTATGGTAATCTTTAATTTTACTGATATTAATGTGTTCTTGTTATCTTATGGTGGCTATATTTTTGTTAAAATTCCTTCATTGTTAGTGGGTTTCTATTTTGATATTTTTAAAGCATTTTCATAAGCATTGTTGACTTCATCTTTTTTTTTTCTACTATTCAACTTCCTAGTGAAAAATGAAAGAATTAAAACAAACCGCAAATTTAGTTGGAAAAGAAAAGCTCTATGTGCTTTCAAATGTGTTCTTAGTGATTTCAGCATCACTCATCTGGAATCCCATTTTTCCTTTTTTTTTTTTTTTGAGAAAAGGAAAAAAATATTCCCGCCTCCTCCCAGCCTCCCATTTCCCTCCCCCTCCTCCCACCCTTCTTCCCCTCCCCCCCCACTCCTCTCCCCTTCCCTCTCCAGTCCAAAGAGCAATCAGGGTTCCCTGCCCTATGGAAAGTCCAAGGTCCTCCCCCTCCGTCCATGTCTAGGAAGGTGAACATCCAAACTGGCTAGGCTCCCACAAAGCCAGAACATGAAGTAGGATCAAAACCCTGTGCCATTGTCCTTGGCTTCTCATCAGCCCTCATTGTTCGCCATGTTCAGAGAGTCCGGTTTTATCCCATGCTTTTTCAGTCACAGTCCTTCTGGCCTTGGTGAGCTCCCAATAGATCACCCCCACTGTCTCTGTGGGTGGGTGCACCTCTCGTGGTCCCGACTTCTTTGCTCATGTTCTCCCTCCTTCTGCTCCTCATTGGGACCTTGGGAGCTCAGTCTGGTGCTCCAGTATGGGTCTCTGTCTCTATCTCCATCCATCACCAGATGAAGTTTCTATGGTGATATGCAAGATATTCGTCAGTATTGCTATTCTGTAAAGCAAAGGACACTGTCACTAAGACAAAAAGGCAACCTTTTTTTTCTTTTGTATGACGATTATTGGTTATTTGACAGCTTTTCCAAATACCTGAAATTTTCATAATTTTGTTTTTTTCACAATTTAGTGATACTCCAATGAGTAAATTAATCACTTTAGTTATATATTTATCAATTGATAGGCATCTTAGTTGGTTAATTTTCCCAGATATTGAGAGTTGAAACACAATGAGAATGGGTGTGCAAACATTTCAACAGGAGAAATTTCTAAGCAAAGTAACAAAAGCCTGCTATTTTTTAGAGAGTTTTATAAATGTGATTTACTGATATTTATCTACCTCAACCCTTCACAGATTCATTTTCTCTACCATACCCACCTTACATTACATCTTAATTAGATTTGCTGTTTTTACTCTTCTAAGACAAAAATATGCGGCTCAAATATTCTTAGATATGACTTTCTAGGAGAGATTGTTCAGTTTCCCACAGGTAGCACTCATAGAGATAAAAGTCTCCTCTACAACAGCTAATGATTACCAACACATCCACAGCTGTGAGTGGTTGAAAACAGAGACTACTCTTTCATTTTCCAGGCACCCAGACCTGAATAATCGCACAAACCTATATTAATTATAAAACTCTTTGGCCAATGGATTAGGGGCATTCCTAGCTAGATTTTACATCTTAAATTAATACATTGATACTTTAATATTTTACCACAAGGCCCATGGTTTATTACCTCACATCTCCCTTCATAGGTGACTACATGGCATCTGCCTGACCCCACCTTCTTTCTCCCTGTATTCAGTTTATTTTACCCACCTAGTTATATTCTGCCCTGTCATAGGTCAAACCATCTTCTTTATTAACCAATGGTAATAAAGCATTTTCGTAGCATTGAGAGGGGAATCCCACATCATCTACAAGTGGTATTTCTTGCATAGCTCCAATTTCCACATAAGAATCTAGTCTTGTTTGGCCTTACACAGATTTTGGACATTTGTACACTGTGAATTCCTATTTTCAGCTGTATGTCTCGAAGATAATGTGTCCTTATATACATACACTTACATGACTGTTACATTCTTCTCACCCTGTCTTCTACAGTGATCCTAGAGCTTGAGGTATAGGAGTGAAGTATATATGCTTCATTTGCATTTGAACATTCTGCAATCTCTTATTCTCTATACAATAGTCAGTTGTAGATTTCTAGAGTAGTCTCCAAGTACTGCAAAAAGTTACTTCTCAGATGAGAGATAAGAGCTCCATTTTTCCTGAGGTACGGAGTCATTTTAACTCTATTTTTATTTGTCAGCATAACAATTATACTATCACCCTTGTGCCTATGATCTGACTAGCCACAGGTTTTGACCTTATAGTGATGCCTGGTACAGGTTTTATTTTTTTGGAGTGTGTCTTATTCAACCAGAATGTCATTGGTTACTCTATTGATGTTAAAGCTTCTATTGAACCAATGAGCCTGTCTTACCAAGCCATGTATTAGTAAACCTGCCAACATTCATAACTGAATGTGGTTCAATGATTGCTGTTTTCCTCTTGTAGCTTACATAAGCTTAATTGATGCAATTTTAGTCTTTCCATTATATACTTGCTTTCATACATTTCCTTATCCTTTTTAATATTCTTATTTTTAAATGTTAAAACTTTCCTTTTAGAAGGCTTACCATAAGAAAATGTTCAACATCCTTAGTCATCAGAGAAATGCAAATCAAAACAACTCTGAAATTCCATCTTATACCTTTAAGAATGGCCGAGAACAAAAACACTGATGACAACTTATGCTGAAGAGGTTGTGAGGTAAAGGGAACAATCCTGCATTGCTGGTGGGAGTGCAAGCTGGTTCAGCCACTTTGGATGTCATTGTGGCAGATTTCTCAGAAAATTAGGAAACAACCTTCCTCAAGACCCTGTACTATACCACCTTTGGGTATATATCCAAAGAATGCTCAATCATACCATAAGGACATGTGTTCAAGTATGTTCATAGCAGCATTGTTTGTCATAGCCAGAACCCGAAAACAACGTAAATTCCCCTCTACCAAAGAATGGATTAAAAAAAATGTGGTACATTTACACAATGACATCTTGAATTTTGCAGGAAAATAGATGAAGCCAGAAAACATCATTTTGAGTGAGGTAACCCAAACACAGACAGACAAATATAGTATGTACTCACTCATAAGTGGTTCTTAAATATAAAGCAAAGAAAAACAGCCCACACATCACAATCACAGAGATCCTAGACAACAATGAGCAACAATGAGGACACTAAGAGAGACTTACATGAATCTAATCTACATGGGAAGTAGAAAAATAAAAGATCTCCTGAGTAAATTGGGAGCATGGGAACCTTAGGAGAGGGTTGAAGGGGAGGGGGGAGGCAGGGAGGGGAACAGAGAAAATATAGAGCTCAATAAAAAATCAATTAAAAAAAGAACAAGTAAATTATATTAAACAGTAGTTGGCAGTGCAAAAAAAAAAGGCTAAGTGATTAGCTGATTTACTTCCACAACTTTCATGGCTAGTCGAAACAACTAATTTGCAGTTTCAAATCTGTATTTTATTATGAAAAATGTATTGTTTTTGTGCTTTAAAATCCTACATTTCTTGTATTACCCTCTAATTCACTTCATTTCCAATTTATCAAATGTCTTGTTACCTTCACAGTTTTACATTAAAAAGGCTGTATCAATTCACTTGCAAATAAAAATAAGAAAATTAGGTATATAAAAATAAAGAATATAATTTATCTTAATTCAGTATATTCAAAGTCAATGTGCCTATACTTATTTCTTTATTTTCTTTTTTTGTTGTTTGTTTTATTAATTTATTTATTTATTATAGATTTCTGCCTCCTCCCCGCCACCACCTCCCATTTCCTCCCCCTAGCCCAATCAAGTCCCCCTCCCTCATCAGCCCAAAGAGCAATCAGGGTTCTCTGCCCTGTGGGAAGTCCAAGGACCTCCATCCAGGTCTAGTAAGGTGAGCATCCAAACTGCCTAGGCTCCCACAAAGCCAGTACATGTAGTAGGATCAAAAACCCATTGCCATTGTTCTTGAGTTCTCAGTAGTCCTCATTGTCCTCTATGTTCAGCAAGTCGGGGTTTATCCCAGGCTTTTTCAGACCCAGTCCAGCTGGCCTTGGTGAGTTCCCGATAGAACATCCCCATTGTCTCAGTGTGAGGGTGCACCCCTCACGGTCCTGAGCTCCTTGCTTGTGCTCTCTCTCCTTCTGCTCCTGATTTGGACCTTGAGATTTCAGTCTGGTGCTCCAATGTGGGTCTCTGTCTCTGTCTCCTTTCATCGCCTGATGAAGGTTAATACTCAGGAGGATGCCTATATGTTTTTCTTTGGATTCTCCTTCTTATTTAGCTTCTCTAGGATCACTAATTATAGGCTCAATGTCCTTTATTTATGGCTAGAAACCAAAGAGCAGAATATCATGGTCCATCATATTAAAAACAACAAATGAACAAACGAACAACAACAAAAAAACCCTTTCCATAACTAGAACTAAGTAAATAATTTACTTTTCCAAAGGGGTATAATGTTAAGATAAACATATTGTTTAAGTATCTTCACTTACATATACAAAGAAATGACTAGAATAACTTATTTGCTTGTAGTTATTGAAAAATACTCTTGCGATATAGGATTAGTTATTGGTTTTGACATCACAAATACCTTTAGAAAATGTAATCCCTTGATTATAGTACTTAAATTTAAATAGAATCAATCCTTTTAGTACAACTAATTAGTTCAGAGTAGTAAATTGCTAATCCGCTCAAAGATTAAAGATGAATTATAAAGCCACAGGACTTTTAAAGATTTCTCCTGTGGGTAACATGTTAGTCCTGTAGTATAAGCAAAATTATGTTAAAATAATAGACAATGGTTATTATGGGGAGTGTATTGTTCCAGTCAGAAATTTGTTTCAGTGCAATATTTTGGAAGTCTTGACCTGTTGTGGATCCTTCTGAAGAATGATCCTTTTGCTGCTCACGGTAGTAGATAAGGTAATAGAAAATGGAGATTTGATTTAATGCCAAATTTGTATAATACAAACTTGTAAAACATCAGATGGATATCACAGAGAGCAGGCTCAGATTAAATTCATTTTGAATCTTTGTTTTGAAAATTTCTGTAGAACAAGTCCATATGGGTAAGATAAAAAGCTGCATTTTTATAGAACTATCATTATTTTCTTTATCGTCATAACATTTATGAGGACAAATGTGAGACTTCTGGACTGTTTATATGAGCTTTTTCTGGATGGAAGAGTGTTATTATAAAAACTGACAGCTGGCCCACACTCAGTTCGATTCAGTTCAAAAAATATTCACTGAATGCCAAATGAACGCATAGGGCCTATTATTTGAAGAAATAATTTGATGAATAAGATACACAATGATAAACAAGTACTTACAATTTTCTTTCAAAGAGATGACAGATATTTATATATGTATAATTATATATAATGTGATATATATAGGATATATGATGTACAATAACAGATAATAAAGAATGTTGAATTTTTATGCAAGATATGAACCAATATAAATGGAGTATCTTTGTGGTTTGTCATTTAACTTTCTGATTACAATCTGGGACTTAGAATATTATCTGTAACATTCACAGAAAAGCGTTTACAACTATGACCTTATAAAAATAGCAATAAGTACATAGTTTAAAATGATAGGCTGTGTTGTTTAAGAAGTCTGCAACAAGAACTTGAAGTTTTCCTGTTTTAACAGTGGTAGAAAGGCATGGTGTAACGGTGGGCACTTGTGCAAGTTGCCATGGAAACTCCGTGAAGTGGCACTTCACCCCAACTTAAAGAATAAACAACAAAGTTTTAGGAATGTTAAAGAAGATAATGTATGACCCAAACAACAAATATAATTTAGTTAAAAATCTCACTAAAAGAAACCTGGAGTTAAAGAACGCTAAAACAAGTAAAATCTTTTAACTCCTGTAAATAACACTGCAGAACAGTTGGGAGAAAAGGCAAGATCTTAGAAACATTTACTAGGACTGTGTACATTTCACAAAGGAGAATACAACCTAAGTAGTAGAAAAAGCATATTTAGATTTTTTTGTTTAAAATAAGACATTAACTCAATTTCATTAACATCGTTACTATATAGGATTGTTACTATCTAGAGATCCATTGAGCATTGCTATAAATGCTTACTTTCTGTATTTGTTGATATTATGAGTTGAATATTGTTTACAATATTTATGGTACTGAAATACTTAGATTGATCTTGTCACTAAGTTCTTTATTTTATCATAATAATGTCATTAATTTTTAAGAAGCTAACTCATTTCATGACTTTTTACTACTTAGATGTTTCTGAGTTTATTTTTGTTGTTTTTAATATTCTCTACATTTGTGCTTTATAAATGGAAGCTTTTTAATAAAATTTAGGCAATATTTTTCTCTTGGATATGACTATATATTCTCAATAACTAATATATTTTTGGATATTTTATTGTAACAATGGTTAGAATTTTTCTTGGCCAAATGCCTTATAATTTATATAATTTATGTTTTAATATGACATTTAGAAACATTTTTACCAACATTTTCAGAACCTATATGACAAGGTCATGGTGAGGTCATGGTCAGTCTCAAGTGCTATTCATTTTAAAACAATTGTTGTGCAAATTTCACTCTATTTAAATGCAAGAGCATGAACTCAAAGTCAGTTTGCCATATTCTAATTGTAAATTCTCTAAATGGTTCATTTTAGATAACCCTATCATATCGTTCTACAGTCTAGTCTGTGTTTGATAAAAAGAAACAGTGGAAAGTCTTTGACTTTATCATCATTGAAAGCAGAATTCTGTATCATCTTCAGTCACCGAAATTTGAACAGTTTGAATTGGGTGTTTTTGTCACTACTTAGGTCAATGGAGTCCTATAGAGATTTTCTGATGTAATTTTCTAAAACTGGTTCAAAAGTGCAAAAGAGCCTTTACTTAGTAAGATGGAGAATTTACTAAATTTTTATGCTAACTAATGCAATATTTAACCATAGAAAAATCATCATCATCTAAAGAAGTATTAATCTTTTAGAGAGGTTTTGTGAGTGACTGTTTATCTTGACATTGACTATTGATATTGCTCACTGCTAAAAGTACAACCTCCCATGCACTTGATAGAGAGATGATATTTATTTTATTCTTTCTAGTTTTAAAAGGAATGCAGCCACTGCTAACAATTGACCATAACTTCAGATCAGATATAGGGCCTATTGTTCTTAAGATAATACTTCTATAAAAATATTACCCACAATAATCTGGTGATGATTAGATGGCTATTTTATTTTTTAATAATTAAGAATATTTGTCACAAAAATAGTTATGGTAATCTTTCACCACTTTACACCGCAAAAATTGTGGATTTTTTGATACACACTTAAAAATATATTAAGAAAAATCTCAACTCGATATGTGCATGGTTGTCTATCCCCAGCCAATTGGCTAAGAAACTCTATAAGGAACCTCTTCAATGTCCATCATTCTCTGGAAGTAGGTTGGTGCTACCAGGAGCAAATATGTCTCAATGTGATGAAAAGTCCTCAGTTTATTAATTACAACACTGTTTGGCCAATAGCTTAAGCATATTTCTAGCTAACACTTACATCTTACGTTAACCTTGCCCGGTGCTTGGCATTTCAGTCTCTGTGAGCCCATGTTATCCCTGCTCAGTTAATTTGGTGGACCATGTGCTCCTGGTTCCCTCCATTCCTTTTACTCCTCCAATATGAGTGGGAACATTCTGGAATTTGCCAACACATACAGTATAAGTAAGAATTATCTATGTACATAAGAGTGTTTTAAGAACAAATAGAGAGTAAAGTCTGTATTCTCTCATTACTTCAACTAGTCTACCTTTGACTAGTAGTCATATCAAATTTATTGTGTAAGCACATAATTCAAATTAAGAGAGTCAGATGTAACCTGTCTTTAAAAAACATTTAAATCTCAGATAAGTTAAAGTCTGGAGGCATAAGATTTGGCTTAATCACTTTGCTAGAAACAAATAAAAAAAATGAGAAAAATACATTCAAAATATAAAGTCCCATGAATCCACAAGGATATCTTCAAAAACAGATGGAAACAGAGGCAGAGACCCACATCAGAGCACTACTCTTAGCTCCCAAGGTTCAGTTGAAGAATAGAAGGAATGAGAATATGAGCAAAGAGGTCAAAACCATGAAAGGTTCTTCCACTAAAACTGTTTATCTGAGCTAATAGGAGCTCACCAATTCCAGCTGGACTGGGAAGCAAAAACATTGGACCAAATTAGTCCCTCTGATTGTGGTTGACAGATGTATGGCTGGGGCAGACTGAGGTGTCACTGGCAGTGGCACTGGGATTTATTTTTACTGCATGTGCTCGCTTTTTGGGATCCTGTTCTCTTTGGATGTATACCTTGCTCAACCTAGATATAGTAGGAAGGACCTTGAACCTTCCACAAAGCAATGTGCCTTACCCTCTCTGAAGATTAGATGGGGAGATGGGGTGGGAGGGTGTGTGGAGGGAATGGAGGAAAGGAGGGAGTGGGAATTTGTATTTGTATTTTTAAATATAATAAATAAAAATTAAAGAATATTAAGTCATTGAAAAATCATTTCCAAATTGTCAAGTATTACAGCCATAAAAGTCATGAGAAATTTAGGTAATAAAAAGTGGAGGTCATATGAACCTTAGGATAAAAACAATAAGAAAGAAAATATTTTTTGGCAGAAAGAAATGGAAGAATAAACAAAAAGATAATGTCACAGGTACATGAGGGACATATCAGCATGTGGCTACATTAAAAATATTGTGAGAAAAAACTGTGGCAAAAATGTTAAGTACATGTGGAAATAAGATATTCAGTGAAACAGGATTCTCAAATTATGGGTACAATGGTGAACTTTTTAATAAATGATGGTCAAGCATAACAATGTATTTATTTTCAAAACAGTTTGGTAAGATCATTGACTTTGAAGACAATTACCTGGGAAAGATTTATATGTGCCACTAAATTTTATCAATAATATGGTAATGATGTATTTTCTTATGTCTATAAGCCACTTTTGACAAATCCTTCCACAAATACTACAAAAGAGAAGAGATAACTCAAACTGGACACTATTAAAACAAATTTGGGAAAAATTTTAAATTATGGATAGTGATAGGTTGTGAGGACAAAATATCGAAGAATAGCCTTATTATTGTGTTTTTTTTTCTTTTTTATTTGTTGTATTCCTCTACTCCAACACAGATCTTACTCCTATATGGAATGGTACATAGTGTTTTGAATTTAATTCAAAGAAAAGTTTATGTCCTTGAGACATACATTCTTGGATTATAAACATAGGGAGAGGCTAGGATAAGATTAATATAATAGGAAGAGACAAGCGTTGAAGAGTCACAGATTTTCTATGTTGAGGGTTAACAATAAAGAGTGTGGGTTAAGGTCAATAGCTAGCTTCAGAGTAAGAGTGTCTTCAAAGTTTATTCAAGCGTTGCATAGTTAAGGGCATTTTTCTATTACCAAAAGTAGAAAATCATACACAAATACTATAATGTAAAAATCCAAAAGCGTAAGAATAAAATAGATAAAAAGAGAGCTGAACAGGAAATGGAGAATTACTTAAAAAATCAGAAATAATGGTTTCAAATTGTCATTTATATAATCTCAAATAACAGATTTCCACAGCACAACCCTGTAGAGATAATCCAAATGTAATTTTTGAAGCTTAAATATATCTTTGACTGCAATTTTTTTTAAATCACCTTTTGGCATATAAGATAAAAATGGGAAATTAATTAATTCCCCAGACAATGTTCTATTTTCGAGATTTGTATTAATATTCCAAAGTGAATTTTAAAATCCCAACTGAAATAAAATATGAAAAATTGGTACTCTCTGGTCAATTAATGCTATAAAATATAAATTTATAAATTCAAATGAAGCAAATTGAAGGTAGCCACACATATTAAGCTTATAATTGTGAGAGAACAAATTAAATGCAACATTGCATTTTGAATGAAGCCTTACACACAATATGATATACTATCCATATATTGAGCAATAAATAAATAGGAATGCAAATTTATTTTAGGAAACTTCAGACATTGAAATGGAAAAATTCAACATAATGTTTATACTTAACTACAAATTATGACTAATGGATTAACTCTCCCCTTGTAAAGAAAGTTTTGTTGATTATCATGGGTTTCAAAATATAAAAATAATTATGAATATAATATATTTATATTCAAGAAATTGTAATTTGGGGGATTTATTTTTACAATATCATCTATAAATAGTTTATTTATGAGTACATTTTATGAATAAAGATTGCTATGTGCTTTTACAAAAGAAATGACAAGCTTTTAAAAAGTTTGTTAGTGTATGTAATAGTAGTCTGCAATATATAAATATAACTTTCTGATGAGATTTATTCTTGCAATTTATTGTGCAAGTGAAAATTTTCATAACTGCAATAGGAAGTCTTAAAATATCATGAGCAAATCAAATTTTGTTTTTGTTTAGTTTGTTCCATTAATGAGTTCTGTGGCAGAATAAATTTAATTATACTTTTTAAATATAGAAATATCATACTGCCCAAAGAACACCACCAACCAAACCATAGCCCACACTTCACATTATCGTACTCCAAAATGTTTAAATTTACATAGGCATCCATTTAAGGCAATGTAAATGAAACTAGTAAAGACTAAAATAAAACATGTACAAAATTAATTGACCTAGGCAAGAAAATATTGCATGAGTTGCTTTAAATTGTGCTTATACACTTCAAAATTATTTCTTACAATATGAATATTCAGCTAATTCAAAATCAATAGTCCTATATTCTACTCCAGTGTATGCATAAAAGTTCCTCTTAGTTTTTATAAAGTAGAGAGTCATTTAGAATTACTGTCATATATTCTTAAATGGTGGTAGTAGATATTACCTTATTTTGAAAGCTAACAGTTATATGTGAGTATCATTCAGCCTCCAAATTCAGATTTAGATTCATTGACTATGTTTATATCTTTTTTTTATTTCATATGGAGCACTTAGTAATCATGTGAAAGCACATTTTCCAAGTACTAAGAACATTCAAAACCAATCTCTTGAAGATCTGGTGACCGGAGTGTGTATAATTAATATGTTAAATATTTATTTTGAAAACAAATCTTGCCAATGTCTTCCATCAATGAGTTAGATTTCAAAATAGATTCTATTTTTTAATTTTTATTTAATTTTGTATTTTTATGTATATGTCTGTTTTGCATGCATGCATACTGGTGTGGCACCATGAGTAGGGATCATGGTGGCCAGGATATGGTGTTGATTTCCCTGAAATGGATGTGTCAATTTGGGGGCTTTGTTTCACGTTTCTGAGAGAAGACCTCCCTATATATCCCAGGCAACAATCCAATTGTCAAGCCTCGGGTTCTCTAGCTCTGTGATTACAGACTAGCGCAACCATGCTGGAATAAAGTTTTTGCTTAGGACTATGGAATATATTTCTGCCAGGGGCCAGTCCCAGCTGTGACCAGGTCTCAGAGATGAGGCCAGGAGGGTGAGGGAATGAGTGAGCTAGAACATTATTGGTAGAAAGAACTTCTGTGACTGATTACCTACGAGTGTTTCTTTATTTATACAAAATTGAATAATCACGGAGAGATTGATTTTGTTCCAAAACATAGGTTATATCATTATTGTTTCCTGGTATGTGTTTAAATTTTTTCTCTTGGAAATATAGGATCATAAAGTTTATCATCTTTGATAATCCATGATAGAACAGTTATTTTTATAATCATTTTCCCACAAGTTTAGTATCATTGGCATAGTTAATTTTATAATCACTTTTATTCATCAATCCATTACCTAATTTTTAAGTATCTAGAGACATATTTAGGTTGCCTAGGTTGCCAGATTTTTTTTTTTCTTTTGGTTTTTCGAGACAGGGTTTCTCTGTGGTTTTGGAGCCTGTCCTGGAACTAGCTCTTGTAGACCAGGCTGGTCTCTCTCGAACTCACAGAGATCCGCCTGCCTCTGCCTCCCGAGTGCTGGGATTAAAGGTGTGCGCCACCACCGCCAGGCTATAGGTTGCCAGATTTTAAGGCTTTAAGAATGCAAGACAGAAAAAATTCTCACAGTCAGTCCAGGCAGATTGCCAAGTCCCAGTGTATTGATAACTTTCAGGGTTCATAGTGCCCAAGAAAATTTCTCAGGCCAAAGTTGCTGCAGTTATTATACCATTTCTGGAATAATCTAATGTTTGCATTTATATCTTTATAGAATTTATTTATATGTCTAAGCCTGACAATTCTTTCGGTCTTTGTTCATATGATACCACAGTGCCTTTGCATGAGGCAATGTTTATATGAAAGAGAGATCCTGACATCTCTTTCTTTTACTCTTTTTTTCTGTTTCATTTTTGCCCATCAACGTAAGTTTCTGTGTATGGTAGAAGTAACTATAGCCAGTCAAACTTTGCTGCCTTCATATGCTAGGCAATCACCTGAGCCTATTCCGATTATCTTGTTCATGAGTAAGTACAGGAGTAGGCGTTTCAACAATATTTCAGATTCCAATAGAGAGTTCTTTGGTATTTTTATGTGTGCCATAACCTTCAGTGCTTCAGAAGACCTTCAAGTGAATAAGGATATCTACCCAAAAGTGGAAAGAATAGCATGCTAAATACTTTCCTGTGGAAGCTTAGAAGCAATACTCCTGGGAGAAGGCATAAATGATTCATAAGAAATTTTCCAATAATTTAATAATAGGCTGGGCGGTGGTGGCGCACGCCTTTAATCCCAGCACTTGGGAGGCAGAATCAGGCGGATCTCTGTGAGTTCGAGACCAGCCTGGTCTACAAGAGCTAGTTCCAGGACAGGCTCCAAAACCACAGAGAAACCCTGTCTCGAAAAACAAAAACAAAACAAACAAACAAAACAAAACAAAAATATAGAAATAGTAAAAGCCACTCTGAAGAAGGAAGTTTAATTCCATACTCTCAGCATTGAGAAATAGATGGTTATTTATTTAGGGGTAGACCCACAAATCAGAATCCTCTGCTTGAACGGATATTAGAAACTGAAATCCTCAACCAGAATAGAGAGGTCGGAAAAGAGGCCAGAAGGCATGCTCTACATCAGCGAATATGGTATAAGAGGCCACGCCCCAGTGGGCAGGTAACCATTGGCTATAAGGCTTCCTACAGCTCCCCTCCAAGCATGCAACATATGGACATCAAAACACAAAGTGACACAGCGGCCATTGTAAGGCTCAGGTTTGCTGGTTCATGGTTTAGCAGCTTACCTGGC
Organism: Microtus obscurus; assembly: GCA_963919715.1. Taxonomy (NCBI): domain Eukaryota; kingdom Metazoa; phylum Chordata; class Mammalia; order Rodentia; family Cricetidae; genus Microtus; species Microtus obscurus. Next base: position 5,331,756 of record CAWTZC010000789.1, on the reverse strand, counting down.
TTTATAACTTTTGCTTTTCCAATCAGATATTATAACTTTTGCTTTTCCTATCAGATATTGGCATGCCATGTTTCTTTGTTTTTAACTTTTCTTAAATGTATTAATCAGCTAGAAATAAAACCTGAAAATCACTTATTTCATTTTAATGTTCTTATTTATAATTAGTAACATTCATTAAATAAATTATGTTGCTCAATTCATTTTATTATAAGCAGAATTTATTCCAATATCTTCATTATTTTATTTTTCACATTTTGCTTGTTAGAATGCAGCTCAAGAAATAATTAGCCTACATGTCTCCCACATTTTTTTGTTAATCTTTCTTATGGTCTTGCTGAATTGTATGATGTGATGATTCACAAATTACATTCCTAACAGTGATTATGATTATGTTCAGGTTATTAATTACTTTTTAAAGTTCTTCTCTCATACAATACATATAATTAAAACCAGTCTCCCCGCCTTCCACTTTTCCGTGTTACCTTCCCCACTTTCTCTCTCTCCCAAATCCAATCCTCTTCAGCCATTCATTCTAAGGCTCACAAATAAAAATATCCATTATTCTTAGTAATTCTGTTTTCTTTTTTTATCTTTTTTTTCTTTTTTTAAATTTATTTATTTATTAAAGATTTCTGTCTCTTCCCCACCCGCCGCCTCCCATTTCCCTCCCCTCCCCCAATCAAGTCCCCCTCCCTCGTCAGCCCAAAGAGCAAAATCTAGGTCAACGAGCAGAGCCTAGAGAAACAAGCATAATCAATAGAATACAAGAGATAGGAGAAGAAGGAGAGAGTGATTCTGTTTTCTTATCCTATCCCTGCTACGTTTCCCTTTTTATTTATAAAATCTATGAAATCTGCTTTCACTCTTTCCTTTTGTCTGGTCATGGCAGGTTTTAAAATAAAAAACTATTAATCAAGAATTCGGGTATCTGATTCAAGATTCAGAACCTCAATACATGCTCTGCTTATTAAAGGACAGCTTGCCAAGCATTTCATTGTTTATTGGAATACTTAGGATTGAAATATAATAAATGTTACATGTCCTAAATTCTTTACAAATTTTGTATAATTTTATATGTGAAATATATTCAATTCACATTTATGATAATGTTAGGTATAATGATAATTGTTTAAATTGTCTCATCAGATAAATACATGTTAGTTTTGTCAACTCTAAGGATTCTAGAGATGAGAGACATTTCCTTTAGTTTATGACCTAGTCATTGTTAAAGAGAACTTTCAAATCATTCATTTACTTATTTTTACATTGATCATAAAATTTTGTAACAGAGAAAATAGGAAATTTAATTTTACCTTCCTGAATACAAAGTTGTAAATTTGTCAGTTCAGTAGAAACTCTTCTGTATAAGACAAGTGATATTTAGGTTATGTTTCTGCCTGTGTGTGTGCTCTATTTAGAGTAGATATCTGGAGAGAGGTTGGCCAGTGATTAAAGTGAGTACTTCCTCTTCTCACAGAGGACTGAAGTTTCGCAGCACCCTTATGGAAAAGGGATAGAGTGGCTTAATGCCTTCTCCTGGATTCTGTGGGCACTATAATCACACAGACAGACAGACACACACACATGCACACATACAGAAACACACACACAAAAGCATGCACACACACATAAAATAAAAATAAAATGGGTATATTTTAATGCTTTGGAAATTTACTTTTTCTTTTATTGTAACTAGAGATTTTCTTTTTATGAATTTTAATCATGTTTTGGTGTTTGAGATAACTTTTCTCCTTTTTCCTTTTGTCTCCCCTGTGAGTTATATGTTCTCATATTATTAGCTTTCAGCATGACAAATATAGTTTTAGAATTTTTTACCCAAGATCCTAAAACAATTTGCATTTATTATTTTTGGAACAGCTCCTTAGACTTACCGTTCTAGTTTATTTAAATGAAAAATCAGCATATACTTATATTCATATATTCAAAATGTGTGTATTGTGATTATGATATGATTAAAGTACATTTTCATAAATTAAAAATAGAAAGCCAGTGATACACAGAGAAAATAAATCTTGTAATTCATAATTTACTTTTAACTTGTTTTGTAAAATAAGCCTTTTAGAATTTAGGCCTCAGTTTTCTTGGGAAAATTTATAAAATAATATGCACCTTAAATTTTTTCAACAGTGATATGAACAACTTCAGAATCATATAACATATGAAATAAAAGAAATTAGATTTTTTTCAAATTTTTTGTGACAGGGTTGCTCTGTAGCTTAGATTAATCTAATTATTAATTAGATCAATATTTTTAAATATGAATCAGTGTGTCATATTCTGATCTGATTATATATTTGAGATCATATTTGAACAGATAGTAGCAATGCAAATAAAGTCTGAATAAGCAAAATAATTCCTTTTGTTATAAAAATAATGAGAACAGGCAACCTTATCAAGAAATGTATGTCTTCTTTAGAAAGCAAAAAAAATATATATCTGAGTAATTGTGAACGATCTGTTTCTAATTATACAGTGATTAACTTTAGCTCCTATAAACATATTTGTTATTTGTTAATCTTCTCAGAAACGTTGAGTGATTAGTGCAGAAAAGTAAGCTCTTAAGGGAAGAAGAATATATTATTTAGCTGTTAAATTCCTGGGCAATTTAGTTTTCAGAAATAAACCTCATGTTCTTGTCAATATATTTGTACAGTTTAAGGTGTTTTAGGACTTTGTGTGGTGTTGCTCAGTAGGAATTTGGAGTATTTATTATACAAGAAATATATAAAGAGTGAACTTCCTTCTGCAATTTTTTCTCTGATGTCCACACTTGTGCCATGGTATATGTGCAAACATACCAAGGCACAGAGACATTCACACATACACCCACACCCACAAACTGAGGAAAGGGTGAAATAAAAGTTTACAGGAATTTGGTTTCTACTTCAAATACAGCATGTGATATTTAGTAGAGTTTATGTCCTGCCCTTAAATTCATTAAATATAAATAAAATCAATGTCATAGTTCAGAAATATAAGTTCAGAGAGCAAATCAGTTGATACTTAGTATGTTTAATTAAAGAATATTTACCTTTAAGGAACGAACAAAATTTTGCAGGTTATATTTTAGCAGATTCTTAGAAAATGATTATTATAAACTATGTTAATGTATTAGATGAAAATTAAGAGTTTTAGACCCTGTTGGCACATCTCTCTTGACACGGAACTGAGCAAATTAAACAGCAATTTTGCAGGAGAATGATTAGTGCTGCAGACATATTTTCCCATGAGAGGCATGCCAACGTGCTTCATTATTTAGACACCTAAAGTAGGACAGTGGAGTCTGGTTGTTGCCCCAAAAGGGTTCTCTTTCCACTGAACAAACAATATGCCCAGAATAACTGGCTTATAAGTAATTTCTGAAAAAAAAATAGCATTTTCGTTTTGTTTTTATCAAGTTTTTTGTGGATCAAAGCCACTTGTTTTCTAAGGTGGAGTTATGAATTGGTTTATACATATACAATTTTCACAATTTAATCAGAGAAAAAAAGTAAGAATACAAAAGTTAAGAAATCTTTTTATAGCATAAATTTAAATAAAAACAAAGCAGTTAGAGAATAAGGAAAAACTAGAATTTATAATTATTCATGTCATAAAAAACAAAATAAAAAATCATTTGAGACAAATATACTATTATTCCCTCCATAAATAAATATTTTCTCTATCTTGATAACTTGATTATATTAGCTACAGTTTTACATAGTAACACAGATGTCACCAAATGTTCATAATATACTTAATTAAATTCCAAGGCAAAATATCTCTAGCATAGTTAATATCTCATTAATAATCACATAAAATTATTATATCAGATAAGATGCCATGATTAAAGTGAATGTTATAGATAGAATAAATGGTAAATAATACATACAAGATAGATGATACAAATAGATATATTCATGCATGCGTTCATAGATAGGTGATATATATGAAGCCTAGATGATAAATTATACATATAAATACATGATAAATAGGAGATAAGTAGGTAGAGTTATTTATTCTTTCTGATTTCTGAAAAACACTTATAGGATCTTTTTCTACAAAAACTTGAAACTATATATGACATATACAACGAAAGAATTGAGAGAGGTGATTCCATCTTAGTTTGATCCAATGTTTTTCTGAAGGATATCCAAAATCTCTCCTTACCAGGTTTGGGAAACCATCACCCATCACTCTAAAATGCAAAGTACTTTAAAACAATCAGATGTTAGCTTAGCAAATTGGCACTCAGTAGTCCTCTTTTTCACTTTTTGTATTTCCAAGATGAAATCTGCTAAAGAACAAAAGAATCCTATTGGAAACAACGCAGCTCAGATCAAAACATGTCTGCTTCTGAGGTGTCAAGTTCACATTTTTGTTGATCAATTAAAATAATTGATTTTCAAAACATGTTTATAAAATTCTCTTTACTGATACAGTCATTAAAATATATCTGCTTTCTATATAAATTGTATGCTCATATATATAAACTATATATATTCACTTATATACATGGATTAAATTTTATAATCAACATATAGTAATTATTCATCACATTCTGCCACTTTTCTTTTCCCAGTCACTTTCTATGAATAAGACATAAAGTGGTTAGCTATGTTGCAAGAGAATATTCAACATTACGTAAATAGAAAGCAAGCCAAATATTCATTCCTCAATAACCACAAATCCCTGAATATTATTGCATGCAATGTTTTGAAAATTTAAAACAAAATGAAAAAAATTAAGTAAACTACAAAAATATTTAAAATACTTGGTTTGTAATTGTGTATGGGGGTGGTGGTTTTCCTTTACAAATACAAGACTCATTCCATGTAACAGTACGTTTTATTCTCCGTGGATGTTCTACTTTCTCATTTGAGACCACAGACTCAGGCTGTTTTTAAAATCTAAATAATTCATCTCTAATAGAAAATATTAGACCCTTTTGTTTTATAGAAAAAAATATTGAACATGAATCTTACGAGTATCTGCTATTTTAAAAAGACAGGTGATAAAAGAGAAGATTTAGACAATGAGTTGATCCTCAGTCACTCATGTTTTGGCAGGAGAAGGATGTTATGTTTGATTCTGTTCTTTCTATTTTCTAGGTAATCTGTGATGTGGCTTCATAGTACCTAATTTCCTTTACAATATTTCAAGCTAGAAACTTTGCTTTCTAGGTCATTGCTCTAACTTTTTTTTTTTTTTAGGTGTCCTTACCTTTTAAGTTCAAGAACCTCATCAAGAGCTTCAGCACACTTCTCCACGCTCTCAAAGTGATGTATAAAATGGCTTAAGTAATCTGAGTTCTCTGCTAATTGCATTCACTTCTCTAGTTATTCCTCATCTTCAAAGTGCTCAGGAAAATATGACCTTTAATTTCTTTGAAAACTCCTACAACTCACCCTTTAACGCTGACAACTTAACCGCTTGTTAAAAGAGGGTTTCCATGAAACAAGTGATCTTTACATGAAGCAGGACAGTTAAGGTCCCTTTAGCTGGTCCATCACAAAGGCACTTTTTAAAACAGTACTTTGAGATTATAGTTTTAAGTTAAACTCATATTCACATTATTCAGAAGGCTTTTGTTTCAAGTCTGGAAATTTTGGACAATGACATCTTACTTTGAAAAAAGCATTGTACTCAGTAGTTTACTGCCTTAGAAAGTAGGCCCGATCCTCTTCGCAAGACAAACATCCTTGCAGTTGCAAAGCAGTTTCCTCATGCCACAATAAATAAATAACTTAATTATAGCTATTAAGAAAAAATCCAAATGAGTGTTAACAAATGTACCTTTTTCCATAACAGAAACATAGTAAATCTAAGCATGCTATTCTAGGACAGGAAACTAAGTTTCTAGATAAGAAAAAAATACAATTTAAATGTATCTTGTTCTGTTGAATTATTTGTTGCACATGAACTTTTACTGGAGTTTTCCACCTCCAAAAAAAATGCAAAAAAATGGAACAATTGTGATAACCTGGTATTTATTATGAGATGTGTTAACTCCGCTGCCCGCAAGAAGGAGGAGCTTTCAGTTTGTTATACAAATCTTCTCAAGGGCTAGAAGGGACAGGGGAGGGGGAAAGGAGGGGAAAGGAGAGCATGAGTGAGCAGGGTGGTCAAGACGGGAAAAGGACAGAGAGGGAGAGCAAGGGAAAATTGAACAAATTAAAAACAAAAATGTATAAAAATGTTAATTATATATTTATAATATTTTATTAACCTATTATTTCAGGTTCTCATCTCTCTTCACTAATTCCTTTCTCCATTTAAGTTATTGTTTAATGTTTCCTTATTACTTTAATATAGCCAAATTCCTCTCTGATTCCCGAATTATTATTCTCAAATGAATGTCATGTAACCTATTGAAAGAATGATGTACTGACATATACAAATATTATTTATATAATTATTTAAAAATTCACAGTTACAATGAATAGTTTTTAGATTTTTTTATGTATCTGAATGATTTTCTTCTATGACATTATTTTTCATGGAGATTTTTATCATTTTGTTTATGCAGAGTTAATTTGATTTTATACCAGTTAAATGTTTTATTTTCAAAAAGCATTTAAAAATATTCCTTTTAATCAAAATATTTTCATCTTTAAAATCTGTAGACTTAAATGTATTTATTTTATGTGTATGCATGTTTTACATATGTGTCTTTGTACTCCATGTTTGCCTTTTGCCCACAGAGGTCAGAGAGGGTACACTGTCTGGTGGAACTAGAGTTAAAGATATTTGTGAGCAACCCTGTAGGTAGTGGGAATAAAACCTACCTTGGTCCTCAATTGTTCTTAAACACTGAGTAATTTCACCTGGCTCTTTAATTTGGTGTTAAAAGCTCTAATATTTACCTCTATGTCAAAAGAAGCCATCTTTTAAGGAAATTGAAAATTGGAAAATCCATGTCTCTGGTTCTTTCAAGGGTAGCATTTAGATATTTTCATAAACTCCAGTTGTTCTGATGTAATTTGTGAGCACTTGGTTGTGGACGGAAGCAATCGTGGTGTGACTGAGAATGCATCATTAGGACATGAATGGGTTTTAACACAATTATACAATATCAAGAAGAATACAAGGTTGTTAGGGAACAAAAGAATTAGGGTCAGATTTGCTTCCCAAATATATACATAGTTGAAGTGAGGGGATATTTTTTCATCCCAGTGGCAGTTGGTCCCTGATGTCATTTTTTCTACTAGTATTTTCCTGGCTTTAAAAAAAAATCTGCAGTAATTTCCTGGTTTAAAAAAAAAAAAATTGCCTTTTCACTAGACCAGTTGAAAACGGTGAAGAAGACAGTCACACCTTTAATGTTATATAAATCATTCTCCTGATACATGCTCTTTTTGGGTACAAAAAATCTGAGTCTTTACCACAGCTTTACCTGGGGAAAATTCAACCAGCAGTGAACATAGGAGCCCAGATGTGGGTTCCCTGCTTTGTTTAGGTTTTTTTTTTTTTCTTGATTGCTTTTTTTGTTTGATTGCTTGTTTGTTAACTATTTCTTTTAGATTTCAATTAAAATAATTATATGTACCAGTGTTTTGTCTGCCTGTACAGCATCTGAATTCAGGGCCTTTGATGCCCGAAGATGGTGTTAAATCCCATCAAACTGGTGGTGTAGTTGGGTACTGGTACCTAAAGCAGCGTCCTTTGTAAGAGCCCAAAGTATTATAAAAGCTCAACCATTTCCCTCAGCCCTGCATTCCTGGTATTTTAAACTTGTGACAAGTCTTGAAATTAAATAACTAAAATTGTCAATCATTTTAATGATTGATATGTTGTAGCATATTTTATATATTACATTAGAATCCTGTAATAAAACAGAAGCATGCAAGTTTTTAGAATTCACTATTTCACAAAACTCAGATGGGACATATTCCAGTGTGCTGCTATATGGGAATATGTGATTTAAAGATAAAGAATTAAGTGAGAGCTACCTTTTCTGACAGGCTAGAGAGGAGAAAAATGGAGAGTTTGTCACATAACTAGCATTTGAAGGTAGGTTGTGGATCTCTGCATCTCATTCCTCCAGCTACTGGATGAAGACTCTATGATAATAGTTGGAGTATTCATTATTCATCAACCTGATTACAGATGAAGCCCAGTTCAGGAACCCTCTCCACTATTGCTAGGAGTCTTAGCTGGAGTCATCCTTGCGGATTCTTGGCATCGAGAATCCTTACCCATTGGGACAAAATGGATGGGAGCTGGGCTTCTGGGAAGGTATTGGGGGTGGGGTGGGGTAGGAGGGGTGGGAGGGAGAACTGTGGTTGGATTCTAAAATGAAATTTTAAAAAAAATAAATTAAAAAAATATTTGAAGTAGGCCATACCACACCAAACTCATTTTATTCTTCTGAGTGAATTTGAACCTTGTGGACTGATTGAATTAGAAAACAGTAAAAGTGAAATCATGATTTTACAAAGGAGAAAACATTCAAATCTTTTCTGGTTATCTTCTATAAAAGGAAAGATTGTATGCTAACACAAAGTCAATATATTTCTTTATAATTTAACACAGCTAATATTAAGGTGACAGAAACAGATGGAGATGGCTCTGCAGAGATGGGGATTATGCAAATTCCCTTCCAATTGTCTCCATTTGCTGAATTAGGTTTAATTGTCATGTGCTATGAAGGCATGAGCTGTTGATTTGCATGGTGAATCCGGCCAAGGCAAGCACTTGGGAAGCAGACCCAAGGACAACTGTGGTCCAGACAGCAATTTCCTGGCCAAAGTGGACGACAGAGTGAGATGTTGTGTCAACCAAAACAAACAAACAGAAAAACTCCAAAACAAACAGTCACCTCAAACCAAAAGAAAACCAATCTCTTCCCCCACCCCAAAAAATTACCCTCCTGCTAACAAACAACAGAAGTGTGAATGTGAAAAGTTTGAAGAGAAAATAAAGAAGAGATATTATTTTCTATGCTAGCGCAGAAAAGATATCATTGAAATTTCCATGTCTAGGATACAGTGCTTTAATTGTATGACTGGCTAATTCTTTCACAAAATGTTATCTGCCAAAGGAAAAAAATGCCAGTAATCTCTTGAGTTAGGTTCATACCATGGCTTATTTTCACCAATTCAGAATGTTTTTCTTGGAACTGTTCTTTAAAGGAAAAGAATATTGAACAGTTCACAGAATATTCAGTTTGAGTAATTCCACAGGTTGTAAACTAATACTCCAGCACACACTGTGTATGTTCTAGAGCTCTATCATTCAAATGCATCCCCTGTTTGCCAAGATGAGAACAACAAAACAAAACTCACTCTGCCAGTGCTAATAAGCAAGGATAATAATGATATTTTCTGGCAGGACTTTAAATCCTGCCACCAAATAAATCCACTGTGAAGAAACGTTTTAATGTTCTTCAAAGCCTGAATGATTTAACACATTTTACACTCTTTAATACCCAAGCACAATATGAAAAGCTAAATATAGAACTGCAACCTTTACTTCAATTTTGTTCCTTATGTATTTAAACCTGACCATTAACGCACTTTTGCTGATTTAATTTCCGACACAATCATACATAATTGCTTGCCATGTTGTATAATGTTCAATAAAGCAAAGCAGTGAAGCAAAAAATAGTGAGACCTCCGAGAAAGGTTAAAAGGAAGCCTGTATTAGGACAAGAGTGAATAACACCTCCATGCTAATTACTATCGCATGGCTAGGGCTTATAAATAGGGAAGACTTTAATTAGTGCCATTAAACATAAGTTTAAATTTTATATGGAAGGCAAATTAGGAAAACTTTGTAGTCTTACTACCTTTTCTTGTAACTTCCAGTTTTACTCAAAAGTATTTCTCAGTAGATGAACAATATTACTTAAGGAATATATATATATATAGATACAACCACTGTATAAGTTTTGTTTTTGCATTCTTTCAGCTACCTGGTTTTATTGGTATATCTATCTATCATCTATCGCCACATCATTTACCTATCACTCATCCTTGTTCTTTTCTGTGTATGTCTGTTTGTGTATTTGTGTGTCTCTGATAATGTCATCTTCAATTTCTGTACATTTTTTCTCATGAAAATATTATTTCCCCCTCCCTCCCCATCTCCCCCTTTTCTCTTTCTCTGGGTGCGACAGTAGTGAGAAAGCTCATGGAACTATGATAAAGGGTCTATGAAGATGAGAATTTTAAACTATGTTGAAGCACGGGAAAAACATAAGTACTCAAAGGAATGCAGACGTGGCACTAGCTTCTCAGTAAGGGTTGGATGTCATTTATCTTTGTTTTTCATGTGGGAATTTTTGGCTGACTTGATCTTTTGCAGGTTTTGTGCATGCAGCCACAACCAGTGTGCATTCATGTATACAAAGGTCCTGCCATTATCAAATATATAAAAATTATATATTTGTATATAGTGCCAAATGATTCTTAATCATGGGCACAGGTACTGGTAAACATTTTCAAAAATTATTCATTCTAAGCTATTGGAGTGTACTATATGTTATTATAATCTGCAGTCTCTTTACTTTATAAGAGTATATTAGAATTCACTGATCCTACTTAATTCTAACACAGCACCAGTTGGCTGACATTTCATTTTCTCAAATTTTCCATTCTTTAGAGTCTCTCAATTTGCATTCTTCTTCAGTGGTTAATGCTGCAAATCTTTAATGAATTTCCTCATGTTATGGTGACCCCCAACCATAAAATTAGTTCATTGTTACTTCATACCTGTAATTTTTGAACTGTACTGTAAATATAAGAAATTTATAATATCTGATATGCATCTCCTGTTAAAGAGTTATTTGACTCCACCAAAGAGTTTGTGAACCAAAGTTTAAGAACTATTTTCCCATCAATTTCTATGAGATCAATTATGTTAATTTTATTCAATTTAATTCTTTAAATTTTAAAATTTTGTGGCTATCACATCATGCATCTCATTCCCCCTCCTCTCTCCCTCCCTTCCCATTCACCCTCTATTGTTACAACACCCAACCCCCCTCCCCGTCCCCACCCCCCACAGGATAAGTCCAAATAAAATTCAAAAGCAAAGAAACAGGAAAGAAGAAAAGAAAAATCTCGTGCTGGAAGATACGGTGTGACACAGTGACTCACACAGTATACTCTTTAATTCATATAGCATTACTTGCAAATGCTTGTTGCAATTGACAATTGGTCTGGTTCATCAGGCCTTTGGTTTTTGATACACTAGATACTGGGTTCTCACTGGGGTTTCTCTCGGATATCCTGTTGTACTGTATAATGGAGTTTCTGCAAAGCATTGCCCTGGCTAGCTCACCCTCTTAGTAAGAAGCAAAGCATGGGGCAAATTCTTATGCTTTATGTCCTTGGAGCCAACTTGGCCACATCTACAGCACCAGGACAAGCTCTATTGTGTTGGCTGGGTGAGGTGTAGGGGCAGACCAGCAGAGTGATGCAGCTGGTGAGAAGCAGGGCCAACTCTATGGCTCATTTTATCTTAATGACAAGTTTCTCACCTGCCACAAGGTTTCAAAAGGTGGTGATGCCTTCATACCACTATATAACAGATTAGGGGAGGGACAAGGTCTTTCCTGCTTATCTTCTCCTGGCTGGTCCCCAACACCCTTATCAACTGGGCCATCTTTATTTTGTTGCCCAAGTGAGGCGAAGGACCTGCTCTCCTGAATGCTGCATCTGATGAGGGTCAGATCAGTTAACTTGCCTGCAATGACTGGCAAATGGTGAGGGTGGAAGACATCTTTTAATTGCCACCACATGGCAGAATAGGGGTGCTAGGCTAGCTCTCCCATTCCCGGGAACTCAGGGCTGGTTTACCTTTTCCCTGCCAACTGGGCCAGACAATTGTACCAAGCAAGGTGAGATACAGGGTCCACTCTTCTGGGTGTGGCAGATGATGATAAATAACTAAATCCTGTGTGTATGGCAAAAAACAAAAACAAAAACAAAAACAAACAAACAATGACACTTTTTCATAGAAATTCTTTACAAAATGCTTTTGTCCTGTTTCCTAAAGCTGGGTTCTGCTGAGTCAGAGTATATAATAAATATAAGGGTCTAAGGTGAATGTGTGAGATGAACATAAGTTATGAAGAAGTCAAGAGCAGACTGACACTAGTGTTGGCACAGTGGTTACCTAAAATGGGTTTTATTGACCAAGAAACAATGGTTAAAAGGAAAGAGCCTATAACAAAAGTAAGAGTCAAGAGGACTTAGGTGAAACCTTGTCTTGCCGATTAACTATTTCCATTCCTGGGTTTTCAAATGCAAAATGGGTATACATCTTCTTCAAAGAGGAGACAAGTCTGTATGGTTTCCATAGTATAAATTGTCAGTCTTTCTTAATAATAATATTTGTTTTTCTTCTTATGTTTTCTCTGGATTTCTTGAATATTTGAGATATTCTTTCTCAGAGCCTTTTTGAGTAAATATTTTCTTCAATTTTACATCTTACCTCTTTTTAAATTCAGTTCATTGTTTCTTTATTTTATTAGAATCAACTTGTTCTAGTTTTGATTAGGTGATTATTATTTAAATCCCTATCTCCTAAAATTTTTCAGACAAACATCATAGGCATGCATGCCAAATATATTTTATACTCAGCAGTTTTAATATACAAGCAGAAGCTTGAGTCCTCACTCAAACTGCCATGAAGGAGACTTTGTGAAATACTGAGATTTGTACATATTAATTCTCTAAGTTGTGACTTGTAAATAACATAGGCTAAAATTATGAATTTTATATTTGAGGTAGTTAATAGGGAGCTTACTGTATGTATGTGTGATAAAGGTAAATCTTTATTTTCCGTTTAATGGGACCTTATATTTTGTATTGAATCGGTTCTATTAGTTATAAAAATTAAATGCTAACTTCATATTTGGAATCATTACAAAGGAATAATGGCTATTCAAAATCTTTCTGAACTGATCACTACTGAGAATTACCTGTATTTACTTGATGTTCTCATATTGTAGAAGCAGGTGTTCTGAAGTGAGATCTTGAGAGAGAGAGAAGGATTTATAGAATATGTTTGTTTTACCTTTGGATGAAATTTAAATCATGAGTAATATAGATCCATAGGTAAAAATGCTATTAATATTTTTCGAATTTACTAAATTACCAAAGCATTATTTTAAAATGCTTTTGAGCTCACATTTAAAATCAATATTTTCTTAATACTATTAATGTTTAACTGCATTTAAAAGCCCACATTAAAATTTTAATATATAAAAGCTTACTATAATAACCCAATTTTACTATTTTCTAAATAATATTTAGTAGCATCACATGAGAAAGTGCTTAGACTTATTTGGCATAGTGGACTAAAGAAATGAATTAGCACAGAGAAGTTCTTCCTTCAATTTTGACACAATAATTTTTTTAAAAAGCATTTAGACATGTCAAAATTAGATTGTCTTTAAGAATCATACTCACAGATAACTTTCAACATGATCTTCAAAAAAAATGCTGTAGATATCCTAATATATTTTCATGAATATCACAAGTTGCAATTTGATGTTTGTACATAATGGTTTTGTTTAGTGAACAACAACGAGTAACTAGAAGATATCATTAAAATAGTAACCATTGTCTATCAAATTAAGTAATTTAGCAAGTAAAACTAGGGATGAAAGTCATTTTTTTCCTGTCTTTTTCTATGTCTCATCAAATCATGTCTGATTATAGCTCGGTTCCCTAGTATTTAAGTATTATCGAAAACAGTAATGAAAGAAGCCATGGAGCTACTTAATTATCCACACAGTAGGTGTCCAATGGAGAAGCTTCTTTTTAACCTTTTTCTCTGTGATAAGATAATTACTGTCTGGTGAAATTGCTACTAATACAAATATTCACTGATTGCATACTGTGGCCTAAAGGCTGCTTCTGATAAAGGAAGCGCTGTGACCCTGTGGGGGTGCCATTGCTCATTTCTAAACAAATAAGGGCTCATCAACCAAAGACACATCAGTGTTTCCTTATCCAGAAAATTTAAATAAAATTAGAAGATAATTTCGGGTGAAGCATTCTGAATCCATTTGAGTAGATCAAATCTGCCGTGATGTTTGATACTTTTTATTTAAAATAAACCCAGATAATCACCCATGAGAAAATGCATCTGTATTAAGATAATTACCCTGTTAATATTTTCGTGAATTAGTTTGAAGATGGAATAACCCACTCGTCTCTCCAGGCAGTATTTCTAGACCTCTATGATGCATAAGGAAACGTTTCCTTGCTCAGAGGAGTGGAATCAATTAGCACTTCCTTTAATATACTAAATACTCAACAAAATTTTGATGGCAAATACAAACAGATGGAACTTGGATGCCTCATCAGTTGAGCACTAAAGAGTAGTAAATATTTGACCCGTAGGGGTTTCACAGTTTTTCTGATTCCACAGTGATGGAATTCTGCCCAATTTGTTCTTTATGCAGTAAAGTAACATTCTGCTCAGGAGTCTTGAACATCAGAAATTCATAGACTCTCCAATTGTCTAACTATGAGAATAAGAATTCCTGATTAAAGCTCCTCATTATTAATCCACAGTGGATTAACAAAAAAGTGTCTACTCTTATGTGGCTAAGTGGATGACAATGTATTCTAACAGCAAAATGGGTCTCTGTTCTCAGATTCCTTGGTACAGAACATATTAATGTAGAATTATTACTGTTTCCATATTCAAGAATAGGCCAGATCTCTAGTTTGGATGCTGGTGTGATGGCTTTGTGGGGATTAAGTAATAGGGACTTAAGAAAATGTAGATACAGAGCAATATTTAATTTCCTAATCTCTCAATTCTCCTAACATGTCTTCGGCTATTGTTACTCCAAACATAACAAATTCATTGTGCTCTACACATTTTTTCTTGCCTCTAATTACTGAACATTGAATCTGGCTCCGCTCCAACAGCTTTATTTTCAGTTGTGAGAATAGAGAATTCTACCATATTTCTCAGAACTTGGTATGAGAACAAACTGTAACAATGTCCTTGCTTTCTACTACGTTTATATAAAACTATCTCTTTCTCTTCCTACACAAATTTGCAGCAGTCATTAACAATGTGTTTAATATTCATATTTATTTTTTCTTCCCCTTATAACTCTGAAACTAAAACTTCACTTAACAAATGCAGAATCTGATCATTTTCTTCCACTTACATGTTTCCCTCAACAAGCATGATGATAGCTGCCAGACATTGGTGGCTCACACCTTTAATCCCAGCACTCGGGAGACAAAGGCATAAGGATCTCTGTGAGTTTGAAGCCAGCCTGCTGTACAGAGCAAGTTCCAGGACAGACTCTAAAGCTACACAAAGAAATTTCAAAATATATAATATAGAAACTCTCTCACAGACATATAGATTCCCTCCTTAGATTATTCTATATCTTTTGAAATTGTCAGTGAATTTTAAACATCACAATGTACTTCTTTTTGAGGAATGTAGGAATAAGAATATTTTTATTTTATATTCTGAAACTTTCTGCATATCCTTAATTTTAATGTACATTGAGACGGCTTTATTTAAAAATCACAGGATGAAGAATACTAAAATCTAATTGGTAAATATTCTCACTGGTTTTTCAACTCATCATTTTCTACTCAATTTTATGCAATTTTTGAAAAGTGTTATTGATATCTTGCCTTTTCTGTTGGTTAATTTTATATCTTCTTGGCACAAGCTGGAGTTACCTGAAAGAAAGTCATCACAATTGAGAAAATACTTCCATAAGATTTGGCTGTCAAATATTTTATTTAGTGATTGATACAAGCGGGCCCAGCTCATTGTAGGTGGTACCATCTCTATGTTGGTAGCCCTGGGTTTTGGAAGAAGGAAGACTGAACAAGCCATGAACAAGCAAATCATTAAGCAGCAACCATCAATAGTCTTTGAATCAGTTCCAGCCTCCAGGTACCTGATGTGTTTGTGTTCCTGTCTTTATTTTTTACAATGCTGAGACATTCTGTGGAAGTATAAACTATTTGGTTTTTGGTCATGGTATTTCAGCAAAGCAATATAAATGCTAACTAAGTCATCTTGATTTTCCTTTCTTTCATTTGTATCTTAAGTCATTCTTATCTCACTTAAAAAATTCCTTAAAATAGAACTTCAGGTTATTTTGTATATCTTTTGTGAAAGAAGGATTTTTTGATGAAGATGAGGTTTCCACCATACAACTCATTTGTGTATTTTATTTTTGTATGCTAGGTGTAAAGGAAAGAGCAGAACTAAGGTATACAGGAACATACTCAAGTGAGAAAATAGCCTTTAGTTTTCATATAGTCAATATTTCTCATCAAGGTTTTTCTAAATTTTCAATGATTGTATTTTTAAAAGAATATATGTTTGCCTGGCGGTAGTGGCACACGCCTTTAATCCCAGCACTCGGGAGGTAGAGGCAGGTGGATCTCTGTGAGTTCGAGGCCAGCCTAGTCTAGTAGAACTAGTTCCAGGACAGGAACCAAAAAGCTACGAAGAAACCCTGTCTTGAAAATCAATCAAACAAACAAACAAAAAAAAAAAAAGAATATATGTTTATATTTGAAGTATAATTTTAAATTTTCCATTACTATAAATAGTCTAATAAGTATATATTTGCCATGTATTTTCTTTAATACCAGATTATAGGTCATTGTTTCTCATTAGTCCTTGGCCGTCTTCTTTACCTTCCTTGTGCTCCAACATCATTGATCTTGTATCTGGCTCTGTACTAAAATATCATTGTATAATTAGTGTTTTCAATGCTCAGGTTAGAAGCTGTTCTCTTAATATAATTTTTGTCCCTTGGTGAACTTACTCAATTAGCGTTGCTCTGTAAAATTAGTTTCAAATATTTCCTAGGACTATCTATTGCCATTTAATATCATTAGTGTAACTTTCCAAGGTCAATTTAACATTACTGTGTGATTTTAGAAACACTGATCAATTTCGTTGCTCAGAAATGTATTTAAACAAAATGAAAATGTTTATAAATAACTGCAGTAGGTTTTCATAAAAAAATGATATAATTTACACATTGTTTTAATAGTGTTCATTATTTGTGCAAAGAAATGCATTAATTGCAGTATTCTCATACATGTTTAAGATAGACTGACTGTGTTTGCTCTGTATCTATTGTGCTCTCTTCAAAATTCCTCTATAAATCCCAGCAATTCTATTGACTCAAGCTACATATAATTATTCTGGAACTTTTCTCTCAATGTCCTACAATTTTGTTTCTCTTCAGAACTACAAGCATTTTAAGTTCAGATTTAATTCATCCTGGTTAATTCCTGAGAATTGCCCCATAATGTTTCCTTCTATCAAGATCTCTCTTTCATTCCTTTCCCTCCTGTCCTTCCCAACACTTTTGCCTGTCCCATATACTAATGTTCAAATCATCCATCCCTTCCTCTCTACCCCCTCCTTCTGGTTTACTCAGGTGATAAATTTCACCTTCCTAAGGTGAACCATGGGTCTTTCTTAATGTCTTCCTTGTTACATGGCTTCTCTGGTGCTGGAGATTGCAATCTGGTTATCCTTTATTTTACATCTAATATTCACTTATCAGCAAAAGGATGCCATGTTTGTCTTTCTGGGCTTGGGTTACCTCAATCTGAATGATTTTTTTTTTCTAGTTCTATCCATTTGTCTGAGCATTTCAAGCTATTTTTTTTTTTACAGCTGAGTAAATGTTTCACTGTATAAACGTACCACTTATTTTGATCTATTCATTGGTTGAGGGGGATTCTAGGTTGTTTCTAGGTTCTGGCTATAATAAATAATGATGCTAGAAGCATAGTTGTGCAAGTGTCCTGGTGGTAGGATTGAGCATCCTCTGGGTATTTGTCTACGAGTGGTATTATTGATCTTGAGGCATATTGATTCTCAATTTTCTGAAAACCATACTAGTATCCAAATTGGCTGTACTAGTTTGTACTCCCATCAGCAATGCAGCAGTGTTTCCCTTACTCCACATCCTCACCAACATAACCTGCCCTCAGACTTTTTCAGCTTAACCATTCTGAAAAATGTAAATGGTGTCTCAGAATTGTTTTGGTTTGCGTTTCCCTGATGAAAAGTTTATTAGATTTTATTTGCTCACAGAAAACTTTTTTTAAGTATTTGTACAAAATGCTATGGTGATATATTTAAATTAAAATAAAGTATGCATGTCAGTGACTGCATTTTGTGCCTTTATAAGTCATATTTGAAGATTTCACTCAAATGTGAATCATTTTGACATGAGTCCATTAAGGAAGTAACTGAGGTTAAATGTCAAAAACTATGGGAGTTTAATCCTACAAAACTAGCAACCTACAAAGAATTAGGACTACCATGGGTTCACAAGCCTAGGTGAAAAATTATATATACAGTGAAGAACAAATTAGCCTTACTCAAGGTATAAGACATACCTTACCAAAAGTAAACCCTGGCAGCACTTTGCCTGAGACACTAAGTGCAATGAGCCTTTTATTCTATGCCACTACCTCAGTTGTATTCTATCACAGCTTCCAGAGTAGAGAAATGTGATAGAATTGCGAGAGAAGCATGATAGAATAAAACACTTTCAAATAAAAATTATAATTACTGAGTTTATAAAATTAAAGATATTTAGTAATAAGTTTATATTTCAAAAATATATAAGTATATATTCATAATTATGGCATTTGTTTAATAACAAATTTCATTAAAGTTCTTACAAATTCACTTTAAATTAAATGATTTTTAAAGTAATTTATTGAATGAAATTTATGTGTGTTCAAATAGGAATATAAATTTCAAATTCCATGACTCTAAGAATTATAAAACAAAAAAATATAATATATAAAAGAAACAAAACAGATTGAGACAAACCTCTGAAGCTTCCCAATTTAACACATTTAGCATAAAGGTTTAAAAAAACTCAAAGATAATCACTCATTGTCTACGAGTCCCCAGAATGGATCTGACTTAACTGATTGTGTCACAGCTCAGAACTATTGCCTAAAGGGGAGTTTTAACTAGGCCTGAGTTGTCACTTTCAAAGTATCTGAAGCTAATTGCACTATTTTATCAGAGAAACCCTTCCCAGGAGAAGAAAAGCCAAAGGGACATGTCAGGTTTTGTTCTTGTTCTCTACTTTACATTTTCTTTTATTTAATTTAGTTTAAAATAGCCTCTAATGGTTGTAGTATTGACTTCATGATATTCATAATAAATTAAATGACTTCAGTCTTTGTTCTGTTTGTCTGTTCTCTTTCTTATATGTATATAAGTTTAAACTTTGCATCTCACATCTCTCCTAGATAAACTCTTCCAAATATCATGGGTAAAAATGGACATGGGTATTCTAGTTTATAATGACAGGGTTATGGGCAAGAACAGAAGGTAGGATAAGACCTGAAGGGGTATGCGTGGAAGAATAAATGAGAAAGTACTGGAATACATGTAATGGAAAAACAGATGGTGAAGTTGCTTTCTAAGAAGCATGGAGCCAATAAGATGAGGATAAGAAAAAAGAAATGAGAGAAGGAGATTTATAAGAACAAAGCATAATGACATATATTTATGAAAATATTAAAACGAAGCTTGCTACTTCTTGTTCTAATGTTACAAAGTTAAATAAAAGATAAAATAGAAAATATAGACTATAAACTTTTCAGATGAAAAACATGAATTTACCACAATGTTTTTCCCCAACAAAAAATCTGATGTCAACAATGTCCATTTTTGAAGTAAAAGTTATGGAACCAACCAAATGTAGAAATGCATGCATGATAAATGAACAAATATATAAATAAAAATTTTCACAATAACTGATGCATAAGTGAGATTTTTGAATTAGCAAGAGTACATAGAGCAGACGAAAAGGATTAAAATACTAGTACATTAGTAGATTAAAATACTAAATTCTTAGTTTGGTACATATAAGAAAAATATGAACCAATGATCTAATTACTTTATCATCTGCTTTGCAATTAGGTAGGAATGCCTTATCAGCCAGCGTCATATTTTTAACTATTTGCAAAAAAAATAAAATGATTATTTACAGATATTTCATCTCCTGCACAGGTCCTGGTGTGACTATGCGCCCTTCACTTTGACAGACCTTGGTTATGCTGAGCCAATGAAAGTGGAAGGATATTAGATGCAGCACAAGGACTCAGAAGCAGTCACACTCTTCCTACAGTCATAAGGCATCTCTGTCTGCATGCTATAGCAACGACGACTGTACTTTAGCCTTACTTAGGTTGTATGTGTAGGGCTGCATGTTTCAAATGATCATAAGTTTATCTGAGTGTATAGAATTGCCTTAGACTCATCAGCGATGTCTTACAAATGCAGATACCATGTGAATGGAGCAGGTGGCTCCTTTCACATCCCCAGCAATTTAGCTGTAGTTCTTTATTTTGTTGAAGAAATTTCCAATTTTTAGTAGTTTACAACATGTTTGCTATGCAAACATTTTCTCATTAGGTTATTCTCCAAAACAAGTGCCTAAAATACTGATTTTCCATATACAGGGTTATACTACTTATACTACATTTATGTTTAAACACTTAGTTGCCATTTGAAAAACATGTATACTTATTCAGTTAAAATATGTCTTGAAGAATTATTAAATAATCTTAAATAATTATGGATAACTTGTGCTATTTGGAAGTTGAGACTATTCTCAGTCAAACAAAGCACCACACCCTAACTTCCCATACATACTAACTTTCTCATGAAACTCACATTTATTTTTAAATCACAGCACATCCTGAAAATCCAGCCTTTTACACATAGGATGCCGTGCTAAAATATTACATTTATGTAGAATATTTAAACTGCCTTCAATTAACATTCCCAGTGTTTCTGGCAGTAGTGAAACACTTCTTTGATTACTATAAATATTTTAAAAGCTACACTGGGATTCTGTGAGTTTTCTAAGGTACCCTATGGTATTTTGATACACAAAGAAATAGATCCCTAGAAATTTCTCATCTTTTTATTTATTTCAATCCTTGTGAAAAATTGATAAATTAAAAAGTAATAAATCCTATGCTTCCAAAGCTTAAAAGTACATACTAAATTTGCCCCACTTCTGCACAGTGGATATATGCATTTGTTTAACTAAGGATAGGGAATAAAAACATCTTTTATCATTAAAACTACTTAACTTTATGCACATATTTAATAAATGTTATTCCACAAAGATAAACTTCCAACATTCATCACTACCCATTTAACAGCCCACTCAGGTTACAATGCATTTCCCTACAGTAATTTTCTGATATCTATGCAGGTTATTTAAGTTAATCCATGTCTAATCTGCTATAGACAAATGCACTAAAATAGATATGCCAATTACCTCTATAGGGAAATTCTTAAAGGCAATAATCAATCACATTTTATCAGTCAGGAGGACCAATGGAACCAAATTGAAGACCTGGATATTAATCCACACACCTTTGACCACCTGATTTTTGACAATCAAAAAATATCAAATGGAAAAAAAAACATATTTAACAAATGGTGCTGGCATAACTGGATATTAACATTTAGAAGAATGAAAATAGACCCATATCTATCACCATGCACAAAATTCAAGTCCAATGGATCAAAGATCTCAACATAAGGCCAACCACACTGAACCTTATATAATACAAAGTGATTATATAATACAAAGCGTACACTTGAACGCATTGACACAGGAGACCACTTCCTAAATATAATCCCAGCAGCACAGACACTGAGATAAACAATTAATAAATGTGACTACATGAAATTCACAAGCTTCTGTAAAGCAAAAGACATGGTCAACAAGACAAAATGACAGCCTACAGAATGGGAAAAGATCTTCACTAACCCCACATCTCCAAATTATACAAAGAACTCAAGAAATTCATAGTCAAGAGAACAGATAATCCAATAAAAAATGGAGTATAGATCTAAACAGAGAACTCTCAACAGAGAAATCTAAAATGGCTAAAGACACTTAAGGAAATGTTCAAGATTCTTAGTCATCAAAGAAATGCAAATCAAAACAACTCAGAGATTCCATCTTACACCTGTAAGAGTGGCCAAGATCCAAAACACTGTTGACAATTTATGCTGGAGAAGTTGTGGGGTAAAGGGAACACTTTTGCATTGCTGATGAGAATGCAAGCTGGTACAGCTCCTTTGGATGTCAGTGTGGTGATTTCTCAGAAAATTAGGAAACAACCTTCTGCAAGACCCAGTAATATCCCTTTTGGGTATATATTCAAAGGATGCTCAATCATGCCACAAGGACATGTGTTCAATGATGTTTATAGCAGCATTGTTCGTCAGAGTCAGAACATGGAAACAACCTAAATCCCCCTTGACCAAAGAATGGATAAAGAAAATGTGGTATATTTACACAATGGAGTACTACACAGCAGAAAAAAATAATGACATCTTGAAATTTGCAGGCAAATGGATGGAGCTAGAAAACACAATTTTGAGTGAAGTAACACAGACCCAGAAAAAAAATCACATGTACTCACTCATAAGTGTTTTTTTAAAACATAAAACAAACAAAACCAGCCTAGAAATCACAATCCAAGAGAATTTAGACAACAGTGAGGACACTAAGAGAGACATACATAGATCTAATCTTTATGGGAAGTAGAAAAAGACAAGATCTCCTGACTAAATTAGGAGCATGGGAAACTTGGGGGAGGCTTGAAGAGCAGGAGAGAGGCAGGGAGGGGAGTCTAGAAAATTGTAGAGCTCAATAAAAATCTATAATAAAAGTAAAATTTGAATGTTTTTCCCTTGTGTTTGTCTTTATTTATTTTAAAATCTAACTATAAAAGTCTAGAAAGCATGAAACAACCCCAGTTTTAATGATTATTTTATAAAGTGCTTTCCATGAAGATTATGAAATATATTTACTGTTCACACATAAACATTAACCTTATTAGAAAATCAAATGTTCAAAAGACTTTTTATAAGTAATGAGAATCACCACTGTGACTTAGGAACTAGACAACCTCACTACTCCAATTGTCTTATAAAATAAGCATTTTGCTTTCTTTTTGAAAATTTCAGAACCAAAATCATTTATCAATTCCTACTTCAAACTTATTCAGTAAACTATGTGAAAATAATCACCTTAGAAATTTCATAACAAGATCTTTATCATGAAGGAGTGTTGGATTTTGTTGAAAGCTTTTTCAGCATCTAATGAAATGATCACACTTTTTTTCTTTCAATTTATTTATATGTTAGATTACATTGATGGATCTTTGTATGTTGAACTATCTCTGGGATGAAGCTGATTTGATTATGGTGTGTTGGGACTAATTGAGTCCTGGCCTTCAGCTGCTCTTCCCTGCTAGAGCCTTCTAATTGAAGTTACTAAAAGCTGAACTGTACCTAGAAGATCAGAGGATGGGATTTTCACCTGTTGGCCATTGACGGCTGTGTATTTAAGCCTCCATGATGCTATTAAAGAAGGGCTTTTGTACCAGTGATTGAAGGTCCGTGTGTTGGTCCGTCTGTGTGTGTTTCCTCAACCTCCATCCCCTTACCGGAAGCTCATGAACAGGGTTCTAGCGGATAGAGTGCAGACGGGGGGACGGGGGGGGGGATGTGCGGCAATGGTGGATGAATTTTTTTGATGCATTCTTGGATTCAGTTTGCCAGTATCTTATTGAGTATATTTGCATCTAAGTTCATGAGTAAGAATGGTCTGTAATTCTCTTTCTTGGTTGAATTTTTGAGTGGTTTTGGTATCAGCGGAACTGTAGCTCCATAATGTGCTATAATGTGGAACACTTTGAGGAATATAAGTATTAGCCCTTATTTACCAGGAACCCACAAGGATCACACCGGCTAAGACCTTAAGCAATCAAGAAGAGGGTGCATGAACTGGCCTTGTCAAGTAGTCAGATAGGGGAGTATCTTAAATGTCACCATAGAAACTTCATCCAACAACTGATGGAAACAGAGACAGAGACTAGCAGCAGAGCACTGGGCTGAGCTCCCAAAGTCCAGCCAAAGAGTGTGAGGAGTGAGAATATGAGCAAAGAGGTCAAGACCATGATGAAGTCACCCATTATAACAGTTTACCTGTGCTAAGAGTATATCACCAACTCCAGCTGCACAGGGAAGGCACCACCATAGGACCTAACTAGATCCTCTGAATTTGCGTGACAATTGTATGATCTGTGCAGACTGCCGGGCTACTGGAATAGGCACCAGGCTTTATCCGTACTGCTTGTACTGGTCTTTGGAATCCATTCTCTTTGGATGGATATCTTGCACAACCTAGATATAGTAGCGAGGGCCTTGGTCTTTCCTCAAAGCAATATTCCTTACCCTCTGAGAAGTGGATGGGGGTGGGGTGGAGTGGAAGGTGGAGGGTATGGTAGGAGGGGAGGTAGTGGGAACTGGGTTTGGTATGTAAAATAAATAGTCTGTTTTCTTTTTGAAAAATAAGAATAAAAGAAAATAATCTCATAACAATATTTGGTTTAAAGAGAAGTTATATTTTAAATAATTCTTCCAGAACAAGTACATCAAAGGTGCTAAAAAATATTTGCAGATTAATCTGCCTTTGAACTTTGCCTTATTATTTAAAATGGATGAATAAATAACCACTTTGGGGCCAGTTTTACATATTAACATAGAAGCTTTTAATTTCTCCTCTTTTTCACTTTGGATTTATACATAGTAATTTGAGAATGTGCTAGACCTGCGAAGTCCTAGTTTGGAAGAGCTAGCTGAAGCAGCTTAGAATCTGTTCTATTCTCCTCAATAAAAAAAAAAAAAAAAAAAAAAAAACCTAAAGTTGAATACTTTAGCTCAGTGATTCTTATTGTTTCAGTGTGTGGTCAATAATGGTCCCTAGCTTCACTTGTGAACCCTCTGGTAATGAATTTCAGTCTTTTGTTCTTTGTTGATCCGTATCTATAACTACTACTAACAATTCTGTTTGATATGTGTGTTTTCTCTCCTGAATTTCCAGCACAGTTCTCACGGTTCAAGGAATATGTATCAGAGAATTAGTTACCTTAGCATAAGTGACATTCTAACTCTCCATCATATTTGTAAAGTATCTAATTGTAGAATATGTGTCATTCAAAGAATGAATGTTACTGCTCACTGAAATAATGGAATTTATTTTACTTTTCACATCTTTACATCACCTCTTTATTACACGAGACCAGATTTCATGAAGCCCTTAATGTACTTCTTGTCAGTCAAGTAAGCATATTTGATGTGTGAACACACTATTTAAATATGATAGAAATCATAGTAAATAGAATGAAGGTTTTGGAACTGGTGTGATTTTTTGCCACAAATTACATAATTCAAATTACATATTTGAAGATTTCATGGGGAATTAATCCATTGTATTTAGGAATTAAAGACAGCATCACAAAATATCAAGGCTTTTTTTCTACGTGTCTCTATGACTTAATCTCTCTCTCTGCTTCTTTCTCTCTCACACACACATATACGCAAACACATTGAAACATACCCAAACACAGAGATGTAAATTAGACTACACTATTTAACCTTGATATATTGCTATTTTCTTACCTTTTATTGTTTCCTAAAGAATATTTCCTAAGAAAAAAATAAAAAGATTTTCATTTTTTCTTAATATCTGTATTAGAAAGTAAGAAAAAATTTTAGAAAATACCTGAAGGCTATAACAGAACAGAAGTCCAAGTATAACTCACAACCAGGTTGAGATCATTGAAGAAGCTGCTTGACCTCCATAGTTAGCATCCTGACAACATAATATGGCTAAGCGTGATTGGTCGCTGGTCAGGTCAGTGACCATGTAGTCAATTGTAACTGTAATAATTCAAGCTACTTAGTATATAATCACATAGATGGAAGGTTTTATAAAACAGATAACCAGTTTGATAGAAAAATAATGTGTGGAATAGTAAATTTCAGAGACTCATCCAATCATGACCTTCTCAAAATCCATTTAACTAATACCTGTTGAAGGTCTGGAGGCAAGGTGCATTTTTGTGAATATCATTGGCTCATTCATCTTGCCTTTAATAGATCTAAATTTAGACAATTGTGCTATTATTAAGAACCAGCTCCCCTTCTAAGTATAAAAGTCCACAGTCACTATATAGTATACCGTGAATTATTGAATTTATGAAAGTAAAAATTTACAAAATGAAAGATATTAAGAATATTTCTGTATAATGAGAACATTATGATGGTTTTAAATATAAAAAATGCAGCACCCAAAACAAACAAGTTTTATACTTTTCTATGTTTATCTTCCTCAAAGGTAATAATCTGATGGTTATCAGCATGTCAGTCACATCTGTTTCCCAACTTTATGTGCTTAGAATGATCCACTGGTTCCTATTTTGCTTTTGATATCTTTTGTTTAATACCTTCATGCTTGATACATTAATGTTCCAGATACAGGATTACAAGAACTTCTCACTGTTTAGTAGCATAACATTAGGTAACTGCACCACAATAAACAATCCATTCTACTCCCAAATGACACCTGGCCCAGTTACGTTTCTCATCAAATTTGAAAAACATCACCATAAACCTTCTGCCATTGTTTACTGATGCATGGTCTTGAAGTTTACTTTAGTAAAGTAGTGGTACTACATTGTCAGGGCACAGCAAAATGTTGCAGAAATGTATTACATTGCTTATTCTCCTTCACCTTCTAGGTTTTCCCTTTGTAGCTTCTCATTCAATATCTCCTTGGCAGGAGAAGCAAAATGCATTCATTCAGTCTGGAGACCTGGATGGCCTTTAACTTTTTGAACACATTTTCTATGTTTGTTTACCATCTTAACATTCTCTTTTGTGAAAACATTTTCAAGTTTTTGTTTAGCTTTGCATTTGTTCCTCTGTCCTTTTGTTCTTTCCTTGGTGGCTAAGGATTCATTTTACTATTCATTTTATTCTGTTTTAAATATGTTTGGAAATTTCTTTAAATATTACTCTATGTGCCTTCCTATTTGCTGTTTCTTAAACACATCAGGACATAGCTCTCTCTTCTCTCTCTCTCCGTGAGTGTATGTATGTATGTACGTATGTATGTATTTGTCTCTCTTTGTCTTTAGCACAATTCCTCGCCTAATTATTTCACAACACAGTTTAAATGTTATGTATTAAATTAAATGTAGTAAATGATATGTTGAAATATTATTAAACATCTGTTTAGCTGAAAGGGAAGAAATAATAACTGCCAATGTTATGTACAACAATAAGAACAATTTATCTTAAGCTAAACATTTGAAGTGAATAATTTATCAGTATTTCTTATTTGATGTCATCATATTATATATATATATATATATGCATATATGTGTATGTTATACAGTCACATAATACTCAATGAAAGAGAGACTTACATAGATCTAATCTACATGGGAAGTAGAAAAGGACAAGATCTCCTAGTAAATTGGGAGCATAGGGATCTTGGGGGACGGTTTAAAGGGAAAGGGGAGAGATAGGGAGGGGAGCAGAGAAAACTGTAGAGCTCAATAAAAATCAATAAAAATGAGAAAAACCCAAAAATAACAAAATTAAATATTCCCTAAAAGAATCATATTTGTATTTTAAATATTTAATTTAAAAAAAAAATAATTCAAGAAACCTACACTTTGAAATGAAGAATATCTTAATGCAAAATTAACAGAGAGTTTGTTTGAAATATAGCTCACTGGTGTAGTACATGCCTAGTGCTTTAAGGTCCTGAGCACACAGCTCAGCTCCACAACCGCAACAGCACCCAGTTCACACATGTCAATCCTGAAGAAAATATTTAAAATATAAAAAATATTTAAAAGATTAAAAGTACTCTTTTGAAACTGCATATACAGTCACACACACAAATTGATAAACTTTTTTCAGAAATAACTTTAAATCTAGATTCGATACTTCAATACAAAGTTGTAGTTTAGGAGAAAGGGAATAACCAAAGAAACTGGTGGTTATGAATGTTTCATTTGTAACACAAATGCTAAAGAGATGCATAGGGGGACAATGAGAAGAAATTCAAAATCTCAGCAATAAGATGAAACTTTTTGTTTTGTCTTTTTATGGCTTTCTAAAATGGATGGTATCAATAGATCAGAAGCCACAACAGACTGAGAGAAATATATTAAATGTGATACTTCATAACTTAGAAATGAAAACTTGGAGGATTATGTGATTCATGTTTTATTTTGAAGGGGATTCCATGCTTGTCTTTTTCTGGGAAGTGATATTCTCTTACTCTCATTCTTCTTTACTTCTCTCCCTCTTTGTCATTTTGAGAAAACGATTGAATGTTCATATTGTGCTAGCTGCAAACTTGCTAAGTATTCCATACTGAATAAAGAACAAACTGTACCTCCCCTTGGCTGGGATAAGATGAAAATGCTACCACACCCAAATCACTAAACATTATTTAAATAATTATAAAGTTTTTATCAGAATGTAATATCAACATACTGTGATTATATCACAACATATATATGCTTAGGGGCAGCACTTCAATGTCACGCCCATGACCCATTTAGGCAGTAAATTCACCAATTAAGCAAAATATAAATGTCATTCTAAAGAGATTAAGTTTTTAAAGACATGTGATTAGAATAATAGTTGAGACAAAAAAGACAAAGCTTGTCCCATGCAGGGAATACATGTACTGGGTGTTTCATGCTACTGATGCTCTAATCAGAAAACAAAAGACTATAAAAGCAAAAGAGCATAGCTGACAATTAGTAAAATTAGGCAGGGAAATATCCTTGTAAATATGGACTTAAAATAGCAATAATCAATTATATTTATAGTGTGGGAATATTTTAATTTTATGTACATAAAACACAGCTATGATGTTTAAGCATGTGGCTTTATAATACACACATAATTAGAATTTTCGTCTTTCTGTGATACTATAAATCCCATTTATCCATAAAGACAACAAAGCATTAACACAATGAACATGTATTAATACTACTAACATGATTATTGACATTGCCATGCAGGTTTTTTTTTTTTTTGCTGCTATCAATATGTTGTTTATATTACAAGGAAAACCTTTTGTTTCTCTGCCATCATCCTGTATGAGTCCAATAATAAAACGCCTGAAAGCTAAAAGGAGTCAATTTGGAAGTGAAAGGAGACGTGGAAGCATTTTAATTTTCAATAGCTTTACAATGGAAAATTGGCATTGTTCAGCGACTCTATTATTAACAGGTCACACTCTATTCACCTTTTAACTTATGGGTAGACAACTGAAAAAGCAAGATTAATCTATCAGTTACATAGTAGAAGGGTATATAACAATGTTGCATAATACTATTTGCTGTAAGTTGTTAGATAATACTAGGATATTAGAGTGATTAGAAAGGAAAAATGCAACATATGTGTATACTTGTATTTACACAAGGGTCAGGAATTATCATTTGGAAACAATTTGAAATTAATGCAGTAACGAAAGTATTCCATGAAAGGGTTATATTCCCATTCTTGCTTTCATGCCTAGCAATTTTATTGAAAATCATTCAGTAATGAAATATACAATACACACACACACACACACACACACACACACACATATATATATATATATATATATATATATATATATACTCTGTACATAGATTCTTTCCTATAAAATGAAGTATAAATATGCTCTTTTAATACAGAGTAAAAAATAGTCCTGTATCTCTACCAAATTAAGTACAGTAAAAACAGAATCTTGGCTATTCAGAATCTTTACCATTATTCTCCACATCATCAGCCATAGATCATACATTTAGCTCTTCACAATTTCTACAGTTGTGCATTCTTAGATTTTATACTACTTTTTAAAATTCATAATACTTTTGCTGACCTCATAATATTAGCTTCTTGATGAATTTGCCACATATTTACTACACATATTGTGGTACTTTACTAAGTGGCTCTTGGGAAGACTTATCTCTCCCTTGCTCTAACAGCTTGTGAGTTTCAGGGAGGGCCCTTCAGGTCCTGGTTAGAGTGCAGAATTAGTCTGCTGTATTCTTGATTCTCTTGTTATTTCTGTTGTGTCTTCATTTTTAGAAGTGTTGAGTTTAGTGGGTTTTGCTCAAAAATCTCATCTCAGATATGATAAAGGACATTTGTATAAAAAGACAATCTGGAAAAAATACGTTGCAAGTGTATAATGCAGCAACAAAGAATAATAGCTCAGGGGAGATGAGTTTCCCAGATGAACCCCAAATTAGTAAAGACCAGACTGCTTATATAGAAAGTATATGACATAGCTTTTGAAAGTTCGTAATTTTACTCAAATAAGAACTACATGTGTAGGGCTCACAGGTCAACAACCAAATTTCCATGTGTGGAATCATAAGGAGTTCCTACAGATTAATTTTATATTTCACGTAGTAGAAGTTACAAACTTATTGCTAATTCGCTGGATTGTTCTAAATGGAAATATTTATAAGGTAAGCAATTCATGCAATGTCCAGAAGGAATGGGATAAAGAGTGGCCTTTCATATCTTGGCCACCATCATATGTAAAGATAGCTGAGGGATTCAGACCATATTATTATGTATGTC
The DNA here is from genome assembly GCA_963919715.1 of Microtus obscurus. Classification (NCBI taxonomy): domain Eukaryota; kingdom Metazoa; phylum Chordata; class Mammalia; order Rodentia; family Cricetidae; genus Microtus; species Microtus obscurus. The sequence goes on along the minus strand of CAWTZC010000789.1, from coordinate 5,301,258 downwards.
TCTTTCCTTATTTCAACGTGTTTTTTGCCACTCCCACATTCTAATTCAGTTTTTGAATAGACAAATTTGGGATTCAGACCATATTATATTTGTCTCTTTTATTTATGTAAACATGTTTTCTTTTTTCCACTTCCACATTCTAATTGATTTTTAGAATAAGTAAGTTTTTTGTTAGTTTGATTGATTTTTACATTTCCTGGTAGTGCTGGGGATTAAACCCAGGGTCTTTCACATCCTAGGTAAAAAAAAGTCATTATGGGTCATAACAGAAAATATGCCATTGTGACAACTGTAGTCTTTATTGTACAATCAAAGGGTTTCTACCATCTAAATATTCTACCATATATATTTTTTTTTTCAGTGCTCATACCATGATTGTTGACTCTTCAGTGCATGCAACTTCTGTTGTTTATATTCCCTGCTTGTTTTAGCTGATGTTCAAAAAGTTTCATTTGTAACTGTTAACAGTCACATATATTATACTCTTTAAAATGTATTTTCACTTGTTTCTACAAGACACTGGGGCTAATTCCATTCACCATATACAGAAAAAAAACAAATCTCAAAATACATTAAACACTTGTATGAAAATGTCCCCATGGGACTCTGTACCAGGAACAATGAATAAAATATATTAAAATAATATTTGAAATTATATTTGATATTTTATCAGTTCTACAGCCATGTTAAATCTATTAAGGCATATCAGATGTAGTTTGTCATCCTTTATTGAGGGTCATATAAATGCCCTTTTGTGGTAAGGTAAATGACACTGTTGGTAAAATGCTTGTTATAAAAGCATAAGATCCTAAGATCAATACATAAAATTTATAGCAGTGGTGAATTTTTTTGTCTAGCACCTCCAGCACAACTGGTAACCCAGATGACTATTACGTACAATTTCAAAGTATATAGAAAGTTTCTGAAAAGTAAAATCTGAGGCTCTCTGCCATATACATATGCTATAACTATATATAAAAACTATATATACAAACACAAACTTGAATGCACATATGACCACAAGGACATTCCCATACACACTCACAAGCAAGCAAACAAAAAAAAAACCCAATTTTTTTTATCATATGAATAAACTTTGTGTAGTTTTACAAGTCAATTTTTATTTTAAATTAAGAACCAGTATATTTTACAGTGAATATAATGCCAATGACAGCAAAAAGTGATAGTGATAACTCAATGTTTTATACAAAGGGAGTGGCTGGAATGACTGGATAGGAGCATAGAGACCAGTAAGAATTAAATAATACAAACACATAACTTGAAGTTAGCCTGAGGGTAAAATTGTACTAGTATGAATACCACCACTGCCATAGATCCGAAAAGTGTCCATGTTGAATTTCAGAATAAGCAGTGATATAGGAAATCCACAGGTCAGGTTATAGGTATGAACTTGGAAGTCATAAAAATACAATTATTTATTTAAAGCCAATAGGCAGATTCTAGTGGATGCAGACATGAAAGGGAAGAAATTCAAAGACAGAGTACTAGAACATTCCACTGTGAAGGCATGGAGTGAGTAGAAACTGGCAGGTAGGAATTCAGGGAAGTAAGCAGGAAAATATTTGATATCAGAATACAAAGAATGTTCTACAAAAAATAGAGAGTTATAATGAAAAAAACTGCTGATAACCAAGTTAGAGTAAAATGAAGGATAGCTAAATTGATTTATAAAGAACAGGATTGATGGTACATTAACAAACAATATTGTATTTATAAAGTGGTATTCTAGTGGTTTTACAGATAAAGAATTTTTTAGAAAGTTGAAAATAAAATGAAAGTACAAATAGAGACATTTGTATAAATAGCCATTATATCTATAGCATAAAAGGAGAAGGTCATACTTGGCATAACAGAAGAATTGTAAATTGTTGGTCTAAATAGATTATGTATTGTAGGGAAGTTATTATTGATTGTGGTTAGAAAAAATAATTTTTAATAATGTACTGAAAAAGTAAGGTGAGTATAATGTAGTATGCGAGCATAATAGATGATACTAGGAGACAAGCATCTAATTTCTTACAAAGGAAGGAAAAATCAGCAGAGCCGAAGATATAAGAATGAGACATGATACCATTTTTGAGATATTCTCTTGTGAGTGTGACAATTTTCTCTATAAATTTGGAGCCAAACTTGATATTTGAACAGAAATTTATGAGCGACTCTACCATTTGATGGAAGATAAGAAGCATAAAGCAATAACTTAAAAGGACAAAAGAGAAAACACATTTTTGAAACATAGTATGACCAACAAGAAACATCTATTGACACATAGAGTTGACAATTAGATAACAAAGCGGATGGTAGCCAGGGTAATTAAGTTTTATGTCATTTTCATGAAAAATGAGACAAAACAAACTAGCATCTAATTTCTTACAAAGGAAGCAAAAATTAGTTGAGTGAGCAGATATAAGCATGAGGCATGATTTCATTTTTCAGAAGTTCTCTTATAAGTGTGACAATTTTCACTATAAATTACAGTATAAATTTGGAGCCAAACTTTTTATCTGAATAGAAATTTTCAGAAAGCTGAAAACCAAAAGCAATAAGAGCAATGTGTTGTGATATTTGTGATAAATGCAAAGGTTATTTTTTGGAAGAGTGGGGTATTTGACAATAGTCATATTGTAAATTAGATACTTAAGTCAAGACCAAACAAGTAGTTTGTTTCCACCAAGCTGGGAAAGTTATATAAGAATTCGATTAGAGAATAGATTTTTCAAACAGAATATGGGAGATCAAATTAGTGAATAAAGACAAAGACGGACAAATATAAAAGATATCCAATAACTTTTGAGAATTGCTAGTAAGCTTACGGTACCGACAGGCCACAATGTCCCAAGCAGATTATAGTCTCAGACCTCTCATTAGTTGGTAATCATTTGCTAAATCATTGAAATTTTTCAGTTTTTAACACACCAAGTAAAATGACTTGTCCTTATTTTAAACAAGAACAATACCAAATATCTAATGTGCAATGTTAGTTAGGACAGATTTTGTTAGAAAGATTGATTTTGAAGGTGGACTGAACAGTGGACTGCAGCTGAGAAAAATATTTTCCTATAGCTCATGTGTCAAATCATTCAAAATGATTCTATTTTAGAGAAAACAGTGAACAACAGTATAAAAACCCCACTCAGACAATGAAATGGAGAGTTGTGTGGTGGGACAGTAAATCAAAGCACAGTTTGCCTTGGGGCTTGCCTCTTTATGTATGGGATTACTTTTATTTTTAAGGGATATGACTTAAACTGAAGTATGACAAAATTTTGGGGACTTAGAAAATGAGAAAATATTAAACAAATTCTGTTCACTAAGCATTTTATTTATATTGAGTACTGCACTGGGTTAGGAGAATTGTTCAATGGCAGATTTATAAAAAAAATCATACTTTGGGTGGATATGTATGCCCCTTTGGCTAATTAAAATGATCATCTATAGTGATCTATTTTGCAGAAGGTAGAATGTGGTATCCCAAAATAAATCCTTTGGGAACAGAGAAGAGTAGTTAAATTTTTCCCTTAAACCTTACTTCCCAAGAACTGAAACTTCAGATAACTTTCAATATTGTGGGTAACAGCAGATAACAGAAAATTATTTGCCACCACAATGATCAACTCAAGCGGTAAGTTAAGATTGTTTTGATTTTAGGATAGTCACATTTCAAAAAACTGGGATCATTAATGAGCTCTTAATTATTGACTCCTTAGTGAGAAACTAAGATGTTAGGAAATACCATAGCACATGTATATATAGGTATTTATATTTATATACAATATGAAAACCTTAGAAATATCTTCAATGGTAATAAACACCGTTTGTATAAATGTATCTATTATTAATTTTTATGCTGTAACTTTAGAAATAATTTATAACTATATTATATATTTTAATTATCCAATTCTTTATGTTCTCCAGAGATCTATAAATCCCCTACAATTACTTGCCCTTATTTCTAAGGAAAGAATTTAGTGTTGATGTAACATGACATTTTCTGGATAGATATTCACAAATATCTATTTATCCTAGAGAAGTTACCAATGACAGTGAAAAAATAATTACATCCATGTCTAAACTGTCGAATGACATGGTTTTGAGAAGCATAGATGAGTGGTTATTTGCAAAAACATGGACAGTTTACAAGCAGCTACAAAATGGGGGGGGGATCATTGTCTCTGGTACCCATTAATTTTTTTTCTTATCCTCCATGATGGAAAGGCCTCTTAGTGGATGTTAGTGGGGCCAAACTTGTAAAGTTTTCATGGAATTATGACTGCTCTAATTTTAAAATGTAAGTGGCCACATTATGTCCAGGAAAGAGAGTTCACCTACTGGGGTAATATGGAGAAATTATAATTTTTAGTAACTATAGTAAAAGGCAAAATAGTTATAATTTTAATAATTATAAATTGTAAGAATCTCTAAGTATATTGTGGTGGTATGAATAGGAATAGCCCCCACTGGCTCATATGTTTATAAGATTATTCATTACGGAGTGGCACGACTTGAAAGGGATTTTGAGGTGTGGCCGTGTTGGAGATAACATGTCACTGGGCGTAGGTTTTTGGGTTTCACGCCAATCCAATGTCTCTGCCTGCTGCTTGCAGATCTTATTGTGGAACCATTTAGCTACTTCACTAACATCATGTCTGCCTGCAGCAACCCATGATTTCTACCATGATATCAGGGAACTACAAACCAGCTTTATTGAATGTTATTCTTTATAAGAGCTGCCATGTAATGGCATCTCTTCACAGTAATAGAACATTAATTAAGACACATAATTTATGATATCCTTATTCCATTGAAAATAATGACACTCTCGAGATATATAAAACTAATATTAAAGTATTTATGGCAACCATGGCAATAACATGATGAGACTCTACATACCCCTTTAAAAATCAAATTTGAGGAACTTAATTTTTTAATCAAGCAGTGGTGGTGCAGAACTTTATTCCCAGCACTAAGGAGTCAGAGGCAGACAGATCTCTGTGAGTTTGAGGCCAGCTTGATCTATAATAGCTAGTTCCAGGACAACCTCCAAAAACTACTGAGAAACTCTGTCTCAAAATAAATGAATAAATAAATAAAGTAAAATAAAAACCTAAGATTTTTATTCTTATTAAAATATATTCAACCTAGAGATTGAAGGAGTGGCCAACAAATAACAAATCAAGCCTAAAAGCCATGCCAGGAGATCAAGCTCACCACTTACCTTGTCTGGAGCACCAAGACCCACAGACTTGATGACCCAGAAACCTACAGTAGAACCAAACATGACTGGAGGAAAAAAAATGTCAATGTAATGATGTCTAAACGCTGTACTTATAGATGGCTGCCTTGCCCTGTAGTCCTCAGAGAAGCTTCATCCTGCAACAGGTGGAAACACACCAAAGATCCACAGGCAGCCTTTGGGCAGAGCTCAGGGAATCCTGAAGAACAGTGGGAGCAAAGATTGCTCGAGCCACAGTGGGTGAAGGACACCACAAGAAACCCACAGAATCAACTAACCTGAACTCACAGGGGCTCAAGGAGATTGATAACCAACAAGGGACAATGCATGGGAAAGACATTAGTACTTTACAGATACTTTAAAGTTCTGTGGCTTAGTCCTCTTTTGCGACACTTAACAGTAGAAGCCGACTCTTTCTCTGGCTTTTGTGACTCTATACCTCATTCTGGGTCAACTTGGCCAGCTTTAATACATGGAAAGCTGCTCAGCCTTATTTGATATGGCATGGTTTGATGATATCCATGGGAGATCTACACTTTCATGAACAAAAACCGGGAAGGGTAGAAACAGAGGAAGACTTGGGAGAGAGACTAGGAAGAGAGAAGAAAAGGGTAACTGTGGGCAGAATATAAAAAAAGAAAAGAAAAGAAACAAAGAGCTATAGGGTGTTGGTGGTCTGAATTATCAATGATTGTTACTAGAAAAATATAAATTACTATGCAACAATTGTTTTCAGGGTATATAAGTAAATATAACTCAGTAGCACTGAGAAAAAAACTGAAGTATCTATGCATTTTAAAAAAGATATCTTCCTTGCAACAGGTTTGACTTCATAATTAAAGCAAATAGTATGATTGTTTCTAAATGGATTACGTGGTGGCTCATATTCTTTTAAAATACATTCTGTTATAAAACAATGTGAAATCACTGTCTCATGAAAACATTGAAAAGAAGCATAATTGAGTTCTCTTGATTCTGAAAAGTGAAAGGATCCAGTTACCTTTGCAATGAAATACACTCTAAAATTTAGAGAAATGGTTTCTAAGCTCTAATTTGGAGGCAATATTAGTAAATACAATGTTAAGATTGCCACAAATGGTTAAATTTACCCAGTATACATCATGTATTCACTGTAATAATTCCTCGAATAGCAATGCCAGTAAGCCTACCTATTATTGACCCATCAGTTTCTTTGAAGTTTTAAAAAATTTGATTAAAAAATTAAGTTCCTCAAATTTGATTTTTAAAGGGGTATGTAGAGTCTCATCATGTTATTGCCATGGTTGCCATAAATACTTTAATATTAGTAAGCAAAAGTGTAAGTTCCAAGATCTGACAATAATCAACAAATTTGATTATTCTAAAGTTTCACATAGTTTGGAAATGTTATTTATTTAGTAATTTGGTATGTTAATATTTTCAGTAATTATTTTATTATATAACTACTTCATATGTTGAAACATTACTTTAATGTTTAAAATTTTAATTGTACAATATGTGCATATTGTCCTATCAAAAGACATTTTTACAATTACTTTTAATAGCTCTTTCTGTAAGAAAACAAATCTTGTTTTAGAAAGTAAATAGTAAGTATAGATTTAATATAATGCTATGAGGTTTCCAAATATTTACAGTTGAAACTATCATTAGAACTTATAATTTCAAAAATATGTTTCAGAATTATTAAAAATACAAAATTTTCATCTTAGTTTGTGAAATTTGATATATTTTATAACCCTTGCCTACGTTATTAAAATCTAATGACATATTTATATTTGAGTTCAATTGGGTGAAACAGCAATAAAAATGTGATTATCAAATTGAGATAACTAACACCATTGTGCCTGATTTCACTTTGGTATGAGCAGCACCTTAAATTTCCATTCTCCAAATTGGAGGTTTATCTCATCACAGATTTCTCCTAAGCAAATGGCAACTGCATTTGAAATGGTTGTTACTGCATAATTTTATGAAATATTCATTTAAAAATAAATGTAATTGTACCATTTTCTAGCAGAGAAAATGAAGCCATTCAACTGTATTCAGCTCTCTCAGAGATATTCAAATGAATATTACATATTTTCTACTGAGTGGTTGGGAGTATAATGAGATTACACCTATTCCTAGTACATTTCTGGATAATAAGAAGCCACCACTGAACAAGATCATTTTTAAAGTCATAGAAAAGTAGAAAATGACTAAGGTACACCAATAATGAAAGCACAAGTAATATTGCTATTAAGTTTTTTTAACTATTTGGCACATATATTCAAATATATGAAAAGAAATGAGAAGACACTTATTATTTTTTTTCTTATTTAAATAATGAGAAAATATATAGGAAATGGATTTTAATGACCCATTTTCTGGGACATAAAGATAACTTTAACTTCAGAAATTGTTATATCCAATTAACACATTCAAATAAATACACATTTTACTTAGTAGAATAAGCACCAGCACCTTAACATTAATGTACCATTAAAAAAATAAAAACATTAACAATATATCTCATCTTTTATAACATTATTGGATATTCATATATAAATATATAGAGGGAATATGTATTTTAAACTAAATTCAGTAATTATACTAAACCTAAACCTGGAGAGAAACCTTCTAGAATACCAATAATCTTTCTATGCTTTTGATAATTTTCACATATGATATTTAGATCATCTATCTCAATAATTGCTATGTATTAATGAAAGAACAAAAACCCAGAACAAGGAATAGAGTTGATACTGCTTCTAGTTTCTAAGTATCTGAAGTCTTTTTTTTTAAAAATCTGGATACACTCAAAGTCATTGTATGTGTACATGTTTCAGACTTATTTTGTTTGTCCTGCTTAAAAGCCCCTTTGTAAAACTGCAATGTTGTTTTCATAATGATAAGCACTAGACACTGGTTTCTTTTTTCTTACATTTTCCTGGTATACCTGTCTGTAAGAACACTCAATCATAAGTGCACTACTCCAGGTGTTTTTTTTTTTTTTTCTATAGATACTTGGCCTCTTACCATGATTTTTTTTTAAAAAAAAAAATTGTTCATTGCTGTGACAAATAGTCTTACAAAATTAAAGCAAGAAGTTTGCCCCTTGGGTTAATATAGAATCTAGTTCGTGATGATAGGAAGTAATGTAAGAGGCATATTATTAATCTTTCATATTGCATTTAAAGGAAGCATCATCATTCGTCACCTGATGCTTTCATTCTCTTCCCAAGCTTATCTCCCCTCTTTTTTTTCTCCCTGTGCCCCCATGTCTCCCATGTAATAACCCAGGGCTGCCAGCCTGTAGTATGTTGTCACTCACTTTCAGACCGAGTTTCTCATGATTTTAGAACTTACTGGAAGTTCCCACTCAAACACCTTAAATGTGCGTCTCCTAGATTTTTCCAAATTAGTTAGAGTACAAGGAAGTCTAACCTTCACAAATCCACACCTTGTCAATCTGATGTAACTAGAGTCCACTCGTATGTTTCCCAGCTGCCCAGACACGAATAAGCACACAAATGAAATAAATTACAACATTATTTGGCCAATGACTTAGGCATATTCTTAGCTAGCTCTTTTTTCCTCTTTTTTTTTAACTTTATTAATACCAGGAATCAAAATTTCCTCTTCCTCCTCTCCTCCAACTTCTCTCCTGCTCTCTCCTCCCCCTCCCTGTCCAGTCCTAAGAGAGGACAGGGTTCCCTGCCCTATGGGAAGTCCAAGACCCTCACCCCTCCATCCAGTCTTAGGAAGGTATGCATCCAAATAGACTAGGATCCCCAAAAGCCAGTACATGCCATAGAGACAAATCCCAGTGTCATTATCATTGGCTTCTCAGTCTGCCCCAATTGTCAACCAGAAGGTCCAGATTGATCCTATGCTCATTCAGTCCCATTCCAGCTGGCTTTGGTGAGCTGCTGTTAGTTCAAGCACACTGTCTCCGTGGTTGGATCAAACCCTCATGGCCCTGACTTCCTTGGTTATATCCTCCCTCCTTCTGTTCTTCAACTGTACCTCACTTATCTCAGTCCAGTACTCACATGTAGGTCTCTGTCCCTATCTCCATCTGTCTCTGGACAAAGCTTCTATGGTGATATTCAAGATATTTTATCAGTCTGACTACGGGACAAGGCCAGTTCAGGCACCCTCTCTTCCACTGCCTAGGGTCCTAGCTGGCAACATCCCTGTGGACATCTGGGACCCAGTCTAGAGTCAAGCCTCTACTGAACAGACAATTCTGAACAGAAGAATTTCAAATGGCCAAAAGATACTTAAGGACATGTTCAACTTCCTTAGCTATCAGGGAAATGCAAATCAAAAGAACTTTGAGATACCATCTTACACCTGTCAGAATGACTAAAATCAAAAACACCAATAATAACCTACGCTGGAAAGGATGTGGAGTAAGGGGAACATTCATCCATTGCTTGTGGGAATGCAAACTTGTACAACCACATTGGAGATCAGTGTAGTGGTTTCTCAGAAAATTGAGAATCAACCTACCTCAGAATCCAGCAATACCACTCTTGGGAATATACCCAAGAGATGCCCAATCATACTACAAAATAATTTGTTCAACTATATTCATAGCAGCATTATTTGTAATAGCCAGAACCTGGAAACAACTTAGATGCCCCTCAATAGAAGAATGGATAAAGAAGGTGTGGCACGTCTACACATTACAGTATTACTCAGCGGTAAAAAACAATGACATCTTGAATTTTGCTTGCAAATGGATGGAAGTAGATAACACTATCCTAAGTGAGATAACCCAGACCCAAAAATATGAATATGGTATGTACTCACTCATTAGTGGATTCTAGCCATAGACAAATGACATTGAACCTATGGTCTGTGATCGTAGATAACCTAAGTAATAAGGTGACCCCAAAGACAAATATCCTACTGAAAATTGGAAGCAGACAAAAGAGCCAGGCAAAAGTTGGGAGCATGGGGGTGGGGGTGGGATGGAAGAAGGGGAGAGGGGGAGAGAGAAGGGAGAAGGGGAGGGTTGGAAAGATCTTTGGGGAGTGGGATGGTTGAGATGGAAGAAGAGTGGATATGAGAGCAGGGAAGAAGATATCTTAATTAAGGAAGCCATTATTTCATCTTTTGAGAACTCTAGTTAATCTAAACCACATTTTGGAATTGAGTTGTTTTCTTGATAGGTTTTATTTTTAAATTTCTGTGTATTCTAGAGATTAACCCTATATCAGAAATATAATTGATAAGTATTTTTTACAATCTCTAGGCTGTGCCTTTACCTAACTGATGGTGTGTTTTGCTATGCAAAAACTTTTTAGCTTCATGAAATCTCATCCACTAATTGTTTTTTTTCTTTGTATTGTTTTCATTGTTTCTATTCTATTGATTTGTGATCTATTTTTTTTATTTTTTTATTGAGAAAAGAAAAAAAAAAGTTTCTGCCTCCTTCCAGCCTTCCATTTCTCTCCCCCTACTCCCACCATTCTCCCCCTCCCCCCACTCCTCTCCCCCTCCCAGAAAGCCGACAAACTCATGGAAACTGAACAGTCAACTACTGAACCATACCTGGATTAAGGAAGAAATAAAGACAGAAATTAAAGTCTTCCTTGAATTCAATGAAAATAAAGAAACAACATACTCAAACTTATGGGACAAAATGAAAGCAGTCCTAAGAGGAAAGTTCATAGCACTAAGTGCCCACTTAAAGAAAACAGAGAAAGCACACATTGGAGACTCAACAGCCCACCTGAGAGCTCAAGAAAAAAAAAGAAGCAGACTCACCTAGGAGGAGTAGAAGACTGGAAATAATTGTTTCTTTTAGTGGCTACTTTATCAAGTTTCTGTTCAGAAAGTTAAATTTGTATCAATTATTTCAACAATTTCTCTATTATGATATTCAGGGTAACAATCAAGTTCAATATTGAGATCCTTGGTTCATTTGGGGATTATTTCTGAGCCAGATAGGAAGTGTGGATCTCTTTTCATTTTCCTGCCGTTATTCCTGTTGACTAACATCATTTGTTGATGATTCTGTCTTTCTTCAGTATATATTTGGAGTTCTTTATTAAAAAATCAAGTAGGTATATAAAATTGTCTCAAAAATTTCAAATTTATTCTACCTTAGAAACTCTTTTTATGTTAATTCCATTCTGTTTTTATTACTACATGTCTGTAGAACAACTTGGAACCTATGATGGTGATACCTCTAGCCATTCTTTTATTCACTATAATTGTTTTAGCTAAACTTAGTTATTTGGCCCTTGTATATGAATTTTATCAGTTTATGTGATGAACTGTGTTAAAATTTTGATATGTTTCAAAAATATTTAATTTAGTTTTTGAGATCATACCAATATTGCAACATTTCTCCCTTTCTTTACTTACCTTCAAAACCTCTTAAAATCCCCCTCTTACTCTCTTTCAAATTCATGGCTTATTTTAAAATTATTTATTTTTACACACACACACACACACACACACACACACACACACAGACACACACACGCACACTCCTAAATAGATAAATAAAGCTTGCTCGGACTGTATAATGTTACTTGTGTGTGTGTTGTTTTAGGGCAGACAATTTGGTGCTGACTGGCGAATTTTATGGAGAAAATTGAGTTTTAACATCACCCAGTCTTCCTTGTGGAAGACACGTTAATGATTACTAATAAAAAAAGCTACATTACAGAAACCCCTGGGCTCTACTGTTCTCAACACCTATTTGCAAAATGTTTAATTTTCTCAATAGGACTTATTTACAATTTTAAGTGTGTACAAAATTTCGAGATGTTCCTTGCCAAATAAGAACAAAACCGAAATCTCATTACACAGTTAAAATACAGACAGATTCTCGTGCTGTGCAATAGAATGTATTTCTTTATTCCTAATGGAGTTTTCGTGCTTATTCATCTTTTAGATATTACTCTGAAATTACTTTTGGCACTCAGAAAAATGGATGCCTTCTTTTGTGAGCTTGGTTGGCTAACTGCTTACAATTTACAACAACTTAGAAAATTTCTAGGGAATTGGCTTTAGTGACTGTAATCACTCCACTTGGGAGATTATGTTTTCTAGTGGGAATTTCAAGGACTTTTACTGCCAATTACTGATACAGCAGTACAAATTCTAGCCCTCATGCTTCACGATAAGAAAAATCTGGCACCATAAATACTGTCGAAATCCTCTTGGGATTAGCAAAGGACAATATTCAGCAGGGTCTATTTAGGTGTTTGCTTCCTTGAACACCTTATGATGTTTGATTTACTGTCTTGCAGCTATCTCCTATAAGGTTTTAACCTACAAGTCACATGCATAAGAATATTTTCTTAGGTTCCAGGTTTATGAAATACAACTAATACAGAAACCACTAACAAAATAAAATCAATCAGGATACAACTGTCCAAGCTGTAAAAATATTAAATGAAATTAAGGTATTTAAATGAGCTTCCAGTTTTAAAATATATTTCAATATTAATTATAACACATTAATTAATTTAGTCATACATTTATTCTCTTGATTGTTATATCTCTCAAGAAGTAAAATAATCAACACCAGCTCTAAGAGGAAACAAACATCTATACAGACACAGGTAAAAACTGAACTATGCCTGATGCTATTAATATTTTCCAGTATTAGTCAGGCAAAATTATTAATGTTATTTGGATGACAATACCTATGAATTTTTGAAATTGTTAGCTATGGTGATTATGACTGAATAATATGCAATCTAACATATATATGTACATATATATACATACATGATATTATTATTTAACAATATCAGTAAATTTTGTGATGAAATATTATTAAATTTTAAAACCATAAAGTCATTTTAAATTGAAAAATGCCTTTGTAATAATTAACAGAACTTTAAAATGGAGTTTTAGTTTGTACTGATACTTAAAATCATCTGCATTATCAGCATGAGTTTAATGCTCATATATATGAAACAACACCCGAATCTGTTGAAACCTCAGAGAAATAAATCCTTACTGATAAGTACAAACTAAAAAAGAGGATTGAAAATTCTTAACAATTAACAATTTTAATTTGCATAATTCATAATTACTTTTCTGTTTGCAAATGACATTTGTGTTCTTTCATTATGTGTTCTTTTAGACTCATGAAATTATTTAAAAAGTATTAGAAACCCTTAAGATAATGAAAAAGTAATAAAGGTTATAAAATCCTTGGAATCTGAGAACCCAATTTTTTCTAAGATTTTATTGTCTAATTTATTTTATTAGTAACTTCTAATTTGAATAAATCTTCAATTAAAGTGAGTTATGGAAAAGCACAATCTCAATAAATTTTTTAGTGACTATTTCCCTTTAAATATATTCTTACTCTTTCGATTTTCATTCAACCTCTTAAACGACCAAACAAACATTGAATAATAACAATTTGGGCTACTGCATTTCTTGCAGGAAACAGTTAGTTATAGAAACAATATTTGGGAGCTCCTTTGTCTAGGTGGCCTGCCTGCAGCAAGCAAGGTCGGCCCTTTGTTCACCAGACACCCAAGCAGCAGGGAGATCAGATCCAGGTGCCAGGAGAGACATCGCTGGGGTGAGTGAGTTTCTGACCACAGCAGCAGCCCGGAACAGGGAACTCAGACGTTCCTCACCCCCCCCCAACACTTCCTGGCCAACCTGCAGGGGCTATACTGCTCAATACCTCCTTTCTCTTCCTATCCCACCAAGCTTGCATCCACGGCCCTCCCCACTCCGTCCAACTCCCTCCCCTCTTTGAACCACACAACATCTCCCAGCTCAGCCTGTTTGGGCGCTGGGACAGGGTCCGAATTGGGAGGGCATCCGGGAGGGTAGTAGCTCCTTTGTCTAGGTGGCCTGCCTGCAGCAAGCAAGGCGGGCTCTTTGTTTGCAAGCCACCCAAGCAGCAAGGAGATCCAATCCGGGCACCAGGAGAGACATTGGGCTTGCATCCACAACCCACCCAGAGTGGTGCTGAGGAGTTCCATCTGGATGGTCGTCCATGTTTGGGTACTGAGGAGTTCAAGCTCAGCAGGACAGTACCTGCTTCTACACTGAAGAGATACACCCAGAGACTCAGTCTCAGCAAAGACTTGACCAAGACACCAGGCCTCTCTTGGCTTAAATTGAAGGAGGAGATGGGAAGGCGCCAATGCAAGAATTCCTCCAATAACCTGAAAGGCAACATGACATCACCAGAACCCAGGGATCCCAAAATAAGAAGAATTGTACACCCTACTCCAGAAGAATTAGAAGAAATCGACTCAAAAGTGAATTATTTGAAAATAATAGAAGACCTTAAACAGGAGGTGAAAAACTGCCATAAACAATTAGAGATTACAAACAAAAAGGTAGAGGAAATGAATAAATTGCTCAAAGATACCCAAGAAAACCAAGAGAAACAAGAAAAAGCAATCAAACAGGTAAGGGAAGTGGTTCAAGACCTGAAGAATGAAATGGAAGTAATGAAGAAAACACAAACCGATGGAAGGTTGGAGATGGAAAATCTGGGTAAACGAACAGGAACTACAGAGACAAGTACTACCAACAGATTACAAGAGATAGAAGAAAGAATGTCAGACACTGAAGATACCATAGAGAAAATTAACACACTGATCAAAGAAAACAGCAAAACCAACAAATTCTCATCACAAAACATTCAGGAAATATGGGACACAATAAAAAGACCAAACCTAAGAATAATTGGGATAGAAGAAGGAGAAGAAGTACAGCTCAATGGTTCAGAAAATATATTTAATAAAATTATAGAAGAAAACTTTCCCAGCCTAAAGAAAGATATTCCTTTGAAGGTTCAAGAAGCATACAGAACACTGAATAGACTGGACAAAAAAAAAAAAAAAAAAATCTCCTCGCCATATAATAATCAGAACACAAAACATACAGAATAAAGAAAGAATATTAAGAGGTGCAAAGGAAAAAGGTCAAGTTACTTATAAAGGTAAACCTATCAGACTTACACCTGACTACTCTATGGAAACCATGAAAGCCAGAAGGTCCTGGATAGATGTACTGCAGAAGCTAAGAGAACATGGATGCAAGCCCAGACTACTATACCCAGCCAAGCTTTCATTCACTATAAATGGAGAAAACAAAATTTTCCAGGATAAAAACAAATTTAAACAATACGTAGCCACAAATCCAGACTTACAGAAAGTAATAGAAGGAAAACCACAAACCAAGGAGTCCAACAATGACCACAATAACTCAAACAATTAGATACCCTTCACCAGCGCAACTCAAAGAAGGCAAACACACAAACTCTATGACTAAAAAAGTGACTGGAGTTAACAACCACTGGTCATTAATATCCCTTAATGTCAATGGACTCAACTCACCTATAAAAAGGCACAGGCTAAGAGATTGGATACGCAAACAGGATCCAACATTCTGCTGCTTACAGGAAACACACCTCAGCCACAAAGACAGGCACCTACTTAGAGTAAAGGGATGGGAAAAGGTTTATCAAGCAAATGGACCTAAGAAACAAGCAGGTGTGGCCATACTAATTTCTAACAAAGTTGACTTCAAACTTAAATCAATCAGAAGAGATGGAGAGGGACATTTTATACTCATAACAGGAACAATTCATCAGGATGAAGTCTCAATCCTGAACATCTATGCCCCTAATATAAAGGCACCCAGGTACGTAAAAGAAACATTACTAAAACTCAAAGCTGCCATCAAACCGTACACACTAGTAGTAGGAGATTTCAACATTCCTCTTTCACAAATGGACTGGTCAATCAGACAGAAACCTAACAGAGAAATAAGAGAATTAATGGAGGTATTGAATCAAATGGACTTAACAGACATCTATAGAACATTCCACCCAAATAGGAAAGAATATACCTTCTTCTCTGCAGCTCATGGAACCTTCTCGAAAACTGACCACATCCTCAGTAACAAAGCAAACTTCCACAGTTACAAAAATATATCCATAACCACCTGTGTCTTATCAGATTACCATGGACTAAAGTTAGAATTCAACAACAATGCTACCCCCAGAAAGCCTACAAACTCATGGAAACTGAACAGTCAACTATTGACCCACACCTGGATCAAAGAAGAAATAAAGAAAGAAATTAAAGTCTTCCTTGAATTCAATGAAAATAAAGAAACAAAATACTCAAATTTATGGGACACTTTGAAAGCAGTCCTAAGGGGAAAGTTCATAGCCCTTAGTGCCCACTTAAAGAAAACAGAGAAAGCACACATTGGAGACTTAACAGCCCACCTGAAAGCTCTAGAAAAAAAAAAGAAGCAGACTCACCTAGGAGGAGTACAAAACTGGAAACAGTCAAACTGAGGGCTGAAATCAACAAAATAGAAACACAGAAAACAATCCAAAGAATCAATGAAATAAAAAGCTGGGTCCTGGAAAAAATCAACAAAATTGATGAACCCCTATCCAAACTAATCAAACGGCAGAGAGAGTATTTGCAAATTAATAAGATCAGAAATGAAAAGGGGGACATAACCACAGACATAGAGGAAATTCAGAGAATCATTAGATCTTACTACAAAAGCCTGTATGCCACAAAACTGGAAAATGTAAAAGAAATGGACACTTTTTAGATAAATACCATATACCAATGTTAAATCAGGACCAGGTGAACAATCTAAATAGACCTGTCAGTCGCGAAGAATTAGAAGCTGTTATCAAAAACCTCCCTACTAAAGAAAGCCCAGGACCAGAAGGTTTCAATGCGGAATTCTACCAGAATTTCCAAGAAGACCTAATACCTATACTCCTTAAGGTATTTCACAATATAGAAACAGAAGAGTCATTGACAAATTCCTTTTGTGAAGCTACAGATACTCTGATACCAAAACCACCCAAAGACTCAATCAAGAAAGAGAATTACTGGCCAATCACCCTCATGAACATCGACGCAAAAATCCTCAACAAAATACTGGCAAACGGTATCCAAGAACACATTAGAAAAATTATCCATTATGATCAAGTAGGCTTCATCCCAGAGATGCAAGACTGGTTCAACATACAAAAATCTATCAATGTAATCCATCATATAAATAAACTGAAAGAAAAAAACCATATGATCATTTCATTAGATGCTGAAAAAGCTTTTGACAAAATTCAACATCCCTTTATGATAAAAGTCTTGGAGAGATTAGGGATACAAGGGTCATACCTAAATATAATAAAAGCTATTTACAGCAAACTGACAGCTAACATCAAACTAAACGGAGAGAAACTCAAAGCCATCCCACTTAAATCAGGAACACGACAAGGCTGTCCACTCTCTCCATACCTCTTCAATATAGTGCTGGAAGTTTTAGCAATAGCAATAAGACAACATAAGGGGATCAAGGGGATTCGAATTGGAAAGGAAGAAGTTAAACTTTCGTTATTTGCAGATGATATGATAGTGTACATAAGCGACCCCAAAAACTCCACCAAAGAACTCCTACAGCTGATAAACACCTTTAGTAATGTGGCCGGATACAAGATCAACTCCAAAAAATCAGTCACCCTCCTATACACAAAGGATATGGAAGCAGAGAGGGAAATCAGAGAAGCATCACCTTTCACAATAGCCACAAACAGCATAAAATATCTCAGGGTAACTCTAACCAAAGAAGTGAAGGATCTATTTGACAAGAACTTTAAAGCATTGAAGAAAGAAATTGAAGAGGATACCAGAAAATGGAAGGATCTCCTTGCTCATGGCTTTGGAGGATCAACATAGTAAAAATGGCAATCCTACCAAAGGCAATTTATAGATTCAATGCAATCCCCATCAAGATCCCATTAAAATTTTTCACTGATCTTGAAAGGACAATAATCAACTTTATATGGAATAACAAAAAACCCAGGATAGCCAAAACAATCTTATACAATAAAGGTACTTCTGGAGGCATTACCATCCCTGACTTTAAACTCTATTACAGAGCTACAGTAATGAAAACAGGGTGGTATTGGCGTAAAAATAGAGAAGTCGACCAATGGAATCATATAGAAGACCCGGATTTTAACCCTCAAACCTATGACCACCTCATTTTTGATAAAGGTGCTAAAAGTATACAATGGAAGAAAGAAAGCATCTTCAACAAATGGTGCTGGCACAACTGGATATCAACCTGTAGAAGAATGAAAATAGACCCATATCTATCACCATGCACAAAACTCAAGTCCAAATGGATCAAAGACCTCAATATCAATCTGAACACACTGAACCTGATAGAAGAGAAAGTGGGAAGTACCCTACAACAGATGGGCACAGGCGATCGCTTCCTAGGTATAACCCCAGCAGCACAGTCATTAAGGGCAACATTGAATAAATGGGACCTACTGAAACTGAGAAGCTTCTGTAAAGCAAAAGACACTGTCACTAAGACAAAAAGGGAACCCACTGACTGGGAGAAGATCATCACCAACCCCGCAACACACAAAGGTCTGATCTCCAAAATATATAAAGAACTCAAGAAACTAGATTTTAAAATGCTAATTAACCCAATTAAAAAATGGGGCACTGATCTGAAGAGAGAATTCTCAACAGAAGAAGTTCAAATGGCCAAAAGGCACTTAAGGTCATGCTCAGCCTCCTTAGCGATCAGGGAAATGCAAATCAAAACAACATTGAGATATCACCTTACACCTGTCAGAATGGCTAAAATCAAAAACACCAATTATAGCCTTTGCTGGAGAGGCTGTGGAGAAAGGGGTACCCTCATCCATTGCTGGTGGGATTGCAAACTTGTGCAACCACTTTGGAAAGCAGTGTGGCGGTTTCTCAGGAAATTTGGGATCAACATACCCATGGACCCAGCAATGCCACTCTTGGGAATATACCCACGAGATGCCCGATCATATGACAAGGACATTTGTTTAACTATGTTCATAGCAGCATTATTTGTAATAGCCAGAACCTGGAAACAACCTAGATGCCCTTCAATGGAAGAATGGATGAAGAAAGTATGGAATATATATATATACATTAGAATACTACTCAGCGGTAAAAAAACAATGACTTCGCGAATTTTGCACGCAAATGGATGGAAATAGAAAACACTATCCTGAGTGAGGTAACCCAGACCCAAAAGGATGAACATGGGATGTTCTCACTCATAATTGGTTTCTAGAGATAAATAAAGGTCAGTGAGTCTATAATTTGATATCCTTAAGAAACTAAATAAGAAGGTGAACCCAAAGAAAAGCATATAGCTATCCTCCTGGTTATGGGAAGTAGACTAGATTGCCGGGCAAAAAATTGGGATCTTGGGGGTGTGGTGGGGGGGGTAAGGGGAGAAGGGGAGCAAAATGTGAGAAGGTGGGGGGAACTTGGGGAAATGGGATGATTGGGATAAAGGAAGGTTGGTTAGGGGAGCAGAGAAGCACACATCTTAATTAAGGGAGCCATCTTAGGGTTGGCAAGAGACTTGGATCTAGAGGGGCTCCCAGGTGCCCAGGGCGATGTCCCCAGTTAGTTCCTGGGGCAGCTGTGGATAGGGAACCTGAAATGACTCTATCCTATAGCCATACTGATGAATATCTTGCATATCACCATAGAAACTTCATCTGGCGATGGATGGAGATAGAGACAGAGACCCACACTGGAGCACTGGACTGAGCTCCCAAAGTCCCAATGAGGAGCAGAAGGAGGGAGAATATGAGCAAAGAAGTCAGGACCACAAGGGGTGCGCCCACCCATGGAGACAGTGGGGCTGATTCTTTGGGAGCTCACCAAGGCCAGCTGGACTCTGACTGAAAAAGCATGGGATAAAACCGGACTCTCTGAATTTGGCGGAAAATGAGGGCTGCTGAGAAGCCAAGGACCATGGCACTGGGTTTTGATCCTACTTCATGTTCTTGCTTTGTGGGAGCCTACCCAGTTTGGATGTTCACCTTCCTAGACCAGGATTGATGGGGGAGGACTTTGGACTTTCCACAGGGCAGGGAACCCTGACTGCCCATCAGGCTGGAGAGGGAGGGGGAGGAGTGGGGGGAGGGGAGGAGTAGAGGGAGGAGTGGGAGGGAAATGGGAGGCAGGGAGGTGGCAGAAATTTCTTCTTTTTTTCCAATAAAAAAAAATAAAAAAAAGAAAGACCATCAATGGCAAGTAAATAAAAAAAAAAAAGAAACAATATTTGGTCAAACTGCAAAAAATTACCTAGCTATTTTATCATCTTCGTTCAAAAAATATATTTTCCTTGAGGTCCTTAGTAAAGTTTATTATCATTTTGATTCTTTTATAGAAAATATCATTATGATTGCAATAATGATATTGTTCTTACATATACTCATATAATGACTACAGAAACAGTACTGATAATGTTGCATTAAATTTTCAATTCTGACAGTAATTCTAGGAAATCTGTGGGAAGACACCAGTGACCACCAAAACCTTTACAACTATCCTAACAACAACAGACTGCACGTCCCTTTTCTCAACCCTGCTCCCCCACCCCCACCCCGACCCGCGCTTCATATCTTGAAAGCTTCAGAAGAAGACTTTTGTTTTATCAGAGACTGGAAATAATCTATGAAACCCAGGTGAGACACTGAGCACAGTCCACCAACATTCCTTGGTGCCTACTTAGCAATCCCTGATTGCACTCCTTCCTTGGGCTCCATATTAGGACCCACATCCCTGGCAACTTTACTGGAGGCCAGCGTGGTCCTAGAAACCTCAGGGCAACATCTCCTACTGCCCACTAAAAGATGTTATGTTTGTACAATAAAACTAAACTGTACTGCTGCCGCCCATAACCCATCCTATTACTTTAGAAGACATCTTTCGACTTTATGAGAAACAAGGCAGGATGTAGGGACTCAAGGTAAGACATCATCCTCTGCCATCAAAGAATCCATAAAATCCACTCAATAACCCTAGAATGGACCCCATCTCTGTGCTCTAAAATAGGGCAACGAGCCCCTACAGTTTTCCAGGTACTATTAACGCTAGATAAGACACTGTCCACCACCCACCAAAGTCCTTTAAGCTTGCCCAACAACCCCATTTACACACACACACAAATGCCTTCACCCCTTCGTCAGGGCTCCATACCCAGGCCTACAAACTTAAGAAGCTGACATCAGCTTTACCAGAACACAGGTCAGATCTAGGAACCTCAGTTCTAGCAGCTGTACAGGAGACCAGGCTGGTCCTTGGAATCACAGAGGCCAGAACAGATCTAAGGACCATAGACTGCATCCCTATCCCTTCCACTATCCTACCTTCTCATCTCTCACCCCCCACACCTCCCTTTCCTCCTCCATTCCATCTCCTGATCTATAAATTTAGAATAAGACAGTGGCAAGAAGACAAACAAGAAATGAAAAACTAAGGAAATAAACACACATTCAACAAAGTCCAATGCAGGAATTAACACAGACCTATCATCATTCCAAATTCTAATACATAAATGCCAGTATAAGAACACAAGAACAGAAAAGGCAAAATGACATCACCAGAGCCCAGCCATATTAAAATAACAATCATAGCTGAAACACAAGAAAAAGATATCAAAATTGCCATTATGAAGATAGTAGTCGTTGAAAGGGAAATGAAATAAATCCCTTAAAATTTATAAATGAAGTCAATAAGACAAAAAGGCAGACTACTGAATGGGAAAAGATATTCAACAACCCCACCTGAGACAGAGGACTGAACTCCAAAATATATGAGCTTTGAGGTCTCATATACGCTCAAGCCATGCCCAGTGTCCCTAGTAAACTTCCTGTTGCCTGTAAATCAAAAAAGTAGAATTCTCACCTCCTTGTTCAACACCATGTCTGTCTGTATGCCTACATGGCCCACCGTGATGAAAATAAACTGGACCACTGAACTGCAAGCCGCCTAATTAAAATAATTTTCTTTATAAGAGTTCATGTTGTCATGGTATCTCTACATAGCAATAGTAACCCTAAGACACTGTTGAGCCTTGCTTTGTATTCAAATTTTTTGTGTAAACTTGAAAAAAGTTTCATGAGGTTGTGAGAAGAAGGTATATTCTTTTGTGCTTTGGGAGAATGCTGTTCAAATATGTCTTATTTTCTTATTGCTTAAAAAGATAGTTAGCACCAAAATTTTTTTTTATTTAGTTTTTGTGTGGATGACATGTCCATTGTTGAGAATGGGTGTACTGAAGTTTCCTACTATCAGTGTGTAAGAGTTTGTAATTTCAGCTGTAGCAGATTTTTTTTTAACAAAGGTGAGAACCTTTGTGTTTAGGGACTAATGTTAAGAGTTAACATGTTTTAGTGGAATTTTTCTTTGATGAATATGTAATGTCCTTCCCTATTCTTTTGATTAGTTTTTGTTTGAAGTCTGTTTTGTTACATATTAAAATGGCTGCCCAGCTTTTATCTTAGGTCCCTTTGTTTTGAGTAACATTTTCAAAGCCTCTACTCAAAGGAAATATCTGTCCTTTATGTTCTGGTGTGTTCTCATATGCAGTAGAAGGATGGGTCCTGTTTTGTATCAATTCTTTTAATCTGTGTCTTCTTATCGTGAAATTTAGGAGATTGATATTGATAGACATTAACAAATAACATTTGTTATTTCCTGTTAATTTGATATTGGTGATGATGGTGATTTTGTATGTGTGTGTATATTTTTGTGTGTGCATATGTGTGTGTATTTCAGTGGTTTCCTTCCTTTGTTTTAGTGATGTGAGATTATTTAACATGTTTTCATGTATGTAGTATTCTATTTTCTCCATGCATGGTGACTGAATGTTTATCTTGTATAGTAATCTAGGCTGGCATCTGTGGTCTCTTTGGATCTCCAAAACTTATATTTAAGCCATTCTGGACCTTAGTGTATCCACTGTATCCATTGAGTTTAGAATTACAAGTCAGTTGTAATTCAGAAAGGTCTAGTATCACATATTACTTTGTATTTTCCCCTTACAGTCTTTCTTTATTCTGTATCTTAAGTGTATTGGTTATAATGCGGAGAGGTGACTTTATTTACAGGTTCTATTGGATGTTCTATATTGTTGTAGAATATTATTTTGTAATGTGCTACATGTATTTTTGTTATCAGACGTTTGTTTTAATGATGCAAAGATGTGTTACATCCTTTTATGTGGCATCTGTTTTAAATGTGTGATGCTATGTTACTTTGCCTGTTTAAAAACTGATTGATTTAATAAAGAACCAAATGGCTGATAGCTGCACAGAAAAAAATGATAGTCAGGGCTGGCAGGCAGAAAGAATTAGAAAAAGAAGAAAAAGGTGGATTGAGGAGGATTAAGAGAAAAAAAAAATGAGGAGAGGAGGACTCTAGTGGCCAGTCACTCAGACCCACAACCTTCAAGTGAATTAAAAGGACAGAAAAGATATACAGAAATAGAAAAAGGTACAAGAACAAAGACAAAGGTAGATGGGATGATTTAAATTAAGAAAAGCTGGTTAGAAACAAGTCAAGCAAAGGCCAGGTATTTATAGAAAAGAGTCAGCCTCCTTGTGTGATTAATTTGAGAGTTAGGAGTGCACACCCAATGAAAACAAAAGTGGGAAAACAAACAAAAAACAATGACACTGTATACTCATAACTTGCAGGTGTCTCTTTCTTTAGGTAAGGAAAATTTTCTTCTTTGATTTTGTTGAAAATGTTTTCTGGGCATTTGAACTGATGCTCTTCTCCTTTCTTTATTCATATTATTCATAGGTTTGCTATTTTCATAGTGTGCCAGATTTCCCAGATGGTTTGTGTCAGGAATTTTTTTTTTTAGTTGTTGAAAAAAAAATTCCCGCCTCCTCCCCATTTCCCATTTCCCTCCCCCTCCTCCCACATATTTCCCCCTCCCCCCACTCCCCTCTCTCTCTCCTTCCCCCCCCTATCCCCCAATGGCACTAGGTTTTGATCCTAATACATGAACTGGCTTTGTGGGAGCCTAGCCTCCTGAGGACTGGGATTAAGGGCATGTGTCACCACTGCCCGGCACAAATACAATCTTACAAGTGTACATAGTTTAAATAATTGAGTTTTGAAACTTAAATATTACAGTGCTCATTTATATTTATAATCAGGACAGGAAATTTTTAAAAACTGTTTTCAAAGATGCTATACCAAAATAAAATTGTCAAGTAGCTTTGTAAAAAAATGGATTTTATTACTTTTGATTTCAGTTTAAGGGAAATTTGTAGATAAAAATTAACTCGAATTAGTCTGAAGAGATCCCATTTTTGAGGCATAGAATGTGACTCCTATGATTCTACTGGGTTTGTGAAATCTGGAAAGGAACATATATCACTGGGACTTTTCTTTTAAGTACACTAAACCTACACTTAATATCTCTGCCATCATGTTATCATCAATTCCAAATTATGCATCTCCTATTAAAGGACATTTCACACAAAACAATAAGTTCCTACAGTAGCTGAGTACTTCTTCTGTGAGCTCTCTGTCAGGTTATGTGGTAGAAGCAATGGGGAACATGTACTCACTCTTTCTATATTATTAGTTAGCATACCTAAAACATATTTTAGTCTATTCTGTCTCTTAAGCCCCTCTTAATCTATAAATATAAATGAGCTCTTATTGCCTTTAGCTTGATACCTATTATAAATAACACACACATTTGAAATGTGGGATTAATAGTTATTCGACAAAAAATATTCTAGATACAAGCTTGATTTATAAAATTTGTTCCATTACTGTAAAACATGCCATTAGTAAAATGTATTAAAATTACGCTGAAAATATATCTTGAAATTGTATGGATCTATTCACACTCCCTAAAATGATGGTCTTTTTCTACACAATCTTATTTTCATCAGATGTTGCAACTCTATGTGCTAAAATGTAACTCTGTCTAAGTGATATCAGTTTTAAAATTCTTATTCATAAAAATTATGAGAAAATAGTTCTTTGATGTGACTAGCAACATAAAATTACAGCTGTCCAGATTGGTTTTGTGTGTCGACTTGACACAAGCTAGAGTCATCAGAGAGTAAAGAGCCCCAGTTGATGAGATAGCTCCATGAGATCCACCTGTTAGTCATTTTCTCCAATTGGGATCAATGGGGGAGGACCCAGGGATAATAGTCCTGGGATCTGTAAGAAAGAAGTCTGAGCAGTCATGCAAAGCAAGCAAATAAACAGCACTCCATCCATGGTCTCTGCATCAGCTCCTGCCTCCAGGGCACTGCCCTTCTTGTGTTCCTGTCCTGACATCCTTCAGTGATAAATAACACAGTGGACATATAGGCCAAATAATTCCTTCCTCCTCCCAACTTTTGTTGTTGTTGTTGTTTCATGGTATTTTCTCATAGCAATAGGAACCCTGATTAAGACAATAACACATTTTATTTACTTGGATGCCCTGATCGTGGAATATTAATACCTTTCTCTTGATTCACACATTACCACACTCTTGACTGCATTACAAGACTGAGATACAGAGGGGCCTTATCTTACAATGATGTGAGAGATAATTTGTTAAAATTTGTTAAACTTTTTAGTGCTAAAAACAGAGACTTCCATTCTGTATAGACTGAGAACTGAGTTTTGTAGTTTCACTAACCTGGACTCTCAGTTTGCAGTGCAATATACTCAGAACAAGCCAGAGATTTGTTGCTTGACTCAACATTCAGTGAGTCATGAAAATGTGGAGGACTTAGATGGTCAGTATGTGCAGGTACGTATTTTGAAATCATAATTTTACAGTGGATTTTCCTGTTGACAGACATCTATATAAGAAACACACAATATTTGGTAGTAAACAATTCAAGATTTGGATCACCAAGTGGGGGAGGAGATAAAGCAATACAAAGCAAAACTTCATTCAAAATGATTTTCTCTGCTTTTTAAAGAAATAAACCAATGCACTTAGTTTTGTTTGCTTCTTTACTTCTTGATACATAATATATGATTGAAAGTTTCACACTAAATAGATCAACCTGTATTTAGTAAACACCTTGGAACAAAAATATTTCTATTAATTGACTTTGTCATTTTCACAGAGTGAGCTTAGAAGATGCAAGTTTAAATTGATTCCTTAATTTGTAACTGTGGGATTTAGTCTGTACCTTTGACATCATTTAAATTCTTTGTATTCAATTTCAGAAGTTTCCTTAATTACTCTTCACTATACATGAGTTTGTGAAAAAAATGACAGTTGAATAAACTTCAAAATATGTACTTTCTAGTGGCACATGATAATATATGTGATTCAAAAGGTTCCCCTTTGTATTTGCTGTAAAATGAATGATACTGTTAACTTTTCTTCAATATATACTAGAGGAAATGGTTGAATAATAACTATAATGGATGTGACATTATGCTTTAAATGTTTGATATTAATACTTTAAACCCCTGGTTTCTTAATTAAAATATATTGTCTACAATAAAG
The DNA here is from genome assembly GCA_963919715.1 of Microtus obscurus. Lineage (NCBI taxonomy): Eukaryota > Metazoa > Chordata > Mammalia > Rodentia > Cricetidae > Microtus > Microtus obscurus. The sequence continues at coordinate 5,274,683 of CAWTZC010000789.1, read as the reverse complement.
AAAACAGTGGTCTCGGTCAAATAATTGTTCTGCTAAATAAATTGTAAGGCATATGATTAAATATTAATCATATCATTATATAATAAAAATAAATTACTTGTTTTACATGGAAGACTAAAGGCAAAAAATGTTTTAAATATTTTAAATTACCATTTTTTAGTAATCAACAGTTGTTATATCTTATTACATACTAGCATTTTATAGTAATGAGGGTGATAGATCAATCAGACAATAAAGTCTCGTTTGCTTTTCAGTCAGTTGTGCGATAAGTATAATCTTAAACATATTTTAATGATTTTTCTCTAAGAAAAAATGGTATTTTAAAAATAATAAACTCATAAATATTGTAGTTCAAGACAATATAAAGATGATTCTGCTTATATTTTCATTTGGGGAAAAGTTTTTTTTTTCATTTTATGATATCTCTCTTTTGTGTATGACAATTTGATAATGATTCCAAGCACACCCTAGTTCACACAGAAGGATATGTTTCAACTAATCACCATAGTGAACAACAATCTGAATCAAGATAAATGAAAGTGCTAAAAATTTATAGGAGTGAGGCTGAGTTAATGTGCCGTAAATCTGTCAAGATTTTAAACAATAAGCATACTAAAACAGGATGCTGAGACAAAAGTAGCCATGAAAAAAAAAGAGGCATTATCATGTGGGTAAAGGATTCTCAGATTTAATATCTTGTATGATTTATGCCTTTTGGCTCCTCATAAATAAATACTTCACTTGTCTACCCTCGTATTGTAGATCTTATCTAGAAATTTGATAATTTTTACCTCAAAACTTAAATAATTTTACAATTAAGAGCCAATGCTTTTTATATATTCATGCTTTTATAAAAGAAGTATGTGTGCAAATAAAGCTATACTTTATTTAAATCACAAATATAATTTTGATTTCTTTTTACTACATCAGGAAAAATATAACTTAAATATTCTATGTGTCTTACATTGGGAATGGATTGTTGTTTTAGTCATTTTTATTTATCAATTGAATAAACTTACTGTGACCATTTCAATTAAAGGGGCACCAACAGGCTCATATATTTTAATATTTATTCAGTGGGGAGTGGTACTATTTGAGAAGAATTAGGTGCTGCCTTGTGTAAATAGGTGTGGCCTTTATGTAAAAAGTTGTTACTCGCCTGGCGGTTATGGCACAAGTGTTTAATCCCAGCGCTCAGTAGGCAGCGGCAGGCAGATCTCTGTGACTTCACGGCCAGCCTGGTCTACAAGAGCTTGTTCCAGGACAGGCTATAAAGCTACAGAGAAACCCTGTCTTGAAAACCCTGCTCCCAAAAAAAGAAAGTGTGTTACTGGGGGTGGATTTTGAGGTTTCAAAGACCACACCAGGCCTAAACATCCTCTGTCTGTATATTAGAATATAGCTCTCAATTAGACATCTAGGAAATTGCCCACCTTGTTGGACACCTTGCTCCCAACTATCATGATAATGAACTAAGTATCTGAAACTATAAGGCAGCCCCAATTTGAACTCTTTCCTTTCAAGAGTTGTGGGTGCTTTCCTTCATAGAAATAGAAGTGTGGCTAAGACCTTAACCTAACATTCGTAACCTACTCATATCTCATAGGATAGAATTCTTAATATCGTCCTGCTGTGTATTGTGTGTGACTTGTTTTCTCAGAGTTTACCTTTTTATCAAATCATATTTTTTCTTTTATTAAAAATAGCCTTTTTCTCTTATTATACATCTTTATTGCAGTTTTCTCTGCCTCTCTTCTTCACAATTTCTCCCCAAATACCCTACTGTTCAGATACAATCCCTACCCATCTCTAGTTAGAAAACAAGCATGCTTATAAGCAATATTAAAACAAAAAATAAAATAAAATATGGTATATTAAAATATAACAAAAATTTACACCTAATACCTGGACAAAAAATAAACAAATTGAAATTAGCTCTAGATAATGCACAAGAAAACTATTTGTTCCAGTGCTAGAATTTTTGGAATACCCTTCAGATTTGAATGCATTGGGATATCTCTTCGAGCATAGCCTACACAATTTCTAATTAATTTCCTTAGAAGCAAAGTTAGTTCTTATTAGACAAATGAAAAGAGCAACAGGTGTTGTGGGATGTCTTTCTGTATATGTGTTGCATTTATTAGCTGATGAATAAAGCTGTTTCGACTAATGGTTTAGCAGAGTATAGCCAAGTGGGAAATTAGTACAGAGATAGATAGATGATAGATAGATAGATAGATAGATAGATAGATAGATAGATAGATAGATAGGAAGAGAGAGTAGGTGGAGTAGGGAGACACCATGTAGCTGCTCAAGAAGCAAGAGCTAACAAACCACAAGTCTCATGGTAAAGTATAAAATAGTAGAAATGGGTTAATTTAAGATATAAGAGCTAGGTAGAAATACACTTAAGTTTTTTGGCTCAACAGTGCTGTAATTTATATAGTTTCTATGTGATTATTTGAGTCTGAATGGGTGCGAAATGAACTAGCATTGGTCTACAAATAAATAAAAGAGTATACTATGCCTCTTGAAACTTTCTATTTAGACATCAAGATCTATAACATGGAAGCTTTACAAAGGAAAGCAGAATTGATAATGGAAATGGACATAAATAGGTAGATGGACTCAGAATTAGTTAATGTGAAATCTTTTCTATGTGTATTTTATTCTAAGTTATAGTAAGAGAGAGCTTATAAATATAAAACCCAATTTAAACAACATATAAAAATATATTCTCATAATATTTCCACACAAATAATACTAAGTTTCCACTCTCCAACAACAAAGTTAATTGGAAGATCTTTCTGAATTCAGTAGTAACTTCTCACTCCATAATGCAGTTACTTATGGAGGTTGGGCCTCAGGTGAGAGTTAAATTCAATGACCCTAGTTCTGATTCCAGAAACAGTCTTTCCACAGTGTTTCAGATATAGCATTCTTTGAGTTTAGCTCTGCTGACAGCAACACCTAACAGGTCCAACAGGTTATACCTACACATCTGTGATTTACTTTAAAAAGCCCAAACACTTTAAAATGTTAACAAACTCTGGACTGAGTTAACATGCATTCCTGCTTCAGTTCACCTGGTAGCAGCCTCCATAAGTCTTGCCTGCATACACGTATTGAGGGATAAAGCCTATATTTCTATGGAGGTAGTGTCACTAATTTGGTCTGATTGAAGACACTGCAACAACCATGAAGCAGAATTCCAGCCCCTCTCAGATATGGCCTGAGAGAAGGTCCTTCTTCCTAGGTACTCAATAAATGAAACAAACTCAATAAAGAAAACCCAACAATTTTCTCTTTCAATGAATGCTAATAAAATATGTTTTCTCCTATTAACCCCACATATAATAATGCAGTAATAACTCTAACCAAGTGAGGAAACAGTTTTGTGTGTCCTGAAAACCAGGTTTCTACACTTTGTTTCTGCAATAGTAATGATGTAGCCATACTATGGTTTTAAGCCCCATCTTGAGACCAGTTAACTTTTTTACAGAAGATTTCATGCTCAATCAAAAAGTTTCCAAGGAACTAGGCAGGGATAGAAACTTGGTAATAACTATATTCTCAGCAGAATTTGAAAACACTCTTATCTGAATAAAAGTTACAATGACCAGTGTCATGGATACAGCCAATGAGTTTGCACCGAAAGAAGTCCCCTCTCCAGCAGACATCTGAATAATTTGATGTGCAATGTGCCAGTGAGGTGATCAGTGTGATTATTAAATAATGACAGGCCTTTTCTTTTCCCAGGCACACACATGTTCATCAGATCATCATGTATATTTTGTCTATAAAACAATAGTCATACACACAGATATATGTATATATATATATATATATATATATATATATATATATATATATATATATACAGTGTGTACACATTTATTATACCTTACGGAATAGGAAAAGATACAGAGTACAACCTATGAGAAAGTTTATCTAGATAACAAATCAATTTCTTCAGTAAAATATTCATGAAAATTGGGAAACTGGCAGAAGAGAGAGAATTTACAAACTTTCCACACATGATGGAGAGAACAGCATGTGTCACTGATCCTGTCTTCAAGAACTCACTGATCCACTCTTTTCAAAAGTACAGTAACAAACACAAGGACAAAGTTTGGTTTCAAATCACGCTGTCAGTATAACGAGATGGAGTAAAATGGCAGAATGGAAAGAAAATTGAACATAATATTTGGGATGTTCTGAAATGTTTTCTAAGTGCTGAAAGAAGATATTTGGGGAAGATTTCCTTTGAATGGGTGTTTGTAGATGGAAGAAAAGACACACTTAAGTTTGAGAAAATGATTTCTATTTTATGTAGAAACAGATTTATCCATTGACAGCTATGCTTGTGACTTTGTGTACCTTCAGTATATCCATTTAGCTGTTCTATTTCATTTGTTTAAATGTGGATGATGGCTTTAAGAATTATTAATATTTTCTGAACACAAAATAACTTTAATTTAGATATTTTGTTTCATGATTTATCTGGTAGGATTATAAAATTATATAAAACTTTATATATAACTTTTAACAATTCTATTACATTTTGCAAGGGAATAGGTGTCTTAATGAGCAAAAAGGCATACTGTCTTATATTAATAGTTCTGGGTACTCGAAACTGAAGTCAGCATGCCATTTATGTTCTTACCTTCTAAGAGTCATAAGAGAAAAACTTGATCTAATCTTACTCTTTGGCTTGCTGCTAATTATTACGGCTGGAATAAGACATACTCAGCACAATAAGCTTATAGGTTTGATACTTTTCCTTCAAGTGGTGTAGTTGTTTGGGAAACTGGAATGGAAGGCAAAACTGGCAGTGTTTTGTCATTGAAGAGACAGCATTTGAGGTTTATATCCTAACCTCATTCTGTTCTAAGTTCACTGCTCCATGTTTGCTGGCTCTTTCTGCTTTGGCGGTACCGGTCTCACCTTCCAGCAGCCACCACTTAGGCTACCAGGCTACCTCAATATGATAGATGAGATAATTTTAAACTTCAAATCACAGTGAACACTTTCTCTCTCCTCTCTCTCTCTCTCTCTCTCCCTCTCCTCTCTCTCTCTCTCTCTCCTTCTCTCTCTCTCCTCTCTCTCTTTCTCTCTCTCTCTCCTTCTCTCTCTCTCCTCTCTCTCTCTCTCTCTCTCTCTCTTTCCCTCTCTTTCTCTTTTATGTTTTGTGTCAGAGTTTCTCTGTAGGCGAACACTTTTTCTATTAAGATACTTTGGTAAACCATTTTGCCACAGTGATAAGAAAAGTAATTATTATTCGGGGTCGTTAAATAGCTTACTTTCGGGGTTTGTTTATTCAAGTTCTCTTTTCTTAGAAGCACACAATCCAGCACAACAATGAGTTTTCACAAACACATTTTAATTTTTTTCTTATTTATTTTTTTTTTCATTTTTGACATACTAAACACTTTCCTCTCTTCCCATTCCCTCCCCTTATCTCCCATTTAACTCTCCATGCACTCTCTTTGTTTTTCATGAGGGTCAACAAAGCATGCATATCAAGTTGAGGCAGGACCAGGCACATTCCCCTGAATCAAGGCTTATTTCTGATTACAATAAAATCATCCCACACTAGCTCACTATTATAATAAAGGTCCCCTTATTTAGTGGTAGATTCACAGATCAGCAATCTTCTTCATGAGCAGGGAATCAGGAGCTGAAACCAGCAGTCAAGTGGCTTCAAATGTTTTTTACATCTGTATATATAGTACATGTGGCCATGCCTTGAGTGAGCCAGTATCTTAAAGGCTATTGGCTAAGGGAGGTCCAACAGCAAAGGCTGGTTATTGCATCCCAACATGGAAAATATATTCCAAAACCTCAACTCATGTACAAGGAACAGGTGCTTATCCCATAACTAAAGGCCCCACAATACTGCCACAATCTAAAGTAGCTATGATTAATTAGGACTTGAATATATAAATGTCATGCAAAAATAAATTACAGTAATTTAAATACATATTGTCTCATGTAATTTTAATTTGCTTTTGCTAAAAACATTTCAACAGATGCTGCTTTAAATTATATAATCTACTAATACTAACCCTAGCTTTTAATTGTCTGTTCTTAATTCAATTCACCTGATAAGTTGTCCTCTATGTTAATATCTGTTGCTAAAATGGTAGGATTTTACCCTCTCTTTTGGTGAAAGCATAAATTAGTATAGATATTGGGGGGGGGAGTAGAATTAAAATATCATCTACCTATCCCACTCTTCAGTATAAATTCAAAATAAATGAAAAAAGTATGTCAAAGGTGAATCTGATTATCAACCCAATTACAAAAACAGAAATGATTTAGGGGACAGTTTGAAAATAATTAGGAAACAAAAATATAATTATTCACCAACAAACTTTTGTTATTTATAATCATTAAATGAACTCATCTACAAGAGCTATTTCCAGGACAGGCAGACTCCAAAGCTACGGAAAATCCCTGTCTTGAAAAAAAAAAAAAAAAAAAAAAACATTGTCAGGCTCAAGTTGGTGAAGGAATTCTTACGTCTCTGGCCCAGGGTAAGATTTTATTTAGAAAGGTTTCAACTATCTTTTTGTACATAGTACACCTTTAGTAGGAAAAGCTAAGGAAATTACTTCTCAGAATTCAGTTTATATTTAGTTAGTTTTAAATAAAACCATCTTTTTCTTACATGTGAATTTTATTCCATTTTGTTCCAATCTTTTTACAATATGCTGAACAGATATGCGCTATTTTTAAAACCTCATGCATATTATTATTAATAATTTCTTTTCTGTTTATATTTGGAAAAGAATTACCTTTTAAGCACTTCTTAGAAAAGGCCTTTCAAAACAGTTAGCAGAGTGATTGCATTTGCTTGAGTCATTCAGATTTTGATGTTGTTCGGACTGATAACTCTGGCTTCTGATAACCAGTTAAAACGTGAATCCCGGAGGCTGTCAGTGACTCAAAGTGCATCAGAACTACTTTTAACTACAAATGAGATGTCTATAAATGCCTGTCAATGCACTGAGACTGCCAAGCATGACTTCGTTGCTAGAAGCTGACAAGAACGATACCGAGGAAAAGATAGGGACAATTGTCATGCATTAAGAAAGATTTCTGTATACACATTTTACAGGCAAAACATTGGAAGAGATGATGTACATATAAATGTGTTTTACATAAATTTGCCAATGATTTTTCTTTTAGATTGCTCATGAACTCCTTGCTTCATAAAAACATTGGTTATCATATATAAATTCAAGCCATTTACACATTCTGCAAACTTCATTGCACCTTCAATCAAAATTGTTATGACATCTGGAATCTATGACATTTTTCATATGGGTAACTAGAGGCGAACATCAATATTTTTTAATTACCAAAAAATAAAATTAGTTATGTCCAGTTGCAGTAGGTAAAATTATTTTTCCTTGAAATGGCTTGGACACAATATATTACTTCCATTAGCTCAACCATAAATCTGGTAATTTTGAAAATTTTATACATGTTCTATAAAATTCAAACATAGTGGGCATTTGAGCATTTTCAAGATCTTAAATATACGGAAGTAAAATTTTCTACAGCAATTAAGAACTGAAGACCCATGATGTCAGGCTTTTCCTGTAACAATGGATATTATAGAGAATGGCTAAGGAAAAATCAGATTATTTTATAAGAAGATTATTTCCAGAGTTTAACAATTTTGAATGATGCTATGATAAACATTTCATGTAGCATAAGATAGTGATGACAAATGACAAAGATAGTGTCATACCTCACTTCAATTTATACTCTAGAACTATAGTAAACTAAAGACTACGGTATTTGTACAAAAACACCCTTTGATGATTGGAACAAAGTAATGAAATAACATGAGTAAGATTAGGAACAGATCCTTTTTACTTGGTCCCTGATTTTTTTCATGACTTGAGGAAAGGCTAAAGGGTTAGATTCATGTAGATAAGAACTTCATCATGCTACTCTGAGTCACATGCTACTCTGAGTCACATCTCTGATCCTGACAAGGAAGACATGTTTTCAAATTATAGAAACATCTGGGCAGTGGTGGATCATGACTCAGCATATAGGAGGCAAACTCAGATTGACCTCTGTGAGTTTGAGACCAGCATTATCTACAGAGCAAGTCCCAGAGAATTCAAGCCTCTATTGCCCCCCCCCAAAAAAAACCCTGTGCCATAAATAAATGTGTATATGATTACATATACACAATAGGTGCTATTACAGATTATTTTGGAAAATGTTCAGTGAATATTAAGAGCGCCACAAATACTGATTTATTTCTCATGCAATTTTTTGTTATTTTAAAATCCTGTGTACAGTATTTGTTGCCTCATACTTAACTTTTTACATAAAATAATTGTAAAAGTTTCACTTTCAACCAACCAAAACAAGGATAATGTCATTTTATTGTTTTTAAATAGTTTTATGTAGAATTTACTCCAAGGCATAAAAGTATAAGGAGTGATAGTCTCCGAGCATTAATGTTCAGATGAAGCATCCATACGTCTTACTTCAGTTGATAAAAAGAGGCACAGCTTCTCAAATTATTCCCAACTTGATAGTGAGTGTACAAAAAGTGTTGTTTAAAGAAATAGAAAGTTGGTAAAAGTGACAGTTCTTTCCAAAGTGTTTCAATGGATTTTGATGTTATTTGTTTTGTTGTATTCTGAATTTCACCAATTGAACACTACTGTAATTTTCTGTGAGGTCAACCAGAGAAGCTTTTCAGTAGAGAAATATCACCTTATTTCCTTCCAGTCCATCACTCATCCACTTTAACACTTTCCATCAATGGCAGCACATAAGTTTCTGAAAACTATATCCTAAGCTGTGTTCCTGTACCATTGTATGTCTTACAATTTCTGGCATGCTGGCTCTTGAGAGAGGAAGAGACTCTTTTCTTGAATGCACAAAAGCCAACAAATGTCCATTTAGTTTACCATTTTGAAGTTGTCTGTCCTCTTTTCGTCTAGGTGTGAGCATCATTTAAAGCATATATCAGATTTTGTAATCCTGATTCAGGAATCCCACTACAACCCCTAAACTGGGAGACATAGATATATGCAGAGGGTCTGGTAAAGACCCAACATTGCCCTTTCATGTTGTTACAGTCTCTCTGAGTTCATATTGGCAGGTTGATTTAAAGGCCTTGTTTTCTCAGTGTCCTTCACCCCCCCTGGCTTTTACGTTCCTTCTCCCTCCACTTCTGTGAGGTTCCCTGAGCACTGAAGTAAAGAGTGTGATGTAGACAACTAATTTGGGGCAGAGCATTTTGAAGTCTTAGATTCTGCATATCTGGTTGCTGAGGGTTTCTAAATGCATTCTCATTTGCTACATTGAACTACGAATATAGTAGATTATCCATTAGAAAGAATTTTGAAGCTAAACCCATGTAAGTGTTACTGTGAAATTGTTCAACATGAGGACATATTTGCAACGTTGTGAGTGACAAAGACAATATAGAGCATAGACAATAATTAGCTTACCTAGAAATTATAAATAAAGTCACAAGAAAATGTAAAGCAGAAGTTTAATAGATTGAATTTTATTAAATGATCATAAACTATATTAATACTTAGTATGGAATTCCGAATCACAAACTATATTTTATAATCATTGTGGAATTGGGAAGGCAGAAGTGTCAGGGAGGAGTTTGGGGGGAGAATACATTGTATGACAATCATCAACTTTTTCTTTTAAAAAAAAGTTTTCAACAGACCTGAATTCTCATAATTTAGTTACATAAATGTCAGAATTCTCAGTATCCATGGAGAAATTCATCTCAATTTTCATAAGTTAGTCATTTTGTTTATTTAAATGTGGTGTATTGTGGAATAGGAAAATATACCTCCAGTACTTTGTCATGACATATTTAAAAAATCAAAATAACATAAATATAAAAATAAAAAGTCAGTGATCCTTTGGAGCCTTACTTTGCCCTATATTATAAATTAAAATTAATCTATTTCTAAAACCAGAACAAAAATTATTCAATGACATATATGTCTTCTGTATATTTTAGAGTAGGTATAATGTCACTTTTGCTAATCATTCTGCATATCCTGTTCTTTGAATGTAGAATATAAGACTATTTCTCAATTCCCCAATAAACATACTCCCTGTATGTCAGGAGATGGGTCTCCATTGTTGGGAAGGAGGCCCATATTCTGGCACAGCTGTAATTTCCGAAGCTATAATCATGTGGTGAAGACCGGGAATTTTTACAGAAAAAAATATATGAATGTATAACCTCTGCCCATTTCTTTAGCAGGTATGAGGAATCTATAGTACTTGGCAATTACTATTCTGCCTGGTGTGTGTAGTGTACTGTTGAGCAGAAATATCATTCTTAGATCTAGATACTGACTTAGTAGCAATCACAAGTGGCCAATATGGAAAGATCATGGACTTAAAGCACAAAACAAGACAAACAGATAAAATAAATCAAATAAACATATCTATATAAATGAAATAAAATGAAGATAGTTTGAACAGGTTAATTTGAATGTATATTGTACTTTAAATAACTCTAAAATGTTTTTTAGTTTTATATCAGCTATTCTTACAAATAACTTCAGGCAGTAATGATTTTTAATATTTTAGAAGATCATTATTAGACATCTTGATCTGAAGTTGTGTGTAATCATTCCAAGTACATATCTGTGATTAATGTTCTTGATCAATTTTATTGTACAATCAATAATGTAAATGAAGCTATTCATGTAATATTGATATAATCTTATTTCTGAATATTTTGTCTCATTGTCACACTTGTTATCTTAATATGTGTCATATTGTTGTACTAAATATATTTTATATAAAATATTTATTCACAGAGACTTTTAATACTTTTATCTCCCGTTATTAATATGCTTGAGAAAAATCATATGGTCATTATCATTCTTTTCTTTTTTTAATTTTATTTTTTTATTTTTTTATTATCATTCTTTTCTAAGCAATATAAAAAAACTTTAAAATTCTGTAACTAATAATATGAAAGAATTCTCTAATGAGATACAATTAGAAGAGAATAGCTGTGAGTTTTTCTCGGAGTACCCAACCATAGAGGTGATGGTGGGAGCGTTTACCCACTGGTGGACTCTGGTGTTCTTAGTGAGATGTTCCACATAATTCTGAAGCATTTGAATAATTGATCACCAGTTGGTGGCTCCTTAGGAATAATTCGACGCTGGTCCCATGTAAAGGAGACAGATTTTAGCACTCAAAACACTCAGGTCATTTTCTCCTACTTTTTTTTTTTTTTAGTTTGTGATTTGAGGAGTGAGCTCACAGTTTTATCTGATGCCATGTTTACCTCCTGCTGCCAGAATTCCCGGCCACAATGGAATTTTATCCCTCTACAACTACAAGACTCAAATAAAGCTTTGTCTTTTAAAAGTTGCCTGACCATGCTGTTTTATAAAAGCAATAGGAAAGTATCTGCTATATTATCTAAGAGTTTACATGAATTCTACATTTGAGTTTTTAATTTTAATAATTTTGCCTATAAGAATTTGCTAAAGCATACAAATTTATAACACCACTTACTACAGAATACAAACACAGTCATTTAAAACATCTAATATTCAAATAAAATTAAATAATTGGTCATTTAGATTATATTACTATATAAAATTAGTGTATTTTTCTGCCTTTAATTTAACTGAAAATGATGTGCATTTTCAGCAAAAGCTCTTTGCTATGCACACAAAATAATCCTTTCATTAAATCTATGGTAAGTAGGTCAAATATAAAGGTTTATGTTTTAATAAAGGCCTCGGATTCCTGTTGGTTGAACAAGTACTATAACTACTTTGATTAAAAAAAATACAGGTATATGAGAAAGATTATTGATGCAAAATGTTTAACCTTATTAATTTGGGTATAATTACAACAAAACAGTTAATATTTATTACTTTTCCTATATAGTAAATATTGAAGATGCAAAAAAAATATAGGAGATTAAAGACTGTCTTAGATATAGTTTACAAGTTATCTGAGACAGGAATTGGTTTATTTTGTATCATAATGTCTACAAAGAATAAAATTCTGAAATTCAGAAAACATGTTTGCCAGGTACTGTGGAATGTTTCATATATCTTGGGCAGAAGCAGAGAAAAAAGAAAAGCCTTGTGAGATAAGGCTGGCGTTGCCTGGAATAAACATTAGTTTGGGTATGCGCTCATGAAAATGGTGTGAAATTGAAAGGTTTTTAAATGTGAAGAGACACTATCTCCATAGAGCCTTGCTAACCAAAGGCAACCCTTCTCAACTCGGTAGACAGCAAATGCCTGAGGCATATTCCAATGTGAAACTATTGTGTCCTATGCAGAAGTCATTGCTACTGTCACCTTGGAGAATTTCAGTCTCCTGGAGTTTCAAGGAAGCCAGGTGTATGGTCTTTGTCCTAAGTTATACAGCAGAAGGTCCTTCATGAAGACATCCTTCCTGAAACTTTTAAGAGTGCGCTTTCTTTTCTTCTTATTCTTGTCTTATAATCAATATATTTGTCATTAGTGTCCATATATTCCTTCCTTCAATGGAGTACATGTCAGCACATAGTGAATATTATTGGATAGAGAGGAATATATGACAGCTGCCACATGTTACAATTCACCCGGCTTACAAAAAAAAGAAAAACAAACAAACAAACAAAACAGGTAAGCAACAAGGAAATACGAATGGAAATGGGGATAGCAACAGAATCCTGTTATCTCAATCAATTCCAGCACTAAAAAGGCAGAGAACAGAAATACTCCCACTCTTCTGATGCATATTAACTTGATTGTAAAACTCCAGAAATACTAATTAGGCACCAAATTATCCAACTAAGATAAAAAATAAATAAATAAATAAAAATCCCTCTGAATTTTAATTATCTGACTTGTAAAGGTGAGTTATAATATCTGTTCCCTAAAGTTTGAAAAAACATTAACATAGGGCAATACAAGAAACAAAGAATGGGTGATCACTACACATTCTTGAACACTGGTAAAAATTTTGGCTTGCTTTAAATAAATAAATTTATGTTGATTGACGCAGTTCTGGGAATTATAATATATTATATCAACCTCAGTTTTTTATAAGTTATATAAGAATTCATTTTAATAATCCCCGAAATCAGAATAAGCTTATTATAAACATTAGGTAATAGCGGCACCTAGAGTATCTGAGGGCCTCATTTGGTTAGCTATCAACAATAACTAAGTACTTCTGTCACACAGTGTCCGAGTGGCCCGCTGAACCAATGTGCTGAGCAGAAAAAGAGCCTCCAGACAAGAGCAGTTTGGCAGACAGCCTGACTGTAGTGTTAAGAGACTAAGTAGAAAACTGTTAAGCCATGGCTAGCCTGGAAAATTGAACCTGAAGGAGGATAAAATGTAGTGCATTACCTAATACCTTAAACGGTGGTAACTTTTCTATGTAGAATAGGAAAGTGAAAAGGCAACATTTAAGCTTAAATAGTGCATGTGTTTTAAAATAAAATGCTACTATTAATGTTTATCATAGTACTGACATTGCATAATTTGATTACATAATCATTAGCACTAACATATTTTAATAATCTTATCTTTGTAGTCCTATATCAAATATTAACTTAGTTTAATGTTAGTGAGGTCCAAAGTTCTATGTTGCTTTGAAAGATAACTTGAATTATCATCTTTCTCTATATAAACTTTTATGATATTGGAAACAACCTTTCTCAGCTAAGAAAATGCTTTCACATATTTAAGTATAAAATAATTATTTCAAGAACATACATATATTTCATTTATCTCTTAGCATAATATTTAACTTCATTATTTTATTTGTTATTGCAAAATATATTGGCAGTTTGAGCTTTCAATTTACATAACAATAATGATGTTAATCTGCATATAATTGTTCCTTGTGTCTTTTTGTGTAGACATCAGTTCCTGAAAGAATGTGAATAACATGATCATAAACATCCCTAATTAAGCCATAATACACAACAGATCATGAATTGTGTTATAATATGTTATAACTAGGTTGTTGCTATGCATTATGCTAAAGGCTCTGAGACAGTGAATTACCTAAGCATGAATTAACTCTACGTTACTCAGGTCTAAGAGTGTTCGACTTCGGGAAATAGTGAATTGGCTTGATAATTAAGTAAAGAGATTAGTTGTGTCTTTTATTCTGTTTTAACATTATAGATACAGGAAAGAATATAACATTGCTTAGAAATAAATTACATTAAAATGAAGTAAAATATAAAATATAAATTTTTTAAAAATAAAAACTTAAGTGGATTGTTGTATATGCTTTTATATTTCTCACATGCTTTGTCAAAGTGGTCTCCTTTCATTATGACCTTTTACATACCAGTACTATTTCTGTTAATCAGATAAGGTTAATTATGATGCATTTGCATGGAAAATAATGATTGACATAAAATTAGCATATAAAACATAGAGATTAATATTTTTCACATTACTGGGTTTAATAAAATAAACACACATACATACACACATACAAACATACATACATAAAGTAATAATTCCTAACTGAATGTCATTGCCTGGTCACATAAATACGTTTCTCCAAAAAGAAGTATGATATTTTAAAAAATGAAACTATATTTCTCTGAACTTTGTATCATTTTATTTTAGCATTCCTTAGAGCTTTATTTCACTATAGAAATTGATCTTCCGCTGTCCTAAGAGTTAAAGACAATATATCATAACTGTTGACATCATAGGTGCTGGTGTTGATAAAACTCAGTCTAATGTCTGAAATTATTTATATATTACATTGAAGAAATACCAGAACTGTTGTTAGTTCCATTGTCATACTTATTGGATGAAAGACAGTACTTTATTTGTTTTCTAAATAGATATTTGAAAATTTAAAACAGAATACATTGCCATAGTAAGCACTCAGCAAATGTGACTTTGTTTTGTTAATACTGTTTTTATTGACTTTACTGGGAGACAATGCTTCATAAATTTTTTCATGTACTTCATGGCTCACAAAGTATATTAAATGGTAAACATTCCCTTGAAGATAGAAATACTACTTTAAACATATTTACAAACTTGTGCTCCTTGGAGCCATTCATTTATATTGTAAGATTAATGACCCCAGAAATGTCTTTCTCTCCACCCAGAAGAATCTCTCTTATTGCAGCATTTTAGTAGCTGGGAAGCATTTTCTTCACTTCTGTGGTGAGTAGTTACTGAGGAAGATGTGACAGACGGTAAATGTACATATTAAAGGACAAAGTTTCATGAATCAGAATTTTCCCTACCTTTAGTTACATGTTCATCAAACATCTGAATTGTAAAGCAATGCTTAGGGACTGTGTCACTGTGTTATGGAGAAGCAGCACAAATATAAATTCTCCTCATTTGAAATATATGCTCGGCTTATAGTGTTTGGTCACATATGAATAATTACATGGCTTTTGAAAGGAATAAATATTGCTGTTCGTGGCTTAAAATTCGTATTAAAAGTTTAAATTTGTGGAGGAATGTTTCTGAATCATGTTTTGGATGAACCATATTGAAGGGTCTTATTGAAATAGTAATTAAATAGTCCTTTAATTAACATACTTGTTGAGAAATGTATTGTTGCCAAAATATCAATAAGGTATTAGACCCAAAGTTTCAAGGTAATTTCAGAACATAACTGTTAAACTATCATTAACAATTGAAAAAATTAAACATTTGTAATTCTAATGCTGTCAATTTTATTATTTTTAAAAATTTCATGAATATTTTGAAAAATTTTTAGTTGTCTTAGTGTACCTATTGCTGTGATGAAACCTTGTAACCAAAGAGCAACTTGGTGAGGTTAGGGGGCTTATTTGGCTTACATTTCAGCTTTTCTGCTCCTCACTGAAGAAATCAGAACAGGAACTCAAGCCAAACCAAGATTCTGGAGGCAAGATCTAATGCAGAGGCCTTGGAGGGGAGTTGCTTACTGGTTTACTTCCCATGGCTTGTTCAGACGTCTTTCTTAAAGTACCGAGGACTACCAGCCCAGGAAGGACACCACCCACCAGGGACTGGCTCTCCCCCATTGAATACGAATTGAGAGAATGCCTTACAGATGGATCTCATGGAGTCATATCCTCAACTGAGGTTCTTCCTCTCTGATGATTCTAGCTCACATCAAGTTGACACACAAAACCAGGTAACACAATAGTTTACTTTTTATTTTAATTTTTACATGTATAGCTGTTTTGCTTGCCTATATTTCTGAGTACAATGGCAGACCTCGTGCCCAAGAAGGCCAGAAGGGGTGTTAGATTCCTGGAACTGTATTTTTGCGAAACAGCATATTCATGCTGGGAATTGAATCTGCATCTTTGAAAGATCAGCTAGTGTGTTTAACCACTGTAATCTATCCAGCTGCTATAAAAAATGTTCTGCTTCTATTGATGCCCAATTACTTCCCATAACTCTTCCCAGATACACCTTCCATTTCTGTATCCACTAAACTTTGTGTTACCTCTTTTCAAATAAATCATTTAATATGTTGGGAGCGTATAAGTTATTTGCTGTGTTTTATCCGGTGGTGCACAGTCCACCTAAAAGAATCACACCTTTAAGGAAAACTGATTCTCAGACTCCACCGATGTTCCATAGCTACTCACTTAGTTTTGGAGCATTAGTCTCTCTTCCAATATCAGGCTTTAATGTAGAATGTATGTATTGGCTTAATCTTGTCTGGTTCTTTGCAAGCAACCACAGCTGATGATTGTTCACAATTGCTATGATTCTCCTAATTTTTTTTCTCTTCCCTCCTGCATCCATCTCTAGCTTTGGGAAAGAAATGCAACATAGATATTCCATTTGTGGCTAAGCCCCACACGCATTTTATTCTTTGTACTTTGATCAAGTGTAAATTTCTGTGTTAACTATATCACAACTGCACAAAGAAACTTCACTGGTGAGATATGAGATCTTCACAAATCAATGGATCACTACATATAAAATTAGGCAGCAGTTGGGTATTATCTTGATTCAGTAAAATAAATTAGTTTGTTTACACTTGTGACTTGTGGGCTTTTCAGCTATGTGATTCTGAAAAGATTTGAAATAACACACTGTGTTACCTTCTTTGAATCAGATCTAAATCAAATCAGAAAAAACTTCTTAACTTCATATTATTATTGTTTCACAAGCATATCTTGCCATGCTCATCTATATTGTATGTCACAAGGTTCAGAGATAGGTACAATTGTTCAGGACTCTTTTTTGCTACCATCAGCCCTGTAACACTTATTAGCAATTTGAGAGATAGCCAACAGGGAGAAAGCTTTGTGCTCAGGTCAGATTGATAGCTTCAAGAGCAGAAGTATTGTGTGTGTGTGTCTTCAGCAATATGTACTTATTTTGAGCTTATGGTTGTAGCCAAAAGCAACAGCTATAGTCTGTATTGTGTTTTGTGTCACTAGGACATCTCACACAGCTGTAGATAAGGTATCACACACCTGAAACACTAGTTTTGTTTGTTTTTTGTTTGTTTGTTTGTTTTTGTCAACCTGTGTTCCTGGAATAAATATAATGACCCATGAAGGGTAATTCAATGAGAGCTCATCCCCCCCCGTGTGTGTATGTATGAAGCTTATAAAATAGTTTTGAGTGTGATTTTTAAAATATCCTTAATGTGAGCTATGGTCCACCAACCATTGCCCTACATTACTTTCCCATTCCTATCAACAGTTAATATTTCCTCACCATTATTTCCATTTTTTTTTCACTTATTGGTAACATTCTCCTATTCTTATACCTTTTACCACTTAATAAAATTAAGTCAACCTGACACATAAAACACAGGTCTTAAGGAGGCTCCAACTCATCTGTAGAAGCTAATGACTATTAATCGTTATTGGAAATGGAATGTCATTTTCTCTAATAGTATAGCAACTGGGACACTAGTTATGAAGCAGAAGGTATTTGAAATAAAAAGATTGGAAGCATTGGATGATAATGAAGACTAATATAGTAGTATAATTGTATATGTGTATAGAATTATAATCTAGTTGCTCTCACAGAAGCTAGTCTTTATGATTTTCTACTGTGATATTTTGTGACACTTTTATGAAACACATTTCATTATAAACTTGTAACATAAGTTTTTGAGAATTTCCTATGTGAACCTGTAACATTTGTGCAATTCTTTGTAATTTGAACATCTTATCTCTAATTGTCTAAACCCATGCTAATGTAATTGACTTATTCAGCTCAATATTCATGCACTTGAGGCAGGTTAATAGGGTGGAACATGGGTTCTAGAAGGTCAAATGCAAAGCCTTACACAGTTAACATATTAAAATTTGGCCAAGAATAGAGAAGGCTCCCAGGGTCCACAAATAACTAACCTATGGTTCATTAAAATATTAGACACAAACTTTTATGTATAGTTTTGTTAGACATGTGATGCATGAAATTATATATGGAACAACATACAATGCAGCATATACAAAAGACCTGCAAAAGAGGCCCACACAGTTGATTTGCTAAGCTTTCTCCTGGTCTTCCTGCTTTTTTCTTTTGGGAGTATATCATTCATAAAAATAATATTGCCTTATTTTTACTGAATTGTTTCTCTCTAATTCATTGTTTTAGGAGAGGAAACAAAACAAAAACACAGATTTCTTACAGAGGTGTACTCTGAATCTTGTCAACACAGTGATACTTGTTCAATCAAACATTTAGTGATTCTTCTAATTAAGCATGTATTATGGCTGCTATCATCTATCATATCTTTTGGTTTATTTCTAAACTACAATACATGTGGTGAGGTGGTCGACTTCTTGGCTATTCTCTAAAAAGTAGTAAGAGATATGTAAACAGCTGGTATTTAATGGGTGTACTAAACGTGACTCAATTTCATAATAAGTAAATCAAAAGAGGATGGGATACTGAGGCAGAAGAAACATGATCAGTAGAGTGGGAGACGCTGCCTTTAACATACAAAAGG
The DNA here is from genome assembly GCA_963919715.1 of Microtus obscurus. NCBI lineage: Eukaryota > Metazoa > Chordata > Mammalia > Rodentia > Cricetidae > Microtus > Microtus obscurus. The sequence goes on along the minus strand of CAWTZC010000789.1, from coordinate 5,255,720 downwards.
CAGAAATAGACGAACAAAGACACCAAAAATGTCTGCTCTTATTCTCCCATCAGTCCATTTAATCAGGTAGCATAATTAGGAGTCTGCATTATACCTACTCAGAAGACTTGGATACTATATTATTAACCCATAAAAGGCAACTCTGGACTTACTCTATTCTTTTTTCCATGTTTGCCTGTTAGGAGTCCTGCCACAGGTGAAGCCTGACACACATCTAAGTTCTTCTAGACTCCTCCCTTAGTAAACTACTTCTTTTCATTTTACTGAGCATGTGTCACTTAACACAGTTTTGTAAAGTGACATAAGATCATTCAAGTTCCAGTGACAGCCCTTGAGATTCATACCTACAAGTGTAATTACATGACTAGTAAGTTATTAGAAGTTTGTCAAAGAAAATGTTACAATATATGCATACAATAGACTTCCAATTTTGTGAACTAAATATTGCCATTTCATTTTTTTCAAAATTTTATAACTAAAAATTTGGGTAGAATTGGAGATGAGAGCATTTTAATTTAGATAATAATGGAAGATTAATAAATGTCTTTTTCATCTATGCTTGTGGTTAGTCAGTGCTGGTCAGTTAGTGGTTGCAACACTCGCTACAGAGATTTGTCTTGGGGAAGAAAAGATGTGTGTAAAACAGGACACAATGTGATAGTGGGGCAAGGCTAGTTCAGGCACCCTCTACTCTGCTGCTCAAGAACCTAGCTGGGAACATCCCTGTGGACACCTGGGATCCCCTCTAGAGCCAAGTCTCTTGCCAACCCTAAAATGGCTCCCTTAATGTAGATACTTTCTTCCCTGCTCCTATATCCGCCCTTCCTCCATCTCCACCCTCCCACTACCCCAAGCACTCTCCAGGTTGTCCCACTATCACACTGATGATTATCTCGAATATCACCATAGAGCCTTGTCATGTGATGGATGGAGACAGAGACAAAGTCCCTCATAAGAGCAACGGACTGAGCCCCCAAGGTCCAGTTGAAGAGCAGAAGTAGGGAGAAGATGAGCAAGGAAGTCTGGACTGCGAGGGGTTGGTCCACCAACTGAGCCTGTTCTGATGGGAGCTCACCAAATCGGGACTGAATGAGCATGCCATCAAATGGACTCTCTGAATGTGGCTGATAATGAAGCAGACTGAGAAGCCATTGATAAAGGCACTGGGGCTTGTTTCTACTATGGGTACTGGCTTTTTGGGATGCTTGTCTATTTGTCTATTTGTATGCAAAGCTTCCTAGGACTGAAGGGGGGGTGGACTTCCCACAGGGCAGGATTCCCTGCATTCTCTTAAGGAGGGAGAGGGAGGAAAGAAGGGGGAGTGGGGGAGCGGGAGGGGAATGGGAGGAGGGGAGGAAGTGTAAATTACTGAATTGAAAAATAAATAAATAAAAACAGGACACAGACAGTAATGCTATGCATTGCCTTCTTCAGTATGATAATATTAAGATATATAAACTTGTTACTTAATGATAATAGATTTCCTTAGGCTGAATATCTCAGTACAAAATGAAAACCAATAGTTTATTTTTTTGTGTTCTGATCTTGAAAATTACATGACGATTACTTCCACTATACTAGTTAATGAAGCTACAAGTTTGAAATGTTAGGGTTTTCCACCTTACCAATCACTGACACATTTTTATGAAAAAAAGTTTTTTTTTACATATTTTGAAAATGTAGTTTATTAAGATGGAAGATGCTGATAATCACAAAATAAAAAACAATAGTAGAATAGTGATATCCAAATGTTAAGGATGATCTAATTGATCAAATGCCAAAATTGTGACCTTGAAAGTAAGACAATACAGTAAGTAAATTAGCATGATCGTTAGGAAATCCATTGAAATAGAAAATGAGAAAGGCCAATGAGAATGAGCAATTATGTGATCTTAGTTAGGGGGAGAACACTAACACAACTATTTAATTAAAAAAAATCAGGAATCCAATTTCCTAATGTAGCAATAAAGAGAAAGTAAGAATTATATAGAAATAAATAGTCATGTCATCATTTCCTTATAACTTGTAAATAGATGTCCTGGTATAATTATGAAAAGTAACAATCACTTGAAATATCACAGCCAAATACATTTTATTTAGTTTTGAATAGCATGAAAAGTATGGAATGAAGAAGTTTCAAATGTTTGCTTTTAATCACATGCATTTACTTTATTTCAATGCTTAGTTTTAAAGGTAGTATTGTGATGTGGGATTCCCCTATGAATACCATTGGTTAATAAAGGAAAGGACTGCTTTGGACCTATTGCAGGACAGAACAGAGCTAGGTGAAAAAAAACTAAAAAGGACGCTGTGAGAAAGGAGGCAGAGTGAGGGAGAAGTCATACAGCTCTGCTGGAGACAGATGCTGGAATTTCAGCTGGTTAGCCACAGCCATGTGGCGATACACAGATTAATAGAAATGAGTTAAATTAATATGTAAGTGTTAGCCAATAAGAAGCTAAAGCTAATGGGTCAAGCAATGTTTTAAATATAGTCTTGTGTGATTATTTGGGAGCTGAGCAGCTGGGAACCAACAAGTGACCTCCTTCAACAGTACTGAGAAGCAGAATAAAATATAAACTTAATTTGTTGCCAATGGTGCAAAGTAGTCTGAAGGAACAGATATGGAGAAAACAGAAAAATCAATTCAGTGATCAATAAGTTCTTGCCCGGACTGTTTTATGCCATGCTGTGTGAACTGTATATGCAAGACACACAGAGAGATAACTGCTAAACTTGCCTAAAAGGAAGGACAATCCTTTGGGGTTCCTGCTTAATCTAAGAGTTTGTTGGAGATTCTGCAGGACACAGAAGAAAATGACTGACAAACTGCCAATATAGGTGGAACTGTCTTTGAAATTTCCTGCTTCATGGAAAAGTTTGCTGGACACTATGGGTCTGAAAGTTGAAGATGGATTCCCCAATGGTTCAGAAGAACTTTGGGTGACTGTACAGGCAGCAAGATGTCTCTGTCATTTCTAGCATTTTGGAAGTTGTTTACAATGTACTTCCTGATAACTTAGGTAATAATTCTTGCTTGGTAATTGTTTTGTTATATGTAATTTTACTATGTTAAAGTTAAAATCTTTCTTTTGTATTTAGACGGAAAAGGGAAGGTAGTGTGAAATTCCCCTCTGTATGCTGTGAATACTATTGGTTAATAAGGGGCTGCTTTGGACCTATAGCAGGGGAGAACAGAGGTAGGCAGGGAAAACTAAACTGAATGCTGGGAGGAAGAAGGGAAGAGTCAGAGAGAAGCCATGTAGTCCTGCTAAAGACAGCCACCAGAACTTTAGCTGTTAAGTCACAGCCTTGTGGTGATACACAGATTAATAGAAATGGATTAAATTAATATGTAACAGTTACCCAATATGAAGCTGGAGCTAATAGGTCAAGCAATAATTTAAATAATACAGTTTCCCTGTAATTATTTCAGGGATGAGCGGCTGGGAACCAACAAGCAGCCTTCCTCCAACAATAAGTAGCAGGAATGAAAGAGAGGATGTAGAAGTTCTTTGATTTGTAAACAGCAAACAATCCATTTATATCCATGTACAAAAAGCAATCAGTTTTACATAGTATAGGAAAGGAGTGAACTTGAACATAAATTTTGACTCTGAGTCCAAGAGAAACATTGTTAGATCCGGAATTAAACACATACAAAGGTATAAAATAAATCTGCTAATGAAGGATATGCTCTGAAATTTTATGTAATTTAAATATAAGTATTTTATCACTATGTCATTTAATGTTTCATCTCAAAAATCTTTTCCGAATGCTCAATTAAACTTAAGGTATCACCATGTGACACAGATTATGTAATACTATTGTAAATTTCTCCCTTTTTAACTTCACCAAAATAGAATTTTCAATTTAATGGGAAGTGATAATTGTTTAAAGCAAAAAGGCAAAGAACAGTCAAGAAATTTTTTTAATTAAAAAGGTTGAGTTACACACACATTGTCTGTGTTCATTCTAAAACAGGGTAACAACAACTAATTATATATCACAGTACCAACAGTATGCTCTATGATTTTGATTTTGATGATTAACATCTATAAATTAAATGTAAGATCACAAAATAATAACAATAAATTAACAAATATTACTCCTAAATGTCATGGGCATGTATATTCATATATGTTGGTTTCCATTATTTTTAAATTTCTGCTGTGGATTTAACACACACACACACACACACACACACACACACACGTTTCTTAGGGGATTAGTTCTTGGAACAAGAAGAGTAATTTCTCATTTTTCACATTTGTCTTTGTGATTTACTAAGACACCACCCTTAGGAGACATTTGAAATGATGTTTTTCACTTTGCCTTTTATGCTCTTCTAAATGTCCTTAGGTGTAATTGTATTTTTATCAGCCCCTTAAGAAGAAATGTAGTTTTTCCATACTTAAAAATAATAGCTAGTAACAGTATTTTAAAAATTCATATAATATATTAAAATGTGGGAGACATATATATGGATATTTTTACATTAGTAATAATTTGCTATATAATTACATAACATCTAAGTTAAAACCATATTCCATATTTGGTGAAACTAGTGATATACAAAATATCTTACATTAATAAATACTTTAATTTGAGAGTGCATTTCTCTTTATATTTTTATACATTTTATCTAATGAGTAGTAATTTCATTTCTGTATTGACCGAATATCACATATCTCCATAGATCTGAAGCAATGACTTGCCTATTTTACCTTAGAACTCCAGCTGATAATACAGACAGTTGAGCTGAATAGTGTGTTAAGAGACGAACAAGAATGGATTTGTTAGAATGAACGACTCTTTTTTTTTTTCTTGCAGTTTTTGTGGTTTTATTTAAACACAAATAAAACGTGCACGCAAGCCATCTACTCATTCTCTTCGTTGTGCAGCCTGGCGTTGGGATTGGTGACTCTGATGGCCAGCTGCGCTGCTCTTTCCACGATGGCTTTTCGGTTCTTGGAGGAAACATTGTGAGCAATCTCAGCACAATAAGACTTGTTGCACATCAGAAGCACCTCCAGCTCCTTGACGTTGTGGACCAGAAACTTCCGGAAGCCGCTAGGCAGCATGTGCTTGATTTTCTTGTTGCTCCCATAACCAATGTTGGGCATCAGGATCTGGCCCTTGAATCTTCTTCTCCGCACCCTGTTGTCAATACCTCTGGGTTTTCGCCAGTTTCGTTTAATCTTGACATATCGGTCTGACTGGTGCCTGATGAACTTCTTGGTCCTCTTTTTGACGATCTTGGGCTTCACCAGAGGCCCGAGGGCAGCCATGATGCCGCAAAGAAGATGGCAGCCCAGAATGAAAGACTCTCACTCTATCAGTATTTAGGGAAATTTTATCTTTCTAGCCTCTGTTTGTAGACCAATATCCCTTGACTTATTCTGATGTATGTTGGAAGAACATCCTCTTAAATATAAAGGATGTAGTGATTTAAAGAAGAGAGAAATAGAGTTATGAAGTCATCTTTTGGTTCATTGTGAAAGTGAGTCTTTTCCAAGGTGCCTTCTGACTGCTCTATTAAAAGAGCTGACTGACTTATAGCTAGGCAGGATGTGTAGGTGGCAGAACCAGCCTAAGGAGGACACTGGGAAGAACGGAGCCTGAGGAGTCAAGAGGAGATGTCGTAAGAAGCAGAGAAGGCAGAATGGGAAGTATATAGATGAGGCAAACAAGTGTAAGGGCAACAATAGATGAATAGAAATGGGTTGATTTAAGTTATAGGAGTAAAAGAGGTCTAAGGTATTGACCAAGTGTTTATAAAAAACACCAATGATAGATTATGCTGGAAAAGATGGAAAGTAAGGGGGAACACTACTTCATTGTTGGTGGGAGTACAAATTTGTACAACTGCTTTGGAAGTCATTATGGAAGTTTCTCATAAATTTGGGGATCAATCTACCTCAAGACTGAGAAATCCTACTCTTGGATATGTACATAAAGATGTACACTCAAACCACATGGACATTTGCTCAACTGTGTTCATAGCAGCAATATTCATAACAGCCAGAACCTAGAAATATTTTAGATTCAGGTTAAATGAAATAGATAAAAAAAAATGTGGTACATTTATAGAATCGAGTACTAAGCAGTGGTAAAAAAAAAATGGCATCTTGAAATTTGCAGGAAAACGGATGGAATTAGAAAAAAATACATCCTGAGTGAGGTAATTCAGACCCAGAAATACAAACACAGTATGTATTCATTTATAAGTTTATATTATATGTAAAGGAAAGAATAACCAGACTAGAGTCTATGACCCGAGAGAAGCTAGGTATCAAGGAAAATCCTAAGCGAGATAAACATGGATCCCCCTGGGAAGGTGAAATAAACACAATTTCCTGAGATATCTCTTAGGGGCTTTGAACAAGAGTGGGAGAAGGGAGGGTAGAAGGGGGTGGGGAGGAGAGAAGGAGAAGAGAGAGGAAAACATGAGGAAACAGAATGGTTGAGATGGGTAAAGGACAGAGAGGGAAGGCAGGGAAAGAGGGCTTGGTCCTGCCTCATAGTGATGTGTCAGACTTTGTTGACTCCCCATGAAATGTCTTACTCTCTCAAGGAGTGGATGGGGTGGGATGGGAGGAAGGTGGGGAAGTAGGAGGAAAGGAGGGAGTGGAAACTGAAACTGGTATGAAAAATGAGTAAAGATTGTTTTAAAGAAGTTAAAATAAACTAAATAAAATAAATAAATAAAAGTTTAAAATGTAAATAAATATTTTTCTAATAATTTATTAATAACAGTTCTTTCTGGGCTATCACCTCATCTTGTGTACAGTCTATATTTTTCTAATATGCCTAGCCTAGATATATGCTTATTTCAGCATTTATATCTCCATATTTTAGTGATAGCATTATTACAGAAATCACTTAGTGTTTACTCTAGCAATCTTCTACAGCTAATTTCTTTTCTGTTGTCACAGTATTATTCACGTCATTAATTTTAGCTGACATAGTTCTATTTTTTTTTTATTTTTGTTAGGTCATGGCATTACACATCCTTTATTCTGAAATGCAAGTAGAATATACAAAGCGAAGCCAAACTAAGAATGGGAGTCAAGTTCCGACATTCTCTAGTGAAGTGATTCTGATCCTTCCTAATGCTGTGACCCTTTAATATAGATTCTCTTATTGTGGTTACCACAACCATACAATTATTTCCCTTGCAACTACATTACTATATTCATGCTATTGTTATATTTGATAATGTAAATAGCTATGTTTTCAGATGGCCTTAGAAGACCCCTCTGAAATGGTCATTTGACACCAACGTGCCGAGTCCCATAGGTTGAGTACTACTACTCTAGAGAAAAAAATATATTAAAACATAATTGTGAAAGCAAGATTACATGATGCATATAAACTTCCCTGAGGAAAAAAAGGAAAGTTAAGGAAAAAAGAAGATTTATTCTATCTCACAATTAAAAATTATGGTCTATAATAAGAGGGGAGTCACTGTGGGAGGGGCTTGAGGTAGCTGGTCATATGACATCAATAGTAAGAAAAAGATACATCATTTCTGATTATCCTTTCATTATTACAAAGTTCAGGACTCATTATCTAGTGAATTACATCACCTGCACTGGGTAGATCTTCCCACCAAAAACTACAAACATAATTCTCCACAAGCATATTCAAATATATATAGGTGATTCTAGTTTCTTTCTTCCTTCCTTCCTCTCTTCCTTCCTTCCTTCCTTCCTTCCTTCCTTTCTTTCTTTCTTTCTTTCTTTCTTTCTTTCTTTCTTTCTTTCTTTCTTTCTTTTTGTTTTTGAGACAGGGTTTCTTTGTGTATCTCTGGCTCTCCTGGAACTCACCTTGTAGACCAAGTTGGCCTCAATCTCACAGAGATCCATCTGCCTCTGTCACCCTGAGTGCTGGGATTAAAGGCATGCACCACAACTGTCCGCCTAGGTGATTCTATATTTAATGACATTGTGAGTAAGCATGAACAATCACAGAGAGTCTGAGGTCTCTCCTTTACATTACACTACATATATTTTTTTATGTTTATCATGCTTCCAACATAATTAAATAACTTAAAACATTCTCTCATAAAATATGACTTCATATTCTCTGCAAATATTTGTATATTATAACTTTATTCATCCTTTACAGTTACAACAAAGTGCTAACTTCTTTGTCGCTGGTTCATGTTTTTTTTTGACATTTGTTCTTCCTCTTGAAAACAACAGCTGTGCAGTCTGCTTGTGAATAAGCAGCCTGGTACTTGTGAGCGTTTCAAAAGGCTTAGTAAAGTTCTCCTTGACACAGCCAAATAAATTCTACTTAAAATTAAAGAACGAATACTGTGGAGAAGGTTTTTTCTAACAGAGTTAAAATAATTTTAAAGTATTTGTCCTTCATTGCCTAGACTTGGTTAAGCTGATATTAATGTACTTGAGGTCAAATTATCCTACTATCATATCTAACTGTAATTGACATAAAAATAGTATAAATTTGTAATTTTGTAACTTTAGGTTTTGTAGGTAACAGTTAATATTTTCACTACCTATAGACAAATGTACAAAACATATTTATACATTTACTTCTTTAAAAGTAATGAAAAATGATGCCAGTAACTTCATACTTCTTGATTAAAGGATCACATAGTTGAAACTCTCAGTAGCTTAAATGGAAATTTTCACTTTAATACTGAAAAACACTAAACATGATTACCTCAGAAATAAATCTAATCATATAAAACATTATGCATTTTTCTTTCAGAAGTATATTTAATTTTTAATTTTTTGTTCTACCAAGGCAAATGTCACAATATCATGTCAGAAAAAAGAGCATCTAAGAAAGTAGTTTCTGTTGTATATAGAAGAGAGCCACAATATCTCTTGGCTACTCCCCTCACTCCTGTTATTTTCTCTCATTTGGCTCCGTGACGGCCTGCAATCTAACCCCAAATAAATAGAAGTCTTATTTTTACTTATAAACACCTTACCTTAACTTGACTTCTTTTTAACCAGCTTTTCTTAACTAAGTATCCCATCTACCTATTACCTATGGGGTTCTGTCTTTCTCTATTCTATATACCTTTCTTTAATCCTTATTCTGTGGCTTGCTGTGTGACTCATTGGTTGTTCCCTAGAGTCTTATTCTCTTTTTTTGTCCCTTTTGTTACCCTTCCCAGATTTCTCCTTCTATTTATTCTCTCTGCCTGACAGCCTCACCTATTCTTTCTCCTTCCTCCTATTAACTAATATTCTCCAACACCATCCTGCCACTCTAATCACAAAGTGATTAGGGAAAACATGTGAATGATTGAGTGTATTTTTTTCAATAAAAGTATCCTTAGAAAAGAGGTTAAAGTTTTTTTTTCTCTAAAACTGGTCTAATAGAACCATATGAAACTTGTAAAAATAATATTTTAAAGTCACCCAAATAAATTTATCTCTTTATTCTTAATAACATTTTATCTTCCTCCCTTAATATTTATCCCTTTCTTCTTGACAGTTCAACGTGTTTCTTTTGATTATGTGTATATGATCTAATTAATAGGGAATTATTGAGGATGCTGGTACAGTATTATCTGAATAGGGTTATATTCTAATGTTTCCTAAAACTATTAATCAAAAGCAACACTCTTTCCCTTATACGAGGATCCTAACTCCCAATGTTTAGATGTAAGAACATAACCTGAATAATTGAAAAAAGTAAAAAATGTAGAAAGAGACAATGGTTGTAGGGGAAGGAGTTCTAAAGAGAGGAATAGTAGAATATGGGTGTTATAAAGAAAATATGTGAAAAAATCTGATGGATTTTTACTGTAAAGTGAGGGAGAACAAACCAGAGAGCAAAAAGACAGGGTCAATATGAATAAATAACACTGAATATATGAAAGGAAACATTATTTTATGGTAACTGTGTGTATGTGTATGTATATTTGCATGTAAACATGCACCCATCTCTGGATGATAATGTTCCCACGATGAACCACAGAATATGTCATCTAAACATATGAAAAAGTTTTAGAATGCATTTCTTGGTGTTAATAGTAACAGCACTAAGGGTAACAGACGAGGAAATCAATATAGGCTTTCGATGCTGCCCTTCAATAACTCATGGGCTTGGACCTAAAACCCTATTGATGATATATTTTGGACATAGAATTTGGAAGAATCAAATTAGATATGAAACAGATTTTCCTCAAGGAGAAACTCTCCTAGTATCAGATATTTCAAGGCAAGTTGAGTAAGGAGAATAACAAGCATTGCTTATAGCTAGTTGTAGAGTGTATGAACGGCAGCAGTGAGCAGTGCAGCAATATAGCCTCAAAGGTGCAAAAGTTCCAATTATGTCTTGGGAACTAACAGAATCTGCTAAATTAAATTTAGGGTCAACCTAACTAGAAACAGTGTCTAGCCTCAGTTCCTCTCCATGACCTTTATATAGCTTCAAAGCCAGCACCACCTGGGTGACTCTATACATGCCTGAGTTTGGTTGCCAGTGTGAGGAACAATGTTGGTTGTTTCAGGAACACAGCATCTGTGTCCTGACTCAGAAGAAACACTTCCCAGAAAATTTCACTTATTCAAATTTGTGATGTTGGCTAAATTTTAGTCACTGCTGATTCTTCAGCTCCAACAGTATAGCATCCTTTGTTCCTACAAAGTCAAGTTTTAACTTTACTGTTTCTGTTTCCTTATTGATAATAGCTGATTCTTCAGGTTCAGCTGACAGACATCACAAATTATTCACACAAATGGTCTAGGGTAGTCTTTGTTTTCCTCTGAATTTTACAAGACAGGCCTCCATTGTCTGTATTGCTCTGACCATGTTTATCTACCAAGCTCCCACAGAAAACCCCAATGAACCCTCAACATTCAATGACTTTCCCAGCCAAAATTTCCAAAGCTCTTTCATGGTTCTCTCCCAAATAACATGGTCAGGTCTTTCACAGCCATAGTCCATTATGTTGGTAATTACAATAGTTAATGGGCTCTGCATGCTGTATTTGTATATTCATATGTATGTATGTGAGTATATATTGATATATTTCTTTGTTTATACATAGCTAAATAGATAGCTATTAATTAAATAGCTATAATTAAAAAGCATTTCAGAAATTTCAGGAGTTGGGGGAATATATGAAGAGTTGGATTTATAAAGTAGAAGAATAAAAATTATGTAAATACAATATTCACAAAAGAAGTTCTCTAAAATATTTTTATTGGAAAAAAAACTAGTAATAAAAGTTTTAATTAATTCTTTTCAGTTATTTTAACATTTCCTTTCATATTTTGTCAACTATTCAATCAATTGCACTATTAAATGGTTAGAAGAAAACCAACGCTAAAAAGGAGTTTAAAGTAATATCTGCATTTCTTTAAGAACGGTGGTCCCAACCTTCCTAAACCTGTCATCATTTAACAAAGTTCCTAATATTGTTCTCACCTCAACCAGAAAACTATTTTTATTGTCGCATCATTTGTGTAATTTTATTGACAATTCATAATTTTTTTTTTTTTTTTGGTTTTTCGAGACAGGGTTTTTCTGTGGTTTTGGAGCCTGTCCTGGAACTAGCTCTTGTAGACCAGGCTGGTCTCGAACTCACAGAGATCTGCCTGCCTCTGCCTCCCGAGTGCTGGGATTAGACAATTCATAATTATTGTTATGAATCTTAATGCAAATATCTAATGTGTAGGATATTTGATCTGAGATCCCAGTGAAAGGTTCAATTCATCCCCCAAAAGGTCATGACCCACAGGTTGAGAACCACTATTTTAGCGGATTAAAAAGAAGAGAAAATATATTGAGTGACAACATATATGAAAGTCAAGAAACTACTTACTGTGTAGTGATGCTGGGTTTTAAAATTGTGACTACTTCAAAATAAAATCAGTTTTCGGTGAGATTACATAATCTTATATCTTACCTTACATAGTCATTAAAAAGGAATTTATTTACTTGGCCATAGATTTTGTGATTGACTCATGTTAAAGACGTAATATATGCTATGTCTTTTGGGCACACAATATTGGTTTGACTTTGTGAGGGCCTTTAAGACATAATTATGGCCAATTATGCAGGAAATTGGCCATGTCTGTAGGTATATTTGACAGAAAACAACTAGACTCCAAAGCTTGCTTGTTTCAATAGTTGTCAGTAACTCATGCACCTTAACACTTTGGGAAAAATTAGTGAGAAAATGTAGCACTGTTTTTTGACCTTCAAGTGGGCAGGAAATGGAATAAAATTATTTCCTGAAACATTGCTTATAATATTGGCTTATAGGTATGTACTAGAGTTATAAAACTTGTCTATTCCACACTTTCAAGTAAAATACTACATCAAAAGGGCAATGTTCTTAAAGGTAGATTGGGCATTGCTGTAGAATATAATATATGGTCCTCAGATAAGAAACACTTGTCTGAACAGAACAGAAACATTTACTGTTTTTTTTTTTTTTTTGGCTTGTTTGATTTTTGTTAGCCTGCTTTTGTTATAAAATGTTAACTTTATTCTCAAGTGAAGTAGGGAAAAGACACGGTCAAATTTGATTCCAAATGAGAAAAAATATTTGCTTGAATTTTTGTTTATAATATTTCATTTAACATGCAAAAATTTATTAGTTATATTAAATATGATACACTAGGCAAATTTCAAATGTAAAAAATTGCATTTCATTTTAGGGTAAAGTGAGGGTTATTCTTGCCTATCACCTCACTACATCTGGAGTCAACTGTTACCTCACTGCTGATCAGTGAGTGCCTGCTCACATTTTCTTAATGTGAACTTTGGTGCAGTGTGGTCAACCATAATTATAGGTCTCACCTTCAGGTGGTGGCCCACATAAAAGAGGATGGAGAAATGAAACTTCTGCTTTGCTCCTTCTTGACCTCTGTTAGGCATTTTAAAATTGACCTGGTCTAGCTTCACTAAGAGGTATGCATCATAGATTTTGCAGTTTAGAATCCAAGGCTCCTGGGGAAGTATGTGCTTTTATGTTCTTGAGAAACTCAAGTATTCCCTCAGGCAATGAAGTATTGGTGTCACTTTGTGTTTCTGTATATGTTCCCATAGAAGTCAAGACAACATGGAAACTTGACAGAACAATTGTTCTTAATCATTAACATTGTCAACTTTGTAAAGATTCCAAACATCATTGTCTTCTGGAAAATACAAATGTATTGATCGTGTCAATCACCAGTGTTTTCTATTTCTGAAAAGGGTATAAAAAAATCTGATTGCTCTCAACGAATTGTCACAGCCTCAGTCTTGCTGTGGTCCTTTCAACCACATTTATTTAATTCCTTGTGGTCATTATCAGGTAACCTTAGTCTGGCAAGTAAGCAAGGTCATTTATAGCCCTCACTCTCTCTGGTAAGTTCATTCGTTCTATAGATGAGACACTTCTTTGCTGGTATAAAAATACAAATTTTAAGATAATAATATAACCTGAAGATGAGCAGCTTTGCAGGAAATTTGAGATTCTAGAAACAAATTGGTACCAAAAAGACATTTAACATGCTGAATTAATGGACATTCAGGAAACAGCCATGAATGGACACAAAGCCAAAGTTTAGTCAATCTATTGATCCACATTGACCACTAGTTTTTTTTTTTTGTTTTTGTTTTTTTTTTTGTTATAGAAAGTCTAACCTCCATAATTGCTGGAAATTCTCAGAGAGAGAGAGAGAGAGAGAGAGAGAGAGAGAGAGAGAGAGAGAGAGAGAGAAGAGAGAAAGTGTATAAGTCGCTGTATGTAGCCGTAATATCATATACTGACTGAGATATGCAATAGAGGAGTGGTTTGAGGTTTGTATATGGGAGATTCAATTTCATATTGGAAATGGAGCTATCAGTTTGTAAATTAAGACTTTGGCTAGGCTATTTTTGTTTGAAAAAGAACATAGAAAAGACAAAGTGAAAAATAAAACATACACATAAAATAATGGGATTCATATGAGAAGAAAAAATGTGTTCAGAGTTCATGGAAGTAGACAGAATGGTGTTAAAATGAAATTTGTCAAAAAATTAGCAAAATCAAACTGTTATAGAAAACATGAGACAACTTGGTTGAAAAAATTCATCATGACCTCGATATGCTTGTTAAGATTGTTTTAGTGTTAATATCAGTTACCATTTTCTGTGAATACAGAATGATATATATCAAATATAGAATTTTTATTAAACTTAAAAGGCCAGCAAAGTGGAAGAAGAAAAAATTTTGAGATAAGTCAACTTAAATGAGTGAAATTGATTTTATTACAATTTTAAGAGATAAATTGAAACATTTCTAAACAATAAACTTAATAGAAAGCAGGATGAAACTGGAAAAAAACAAACAAATATTACTGAGTGAGCTCTATGAAAACTAGAATTAGATCCAAATAAAGATAGATGTGAACAATTGGTGATGGTCACCAGAGAAATGAAGAGTGGAATCAGACATGTTGGACATATCTCTTATGGGCAAAGAGGTATGTTCGTATGATGAGTTCTTTCTCCTTTACTTTAAAGAGCACTACTTGTCATCTTCTGAAAATATACTGCTGGATGTAGCTACAAATGTTTGGGTAAAACAAATAATATTTGAAGGGAGCAAGATGAGTCACTGTTTCTCTATTCTGACTTAAACAGAATAAGAAAATAAATGGCATTTTCAGGCTTGACCATACACAATAATAAAAGCATTCTCAGAAAAATTCCATGCAGCAAATTGTCACCTGCACCTATACTTGACACATCTAAATAATGAACAACATGTGGGAGTTGAATTTTGAGAATGAGACACCCATAGCCAGGCATTTTCACATGTTTCCTTGACATTTTACATAAATATTTTCATTGTGAGACTTCTCCACTTAATATCTTTATCTGACACTTTCTTTAGAAATTGCTTCTCTCACCAGATAAGATATAAATATGGAAACACTAATTTCTATTCTGACACAATACTCAAGCCTTTTCTATCTCTGTTCTCTCTACCTTTCTTTCCAGAATTCACATGTCTCCAGAAGCCCACTGTGGGACGGTCAACTCTAAGATAATCTGTTTTCCTAAAAAACAGGCAATCAAGAAACCATTCTAGGTTGAGCTCAGCAATTTGGCAAATGTGAGCTCTTGCTTGTTATCTCAATGTGTAATTACAACATCAGCTTTGTTGTTTCCATTTTGCTTTCCTGCCCCAGTTTTTAAAGATTTGCCATTCTAAGACTTGTTAATAGTTTTCCAAACCATTTGTAACTAGTTAGCCCTAACTAGAACAGTTGCTTAGCTTCCATCTTGAAGACTTTGCTTATTATGGTTGTACTTCTATTAGAAACAGAATTTTATTGCGCACAGGCTTGCTGTAAAGTATCAAATACTACAAAACATCAATACCTTTTATTTTTTTTAAATACAGCCGAAAGTAACTTAATTCCTGAGTATTGGAGTTCGAAAACAGAATTGATTCTCTAAAGCTTAATTAATTAAATTATATATTTTCAACAGTATTTTCTCATGAATATAAACTGCTGTAACTTTGTCTGATCTATTGCTAAAATACATTTTGAAGTAAAATGCTGATGATGATAACATAGTTCAATTATTTTCCAAAAACAATGAAATGAGCATGTTTTTTAAGAAATAATCATTGCCCACTGTGAAGTGCTATTTAATTTCCCATATCTTTGCATTAGATGGTATTAAAAATGAAATAGAGCTCAAAATTATTGCTATAAATTCTTGTCTTTTATAGGAAGGATATTTTATAGTTGATTGCATGCTCAATGTCCCATATTAGCAATTCATCATTTTACTATATTAATATTCATTTTACTAAATAAGGAAACCTCACATAATCAGCAATTTCCTCATCAATTTGAGGAAATCAAATTCATTATTAAAAGTTAGTATAATATTAACAGTAAAATGCCATTTATGGTTTAAAAATAAACAAGTCTTGATTTTCCTATTATGTTTAATTTTGCATGTTATTAAAAGAGAAAATGTTATAATGTAATTCATAAATTATTTTTAAAGGTATCTAGTTACAGCAACTCACTCAACCTAGGACAATAAACAGAGAGGAGTTTCTTCCTAAATATGCACATACCAACCGTGAATGTTCTAATCTTGTCAACATTGATTTTGTTCTTAGTTCACATTATTCTCTTTTTGAATGACAATCTTGACCCAAACCTTCCAGTTAATCTCACTAGTTAATTTAAGGGTACCACCTAAAATGTTGAGCAAAAGCCCTTTATGGCGGAGATGTGTATATTTCTGTTAGGCATGAGTAAGGTTTGTAGGAATGCAATCAAATGTGTTCATTTAAAAGCCAGAATCTCTTGTTCCTTGAATACAAATTAATTCAATGACCAGAATTTTTCATGGAATGTTTGTGGATATTTATTATGTTTTCTGTCATATCCTGTGACTCCTGACAGTATGATTAGCTAAACTGCTGCTTACAGTTAGAAAGCATAATAGTGCTGGTATGTGGTGGAACACATCTTTAATTCCAGCATTTGGGAGGCAGTGGCAGGTGGATCTCTGTGAGTTTGAGGCCAGCACGGTCTAGAAGAGGTAGTTCCAGGAGAGCAACGGCTGTTACACAGAAAACCCTGTCTCGAAAACCCAAGAGTTAAAAAAAAAAGAAAGCATAATAGTTGTGCATTTCTAGGTTCTGTTTCTAATATCATACAGCGGACAGCAGTTTAAATTCCTTCTGAGAGATACAGGCAAGAACATTACTAAAGGAAATTATTTAAATGACTAGAACCTTATTTATTGCTTATTTTGGATGAATGGACTTAGGAAACACAAAATATGATTGTT
The DNA here is from genome assembly GCA_963919715.1 of Microtus obscurus. Classification (NCBI taxonomy): domain Eukaryota; kingdom Metazoa; phylum Chordata; class Mammalia; order Rodentia; family Cricetidae; genus Microtus; species Microtus obscurus. The sequence goes on along the minus strand of CAWTZC010000789.1, from coordinate 5,238,926 downwards.
GTTTCATATAGATAATGATAAAGGAAATCAAGTACATTAACCATGATATACAAAATTTTTGCTAATTTCTCTCGATTTTATAGTATAGTCCACTTTTATATATTTTACATAAAGTCAAAAGTCTTAAGGTAGTTTTCATTAACAGTTAATCTGCTTTAAAAAACAGTATCCACATATAAAACTGTATACTCCTGAGCATTAGCAGTAAATAATACCTCATCAACAGTATATGCCTACATGAAGTAAGACACATGAAATGCAAAGAAAGCCTGGCATAGAATGGATAAAAGTGCATGCTATCACTACATAAAACCATAGAGCATGGAATACATTTTAGGGAATTATGGCAGTAGTAGCCAGCATCTGGGTATGAGGAAGAAGGGATGGGGAGGAAGAGATTTGTAAAGCTGAAATCAGAGGAGAAGCAGCAGTTCAAAGTCTCTGTAGAACACCTCACAGGAGTTGCTTCTGTCACATTGCTGGTGAGAATTACAAAATTATAATCAGAGAAGAAGTGGTAATTCTAAGCATGTGTTGAACAGCTAATAGGAGTCATCTCTGTCTCATTACTCCTGAGAGTTACAAAATTTTAGTGAGGGAAGAGGCAATCATTGTGGCCCTCTGTTGAGCAGCTCATAGGTGTCCTCTCTTTCCCATCATGCTGTGGGATCCAAAGTTCAATTTCAGGTCAACATGTCAGTACAAAAGTATCTCTGTCCACTGATCTATCTAAAGGTGAAGTTTATTATTTTGAGACTGTGCCTAAATATGCAACACATTTTATTATTATCCTTCCTCTTTTGTCTGAATATTAGTCTTTTAAACTTTTGCTCTATATCAAACCTATACTTTGGATATCTTTCATTGATTCCCTTAGATCTACTCCTTCCACTGCTTCTTCCAAAATTTCTCCAATATGCTATCAATGATATTATAATTTATTAAAAATACTTTAATAAATTCACTAACAAATTTGTTTCCAGAATAATATTAAGAGAATAACAAGTACAATCACTTCTTTTTGAGATGATCCTATTTTGGCTGGAAAACATAATTGAAAGGCATCACTCTTCCCAAGGCAGCTTCTGTCTACTGTTTTTAGGATTTTATAATTACTCTCCTCTTTCTTTTAAATGATATTACAACTGTGAGTTCCCTAGAATTGCATCACTGCTTATATTTACTACAGCCGTTACCCAGTATTGCATAAATAAATAAATTGGAGCTCTCCATTAAGTCCCTTTCTTTGAGTTTGAGGGGCCCTGCAGGAAATGGAGAGAAGATTGCGGTGGTCAAATGGAATTCAAGACACCAGGAGAACATGACCCTCCTCCGTAGGGCTAACATAGATTGCAGGAGTAATCATAGGGCCTGCATAGGTCTGTACTAGGTCATTTGCATGTTTTGGCTCTTAGCTTGATGCATTTCTGTAACTCCTAGATGTAGGAGAAGGTGTGTCTGTCATTCTTTTGTTTGGTCATAGGGCCCTTTTCCTCCTATTGTGTGATCATGTCTGGCTTCATCATGGGTGGGTTTTCCTTGTTTAATTGCATCTTTTTGTCATATTTTGTTGTTGTATCCTGGAAGCTTGTTTTTTTTTTTCTTTTTTTTTTTTTCTGAAGGAAAAAGGAAGGGAAGGAGATTTGCTGGAGAGAAAACATGATGGGGCTTCCAAAGGAATGGAGGGACAGGAAACTATTGTTGAAGTGTGTTGAGTGAGAAAAGAATCTATATTCTATTAAAAAATAATTTAAATGAATCAACAACATTGTGAAGATTTCTTGTTTGAACAAAGACTCAGCTTCAAAAAGGAATACCATGTATTGCAGAATTGTATGTCAGCTATCTTAACAATTTGGTGCTAATGAAAATAACTTTTTAAATTGATTTTCTTCAAATTATCCATGTAATAACTCATAATAGTGAATTTTAATAATATTGATGAATTAGCCAGATTTCTATAATGCACATCGTACAACTTTCTATCATTTGAGAAAATTTTTCTGAATTCCAACTCATATTAAAACTCAACAAAACAATTGAAGTCTCTGATCATCTACATTTCTGAAGATTAATATTACATTGTAGTTTTGGAATTGTCTCCTTTACATACTAGAGTAATTTTGAGAAATGATTTTGTGAAGCTTGTGAAAAGAGAAAGTAATTTGGAAGGTTGTAGAAAGTCTTTATTCATGTATCTTGTGCTAATACTTAATGTTTACTCTTGAAAAGAGAGGAAATGGGGTTATGAATGAGCTAGTCTTGGAAACTAGTGTTATTCTGAATCTTTCCATCATAGCAAAATATGCTATCTATGCAGTCTAATCGCATATTTTTCACGTATTTCTATAAGAACCTCAATTAAATCATTTCCCTACTAGGTTTATCCTATTACTGAACAGAGCATTTTCCTCTCTCCTACTCCTTCATCTCTCTCCTACGTTTAAGGTATAAAGAAAAAAGAAATTAAGAGAGAAATAACTATACTGGAGTGTCAGAACTACCACTAATGTTCAAAAAATTCTTATTCACTCTTCCAAATTTGCTAGGTGTTAAAAATAGAAGGAATCTATAAAACTTAAAATATAATAACCCATGATATTGAAAAGTTTTTATTACATTATAAATAATACCAATCAAAATTCCCACTTACTCCCCTCCTCCCACTTCCCTCCCATTTCCCCACACACCCTCTCCCCCACCCCCTCCAGTCCTAAGAGATAAAAGGCACCCTGACCTCTGGGAAGTCCAAGGCCTTCCACCCTACATCCAGGCTTAGGAATGTATGCAACCAAAGAGAATAGGATCCCCAAAAGCTAGTATATGCAGTAAAGGCAAATCCCAGTGCCATTATCATTGGCCCCTCAGTCTGTCCCAATGGTCAACCACATTCAGAAGGTCCAGTTTGATCCCAAGCTTGTTCAGTCCCAGTCCAGCTGGAGTTGATGAGCTCCCATTAATTCAGGAACACTGTCTCAGTGGCTAAACCAACCCGTTATGGTCCTGAATTCCTTGCTCTTATTCTCCCTCCTTCTGTTCTTCAACTGGACCTTGGGAGCTCAGTCCAGTGCTCCGATGTGGGTCTCTATCTCTATCTCCATCCCTCACCAGATGAAGGTTCTATTGTGATATTCAAGATAGTCAATAGTCTGACTACAGGACAAGGCCAGTTCAGGCATCCTCTACCCCACTGTCCAGGGTCCTAGCTAGGGTCATCCCCTTGGATTCCTGGGAACCCTTCCAGAGCCAAGCCTCTTGCCAACCCTCAAATGGCTCCCTCAATTAAGATATCTCCTTCCCTGCTCCCATATCCATCCTTCCTCCATCACAACCATCCCACTCCCCCAAGCTCTCCCCAACCCTCCCGTTCTCCCCTCTCTCTCCCCCTTTCCCCTTCTTTTTATCCCCCCAACCCCATGCTCCCAACTTTTGCCTGGCGATCTTGTCTACTTCCAATTTCCAGGAGGATCTATACATGTTTTTCTTTGAGTTCACCTTATTACTTAGCTTCTCTAGGATAATGAACTATAGGCTCAATGTCCTTGGTTTGGGGCTAGAATTCAATAATGTGTGAGTACCTACTTTATTCAGATTTTTGGGTCAGGGTTATCTCACTCAGAATAGTTTTCTACTTCCATCCATTTGTATACAAAATTCAAGATGTCACTGTTTTTTTTTTTTTTTTTTTTTAACCACTGAGTAGCACTCTACTGTGTAGATGTGTCATACTTTCTTTATCCATTCTTTCGTTGATCATGGCAAATATTTAATAGAAATAAAATAAAATGAAAGCTAATAGTTACTCTAGTGTCTTAGGTTTTAGTCTGCTATAATTTAATTCCTTGAAATATGAGCCTGCACAGAAGAAAACTATCACTGTGGAGATGAAAGCCGCTTGCTTAATAATGACAAGGAAGAAAATAAAGAAAGATGCAAAATACCACCTTCTAAGGTACATACTTTATCTCCTCACTGTGGTCATTTTATTCTAATGACCACATAGATTCACATATTGGAAGCTTGGTCATCAGTTGTTGAAACTGTTTGGGAAGAAGTAGTAGGTATGACTTTATTGGAAGAGTCATATCACTGGGGCAATCCCATGCTATTATCATTTTGCTTTCTCAGTTTTGTAGTTATTTCTCAAAATGTAATTTCTAAGCAATCTGTGCTTTATTGTGTACTGTTTTGTACACCACTGCCATGGCCAGTACAGATTTGGTCATTACAAAGAGAGTAAAAGATACTGACACTTGATATATTTACAAAACTTTGAGCTAATTTCTAGATTGAATAACTATTTCTCTTCATTGCTCTTTATATATTATTTAGTTAGAAACTAATGGTAGCTCTCTACAAGCAGAAGGTGAACAATCCCTTTAATAAACCTTACATGAGTTCTTTCTCATCATGGAGCCCTTGTGATATGATTTTACCCTGAACTATTTTCCTCTTATGTCTAATGCATGGAGATTTACTCAGTCACCTGGCCACACTAGTGTCAAGGTTTATGTTAGGAAAGGGACTATTTTTGAGTTTATAATCACTAAAACTTCTTCTTCCATTATTTGTCTTGGTTGTGGTGTCTTCTTACAATAATGGAAAAGGAAGATATTTACCTTCTACTTTCCATCATCTTTTCACAGAGTGTTCATTTGTGGTAGGAACTTTTAGCCCATAATTTTTATGATATATGGAAACAAATTAAAATGACATGACAAAGAAATGACAAAACCATCTTAAGATATATATATATATATATATATATATATATCTATAAGATTATTAAGGTGACATATTGCTGCAGGAGCTCCTTGCTCCTTCAGCCAATAGCCTTTGAGATACCAGCCCACTGGGGCATGGTCTCTTCCTCTTTAAAAAGCAGCGGCAGCCCTCTTGTCAGTCTCTTGCTTCATACTCTGGTTCAGGTGACTAGACTCCTTTCCTTATCGTGTAGACGGTGTTCTGTAAGTTTTTTTTCTCCTCAAATAAATAATCCTTTTAATAAGAAGTCCAAACTGGTGTGGGATTGTTTCCCACTTTATCATATTTTCAGATTGAATCTTTGTCTATTATTTAATTTTTGCAATCAAACTTTGGATGGATAAACATGGCAGACCATAATTATAATCTAAGATTGTAATTTTCCTAGTAGACAGATGGCGTTGTATCTATTTCTATTAACAGTTTAGAAAAGAAAACTTCAAAAGAAATTTTATTAAAGTATAATTTAAAAGAAAACATGATTTTCTAGGTGCTGGAATATAAGTGCTGAATAATCTAAACATTAAATCAATTTAAACATTAATGATTGGTATAATATATGCCATATTTCAAGAAAACTAAAGATACATATTATTAATCTTTCAATATACTAGTAATAACCATGTTTAGAGTATAGCTTCTAAGTGTGTATATATATATTGTATAGAAGGAGAGAGACGCTTGTTTGTCCTGGCTGCCCAGAACCAAAATAATCACACAGAAATTGTATTATTTAATCACTGTTTGGCCCATTAGCTCTAGTTTCTTATGGGCCAAATCTTATATTGATTTAATCCATTTCTATTAGCCTGTATATAGCCACATGGCTATGGCTTACCAGGTAGAGGTCCCAGCGTCTATCTTTGGTGGCTCCATGGCTTTGCTCTGACTCCAACCTTCTTTCTCCCAGAATTCAGTCCAGTCCTCTCTGCCTAGCTCTGCTCCACCCTGCCCTGCTCTGCTATAGGCTCAAAGCAGTTCTTTATACATTAATGGAAGTCTCAGCATACAGGTAGATATCCCACATCCATTCTCAGCTAATATTTTCAAATATATAAGTTTTAAATTTAGTGTACATACAACTTTTTCCATAATTAAATTTACCATAGAACAACAATGCAATATTAACTAACTCTGAATATTACAATGAATGATATGATGTGATTTTTTTTATAAACTGTGTTTGACAAGAAACACTGGGACACTGGAATAGTCCCAATAAAGACAGAAAAAGAAAGGGGCAAAGAGAATGTGAGAGCAAGAAAGAGACACAGAAATTGCTTAAGAGACATTATTTTTCACGAGATTTTGATATGTTAATTCAATATACTGATACAAAAAGATGTCTTAAATAAACTTGTCAAGCACAAAATATATTATGCTAAAATAAAAACTGACATAATAGTTCATATCTCAGATTTTAAAATATCATTGATAAGTTCGAAAATATATTTTCTAAATTTGGTATAAATGTCTCATTATCAAATGGAATTTACCCTGTTTATATAGGTGAAATTATTAGTAGATAAAAACATCTCAAACTGTGATGTGTATCAGACAAAGGACCTGTCTATATATACCAGCTCTCGAACACGAGCTATTTCTCTAGTCTCCTAATTCCCCAAATTATTGTCTACCTGTTGAGTTATAATCTATTTGACATTTTCTTATGCTTTATATCTTAAAACAAGTTCTATTCATCTAATATTAAAGATGTACATTAGCATATTGCCATGAATATAATGAATTTAAGCTTTAGAATATAGCTCAGCTTTACAATAGCATGCAAGATTCTGTGAGCCTATAGATTGCATCTTAGATATTACTAAAATAAGTTAATAATAATAAAACATTTTTATATATTTTACCTCAGTTTTATAAGGAATGTGTTTAGCATATGATTTAATAATCTAATCATCACAACTATGTATTGTCTAAAATACAGAAATGATCATAAACAACAAAAATGTTACTATTGTTTAATAATCCAGTCAGTCCAATATTTTGTACACAAGGAGGTGTGTTGAAGAAATCTGAAAGGCTGTCTTTCAAGAGCTGAATAATAAGCAAAAAGTCATGATACACAATACAATCTTATAATTTCAAATATGTATAATGTAAATTGCTTAATAGCAAAAATAAATATGATAAAAAAAGTAGATTTAATACTAGCATGTTGGTTTCATATTATTTGAATATGAAATATTTATAATGTTAAAAAGCAACTTTGTTTTCTATATACTATGCATTTCAGTAAAGTTTAAGGACATAGTTCATCACAGAAACTCATAATTTGGTGATAAAGATTTATAAGCTGCTAAATGAACTTAGGGCAGATGTAGAGATCATGTAACACCTGGCTTAGCCAGTATGGCTAATGATAATACAAATCCTTTATGGTACATTAACACTTTCAAAAATGAGTAATGTCCTGAGATTAACTCTACAGAAAGTTACAAATGAGGGTCAAAGGGAAATGTAATTTGGTAAAATAATGTCAGCAATACAATTCATCTAACATGTTCTATTAGATTTGTTGCCATTTGTATTTTCCAATAAGCTTAATTTAAAGTATGCATATGATGGATGATATTCATTCTTTCTGGATCTAGGCTATTTTTCTATTTGTTTGAATTAGAAATATTTGTAACATATTCATCATTATGTGCCTAATTAACTTACTATATTAAAATTCATCTTACTTTGACCAGTTCAGGAAAGCAAAAACCTACTAATTTCTTTGTTTGAAAAATCAAACTCTTTTTTTTTTTTTGTGTGTGTTTTTTTTTTCCAAAATAATATACTTTTATTTAATGATGAACAAATGAACAGAAAATGAGAAAGAAAACTGCACTGTTGTTGAAATATACTTAGAAAAGAGTACATTTAGCTTTATATGTTTCCATTGGTTTCTTTCTTTTTTTTTTTTTTTTTTTTTTGTCAAAGCCTCCGTTTATTAGGGACAGGGTAACAACTTATATCCCCCCTGAATGAGGGCTTGGGGAGCAGGGCACAGGAGCATGGAATCTGGCCGCGTGGTCCCAGTCACGTAACCTACATCCGGTCAGGTAGGCCAAGAAGTAAGGAGTTGCCACACCTAGTTCCCTGGATAGCTGGAATTTAAGGCAGTTCGCTATCAGATTAGGTTCGTAGCAATTAGCGAATAGCTAATTGGGTGTGGGGCAGGTTTTGCCAATAGGACTATTCTTAACATAATTATGGGTTTGGGGGTTCCCTGCAGGCTCCCCAAGGTGATGGTTTCTGTAACAATCTTTAGGGGGGAAACGGCTCCCAACATATTCCTCCTTTCTTATATAAAGGCAAGTAGTTATAAGTGGAGGGCACCAAGACAGAGTCAACCATGGTGTCAGATCTAAAGGAGAAGGGACTGGGACAAGGAGAGACCCTCCTCTCGACTGGTGGAAGCAATTTACCTCTCCTGGGAACAGAGGGGTGCCTTATGAGTAGCATTAGTTTCTTGGAGCTTCTCAAATAAAAGGTATCTAGTAGAATTAAAGTAAGCAGATCACAGGGCACCCTGTCTTAGGCTATGTGGAGAGCGCCCTCGTACCTAAAAACCATGCCATGTTGAGCCGGCCTGTACGGCCTCTGTATGGTTTGAAATTTAGGTGAGGATCCACACTAACTCCCGTCATTGGGCCCCTGTGTCTATCATTAATGAAAAATCTGTGAGGTGCTCCTTAAACAAAAGATATGATATAATTTTGGCACCAATAACTCCATCTCCAGACAAGAAGAAAGGGGCACCTTCCAAACCCAGTATTCACCTTTTAGTCTGGCCCATGGTATGTCCTCCTTCCTAAATGCCTACTCCACAAAAAGTTACGTGTGCTTGCCTGCCATCAATTAGGGAGGTGAAAAAGGGATCAAAATCTAAAATTCTTAACATATGCATTGAACCCAAACACTTTACAGCATGTGTCAAACCTTTCCCAACATCTATAAGCAGTTACAAATATCATTAGATCAATTTCAGTAAGAGTACAATGACATACATTGTTGTCAAATACCACCATTTCCAGACTCTGAGCAACAGTCACAGGAAACCCAATCTTTCCCCTTCTTAAGTGAAGAGGTTAGTATTTTAATTAAAATGAGTTCTGTGTCCCAGAGATTAAAACAGTCTGATGTCCAGTCTGCATCTCAGCTCCAAAGCAGACCAGAGTTCAAGCTGCAGAAGCAGTTTAGCACTTGTGCTTCAGGGCCGGTGGGATTCCTGGGTGAGGTGAGCTGGATTCACCTACTGAAACTGAGAAGCTTCTGTAAAGCAAAAGACACTGTCACTAAGACAAAAAGGGAACCCACTGACTGGGAGAAGATCTTCACCAACCCCGCAACAGACAAAGGTCTGATCTCCAAAATATATAAAGAACTCAAGAAACTAGACTTTAAAATGCTAATTAACCCAATTAAAAAATGGGGCACTGATCTGAAGAGAGAATTCTCAACAGAAGAAGTTCAAATGGCCAAAAGGCACTTAAGGTCATGCTCAGCCTCCTTAGCGATCAGGGAAATGCAAATCAAAACAACATTGAGATATCACCTTACACCTGTCAGAATGGCTAAAATCAAAAACACTAATGATAGCCTTTGCTGGAGAGGCTGTGGAGAAAGGGGTACCCTCATCCATTGCTGGTGGGAATGCAAACTTGTGCAACCACTTTGGAAAGCAGTGTGGCGGTTTCTCAGGAAAATTGGGATCAACCTACCCATGGACCCAGCAATGCCACTCTTGGGAATATACCCACGAGATGCCCGATCATATGACAAGGACATTTGTTCAACTATGTTCATAGCAGCATTATTTGTAATAGCCAGATCCTGGAAACAACCTAGATGCCCTTCAATGGAAGAATGGATGAAGAAAGTATGGAATATATATACATTAGAATACTACTCAGCGGTAAAAAACAATGACTTCGCGAATTTTGCATGCAAATGGATGGAAATAGAAAACACTATCCTGAGTGAGGTAACACACTCTTTTAAACTAGGGCAAAGTTAAATAATTTTTTTTCATATTGTTTATATCAATCATTAAATCAAGTTTTTTTCTATATTTCTTGATTTACTACAGAAAATCTGTATTAACTTTTCATTTCTGCTTATCAAATGATCAAGTCTAATGATAGTTGCTATAAACCAAGCAACATTAAATTTGACATGGTAAGTTCTGTTATATCACTTCACTACTGACTTAATACAAAAATCAATTTAAATAAATTAAATATAAAACAAATAATTCTTATGTTTTAAATCATATATTGAATGTCAGGTTCAAATCTAAATATTATTCTTATGAAAAGATTTAAAGTGATCCTGTTCATTTCAAAATATCAGTTAATTAAGTTAAAAATGATATTTTACTATTAAATATCAATTATTTTAATTAATAATTACACAATAATTTTTATAATACAAAATATATTAATTCATAATTGCCAAATACATTCTCCCATTATTAACTACCATTAATTTTCAAGTTTAGGAAATCAGTTGTGTTAAAATTTTTATTAAATTCTTAACCCAGTGCTGTTAGTTGTTATGACTGAGGCTTTAGTAAATCTAAAACTCACTCTTTATATATTCTCTTTAAAGTGAAAATTTTTTTTTGATCTGGAATTCTTATTGTAAAAGTGTATTGCTGCATAAAATAATTGCCAAATAATTTCATAGTTATCCTCCAAACAAAGAAATGAATACTTGACATTCTATTTTTAAATATTTGGAAAACTAAAAAAAATAATAACATTCACTGTTGTTTTAGACTTCACAGACAAGTATGATTCTTTAATCATGAAGTTTCAAGAGTTGCAGAAAAAAAAAGTATAGCAAGGATCCTGGGAGTTGATTTGAAAAAGAGGAGAGGGAAATTAATGCTAGTTTATATGGGACTTTTGGAAGAATAATACATGTTTTTAAAGTCAGATGATAATGATGATCATTTACTTCTGTTTGCCTAATAAAAACCAATGAGTTGTACACATTACAAAGGTGATGTTTTAAAAGTTGTTAATTAAGTAAACCTGTTAAGATGCATGTAATATAAACTGATTGTATTTTATAATATGTTCATAGGTGTGCCAGGAAGTAAAGAGATTCATGACAATTAGACCTCCACAGTTTGCAAAGTATGACCTAACACAACTAGCAATAGCTGGACAGTAGTGGAACAGGCCTTAATCCTTGCACTTGGGATACAGAGAGGCAGGTGGATTTCTTTGAGTTTGAGGCCAATCTGGTCTATATAGCGAGTTCCAGAACAAGCTACACAGCTACACAGAGAAACCCTGTCTCAAAAAAAAAAAAAAAAAAAAAAAAAAAAACAAAGGGAAAAAAAACAGGCTAGCTACAACTACAGGAACATGTAAATTTTAAGTCTTCATACTGATAAGAATATACTGAAGAGAGGTTTATTGCACATTGTAAATGAAATATCATCTTTTATTCAGAAATATAAGATGACTATTATGTAAATACAAATAGTAGATTAAAAGCTCATATTGTTTCAGGAAATCATTTTTTGTTGTTATTTTTTTGTTGTTGTTGTTGTTCTTTGATTTTGGAGACTGGGTTTCTTTGTGCAACAGCCCTAGCTGTCCTGAAACTGGCTCTTGTAGACATGGATGGCCTTGAACTCATAGAGATCTGCCTACCTCTGCCTTCAGAGTGCTGGGATTAAGGGCTTGTGCTACCACAGTGTGGCTATTTCAGAAAATCTTAATGCAAGCTTTTAAATTTTATATACTTGCACATGTAAATAAAATAAGTCAGTTAAATTAAGAACTAATATACTCATCTGATATCATATTTTATCTATCTACCAACCTATCTCTCTGATTATTATCTATTATCTGTTTTTCTGGCTATCTATCATCTATCTATCTATCTATCTATCTATCTATCTATCTATCTATCTATCTATCATCTATCTATCATCTATTCAGCAATCTATCTCCTCTATCTATCTCCTCTATCTATCTATCTATCTAGCAATCTATCTCCCCCATCTATCTAGCAATCTATCTCCCCTATCTATCTATCTATCTATCTATCTATCTATCTATCTATCTATCATATATCTATCTATCTATCTATCTACTTATCTATGTATCTACTTATCTATGTATCTATCTATTTAGCTATTAATTATCTATCTTTGTCCTTTTATTCCTTGCTTTCTCAATCCTATTCTGAAAATCAGATCTGCTCATGTTAAGCTTGCATTCTAAGATAGAAATACTCTCTGGGAAACAAATGGATTTTCTTTCCAGTACTTTGAGTTAATAAAGCATATTGTGCTGAATAGGCAATTGTTTTATTATTGTATTGCATCCTCAAGAATTGTTTCAAGTAATCATATTGTGTTTGAACTTATGCTGTAATTCTGGCAAGATTTGACTTTGTGGGTTCCCTGTTTTAGTCTCTGGAGGAGCCACAATTCTAAATCCATGCCACTAAACCCTGCTTGAACTTGTTGACAACCATAGACAGACATGATTAATTTTAATTTGTGAGTGCATGTGGGGGGGGGAGTGTGTGTGTGTGTGTGTGTGTGTGAAATGATTTTTTTTAAAAAGATGTTTAGTTTTTAGTTCAGTATATTTTCAAAAGAAATGAATTAGAGATCTAGAGAAAGGAACTTGAATCATTGCCTTGGGCAGCTCACATTACTCATCTGGTGCAGAATGAAAAGTTCAGAGCAATATATTAAATCACTAGTTATAACTGAAAGATGATCTTAATATTGTGGAGCCCTGTAGCTTTGTACGAGCTTAAGAATAAAGTTACAATAAGGAGAAAAATCAAATTAATATTCCAATAGAATTCTTGATCCAAACATAACAATTTCACATAAGATTGCATTTGGTACAGACCTCTCTCCTTAGAAAGTTCTTATGGTGTATCTGTTAGCATCTAGCTAACTCTCTAGCATCCTGATTGAGTCAAACTCTTTTTTAAATGCATTTACTTTGAAGATATGCACTTATGAAGCAAAGGAGACTTTGCATAGAAATCCAGTTTATTAATTACTTAAAATTCATTTTTATAAAGAGAATCTCTATTTGTCATCACAAAGCACAAGAATACCATACCAACTATAAAGTTAAAAATGGGAGTCATAGTGAGATAAATAAAGGCAATAGGAGCTAAAAGTAAACAAGATGGTGGAAAGTAGCCTGGGTTTGTTTATTACTGGACTTAACTGAGTTTTAAATGATACTGTATCAGTCAGTAGAGGTCATTGCATTATCGTTAATAATATTTCATTCTAGATTTAACAGTTATTGTCTTACATTTTTCTTAGTACATGAGAACAAGCGCTTATTTACCCCACGTTGATTACCAATGAAAAAACAGAACTATAATTTCAAAAAAAAAAAAGTAAGAAAAAAGAAAACCTTAGTGACCCAGTGAACTCATTTGATTTTGTTATAGACCATTGGTGTTGGGGTGGTTATTTAGGGTACCATAGATGAATCCAAAATTAAGTATATTGCTGAAAAAACATAGCACATCATGGGTGATGATCTCATAGAAGTTGCAACATGAGATTTCCTTTTAGGAAACATTATAATTCCTACATAAATACTTTAGTATCTCCTAAAATCATTTCCTTTTGATAAGGGAAAGAGAGAATGATGGCTATAATCCCAGGTGAGTATTTTATGAAGTCTCTTTTTCATTGCTGTTAAAATATACATAGATATCTCTGTATTACCCTACAGAATTATTTGCCATGGATACTTTGTCAAGCTACTCTCCTTTACATAAAGGTAGAGTTCATGTTGTGGACAGAATTAAAACACTGTAATTGGCTAAGAAGAAAGCAAGTCTCATGTTTTACTGTCTCTGACAGTGTCAGTGAGCTATGGCTTAGAGGCATATATTTGTGCTGTTGTTTATAGCATTATGAATTTTTTTACAGAAAGTAACTAAAGAGTGTTTTCATAAAAAAATCAGATTTGCAATTTATTAGGAGTCATTTTAATATAGAATGAAATATAAAGCTACTTGGAAAAGACTTTCTCAGAAAAAGAATGAATGGGAAGCAACCAAGTGTAGATGAGGATTTCTCAAGGGAAATGGAGAAAACATGTATTTATAGATGTAGTCAAATTATAGTGATTTTTGAAGTTACATGCCTCCTTGTTCAAATATATTTTCACCAGCTTTCTATTTTCTATTGTCTTCCTCACTGACTAAGATTGACTGTCCTGGAACAAAATCTATAATCAGGATAGACTTGAATTTAGAGATGGTTTGGCTCTGTCTCCAGTTTGTTGGGATTAAAGAGATGCACCATCACACCTGGATTTAAATTTTTCTTTAATTGCTTTTCACAAACTGGAAACAGCTGGGCACAATCTTACCATGAGGTCACCAATCCCTTTATTCCATTTCTTCATCTGTTTATTTCCTTGAACACAGGGCTTTACTCCATTTCACTTCTTTGTGCTTCTATTCTTTTCAAATTTAATATTTTGTGTTTTTCTTTGCTAGGTTTGCACCTGTTCATTATGTATTTTTATTAGAAACCACTCAATAGAGTCATTTACTAGGCTTTTTTGAGATTTCCAAATCTCTTCATTTTATCCTCAGGCCTATTCTTTAAACAAGAGCAAAAATGTAGCCATATTCGTCACCAAAATATTACAAGAATGATCTCTACATCATATAATAGGTCTTACTGTTTATAGAGTAAGTTACAGGGCAGTCAAATATATACAGAGAAACCCTGTCTCAAAAAAAAAAACAAAAACAAAATTAAAAATAAAGGAAATAGAGTTTAAAATAAATTTGTGTAAAGATGGAATATACACAGAGAATCTGGAATTGTGTTATCTTTGAATTGTTTGATGGCTGAGAAAGGAGCAACAACTGCTAAATGACACTTGATTATAAATACTTTGTTGTATTAATCCAACTTACATATTTTAAAAATGCCTTGACTTCAAAATTTAAGTCAAATGATATGTTACTTTAGAGAATAGGCTTTGCTTTTGTTTCCACAGGAAATGAGAAGCTGAGGGTTTATTCTGGGCTAAGAAAAAATCATGTTTTATCAAGTCAGACTCCCTGAAAAATCTCCAATACGAGTGGATGGCTCAGATGATTCAACATTTCAAAGGACCACTGTTGGACTTTCCTCTCAGTTCTACATCTAGAACAGCCTCAAGACTGCTGGCTGAGATGATCAAGCCCCACAGAATATGCCAGTTAGGACTAGACCATAATCCTAAATTTTCTTTAGATTCCAATAAGATTATCAGTGGCCCCAATCAGCAGGAAGTAGCCTAGAAAGCTAAGCCCACATTTCCATGGACAATCTTTATATAGATACTAGATTGACAAAGTACATGCTTGTCTCTATTCCTGATTACCTGAGTTTGGTTGCTAGGACACATGTTGTATAAGGAGAAAATCAATCCACACAACTTCTGATGCCAACATGTTTGCCATGAGACATGCTTATATGCTCACACATACACAAATTAAAAATCTAATAAAATATTAAATTAATAATTCAGCAAAATTTTTACTTATTGGAAAAATCATATATAAAATTGCATTTTCTTACCAGATGGAATAGTGAACACATCTAAACCAAGTATTAAGGAATGCAAATGATAACATATAAACCAAGTAAAAAAAAAGAACACAAATGAATCACAATGGAAGACTATTATTAACACAGCAAAAAATTAAATTTATAAATATTTTATAAAATGTTAGCCAGGATGTGAAATTTTTTTTATCTAAATACTGATGTTCACAGGTCAGTTTTACTCTATTTTGTTTTCTTATTTTTTTTTCACTAAAGTAATGCACGCAATTTAAGTTTTTCCTCTTGGAAACCATTTAATTTTATACAATTTGTGCATAAAATGTTAAGTCCACATAAATAATTTAAAAGTAACATTTAACAGCACAACTTATAGGAACTGTTGTTGAAAATAATCCTAATATTTATCAAATGCAAGTGGATGATTTGTCAATTTTCTTATGTAATTGATGTATGTTTTGAAATCTTGAACTGAGTTGAGTTGCTTTATTTTAAAGAAAATACATTTCATTTTAAAATGTAGTACATATGAAAAGCCTCTAACCTCTATGTTTCTATAAAAATAGATTATATCATTTCTACATGTAAACAATATTATATTATAACATATTCACTTTTACTTGTTTGTAAAAATTCACAAATAATATACAAAGAAAACTACAAAATGTATATTTTAGTAATATAATTATGAAAAATACTACTCTTTTGGTTAATAAATTTTAAATCATCTGATAGTACTATTGTTTCATAAATTTATGCCTGATTAAATGTGGTTACTTACATAGATAGCATTTGATTCAGTTATAATAAATTTATTAAATAAGGATACATAAATATAAAACCTAGTTATAATGCTAATTATCCATATTAAGTCTTAGTCACCATAATGTATGACACATTTACCCAAAATAGATAAAGTAATATGCACAAAAACAATAAAATATATTTTGAAAATAACAGTTTCTGACTGCAAACTAAGTTAAAAATGCAATTAAACTCACCACAATTTTTGCTGTCTTTGCATAGCAAACAAGTCATTATTTTATGTTGTGAAAAAAGAGAAAATCTGTATACCTTATTTACTTTATAAATTAAGAACACGCTGACTATAGATTTATTTGCTTATATACAATTAAGTTTGAAATTTCTTCTGTGCTACTGAGTAAATTTGTTCTGTGATTTTTTTGTTGATTTAATTCTTTACAGTATCCAAAATGGGGAAAAAAACAGATGGAAGAAATATATCTTTCTTCAAAGCCATAGGGAGATAATCATAAAATGAGAAAATGATGGTTAAAAAAAAAACTAAATGTCATACTATTCATCAAACTTCTTTCTTTGTAAAACTTTTGATCTCTAAGTGTATGTTTTAATAGCTTCCCATAGGGCTCCCATGTTTTTCAACTCACAATTTGCTTGGTGGGTCATCCCATATGTTTATGGATCTCTGTATAATGAAAAGTTTCTTGACATCTGTTTTACATTCTTTCGAAAGCCATTTGTGACACAATGTTTTGTTGATGTTGCAAATGGCAAAATATGAACTGGAGTGTTATGCTTTCGATACACAAACCGTAAAAACATGTTTGCTTTTGTAATTTTCAAGTCTGATACTTATAGAACTTTTCCCTTCTCTTTTTTCTCATTGTTATTCTTTCTCACTGACTTTTTCTATAGTGGAACACTTCTTATTTATCCTCAAAGGCAAACACTGTAACATAAATGTATGTCTATCCCTGTATTTTTTTGAAATCAGTGTCCTTTCAATTATTTCCATATTACTCTAAGGGGTTAAAAGTGTTAGCTATGTGTATTATCAAAAACAACATACCTTAAATAGGAATGGTGCTCGTGGAGTAGGGTGTAGCAAATGTCATGAGCTATTGAAGGCCAGAACACAATTACAGCTTATAACAATTGATAATTCAAATGTCAACTCACCAGCAGAAGTATTCTCTGATGGAACACTCCATCAGCAAGGCTTGTGGACCACTGAATCTGTAAACTCTTGTATTTATCAATAATTTCACATGTGCAAAAACATCTGTGATCTCCCCATTACCAAGCATTTTTGTGTAATGCATATATGTAATCTTATGATTACATCTCAAATGTATAAGCACTTATATTTATGGGTGTTCAGAAATATGACTTTTCATTTGACTCTATAATTTTGATATATACATTATATATTATCATACACTTCATAACTAGATCTATATGTCCCATAATAACTGAAGACACTTACATGCATGCTTCATTCTTTTGTTTAGACTAACTACACAGAATTTGTTCATTTTCACCACCAAGCAATTTCAAACTAGACTAAACAATTTTTGTAAATAAATTTTAAATCTACATAGCCATAGAGCTATGCTCAATGTCAGAGTTTCAGATATCCAACCAAGGTTACTACACAAAAGAAAAGAATGACAACTCTTCACTTTCCAGTCTGCTAACTATAAACCTATGTCTCAAAATTTGCCACTGGCTTTTTGCCCCCATGTCTGGTTAAAGTTTTACTCCTAAACTTTGAAACCCTTTTGTTGCCATGACAATGGCTCAACTCCTTGTCACTTACTCTAAAAATGGGTTTTGATCAGTGAGAGGTAAGCCTTGTAAATTTTTTATCCCTTCAAGGCTCGTGGGAGAAAGAGAGTTTTTAGGCTAATAGAGAAGCTTGGAGGAATTAGAAGTGGACAGGAGAATTAGAGTAAGAGCAGAACAATAAAGAGACTGATTCAGAAAATCACTTGTGAGAGAGTTCATTCACGCTCAGAAATCCTAAATTTCTTTACTGGTTGTTGCTTTCCTTCTGAAACTTGAGAGTCTGGGAGCTGGACCCAAAAGGCTTTCCTTTCACTGAAGTTTTACTCATAAATGTGAGTAGGTTCTAGCCTTATTCAAAGCAACTTATTTTTTCAATAGGTAGAGACTGTTACTGAAAACTACAATTAATCAAATAAAGATACATATCATACATATCACCACCTAATGTAGATGATCTGGATATATCAGGTTTGTTTTTTTAAGTCAGGGTTTTCCTTTTTAGCCCTCGCTGTCCTGGAACTCACTTTTTAAATCTTGCTGGCTTCAAGACTCATAGTTTATCTGCCTGCCTCTGCCGCAACCCCCCCCCAAGTGCTGGGATTAAAGGCTAGCATAACCTTAAAAACCATATATCAGATTTTTATGTGGGTGCTATTGACCCTAACTCAGGTCCTTATGCTTGCTCAGCAAGCAATTCACCCACATCAGAAAAGCTCAAAGCCCAGAGCACTGAAATTATTTAATTTAGCAAAAGTTATTATTACCATTTAGATTTACATCATACAATGAAAATTCTTTGTAGCTCTGTAAATCATTGAATAAAGAAATTGATCTTGCTTCAGGACAAATGGAAAGCAATCATAACTGTAGCCTTGTAGCACAGAACCCATTACATAGTATAAGCATTGATTCATATAATAATATAGGAAGGTACATGGTAATTCAAATTGAATGGAGTAATTTAAACAATTACTTTTTTCTAAGAATAAAGAGCTATTAAAATCAAATAAATAGCTGGGTGGTGGTGGCACATGCCTTTAATCCCAGCACTTGGGAGGGAGAGGCAGGTGGATCTCTGAGTTTGAGGCCAGCCTGGCCTACAAGAGCTAGTTTCAGGACAGGCTCCAAAGCAACAGAGAAACCCTGTCTTGAAAAACTCCCCCCAATTAAACAAATAAACAAAAAATCTACTTAATTAAATTGGTAATTTATAATCAATATAGCCACACGTTAGTCTGCCATGAATATAGCTATTCTAAGTTATTTTGTAGCACTTCATTAGTCCCCTGGTAAAATCGCTGAAGTCGATTATGCTTTGGTGGTGTTATGGCTGGCAGAGACAAGATAGATACACAAGAAGTGCCTTATGGCCAACAGTATTAGTCACCAGACTTAGAGGTGATGTTCAGATAAGCAGCACTTATGCCATAGCAATTCTTTGCCCCATACTGCTTATTGAAGCAAGGGAGACATTTCAGGTTATGTGACATGAGAAATGACACTATTCTATCATAGCATTCAATTCTTAGACCAGAATTAAAAGAAATCTGGACTTTTCTTGCTGAATAGCATTGCTTTCACTTTTTCTTGGTATACCCGGTAAAGCCAAACTTTTGTCATTCAGCACTATTCCAATGTCCCCACCCTATTATAATTTTATACATTTTTGACCACACTTGGGTAATTGTAATGGAAAGATATAAAACGTCATAATATTTAGTAGTCTCCTTTTCTCAAGAAATGTATGAGCATAGTCAAGGTAGTTATAGAGGAAGTTGGGATGATCTTAGAGAAACTTACATGTTACAACACTAGTTATGGTTATCTAATAAAATGAACATAAGGGTAATTAATTTTTCCTCCAGGTTTTGATGGTTCAATTGTGGTGATCACTATTAAAACATAGAGTCTTGAAAAAGGAGTAGTAATTTTATAAATTGAGAACTACATTCAAATTGAGAATTTTTCAACACACCCAATTAATAGTTGTCTTTTAAATAGCCTTCCAGTTTTATTTCATTTTCTCTTTAGTTTTTTACTACTTTTAATTGCAGATTTTTTTTCATTTTTAATTATTTTAATTTTGGTTTGTAGTTTTGCCTTTAAATAGATTTATCATTGCCTACCATGAAAATTATAACTCAGAAGTCATTAATTTTAATCTTGACTAAACACATCCCCACTTTAAATGAGATTAAATCAATAGAAATTTAGAGTAATGCTTCATAATAAATCTAAACCCACTAGCAGTTATTCCCTTAAAGAAAATTTTAGAGCAAAGCATTTGTCTTACTTGGTAATTAATATTAAGGCATAAGTCTTATAATTGGGTGAATACAAATATATAACGGTGAACCTAAAAGGTAAAACTATGCAAATTTCTACCCACTTTAACTGGGCTAAAGAGAAGTAGAAATTTCCATAAAAACAAAAATTGAGTTAACTTTTTAGAAAATTTTTAATGTCTAGAAAATTTCAAAAAACAGAACTTGATTAGAAACACAGGACAGATGGCAAACATTTGAAAGCTTTTCCAATTTTAGACCCATTTTAAAAGAAAGATTTATAGTACTATTTTGTTTAGTTCTTTCTGATAGCAACAAACCAATTCCATTTAAATTGACCAAAGTTATTCATAATGAGAAATATTTCCATAATGTTTAATTCTCCCTTTGGCCACCAAATCTCAAGGCATAGCATATGTTTCATAAGCATGAATATAGAAATTTTATTACAGAAGTCTCTTTCCTGAAGCTATATTCATGCAAGACTTTTCAACCACTATAAATGCCTATGTATTGTCTACAATAACACTTATGATAATGCTCTATGTTCTTATGTCAATATTTTGCTATGTAACAAGAGGAAAGAAGCTGAAGATAAATGACATTTTTGAGAAGGTCTTGAGTATAATATTTAAAATGAAAAGTCATATTTTGCTATCTTTTAAAAAGAGACACCTAACTCCGCATCGCATGGCCCACTGTTGCTCCTCTAACACACCCCTCACCCATATCCTATCAGCCCCCGCATGCCAACTTACTGACAAGATCTAAATATCGACTCCCGGCCCTCTTTGGATGAGGCTGCACCCCCCTCCGACTCCACTTCTGAGACCCCTGTTCCTGCTCCTCTCGCCCTCAACTAATTATCTCTCTCTGGCCCCCTCCAGGAATTTCTTGAACGAACCAAATAAATAAATATATTTATAAAACACTCCCACATCATATCTTTTTTTCAGTTTTCAATTTATAGAAGGTTTTATGGAATATTAAAAAATGTATGTTTGTCTGGGGCTGCAGACCTCTGGCCCTTTGATTTTCTTTGCCTGCCTCAGACTCTTTACCTGCTGGAGTGAACTGAGAAAAACAACTTGTTTACCTCAGTCTGCAGCTGCTCTGAACATGAGACCTTGATGGCAGGAGAGTGGCTTCTGGTGGGTGTGACTGAAAGATACTGAGAACTGGGGCATGGCCAGAACCCTACTTAAACTGACTCTATGCACAATAAAGATGACATTCTTGGCATTCTTGAATATAGAATGACCAATGTATCTGTGTCTCTCTCTCTGTGTATGTGTTGTGTACTGACCTGTAGTGGTATGGGGACTATAGATGGAGGCCCCCAGCAAGATCAGGACTTGGGGAGACATTGGGAGATTGCCCTCAGAAGGCTGGCCAAGCAAGCAAGAGATTGAGGGTGAGGATGGATTGAAGATGGATGCCAGTAATTCTGTTTAGGCATTGACCAGTCAATTGTTGGTTCTTTTGGAGAAGTAGGGCACCAGAATTAAAGTTGTTAAAGAGACAGTAAACTTAAGTTTTTAAAGAGACAGAGTGAGAACGAAAGAAAAAGAGTAAGTTATTAAAGAGACAGAATATAGACAGTCAGATTAAAAGGAGTAAAGAAGGAATGTGCACAGAGAAATTGGATTATGTATATTATTGTTTTGTCTTTAGGTTGGTTGACTAGAGAAAAACATTTGGTTCTGGGAACAGTGAATAAAGATGTTTGACTTTAAAATACAGATTTAAAGGTTTGTTGCTTTGGAAAAGAGGTTCTGCTTTTGATTCCACAGAGGATGAGAGCCTGTGGATTAATTCTAGGCTAATGTGGTTTGATAGACCAAGAGCCTCTAAAATGTCACTGTGAAAAGCCCCCAAATATACAGCGCCCCCAGTCAGCAGAAAGTAGTCTAGAGAACTATACCCAAATTCCCTAAATAATTGTTTACTGGAGAAAGTGGGGCTTTCTCCATTGTGGATTGTGGGCCATGAGCAGGGACAATCATAATGTAGGCTGTGAGCTTGTACTCTTTTCCTGTAGGTCGCTACTATTGTCAGTGTTGCAGCCTCTGAGACAACTGGAATAGCCACCAGTCAGACCTCTACTGTGGCTAGCACTGTTGATCCCTAGCCAGACAGGTTGCCACTGCCTTAGAGATGCAGAGTTCCCTATATATTTTTCACCAGGGCATTTTTCAGTTTGAACAATGTGGTTGTCTGTTCCCTTTCCTTTCGTTATATGTTTGTGCTATGTCCATGCCAGTTCAGCCTCTCCCGTATGGCCTAGGCTTGCTGAAGAGCTAGGAACTCCTGTAGCTGGAGGGTTTCTGTCCTCTCCAACAGGCAACAGCAGCCGCCAGAAGCAGCAGCAATGATGTAATATCTCTAATTACCCAGGAAAGGGAGCTCTGAGAACAGTATGGGTTAGCAGGCTACAGAAAGACCAGGGAGCCAGAGATGTCATGAACTTCTGCAATCCAAGACAGGCCTGGTCTAATTATATAGAAATGGGGCAGCTGTTGTGGCTGCAGACCTCTGGATCCTTGACTTTCCCTGCCTGATACTTTGCCTGCTGGAGTGAACTGAGCAAAACCACTTATTTACCTGTGCCTGAAGCTGCTCTGAGCACAATATCTCGATGCAGGAGAGTGGTTTCTGGTGGGTCTGTGACTGAAAGATCCCAAGATCTGGGTTGTGGCCAAAGCCCTATATAAGCTGCCCCTGAGCACAATAAAGTTGGCATTTTTGGAGAAAGGATGATTCGTATCCCTGTGTCTCTGTCTTTCTCTGTCTCTCTCTGTCTCTCTCTGTCTCTGTCTCTCTGTCTCTTTCTCTCTCTCTCTCTCTCTCTGTGTGTGTGTGTGTGTGTGTGTGTGTGTGTGTGTGTGTGTATTTAAGTCTCCTGCATAGTTCCTGGGTTGTATACTGTCCTGTAGTGCAGACACTACAAGTGTTGTATGCTATTGTTCAAATGTGGTAGTATTCTGTTTGTGTTTTAACAAATAAACATGCCTGAACATCAAACTGCAGAACTAAGCCAGTAGAGGCCAGGAAGTGGTGGCACTCACCTTTAATCCCACGATTCTAGAGATAGAGACATATGGATCTCTGTTAGTTCAGGCCACCCTGTGTTGACTCAGGTTTCTGTCCCCCCCCCAAAAAAAAACACACGTAGATCTATTGATTATAAATTGATATATTAGCTCAGACTTCTTATTAAAGCCTATAACTTATATTAGCGCATAATTCTTGCCTATGCTATTCACATGGCTTGGTACCTTTTTCAGAGAGGCAGTCACATATTGCTATCTTGCTTCCTCTCTGCCTGGGTCACGACTGCAGACTTAATCTTTCTTCTTTCTCGAATTCTCATTGTCCTATCTCTACTTCCTGCCTGGTTGCCCCATATATATTTTCTGCCTGAATACTGTCCAATCAGCATTTATTTAAAATACAAATGACAAGTTACCGACCATTGTCCCACAGCAAACCTGGGTTAAAATAAATTGATTCAGTCTAAAAAAGAAACACAGTTCACACAAGGGTGATCACACCACTTGGGATCACACACGTTTAATACTAGCACTAGGGATATGAAGACAGGAGTAATATGGTTGAACAGAGAGAGGATTATAAAGTAGGAAGAGACAGGAACTCAGTGGAATCTGAGATAGCAGTCTGAAGAAATACATATGAAGATTAGTAGAGACAGGGTCACTGCATTAGTCTGAGCATTGGTAGATGTAAAAACTTTAGTGCCTGGCCACTTTTCCTCTCTGATCACTCAACTTTCAACCTCTAATATCTGACTCTGAGTTTTCATTATTAAGGACAATTAGAATTTGTGCTGCATCCAAAGTTATAAAGAAATTTAAGGTTTAGTTTTATAAAATTCAATATGACTGTTTTAGGCACTATATTTTATTTACAAGAAAGTTTGAAATCATTTAACAAGACCTGTAGAAAATAAGAAATTAATGTTTTGATTTTTATAATTGGTGAAAAAAATCTAATGATCTAATTACACAATTCAACATGTAAGATTTTACTGTTTTCAAAGAAAACTTTTCAAATTGCAAAACATTCTAAACCACCTTTATAATGTGTGTTTTATATAAGTGCAAATCATTTAGTTAATTAAAATTTGCACATGTATTTATACTCTCCATATTTCTGAACTAAATCATGAGTTGTTATTTATTTAAAGTTTAAATTCTATTTATCCTGTATTTTTTGAGGGTCTATATTCTTTTTTGTTTTTTTTAAACAGTTGTGTTTCAGATTATTTTTGTTATATTTTATTATTTTTCTTTTATTGGAAATAATTTTTATACAATAAATTATGATTATAGTTTATTCTCCCACAAAGTTTTCCAGTTAGATCCTCCCCATCTCCCTTCTGCAAGATCCATGTGGATTCTGTCTCTGTTTAGAAAATAAACAAGTATCTATGTACTAATAATATTATAAAATAAAATACAGTAACACTAAAATCAGATGAACAAATTGGAAGACAAAACTAATAAAGAATAGTCCAAGAAAAAGCACAAGAAATATATGTAAATATAAAGAAACACGTATACATATGGGAATTCCATAAAAACCAAAAATAACAAAAACTTGAAGTCAATATATCTACAAAATGGGCTGCAAGTTTAAATAAATATGTCTTTAAAGTAAGAGACAAAAAAACTGCAGAAATAATGCTGAGTTAGTTTTCTATTGACCATCAACTGGACATGTGGTTGACCCTTAAGAACAAAGAGTAAATATTGGAAATGTTATACACTGACTGAAATTTTAGTTAATGTTAGATTTATAATTCAACTTCTGACAGAAATTTCATTGGAAAAATATAAACATAATCAATTCAAATTATCTTATCTTTACAAGGTAAACTTTAGAACTAAAAGGTATAACACCAGAAACAAAGTTACCTTGACCTTTTAGCTACCATGGCACCTACTGTTTCTTCATTATTACAAACAATCACATTAAAAGAGCTTGCTGGCTCACATTGTTATCCATAATAATCATGATAGACTGCCAGATAATTTCAATTGATTCAGTTGTAATACCCCATCATAAAGTGATGAAAAAGCTTAAGCTCTTTGTCAGCAGGTTTGGTTTATAGTTTGCAAAACACTAGATCTTGAATTAAAGACATCATAAGAGCAATAGCAGTGCAAGAGTCGTTTGTGGGATTACCTTCTTAATAATAAAAGTATATATAAACCACCTTGAGTCTCCACACATATATATATATGTGTGTGGAAACTCAAGGTGGTTTTAAATATAGGAATCTATAAACTGTTACATATTACTAGGTAATTTCATATGTTTAAAGAAATGAAAAAGATCTCTAGTACTATTTTCAAAAATAAATCACAATAGAAATGGCATTTTATAACATTTTCAATTACTATGAAATTATGTATATTTTTTAAATTATAAAGAAAATAAATATTGGGAAGATATATACTGTACTATTATATTGCATACATGTATTTATATTTATTTATATAAGCGAGCAAATGTGTTTTAAAAATGTTGTGGTTTGACTGATAATGGCACCCATAGGTTCAGATGTTTGAACATTGGGTCCTCAGTTTCAATTCTAGTCTAAGGAGTTTTAGGATGTTCATCCATGTTGGATGAAATATTAACTGGAGGCCATCTTGGAGATAAGAGTTACCCTTCATGTTAGCTGCCTTTCTGTTTCATGTTACATTTAAGAAGTGAGTTTTCGCCGGGCGACGGTGGCGCACGCCTTTAATCCCAGCACTTGGGAGGCAGAGGCAGGCGGATCTCTGTGAGTTCGAGACCAGCCTGGTCTACAGAGCTGGTTCCAGAACAGGCTCCAAAGCCACAGAGAAACCCTGTCTCGAAAAAAAAAAAAAAAAAAAGAAGTGAGTTTTCAACTTACTACTCCTCCTTACCTGCCTGCAAGTTTTCTAGGCTTATCTACCATGCCATTTTATTTTGTAGCCATAATTCAAAACAAATGCTTCCATAAGTTGCTTTTTTATCCCACTGTTTCACAAGAGCAAAGAAAAATAAACTAATATAAAAATTTTTAGAAGAAATTGCAAAGTATTAAGTTGAAATATTTTTGGAGATGATACTCATAAGACATGGTCATTTTCCAAAAAATGTGAAATTTAAACATCTAAAGGCATTCCATTATCCCCATGAAATGCACTGAAGTTTTATTATGGAGTGTTGTGCTCAAGTTGAGACCCACTGAGAGACCACTAGAATCCAATCAAGTGGAGAATGCAAAAGCAAGGTTTATTCTTTCAGGAAAGCTGGAAGCTCCCATTTCTCATTTGGGGTTGATATATATAGGCAAAACCTTCGAAGCCAGGTTCATTGAGGGTCAATGGTCTTGCTAAACGCAGGGTATGGACCACTTCTGCATACACCCTTCCTCCTTTAGCCGCTACTTCTGCTCCTGTGCATGCCCCCTATCCTCTCCACGACCAGGTGCTTCTGCTTCTGTCTAGAGCACAAAGCTGGGTGTCAACATGTGGTTAGCTGCTAAAAACGTCTTAGGACAACATTTGGTTTTTTATTCAAACCCAGTGTCCTAACCAGTTCTTGTTCTTGAAAGGTTTTTAAAATTTTCCATGTCCTTACAGGAGTTGAAGTGTATCTTCATCATTAGTTTGAATTTTCTGTCTTTGCATGGTGTTCTTTCAAAAGAAATCATAAAATGTTGAAGGAAGAGAAAATAAGAAAAATCTAGCCACATTTTATTGTGGCTACATCTCATGAAAGATATTTTCAACAATTAACAAGGATTTATATTTGTTTTATTATTGTAACAATGTGTTTACATTAGATTACAAAATAAGACTATTAATTTAATCACTTGGACTTGAATGTTATTAAGATAGCTACAATTGAGAAGCAGTGATAAATATTGCTTATTTCTTGAAATATAGTTGTAATTAAAAAAGTAATCAAGGATAAAATGTTAATTTCAATTGCTGAAATAGGTAAGAATAAGGGCAACCTTGAATATCAACACAAATCCATCTACAACCTAAGATCATATAAACAAAATATTCATTTCAATATTTTGATAAGTTTTTTGTGTGTTAATGAACGTGAAAAATATTACATCCAATTGTCCTCATTTTTAAAATATTTAAAATTATATTGTGCCTCTAGGTTATTTATAATATAATAATTAAAATGACTCAGTACAAACTGAAGAAATGAAACAATTAGAAACCTAGATACAATTAGGAATTCAGTCCTGAAATCGTTGTAAAAAATAATTAACTGACTACAAGCTGCATAGTCTCTTTGATAAAATATGCTACAAATGCACAGTGAATGTATGCTTCTTTTAGAAGGATTATCGAGTAGCAGGTATCAAGACATTTTCTAAGTCTCCATTTTTCTTAAAATATACATACAGAGGTGTATCTATAGGTCTTTCACTAGAATATATGGTTATGTGGAAAAATAGCTGATAGACAGGCCCAGGGAAATAGCTAGTTAGTATAAAGCTTGCCTGGAAATCCTGAGGACTTACTTGAGTCTGATGGTCTAAACTCATGTTAAGAAAAAGAAAGAAAAAGAAAAGAAAAGAACCTGAGCAGAGTGTCACATTCATAATCCCAGCAATAAGGAGATAGAACCAAGTAGTTCCTGAGGCTAGATGGCCAGTCATTCTAGATGTGATAAAGCAGCTTGGGAACAGTGAGAGTCCATGTCTCAAAACAATAACAAACTCAAAATGAACAGCACATACATCAATCACATCTGATTGGAAATTTCTGCGTAACTCTGCTCACACAAATGCATGTTTCCCCTCCCTTTATACACAGGAGCTTTCTTATGAGCTCAATATTGCCCTTCACTAAGAATAAAACTATGCTGGCTCTCTTATTCTCGGTATTTTAGAATAGGGCTTTCATTGGATATAGGATATCTAGATAGAACTGTGTTAGATAGCTATTGTTATCTGTAAATATATATTTAAGTGAATAAAGTAAATAGAAAAAATAATTTTGATTCATAGTTTCAATAATTTCAATCAATGTTTTCTTAGTTCCAGTGATTTGGAGGTCTTTCTTAGGAGAGTCTGTCATTGAAGTTGTAAATGGCAAATAAAATTGCACTTGTCAGGTCAACTGAAGAGTAAAGAAAGAAAACTAGTCCTGGAATCCAGATAATATCTTCAAGGCTAAATTCTCTATTACTTAACATACTTTTATTTGTCTCAATCTCCTCAAAGTTCCTTCAGCCAATATTGGAATATTGAGCACTAGTCAGTAAGCGTACAGTATATTCATATCCATTTACAGGAATGTAAGAGCAGAAACGATACAATAGTCTAACCCAATCTGACTATTATATGTCAAGTAATATAATAGGGGGATTTCATTTGCATAAAGATGAGAGATAGATATACATAGTGAGATTTGCAGAGACAGAAAGAGAGAGAAATAGACAAAGACAGACAAACAGAAAGAAAGAGGAAGACAAACACACAGACACAGACACACACACACACACACACACACACACACACAGAATGTGAATGGTAAGTGAGCCCCAAAAGAGAAAGTGGCTATCTGCAAGCCAATCATGGAGGCCCTAAATAAATCAAGTTTTTCTGAAGCCTTGACTAGAATTTCTAACACCCAGAATGATGAAATTAAATTATTAATATTGTTTAATTTAACCTATCTGTGGCATTTTATTCTGGAAGCATTAACGAAAAAGATAATAAAACTATGTAATTGTATCGAGCATATTACCAAGCAAATGATGATCTTGACCTATCTGGGAGATGATAGTTTAATCACCAGTTTTCCCTCCACAATGCAAGAGTGATGAACCAGAGAGATTCCATGATTGAAAGCAAGAATGAGCAACATAAAGTTACTGACTTTGACAATTTTAAAAGGTGTAGATGGACAAATTCCAAGGTGTTCAGTAAACCTCCATGGATGAAAATACCTGGGATAATTAGCCCTGTTACAAAATGTGTTGATGCATTGATTTAAACGTGTAAGGTACATTTAATAATTTTGGCTTTAGAAAAGATAACTAGTTTTTATGACACTATAAGTATGTCATAGTAGTTGTTACTTTTAAATATGGCAAAATGTACCAGAAAATTTAATCTCCAAAATGCTAAAGAAAATGGCAGCATATTACTATTTATAGACTAAAAGAGTAAATTTGTTTTAATTGAAACTGATGAAATTATTATTCATAATAATCAAAACTTTTCTTTTATTTGCTAGGAGTTCTTTTTTGCAATAAGACACTTAACAATTTCAAGAGAACAAATGCATTTATATTTCAAAGCTATTTCTATTTAAACATACTTTTTTATTAAATTAACATAAAATATATTCAGTTTGCAGTTTCCTTTCACCACCTTTCTCCCCACTTTCCTTCCATCCTGCTCTTCACTCCTTTCTTCTTAGAAAACATATAGGCATCAGAGGAAAAATAATGCAGTACAATATAATACAACAATAAAAAATAAAAAGCAAACCAGAATAGTACAAAACACTTAGAGAAGTAAAAGGTTCAAAGAAAAATGCAAGAAACACATATAAACAAAGAGACACATATAGTTTGCACAAACTGTTATCTATTATAAAAAACGCAACTATGGAAGACAGATTTTGAACTCAAAGGGCCTGTAAGGTAGGAATTAAACTAAACCCCTGACTAAACTTTTAGAACATTTAGCAAACCAAGACAAATAACCTCTGAAAACGCCATTGAGTTCATCTTGTGCTGCCCATCAGTAGCTGGTCATCAATCAGGCCTACCTGTGGAAGATGTTTGTTTCGCCGTGGGACTCTTTTGAGAAAACTAGTTTTTCATCTGAATGTGGCTTTCAATTTGGAAATAGCTTCTGGCTTAGGAGTGAGGGCATGATTCCACTTCTCCTTTCAGCTCTAGGACCCCACCTGGTGCAGAGTCTTGCAAACTCTATGAATGGTGCCACAGTCTGTGAGTTCATATGCTCATCGGCCCAATTGTGTCCTTTCGGTCTTCTACCCGCCTCTTGTTCTTACAGTTATTTTTCTGTTCATTCCACAGAATTCCCTCGACCCTGAGAAAGAGACCTCATAGAGACATCCATTTCAGCTTTTAGTGCTCTAAATTCTCCCATTGTCTGACTCTTGCCGGGTTGGGGATCTTTGTATTTTTTCCCATTAGTTAGAGAAGGAATCTTCTCTGATGATGGCTAAGCATGACACTGATCTGAGTAAAGCAGAATGCTATAATTTATTGATGTAATCTAATCCTTTATTGCTATAATCCTTTACCAGAACAGTAGTTAACTTTCCCCTAGGTGCTGGCTTATATATTACCAAGTGTTTGGCCACTGAAACAGCAGTTCGTCTGGGTCACATTCCATGGAGTGGGTCAAATCTCAAATAAGATATTGGTTGGTGACTCACATTTTTTTGTGTGCCACTATTGAGCCTGCATATTTTACAGGCAGATCACTCTTATAGATTCAATGGTTTGTAGATGAGTTGTTATTTACCTTTCTCCTTTGGTATCATGCAGAGTGCCTTCCAGGACTTTAAACACTTATCTGTATGGATGAGGTTTCTAGGTGTACTGTTGGGACCATTTGGAGTCCTGGCCCCCAGCTGCTCTTCCCTGCTAGAGAGCTTTACTTTCCTTCTGATTTGAGTTACTGAAAGGTGTCAAAGTTGTTTACCAGCTCTGCTTCACGAGCACGTGTTGCCTTGGCCCTGAAGATCAGAGGATAAGGTTTTCACCTGTTGACCCACTTGACTGTGGGGTATATAAGCCTCCATGGTGCTATTGCGTAAGGGCTTCTTACCAGTGACTAGAGGTCCCTGTCTCCGTCTCTCTGTCTGTGTTTGTGTGTTTCAACTTCCAGCTCCCTTGCCTGAAGCTCAGGAACTGTATGGTAGCTTTACATAGCACACAGACAGGCGTTGTGCACTGCAGTGCACCAGTTCGATTTCACTGATGAGTTGTGGGATTATTATGGATTACCTTAGATGGTGAATAGAAGAATGGTTCATGAGGGGAGGTGTAAATGTGAGGGCAACACATGAAGAGGAAAGAAATTGAGGAGCATGGGAGAGAAAAAAGGAGAGCAAGCTAAATCAAGGGGTAATTTGAAGTGAAGTTGCCTCTAATATATACATACCTGAAGGGTGGACTAAATGAAGTAACCATCATCAGTGGTTGAGAGAACTTGTTACTCTTTCACAGGATCTGGGTTCAGTTCCCAGTGTCTACATGGCAGCTCATAGCTTTCTATAATTCCAGTTACAGAGGATCTGATGCCCTCTTCTTTCCTTTGAGGTCATTGTGTATATATATAATGCACATACATGAAGGCAAAACACTTATCCGCATAAAATTTATAAAGTCACCAAACAATGAGGAAGAGCTGTAATTGGCTATCCATTGCTACAAAATGAAGTTTGCAGTGACAGGAATGTGTTACATTTAATGGACTTGTTGGTCAGATGGTTCAACTTGGAACACTGAAACAACCAAAGCTATTGCAAAGGCTACTTGTGTCCTCTTACAGATTGATGGCAATACAATTGCAGAAGACATCACCATTTCTACATATTTTCACTGGCAGTTACATCACATTATACATGAGTTTACAGAGAATCTTAAAACTTGCCTATATATATTTTCAGTGAATTTTGTCACCACTTTAACATATAATAACATCTTGTTAAAATCAATAGGTGCATAACAATTTTTCAGAAGACCATCTTACTCATCATGTATAGAAGAAAAAAAGACAGCTGAGAACTTGCAAATTTTAGTTTTGACTATAAGTTGCTTGCCTGTTTTAAATTTTCCAGCTGGTAAAGAGTATTTAATGTTGAAGGTAATTTGAGCCATTTTCCAAGATTTTTCCTGATATTGAACAAGAATATCTTACTTACTTAGCTTACTAACCTCAAAGTTTGATGAAGTTCATATGATTTAGAACTACCCTTTTAAATCTTATAAAAAATGATATTTACTGAAAAAAATCAAAGTATGTGTAAATTTTTGTTGGATATAAATGACCAACAGATGCCCTTTAATGGAAGAATGGATGAAGAAAGGGTGGAATGGAATACAACATTAGAATACTATCAGCGGTAAAAAAACAATGACTTCAAGCGAATTTGCATGCAAATGGATGGAAATAGAAAACACTCTCCTTGAGTGAGGTAACCCAGACCCAAAAGAGGAACATGGGATGTACTCACTCATATTTGGTTTCTCAGGGATAAATAAAGGTCAGTGAGTCTATTGATATCCTAAAGAAGATAAATAAGAAGGTGAACCCAGAAGAAAAACATATAGCTATCCTCCTGGTTATGGAAAGTAGACAAGATTGCCGGGCAAAAAATTGGGATCTTGGGGGCTGTGGTGGGAGGGGGGTAAGGGGAGAAGGGGGGAGAAAAGAGTAGAAGGGGGAGGTTGGGGGGAACTTGAGGAAACGGGATGATTGGGATAAAGGAAGGTTGGTTAGGGGAGCAGGGAAGCACATATCTTAATTGGGGAACCCATCTTAGGGTTTGCGCAAGAGACTTGGACCTAGAGGGGGCTCCCCAAGTGCCAAGGCGATGTCCAGCAGTTAGTTCCTAGGGCTTGAGGATAGGGAACCCTAAGTGACCCTATCCTACTTAGCATATTGATGAATATCTCTTGCAAGTATCACCATAGGAACCTTCATCTGCGTATGGATGGAGAGTAGAGACGAAACCCACACTGGAGCACTGGACTGAGCTCCCAATGTTCCAATGGGGAGCAGAAGGAGGGAGAACATGAGCAAATAAGTCAGGGACCACAAGGGGTGCACCCACCCACAGGAGACAGTGGGGCTGATCCATTGGGAGCTCAACCAAGGCCAGCTGGACTGTGACTGAAAAAGCATGGGATAAAACCTGGACTCTCTGAATGAGGGCTGCTGAGAAGCCAAGGTCAATGGCACTGGGTTTTGATCCTACTTCATGTTCTGGCTTTGTGGGAGCCTAGCCATTTTGGATGTTCACTTTAACCCTAGACCAGGATTGAGGGGGAGGACTTTGGACTTTCCACAGGGCAGGGAACCCTCGACTGCTCTTTGGCCTGGAGAGGAGGGAGGAGGAGTGGGGGGGAGGGGAGGCAATGGGAGGCGGGGAGGAGGCAGAAATTTCTTTTTTTTTTTTCAATAAAAAAAAGAGGAAAGAATAAATGACCAACAGAAATTAGCATATATTTACCAGACCAGGTTTCCTTGAAAAATAGCATGAAATCATGGTTGTGGAGGGAACAGAGAAAAACTGTTCATAATTTTGTTTATTTTTACCTTTTCTAAGTATAAATATATAAATATAGGGTTGTATAAGAATTACCAAAAATTCAAAATGTTTTCTAGTTTACTTGTTTTTTCTGTTAATTCACATTTACTACTGTCTTTCATTTTCAGTAATACAATTTTATGTGATATAAAGTCACAGTGTATTTGTTCTTGCTTACAAGAAATGTTATAAAACTATAAAAAAAGAACAGAAAGATTAAGATGTATATTACCTTTCTCATCTTAACATTAAGTAAATGATGTTAAAATATCTTCGAACTTGGAGTACAACATTGTTCTATGATGTTTCTTCAACTATTAAAACAAAAAATTCCCTTCTAAATCATATGAATGTCATGTTAGTACATGCTTTAATTAAATAATTTATAGGTATAGTAGTAATTTCATAACTAATTGGTTTTGAATAAAATATCTATTTTGATAGTTACTTTAATGTAGACAAACTAAGTTCATTGGTTCTATAACGGTTAGCTTTCTTCCTAAATAGTTTTGATTTATAAATTACAAATATAATAGTGGTTTTATTAGGAGACATATTCAAATTAGTCTAAAATTTCTAACCCACATTTAAAGCAAAAGTCATTCATTCTTTTTTTTTAAGTTGAAATATGTGGTACTGCATCATGATAATGGTATTTTTCATGTGCAAACATATTGGGGATTAATGTCATTAATTAATTAATCATAAGCTTGCTTTTTAAGCCAGAATATTAATCTCATTTTTAAGCAAGCAGAGAAGACCTAGCTGTTAGACTCAGCAAATAGGAAGAGCACACTAACAGAAAGGTGTTTCTCAACAATAAAGTTTATAGTCCATTTCTCCAATGAACAGTAAAGACAGAATGAGTCAATGTAAGATCCTTTTCAGTCTAATGAAATTTTTATAATTAAGGTATATTAATAATAATAGTATGGTTTATCATGACATTTTTATAATAGGGAACTTTGATCACAATTATATTTCCATTGTTCACTTTTATCTTTTTTCTTTCTTCATATTTCTTAAGATGTATTTTATCTAGAATGATAATTGAGTATATAACCAATGTAAAACAGCAAGAGTAAAATAATTAGCATGATTAAAAGTATCTCATTTATTCATTATTTTGGGATTTAGAATACTTAACCCATCTTGCAGCATTTTCCAAGAACAATGTAAATCAACATTAATTGTAGTCACATACTTATCAGAGATTTTGTGAGCTTTTGTTATGAAACTCTTTCTAATATTCTGCCAACATTTTCTCAGGGTATCTCCAAATATTCCTTTCTTTGAAAATGACAATTTCCTTTGACAATGACAATTTCCACTATATTCTTTCTTTACAGCTTGAAGAACACAATAAAATTAATGAATCATATCCTGAAAAATATTCAAATCTTCTCATCCATGTTAGGAAATATCATTGGCAAGGCTTTTTTTTTTAAAGCAATGACTGACACCAGTCATGAAACTGAATGTTAAATGATACACTCTTGGAATATATGCCTTATACTATAGTGATTTTTCAAATGCACACAGATGTGCACATAAGACTCCAATACCATGAAAGAATTAGAGGAAGAGTTAACCCTATGATCCAATAAGTATTATTGCATATAAGTTCATTGTGCTAATAAAAAAAGTCCTTCGTCTCAAATAAACCCATTTCAAATTCAGATTCAGTGTTGAACTATGGCTTTGCCAGTTAGTATCTTAGCATTTTGGAACTATATAATTAAGTATATGTGTATTCTGTCTATTGTGTGCTCTTATGAGATAATAATTTTGTTGTAAAATTCATAAATATTTAATGCACAATAACTCAGGTTTGTATATGTGTATGTATGTGTGTGCTATTTCTTTTGCTCTATTTTGCAAAATGTGGCAGAATTTATAGATGCCCGCAATTGCTAATGAGTTCACAATAATAATTTCAAATGCATAACAAATACTTATTTCTTCCAACCATAGAGTTAACCTCTACTCTGGATATAGTTGTAAGAAATAAGTCATGAAAATCAATTCAATTTTATTTTCAGTCTATCTCGTCTAATCCTATGGTTTTCTTCCATCATTTTTCCGTATCTTTAGCAATGATTGCATTTTCTTTATCCTAATCAATTCTCAGACATTCATTACATTCTCATTCTTCAAGTCTGATTAGTTTTTGGATACAGGTGTAAGAGACTTTATTTTGCTTTCTTCAAGGAGTCCTGGACTCTCTTATATTTGTTGATATGTGATGTGCCATCACTGGTATAGAATTGGGACTCTTTAGAACAAGTATAATGGACCTAGATTTTGTGACATGATTTTAGATATTGACAATTTGTCAAGGGAACTTGATCACTTCACAGATCCTTCAGAAAGGTCAGGCTACCCTTAATAACAAAGAAATATGATCAACACTACCTTTTATGTGAAGATGCTGTAGCAAGTAAACTTGTTCACAAGATTCTGTTTTCAGTACTTCATTTCAAATCACAACTACTGAAAAACTGTGTTTAAACATCATCTCTGTTACCTTCTGTGTAGGACACAGTGTCCTTCCTGTCCATTACTATTATAATCAGCAGCCACATTCACCAGCAGATGGGAGGCTGAGAGATTAATCATCAGTTTAGTTACACATTAGGTGAAGCACTGCATTAACTTTAACATCTGCTCTCTTCACAATTTCCATGGTGTGCTTTGCTAAGATTTCTGAAGCCGGCTAATCAGCTTCCACTCATCACTTCCCGTACTGCTCGGTTCAATGGGTGCACCTTGCCTCTCTCCCTGTGGTTTGCTGTTTTTCTGCAGCACTGATCTAGATAATTTTGAGACCTGACATATAAGCCAAATGGAGTTTATTTTTATCTATATGTGCATAAACACCTTTTTAAATTCTCTTACTTATTTGTTTAAAAAATAATAAATCATTTTAGAAATGCAAAAACACACACACAATTTTGCTTGATGTATTATAAAGTTTTGACAGGTATGATATCTTGATTTTTGACCAGTATAATTTACTATTTTATCTTTTAAAGTCCTCAGATATGTTTTTTTTTTTTTTGAGACATGGTTTCTCTGTGGCTTTGGAGCCTGTCCTGAAACTAGCTCTGTAGACCAGGCTGGTCTCAAACTCACAGAGATCCGCCTGCCTCTGCCTCCCAAGTGCTGGGATTAAAGGCGTGCGCCACCACCGCCCGGCAGATATGGTTATCTTGTAAGCTAAAATTATTTCATTAATTATCTATTTTGGTCCATGAAAAGGAGCAGGGCTCCACAGAAATTGTGAGTCAAGTTGCAACAAAATAAACAATTATGTATTACCCACAATTCTGAAGGATACATCTAAAGATCCAAGATGAAAGTTCAGCTTGGGTAGGCTCTTGGGGCAGACGATTTTTCTCAAATGACCCCCTTCTGATTATATCAGTGCATAGCAGTACAGAGAAAATGCATTTCCCAATCCTTAATTTTATAACGCATAATCCTATTTTAAGGGGTCTGCCCTTATCATGCACTTGCCTACCAAAGACCTGCCTTAAAGTATTTTAATTAATTATCTTTTATTATGAAACTTGTTTAACTAATATCATTCCAAATATTGACTTTATTTCTTAATAGAAATTATTTTTAATAGTAGTGGATATACAGCGGTGTTTTCAGTTTCTTTATATAATTTGATATGTACATATACCTATATATTATAAATATTTATCTGTATTACACATAGTAACCTTGATATCACTTCATTTTAGATATAATTGCAAAATTAAATTGTATTAATATAAATTTCATATTAGTGGTAGATATTCTACAAAGTAGATAGATAATGACATTCATATTTTAAGCTCATGAACCAAAAGTAAGTAGTAGCTAGGTTTACAGCATCTCATATGTGATTTCATATTTACTACAGTAGTTTAGCTTCTCTAACTTGTGAAAATCATAAACCTGAGATATCATACACAATTATGGTTAACTTTTCAAAAAATATATGATTCAGGCAATATAAGTGTCATTTTTCATTTCTTTACTGATAATGAATATGAAATTTCAATATAAACACCCAAAAGGAATTAATACTATCATTGTCCACTATAATCATTATAGGATAATGTATATAAAATTAAGGAACAGAACAAGATTGAAGATTTAATGCTGTGTTAGAATGCCTCTATTATTCTGTCATTCAAAAGATTAGGAAATTATTTTTATTTTTTTTTATTTTTATTTTTTATTTTTTGGTTTTTCGAGACAGGGTTTCCCTGTGGCTTTGGAGCCTGTCCTGGAACTAGCTCTGTAGACCAGGCTGGTCTCGAACTCACAGAGATCCTCCTGCCTCTGCCTCCCGAGTGCTGGGATTAAAGGCGTGCGCCACCACTGCCCGGCTAGGTTAGAAATTATAATTATCAATTTTATGTTAGGAATACATTAATATAATTTTTAATAGAAAACTGCAGGGGAATTAGAGAGATGACTATTGTTGAGAATGAGACCTGCTCCTGAGAAGGACCAGAGTTCAGTCCCAGAACTTAAGTCAGGAGGCTCACAGCTTCCTATAACGCTGCTCCTGTGTATCACACTACTTGTGTTCTCCAGGAAATCCTGGTCTCACAGGCACGTGCTCTGATCTTCATACAAACAGAGTATACACATAATTTAAAAGTGTCTTTAGGTGGTAAAAATTATACCTCTTTAATTTAGTAGAACCTAGAGAATTTAGATCAAACTAATGGTCACTTAGTATATATATATATATATATATATATATATATATATATATATATGTAAATAAAATTAAGAATCTATTCATATCTGTTCATAAAACAATGATATTGTGTGTTTGTTTAATTGAGAAAGTATAGGTTTATTAGTTCTTAAATTGTTCCTATATAAATGAAAAATATAAAAACACAATATTAAAATACAATGTTTTCTATTCCTTTTGAACCATGATATGCCTCATATTCGTTTACTTTAATTAAAATATAATTACATCAGTCTAATCTTTCGTCCTCACCTCCAGTACCTTCCATGACCCACCTAACACTCTCAAATTTATGGCATCTTTTTTCTTTGTTATCTCTCTTACTATCTCTATAAATAATATGTAAATTCAGCCTTCTAAGTGTGTTTAGTGTGGCTTGTATACATATGACCTTAGGCATGTTGGTATTGAACAATCATTTCTGCGTCTCTTCACTGTGCATAACTAACTCACCCCCTCTTAGAAGTCATTAATTATCTGTAGCTCTTTATTAAGTTGCTGATATCCACAGTGGAATGTCAACACTTTTTGTCATTCCTGAGACTCTTTTTTGATATTTGGTTGGTATATATTGCCTATTATGTTGAGAAGAGCCAATCTTTCACCAGAATTCCTGGTCTTCTGGTACTTATAGTACTTCTCTGAAATTTTCAACTCTAGTACCTAAGATTTAAGTGTAGGTATTGTGCTATAGATGTGTAACTATAGTTTTTATGTATTTGCAGTAACCAACCAATCAGAATTAAGGTCTGTTCAAAATGAAAAAAATCATACACAATACTATAAATCTACACAACTTGTCATAGTTAGTGAGGTCATGGATCTCAGTGTAGAGTGTACTATTGTTACTTTATAAACCAGTATAATTCATAACTACTTTCTAAATGCAAACTCATATTTATAATGCAAGCATAACTCTCACTCATAATCTAAGAAGCTTCTTTATTAATGGTCGAAAAAAAAATAACATTGCAGAAAACCATAACTGGTCAAAGTGCAAAAATAAAAAAAAATTAACTATTGTCACCCAGCTGTATTTGATATTTTGATTTTAATTATGGCAATTTTGAAGCTAGCAAATATTTTTTCGAGGATCTAAGACTCTTTTCCTCCAAACAAATACAATTATCAAAGAATTAAGTTCCTCAGATTTCAGATTCTGTGAGAGTTTAAGATTCTAGTTTTGTGGGACCTTGTTTACTTTTAAAAGTAGCCTTCCGGCAAAAACACATGACGAGCTTGCATTCCTCCAAATAATGACCATTAGCATACACTTTAGCTCCATCGTTACATCAGTTGGAATGAACAACGGGTGACAAACTGAGCAGTCAATTCTTTTCAATAAGAAATATTTTTTGAGCCGGGCTGTGGTGGCACACGCCTTTAATCCCAGCACTCGGGAGGCAGAGGCAGGCGGATCTCTGAGTTTGAGACCAGCCTGGTCTACAAAGCTAGTTCCAGGACAGGCTCCAAAAGCACAGAGAAACCCTGTCTCGAAAAACCAAAAAAAAAAAAAAAAAAAAAGTATTTTTGATGTTATATATACTGTATTCTATATGCTTAGCTATTTATGAGAGGAAGAGTTCTTTGCCGTTAAAATCTCTTAGATGACTGATATTTCTCTGTCTTTAAAACAAAATATCATTTCAAATTTAGACGCGGTAAACTATAAGAAAGAAAAGAGTCCAAAACAAGGCAAAGAATTTAGATACCCACTTGTTCACACACTCAGGAATCCCACAAAAAAATCCACTAATCTGTACCCCAAAATAAATCTTTGAAGACCTAGTACAGAACCCTTTCAGCATGTTGCCATGTCAGTCTCTGTGAGTTCATATTAGCTTTGCTCATGTTGAGTTAGGGCCTTGTTTTCTAGAGTTGACCTTAATCAAACCACTTATTGACTAGTTACTCCAATAAGCTTTGTTCCGCCATAGTCCTAGCATATCTTGTAGTTAGCACAACACTGATATGAAGGTTTTATGGCTATTTTTGGTGTTTAGATTTCTTATTCTTTAATATGCACAATACTTTTACGTTCCAAAATCATTGTAACATAGGGGTGAAAGCTCAATTTAGGTACTGTCTGAGGCATCTTCACGTTCAATGGGATGTGTGTTTTGATCTCAGCAATGAGGCTTTGTTGCCAGTTTATAGAGAACAATCTATTATAGTCTTGCCAACAGTCTTAGTTGTTTGAGAATTCTCATTAGACCCTTTTGGCCAATACTTTAATAAGATATAGCCAAATATAATTATTGGAAACTTAATTTAGTGAAAAGAGATGAGCAGTTGGGATTCAGTCTCTCTAATTAAATTGCCATCTGATATGTATATATTTTAGGAAGTTTCTACTGTAATACAGTTTATATACTACAATCAATGACAGCATAATTTTTGATGTTCTCCTTCTATTTGTTCCCAGAGCTCCTTTTTCCCCGTCCCATACTTGATCCTCCCTTTCTTGCCCTTCTCTTTCCTAAACATTTTCAAATCCATCTTTCTCTCTGTGGCTCCTCTATTTTCTACTTAAAGCACTTTTTGATATAATCTTTAAAACTCAATGGATCTACTAGAAGACTGTATTGATTGATAGATTCATAGAAGCTGCTTGCTTAGAAAAGAACACTGACTGATTGATGTTAAGCCTTATATTTCACACTTTATTTTCACGAGTTAATTTACCTGTATATGATGAATTAAATGTCAGTGATATATTTTACATATGTCTCATCAGATACCAATACTGATCTCACTGGACAAAATTGAAAACATTGATAAATTTTCTTAATTATAATGAGAATATATTATCGCTATTATTTTTACCTTCAGTTCATGTTCATTATAAAATGCTTGCATTGCTAAGACAATTTTGCCTATAATATTATATTAAATATTCTTCAGAAGCATACATTCTTCACTGTTGGCAATAGTGCTTCAATTTTGCTTTGGGATTATAAGGAAAATTAGTTTCATTCATCTCTTGATTAGAACTTTCTAGATACTTCCTATTGAAACTTGAGACTTATCATAAAATAAGAGTTGGAAAGTGATTAATGATTACAAACAATGTGTAAACTCCTGAGACATTTACCTCTTCTGAGATATTGAAGTGATGAGATATATTCCAAGATTGCAAAGTTGGTAATTTTGTAATCTTTCTCTTGGAGAACTGTATTCATATAAAAAAAATAGGTATTATAAGAAAAGATAGGCTTTGTTGTCAACAGCAATTCCCCTCCTAATAAGACAAACACCAGTGTCAGTTGAAGAGCTCTGGGCTCAATAAGGAGCAGTTTTTGATAAACTGAAATGAAGACTGCTAGAGGAATACATCTAAGGTTATCTATGTAGGTACACATATATGTAGGGATGCATCCATGCATAACACAAACATTGATTCTCCTTCATCTATATACTTCATATTATCTATCTATCTATCTATCTATCTATCTATCTATCTATCTATCTATCTATCTATCTATCTATCTATCTATCATCTATCTATCTATCTATCTATCATCTATCTATCATCTATCATCTTTCTATCTATGTATCTTTCTGTCTGTCTGTCTATCTTTCTATCTCCCTATCTGTCATCTAACATCATTTTATCTCTATCTCCATTAATTTCTCTAAAAATATGATGCAATTGATTCCGAATTTCCTGAGAAACCACCACACTACTTTCCAGAGTGGTTGCATAAGTTTGCATTCCCACCAGCAATGGATGAGTGTACCC
The DNA here is from genome assembly GCA_963919715.1 of Microtus obscurus. Lineage (NCBI taxonomy): Eukaryota > Metazoa > Chordata > Mammalia > Rodentia > Cricetidae > Microtus > Microtus obscurus. The sequence continues at coordinate 5,196,901 of CAWTZC010000789.1, read as the reverse complement.
CTTTCTCCACAACCTCTCCAGCAAAGGCTATAATTGGTGTTTCTGATTTTAGCCATTCTGACAGGTGTAAGATGGTATCTTAAAGTTGTCTTGATTTGCATTTCCCTAATCGCTAAGGAAGTTGAGCATGACTTTAGGTGTCTTTTGGCCATTTGAACTTCTTCTGTTGAGAGATCTCTGTTCAGCTCAGTGCCCCATTTTATAATTAGGTTGATTAGCCTTTTACGGTCTAGTTTCTTGAGTTCTTTATATATTTTGGAGATCAGACCTTTGTCAATACCACTCTTGGGAATATACCCAAGAGAGGCCGTATCATACAACAAAAGTATATGCTCTACTATGTTCATAGCAGCATTGTTTGTAATAGCCAGAACCTGGAAACAACCTAGATGCCCTTCAATTGAAGAATGGATGAAGAAACTATGGAATATATACATATTAGAGTACTACTCAGCAGTAAAAAACAAGGACTTCTTGAAGTTTGCAGGCAAATGGATGGAAATTGAAAACACTATCCTGAGTGAGGTAAGCCAGACCCAAAAGGATGAACATGGGATGTACTCACTCATATTTGGTTTCTAGCCTTAAATAAAGGACATTGAGCCTATAATTCGGGTTCTTAGAGAAGCCAAATAAGAAGGAGAACCCAAAGAAAAACATATAGGCATCCTCCTGAATATTAACCTTCATCAGATGATGAAAGGAGACAGAGACAGAGACCCACATTGGAGCACCGGACTGAAATCTTAAGGTCCAAGTCAGGAGCTGAAGGAGAGAGAGCACCAGCAGGGAGCTCAGGACCACGAGGGGTGGACCCACACACTGAGACAATGGGGATGTTCTGTCGGGAACTCACCAAGGTCTCGCTGAACATAGCTGACAATGAGGACTACTGAGACCTCAAAAACAATGGCAATGGGTTTTTGATCCTATGGCACCTATTGGCTTTGTGGGAGCCTAGGCAGTTTGGATGCTCACCTTACTAGACCTGGATAAAGGTGGGTGGTCCTTGGACTTCCCACAGGGCAGGGAACCCTGATTGCTCTTTGGGTGGACGAGGAAGGGGGGTTTGATTGGAGGAGGGTGAGGGAAGGGGAGGCGGGATGGGGAAGAGACAGAAATCTTTTTTATTTATTTATTAATTTATGTCTCTTCCCCACTGCCGTCTCCCATTTCCCTCCCCCTACCCCAATCAAGTCCCCCTCCCTCTTCAAAGGAGCCATCAGAGACCACTTCCTACGTATAACCCCAGCAGCACAGACAGTAAGGGCCTCATTGAATAAATGGGACCTACTGAGACTGAGAAGCTTCTGTAAAGCAAAGGACACTGCCGCTAAGACAGAAAGGCAACCAACTGACTGGGAGAAGATCTTCACCAACCCCGCAACTGACAAAGGACTGATCTCCAAAATTTATAAAGAACTCAAGAAACTAGACCGTAAAAGGCTAACCAACCCATTTATAAAATGGGGCACTGAGCTGAACAGAGATCTCTCAACAGAAGAAGTTCAAATGGCCAAAAGACACCTAAAGTCATGCTCAACTTCCTTAGCGATCAGGGAAATGCAAATCAAGACAACTTTAAGATACCATCTTACACCTGTCAGAATGGCTAAAATCAGAAACACCAATTATAGCCTTTGCTGGAGAGGTTGTGGAGAAAGGGGTACACTCATCCATTGCTGGTGGGAATGCAAACTTGTGCAACCACTTTGGAAAGCAGTGTGGAGGTTTCTCAGGAAATTCGGGATCAGCCTACCCCTGGACCCAGCAATACCACTCTTGGGAATATACCCAAGAGAGGCCTTATCATACAACAAAAGTATATGCTCTACTATGTTCATAGCAGCACTGTTTGTAATAGCCAGAACCTGGAAACAACCTAGATGCCCTTCAATTGTAGAATGGATGAAAAAAGTATGGAATATATACATATTAGAGTACTACTCAGCAGTAAAAAAACAAGAAATCTTTAATAAATAAATAAATTAATTAATTAAAAAATATGATGCAATTTAAAATATTTTTGTATAATCTTAAAGTACATTCAAGAAATTTTATGTTTTAAATATCTTCTTAGAGATGGGCAGTGGTGGAGCATGCCTTTAATCCCAACACTTGGGAGGCAGAGGCATGCAGATCACTGTGAGTTGGAGGCCAACCTGGTCTACAAGAGCTAGTTCCAGTACAGGCTCCAAAGATACAGAGAAACCCTGTCCCAAAAACTCTATCAAAGAACTCTTACAGCTGATAAACACCTTAAGTAATGTGGCAGGATACAAGATCAACTCCAAAAAATCAGTTGCCCTCCTATAAACAAAGGATAAGGAAGCAGAGAGGGAAATCAGAGAAGCATCACCTTTCACAATAGCCACAAATAGCATAAAATATCTTGTGGTAACTCTAACCAAGGAAGTGAAAGATCTATTTGACAAGAACTTTAAGTCTTTGAAGAAAGAAATTGAAGGGGATACCAGAAAATGGAAGGATCTGCCTTGCTCTTGGATTGGGAAGATCAACATAGTAAAAATGGCAATCCTACCAAAAGCAATCTATAGATTCAATGCAATCCCCATCAAAATCCCATCAAAATTCTTCACAGACCTTGAGAGAACAATCATCAAATGCTTCTTTCCTAACCAAAGATAAAAAACATTATGAGTTACTATATTTCTAGATTTTCCTGCTGGCGAGGACTTTACTTATACTTTATGAAAGGATTCAACTATGTCATTTTTTTCTGATGTCAAGTGTTTATTGTATAAATATTGTATAAAATATGTTCTAAGCTTATGTTTTTTTAAATATTTGGCATAACATATAACATATAAAAGAACAATACAAATCATTTTCTTTAAGAAAATTTCTGAGGTACATTATTTCTTCTCCCACCTAAGGCTGTCAGTAGCTCCAGCCTTAATCCCCAAAGGGAATTGCTATTTCCATATTTTCATCTGCATCTGCTTCCAACAAGTCAAACCTAGTGGATAGTAAATCAGTGTGAAGAGCAGTTTTACAATGGATCAAAGATGAAACGCTAGACTGGAGTGCACTGAAAATATTGCTCAGTCACATATATTTTTTTTGTTTCATATAGAGAAAAAAAACTATCATCACCAAAGACAGCTGTAATCTAGTGGAAATTGTATTTGACTTGACACGTGAAAGAGGATGTGCAAATCTTCTACTTCCTGCTTTCAAGAACTTAACTACTTTACTGATGATTCATGAGCCTTCTATGGTGGGTCTATAAAATTTCCATGCTATCAGTATAAAATACATAAAGACAGTCTGCATTAGACTATTCCTGGTACAAAAACAGTAAGTTTTCAGATAATTGGATGTTATAGGAATTCTATTACTATGTTTTTCTGAGTAATAAATTATGAGGTATATGTTGAATAATCTATACTATATCAGTATTAAATTTTCCTGCTTTAAAATACCCTATTCAGCAACATTACCCAGTAATAAAAATAACAAAGCATTTCTTTAAACTTTTGCTATAAGAATAGAAGAAAAACTGATGTTCTAGAGGTATTATGAACTTAAACATTACAAATAAATGTGGTTCATTTTGTATTTATTGAAATGAATATAATTATTGTATATAGAAAGTGCATTATGAAATTTAGTAGTAACAGCAAGTATATAGAGAACTTTTAAATTCTATCATTTATTTTTAAGTTGGCAACAATAGATTATCTTTTTCAATAGCTGTATAGCTTTGTGAATATTAAAAATCACAATTTCCAAAATTCCAATGAGACCAAACAATTTACAATCCAATCACCTGGTAAGCATTCAAAGAATATAGGTAAGGCAAGGCAGAAGAGGAGGGAAGGGAAATTGGAACTGGTATTTGAAATGAAAAAGAAGATTAAATAAAATATAAAATGAGGTAAAAAAAATATTGATTTTCTCACTTTTCTCTTCCTCTTATTCTTTGGTCCATAATAAAATATTTTCAGTAGCTAAGGCATCTAAATTTTTCAATCTTATTTTCTAATATATAAAATATGTGAATCATAGCTTGTGATAATATTCTTGAATATTATTTATTTACTTCATATATTATTTAAGCAAATAAATTCATTACAATAAGCAGTTTTGTACAAAATACAATTTACAAAATTATTCTCTATTTTTGAAACATATTTGAATACTTCGTTCTACAAAATCATTAGGCAACTTTATAGAACTATAAAATAAATAGAAAATTTGTAGCATATCTCAATAGAGTTTTATTAAGCTGTCACTTGATACAATTTCTTGAAAATTCAAAGTAAGTAGATAATATTTACATATTTTATGATCACCTGATGGTACAGTGGAGTTAATAGTAACACCATTATGTTGATTATAGAAATCATGTCTTAAAGATTTTAATTTAGGATTTCTAAATTAAATACTTTGATAAAATTGCTAATTATACAAAAATTCCAATTATCTTTAAACCTGCATTCAAATAGAGCTTTGAAACTTTATTACTTATTCTAGAACCTGAATCTGAAATAGTTGTAGTGTATGTGATTATTCTTAATGACCTTTAATTTGATACATTCTTACACTAGTATGTGATTTTTACTAATGGATTGGGTGGGATAACCTCCTTTTACATGCTTTTATGTGTGCTCTCACATCTTTCCCAGAATGCCGCCCTAAGGGTATTATCATTGCATATACACACAGCTGCTACTACAGGATGTATTTCTCATTTGATAATATTTACTTTATGGCATACTAGAATTGTTTCTTCTTAATCAATATTTGTTATCCTGATTGTATTGAGAATATATTGTGTGAGAATAAAATTTATGTCCAATAAATGAAAAAAATTCCAATGCTTATTGATGTTTGTTTGTCTGATGAGGACACTGAAAGAATCCATGTCTTGAAACTTTTTCTTATTTCTTTTTGGTCTTTTGAGGAAATATTTTGATTAATGTATTATAAACATTCTAAAACCAGCTTCCTACATTATCTCATTTTTTTCCAAATTGTTTAGCAATGAATATGATTTACTACATAAAATCATTGTTATATTATTTGTGTAAAATCATGTAGTTTATAGCCTTTCATCATTTCAAATATTTTTATTATTATCCAATCTAACTATATATAACTCATTGTTACATAGTTTGATTTTTTTTAAATGAACCTCTATGTTTTGTTTTGTCATGATCAGCTAAGATAATATGTTTTTATGTAAAACACAGCAACAAATTACCAGTAAGTCAACACTTTGAGCTGAGGTATTATTGAACTTACTGCCTCTGTAGGTAATCTTATTATTCTGATTATCAGAAGTATAACAAACACATTATGAAGCAAACCTAAATACATACTTTCACATGGGAACAGAAAAAGTGTGCTGCTGAAATGTCTATGAACATGGACAATTTTAGAAGAACAGAGATTTGCAGGTCTGTTCTTCCTAAAATACGCAATTGCTGGTTACATGCCTTAACTGCCATGTCTTTCACTTAAAATGGGATGACATACCCTGAAAAGAAAAAAAAAATCCACAGACAATGCATTTGATTGTTTCCTCTTTATACCAAGCCTCTGTTGCCTTCTATTTTTCCTCCTGCACAGTTTTTTTTTTATCCTAAGGAAGAAACTTTTACATAGTAAGACATTTTTCTACCACCAAGCTATATTTCATCTGCAAACCTTTCCTTATTTTTAAATTATCCACCTTGGCATCCCCAATATCTTAATATGAAATGTATAAATTTATGTATGATTTATTTAGACTATTTATTCTTATTGGAACTAGTTCTTAACAATAACATTCCAATTTTGCCAATTTGTCCTTTAGCTGTTAGAATCAGCTTCTAAGATGTTGCAATCACTTCCAATTACTATTAAAATTTAAAGAAAAGTCTGTGAAACAATAAAGCACCTAAGTTCACAAAGTTTCAAGAAAAAAAATAGTTTCTATAGCTGTATCATTGTATTTAAAATTACACATAAACCTATCAGATCTTCTAAGTTTAGGTTTATCATACTGTATTCAGTGTCCTAATCAATTCATCTTTGTCTGATAAAAAATATTCACATAATTCCAAAAGATTTGCTTATCATTCAGAGTACTTCTGCATGTACTTTAACAGAATTTATTTTCTGGGGAAAACAACTTTGAGTAATTAATTCTAATTTAGTCAATGAGTTCATAACAGGTCACAGTGGTGTGTAATGCCTCTTGAACATGTTCAGGGTCATTGGTAATTCAAAGCATGTTGAGGCTATAGAGTTTTATAAATCAATGACAAGCCATGGCTTTTCTAATCTGTGGCAAAAAAAAAGTTAACATACTCTTGAGGATTCATACTCATTCATCAGAGAGGAGCATGACTCTTGGACACAAGGCCTCATTCTTACTATGATTTATATTCACATCTCTGTCTACATCGGAGGCAACAGCTCTATTCTATATTCTGCTGTTGTGTCCCAAGAGAAAACTGGAATTTTAAGAATTCTGTTCCAGAGAAGAGAAAAAATTAGAATGTAAGTCCTGGAAACACAGGAGAGAAACCTAGGATAATTGTGAGCAAGGGCACTAAGAAAGAATGTATCAGATCTCTGGGTGTTGGTAATGTCATTGATTGATGTTATTTGTGAGGTATGCATAGGAATTATGACTTTACATGTTATGAAAAACATATTTTATTTTAAATTTCATTATTTTTTACTTTTATTCTCACTTTGGATTCATGTTGCATTACTTAAATTATATCTTTTATAAATTATATAGGAGATATATAATGATGCTACAAGTTGTACAAAGATGAACAGAGAATATAACAGGGCTATTAAAATTTTAATTTCTAATACATTGACCTGATGGGATTTATGTGTATTCTAAGGCTCCAATAATGTTGATGAATGTATTTAATCAAAAACAAACAGAGACTAAAGCCATAGAAATTGACCACTGAAATATTCAGCTTCATTTCATAAGTAAATAGTTGTGCTCTGTAACTATTAAGTATTAACTGGACCCAGATAGTACAAAGATGGTGGTGTTAGTATGTTTTATGTTACACTTGATGAAATGTTATTCTATTAAATAAATATAGTAATACTGTCTTTCTATCTGTTGATCTCTCTCTCTGCCTCTCACTCTTTCTCTCTTCCTCTGTGTGTGTGTGTGTGTGTGTGTGTGTGTATGTGTTTATGTCTGTGTCTGTGTTTGTTTTCTTTTTTTTTTTTTTTTTTTTTTTTGGTTTTCGTTTCTCTGTGGCTTTGGAGCCTGTCCTGGAACTAGCTCTTGTAGACCAGGCTGGTCTCGAACTCACAGAGATCCGCCTGCTGTTTGTTTTCTATCAATATGAGTTTAGATTACCACAGAAGCCTGAGGTATCTCATGACCCCCAAAGTGACAGGTTGCTATGTGCCACCTGAAGTTAGTGTTAGAAATTCAACTATGATCTTTTGGTAAAACAGCACATTACATTAACTTCTGAGACATCTTTTGGTCCAGCCAAAGAACTTGTTCTCATTTGTGCATGAACTTTTACTACATTCTAAATCAATAAAACATATAGTCATTCCATGTCAAAAAACAACAGACACACACAGACATTTTCAATCATCATACATACATTTTAAAAGTATTTTCCATCCATTTTTTTTCATAAGGTCATTGAATTTTCTTTCAAAGTTAAGTTAGCCTGACATCAAATCAACCATCGTACAAAAAGTTAAAGTTATAATACATGATTTTGGCTAACAATCAAAACCAAAGTAGTTTAGTGATTGTATTAAAACTAAAATAATTACCATACATTATAATAGACATCAAACTTGCAAAATTATGAGAAAATTCAATGAGTATAAAATATGTCCAATTCTAAGTTTTATGAATGGTTTTGTATACTAAAGACCAAATTCTTGTTTGAAAGCAGTGTAAGAGGAAAGTACATGGCACTGAGTGCATACATAAATAAAGTGGAGAAAGATCACACTAATAATTTTACAGCACACCTGAAGCTTTAGAACAAAAAAGAAACAGACCCAGCCAGGGGGAGTAGATGACAAGAAATAATCTAATTGAAAGATGAAATTAATAAAATAGAAACAATACAAATAATCAATGAAACAAAGATCTGGTTCTTTGAAAAAATCAACAAGGGACCCCGGGGCGGCCAGACGCGGCGGAGACCTACAGACACCAGTGAGCAGAGGAGGATCACGGGGCAGCGAACGGTGAGCCTAGTCGTATCCCTGAAGACCACCTTGTATAAGGAGAGTGTTCTTGCCCCGGGGCTGGTCACAGGAAACGGAGTGGGGGCACTCCCAGATCACCTTGACCCCCCGGTTAGCCTGCGAGGGCTTCTACCCTCTGCTGGGGCTGCTCCTCCTCGCTGAGACCTCTCTCTCCCCTGGCATATCCCAGATTGCGACCAGGGTCCTCCTTCGCTCCCCCCCCTTCCGCTGGACGCGGGACCACCAAATTTAACCTGTTTGGGCACTGAATAGGGAGCTCAGAGCAGAGAGCACCGCGGGTTCCTCTGTTTTGGTGGCTGGCCTGCAGAGGGGTAGGCCTTTTCTTGGCGAGGTATCTGGCAAACCAGGAGCCTGGTCCTGGTCCTGAAGACCCTTCAGAGCAGTGAAAAAGATCTTGGCCAGTGGCAGGACTCAAGAAACGGGGAGAAGGCATTTTGGAAGCAGGGCCCCTGGCCAGCAGGAAAACCTGTTCCTGCATTAAAAGACACATTAGACAGCATCGATAGGACGAGATGGGCAGGCGCCAAAGCAAGAATTCACCCAATAATCTGAAAAGCAACATGAAAACACCAGAACCCAATGATCTCACAACAGAAGGATTTGAACACCCTAACACAGAAGAAGTGGAAAAAAATGACTTTATGAAAGCAATAGAGTCTCTTAAACATCATGTAAAAAACACCTTTATAGAAATAGAGGAGAAGTATGACAAAAAATTTGAAGAAGTGAGTAAAAAGGTTGAAGAAATGAGTAAATACGTACATGAGACCCTGGGGAAAACAGTTCAAGAATTGAAAACTGAAATGGAAGCAAGGAAGAAAACACAGACTGAGGACCAGCTGGATATGGAAAATCTAAGTCAACGAGCAGAGTCTACAGAAACAAGCATAATCAATAGAATACAAGAGATAGAAGAAAGAATCTCAGATTCTGAGGACAACATAGAGAAAATAAATGCACTGATCAAAGAAATCAGCAAAGCCAACAAATACTCATCACAAAACACGCAGGAAATATGGGACACAATAAAAAGACCTAACATAAGAATAATAGGGATAGAAGAAGGAGAGAGAATCACAGCTCAAAGGCCCAGAAAATATTTTTAACAAAATTATGGAAGAAAACTTTCCCAACATAAAGAAAGATATTCCTTTGAATATCCAAGAAGCATACAGAACATCCAAACAGACTGGATCAAAGAAAAAAACATCCTCTCGCCATATAATAATCAAAACACAAAATATACAGGTTAAAGAAAGAATATTAAGAGCTGCAAAGGAAAAGGAGCAAGTAACTTATAAAGGTAAACCAATCAGACTTACACCTGACTTCTCTATGGAAACTATGAAAGCCAGAAGGTCCTGGATAGAGGTTCTGCAAAAACTAAGGGATCATGGATGCAAACCCAAACTACTATACCCAGCCAAGCTATTGTTCACTATCAATGGAGAAAACAAGACTTTCCAAGATAAGAACAAATTTAAACAATATGTAGCGACAAACCCAGCCCTACAGAAAATAATAGAAGGAAAATCACAACCTAAGGAATCTAGCATTGCCAACACTGCCTACAATAACTCAGGCGTCTAGCGAACCTTCACCTGCACACCTCAAAGAAGGGAGACACACAAACGCTACTACCAAAACCAATAATAATAACTGGAGTAAACAACCACTGGTCATTAGTATCACTTAATATTAATGGCCTCAATTCACCCATAAAAAGGCACAGGCTAAGGGATTGGATACGAAAACAGGACCCAACATTCTGCTGTTTGCAAGAAACACATCTCAACCACAAAGACAGGCATCTACTCAGAGTAAAGGGTTGGGAAAAGGTGTTTCAAGCAAATGGTCCTAAGAAAAAAGCAGGTGTGGCCATACTAATTTCTAACAAAACTGACTTCAAACTAAAGTCAATCAGAAGAGATCGAGATGGACACTTTATACTCATAACAGGAATAATTTATCAGGATGAAGTCTCAATTCTGAATATCTACGCCCCTAACATAAAAGCACCCACCTATGTAAAAGAAATATTACTAGGACTCAAGGCAGACATCAAACCACACACACTAGTAATAGGAGACTTCAATACACCTCTTTCTCCATTGGACAGGTCAATCAGACAGAAACCTAATAGAGAATTAAGAGAATTACTGGAGGTAATGAAGCAAATGGACTTAACAGACATCTATAGAACATTCCACCCCAAAAGGAAAGAATATACCTTCTTCTCTGCAGCTCATGGAACCTTCTCAAAAATTGACCACATACTCGGAAACAAAGGAAACCTCCACAGATACAAAAAAATATCAGTGTCCACCTGTGTCTTATCAGACCACCACGGACTAAAGCTAGAAGGCAATAACAATGCTACCCCCAGAAAGCCGACAAACTCATGGAAACTGAAAAGTCAACTACTGAACCACACATGGGTCAAGGAAGAAATTAAGAAAGAAATTAAAGTCTTCCTTGAATTTAATGAAAATAAAGAGACAACATACTCAAACCTATGGGACACATTGAAAGCAGTGCTAAGAGGAAAGTTCATAGCACTAAGTGCCCACTTAAAGAAAACAGAGAAAGCATACATTGAGGACTTAACGGCACACCTGAAAGCTCTAGAAAAGAAAGAAGCAGATGCGCCCAGGAGGAGTAGAAGACTGGAAATAATCAAACTGAGGGCAGAAATCAACAAAATAGAAACACAGAAAACAGTCCAAAGAATCAATGAAACAAAAAGTTGGTTCTTTGAGAAAATCAACAAGATCGACAAACCCCTATCCAAACTAATTAAACAACAGAGAGAGAACACGCAAATAAATAAGATCAGCAATGAAAAGGGGGACATAACCACAGACACAGAGGAAATTCAGAGAATCATTAGATCTTACTACAAAAGCCTGTATGCCACAAAACTGGAAAATGCAAAAGAAATGGACAGTTTTTTAGATAAGTACCACATACCAAAGCTAAACCAAGACCAGGTGAACGATCTAAATAGACCGGTTAGTTGTGAAGAACTAGAAACTGTTATCAAAAATCTCCCTACCAAAAAAAGCCCAGGACCAGATGGTTTCAATGCAGAATTCTACCAGAACTTCCAAGAAGAGCTAATACCTATACTCCTTAATGTATTTCACAATATAGAAGCAGAAGAGTCATTGCCAAATTCCTTTTATGAAGCCACAGTTACCCTGATACCAAAACCACACAAAGACCCAACCAAGAAAGAGAATTATAGGCCTATTTCACTCATGAATATCGACGCAAAAATTCTCAATAAAATACTGGCAAACCGAATCCAAGAACACATTAGAAAAATTATCCATTATGAACAAGTAGGCCTCATCCCAGAGATGCAGAGCTGGTTCAACATATGCAAATCTATCAATGTAATCCACCATATAAATAAACTGAAAGAAAAAAACCATATGATCATTTCATTAGATGCTGAAAAAGCATTCGACAAAATTCAACACCCCTTTATGATAAAGGTCTTGGAGAGATTAGGGATACAAGGGTCATACCTAAATATAATAAAAGCTATTTACAGCAAGCCGACAGCTAACATTAAATTGAACGGAGAAAAACTCAAAGCCATCCCACTAAAATCAGGAACAAGACAAGGATGTCCACTCTCTCCATACCTTTTCAATATAGTGCTTGAAGTTCTAGCAATTGCAATTAGACAACATAAGAGGATCAAGGGGATTCGTATTGGAAAGGAAGAAGTTAAGCTTTCGTTATTTGCAGATGATATGATAGTATACATAAGCGACCCCAAAAACTCTATCCAAGAACTCCTACATCTGATAAACGCCTTTAGTAAGGTGGCAGGATACAAGATCAACTCCAAAAAGTCAGTGGCCTTCCTATACACTAAGGATAAGGAAGCAGAGAGGGAAATCAGAGAAGCATCACCTTTCACGATAGCCACAAATAGCATAAAATATCTAGGGGTAACCCTAACCAAGGAAGTGAAAGAACTATTTGACAAGAACTTTAAGTCTTTGAAGAAAGAAATTGAAGATGACACCATAAAATGGAAGGATCTCCCTTGCTCTTGGATTGGGAGGATCAACATAGTAAAAATGGCAATTCTACCAAAAGCAATCTATAGATTCAATGCAATCCCCATCAAAATACCATCAAAATTCTTCACAGATCTGTAGAAGACAATAATCAACTTTATATGGAAAAACAAAAAACCCAGGATAGCCAAAACAATCTTATACAATAAAGGATCGTCTGGAGGCATTACCATCCCTGACTTCAAACTCTATTACAGAGCTACAGTATTGAAAACAGCTTGGTATTGGCATAAAAACAGAGAAGTCGACCAATGGAATCGAATAGAAGACCCTGACTTTAACCCACAAACCTATGAACACCTGATTTTTGATAAAGGAGCTAAAAGTATACAATGGAAAAAAGAGAGCATCTTCAACAAATTGTGCTGGCAAAACTGGATGTCAATCTGTAGAAGAATGAAAATAGATCCATATCTATCACCATGCACAAAACTCAAGTCCAAGTGGATTAAAGACCTCAATATCAGTCCGAACACGCTGAACCTGATAGAGGAGAAAGTGGGAAGTACTCTACAACAAGTGGTCACAGGAGACCACTTCCTACGTATAACCCCAGCAGCACAGACAGTAAGGGACTCATTGAATAAATGGGACCTACTGAGACTGAGAAGCTTCTGTAAAGCAAAGGACACTGTTGCTAAGACAGAAAGGCAACCCACTGACTGGGAGAAGATCTTCACCAACCCCGCAACTGACAAAGGTCTGATCTCCAAAATATATAAAGAACTCAAGAAACTAGACCGTAAAAGGCTAATCAACCCATTTATAAAATGGGGCACTGAGCTGAACAGAGATCTCTCAACAGAAGAAGTTCAAATGGCCAAAAGACACCTAAGGTCATGCTCAACTTCCTTAGCGATCAGGGAAATGCAAATCAAGACAACTTTAAGATACCATCTTACACCTGTCAGAATGGCGAAAATAAAAAACACCAATGATAGCCTTTGCTGGAGAGGGTGTGGAGAAAGGGGTACACTCATCCATTGCTGGTGGGAATGCAAACTTGTGCAACCACTTTGGAAAGCAGTGTGGAGGTTTCTCAGGAAATTCGGGATCAGCCTACCCCTGGATCCAGCAATACCACTCATGGGAATATACCCAAGAGAGGCCTTATCATACAACAAAAGTATATGCTCTACTATGTTCATAGCAGCACTGTTTGTAATAGCCAGAACATGGAAACAACCTAGATGCCCTTCAATTGAAGAATGGATGAAGAAAGTATGGAATATATACATATTAGAGTACTACTCAGCAATAAAAAACAAGGACTTCTTGAAGTTTGCAGGCAAATGGATGGAAATAGAGAACACAATCCTGAGTGAGGTAAGCCAGACCCAAAAAGAGGAACATGGGATGTACTCACTCATATTTGGTTTCTAGACATAAACAAAGGACATTGAGCCTCTAATACGTGATCTTAGAGAAGCTAAATAAGAAGGAGAACCCAAAGAAAAACATAAAGGCATCCTCCTGAATATCAACCTTCATCAGGCGATGAAAGGAGACAGAGACAGAGACCCACATTGGAGCACCGGACAGTAATCTCAAGGTCCAAATCAGGAGAAGAAGGAGAGTGAGCACGAGCAAGGAACTCAGGACCGCGAGGGGTGCACCCACACACGGAGACAATGGGGATTTTCTACCAGGAACTCACCAAGGCCAGCTGACCTGGGTTTGAAAAATCCTGGGATAAAACCGTCTTGGGAAAAAACATAGAGACAATGAGGACTACTGAGATCTCAAGAACAAAGGCAATGGGTTTTTGATCCTACTGCACGTATTGGCTTTGTGGGAGCCTAGGCAGTTTGGATGCTCACCTTACTGGACCTGGATGGAGGTGGGTGGTCCATGGACTTCCCACAGGGCAGGGAACCCTGATAGCTCTTTGGGCTGACGAGGGAGGGGGACTTGACTGGGGGAGGGGGAGGGAAATGGGAGGCTGCGGTGGGGAAAAGACAGAAATCTTAAATAAATAAATAAATTTAAAAAAAAAGAAAAAGAAAAGAAAAAATCAACAAGCTAGACAAACTCTTACCCGAACTAACCAAACGACACGGCACAGAAAGAGTATTCAAATTAACAAAATTCGAAATGAAAATGGAGATATAACAGAAAAACAGCAAGTAAATCAGGAGAATCATTAGGTCATACTACAAAATCATGTACTCAACAAAACTGGAAAATGTAAAAAAATGAACAATTTTCTGGATAGGTACAACATATTAAAATTAAATAAAGACCAGGAGAACAATTTAAATAGACCTATAACCTACCTGCAAGGAAATAGATGTAGTCATCAAAAACCTCCCAATCAAAGTAAGTCCAAGGCTGGATGGTTTCTGTGCAGAAATCTACTAGAACGTCAAAAAAAGAGCTAATACCTATACTCCTCAAATTGTTACACATAATAGAAACATAAGGAACATTGCAAAAACTCTTTTTTACAGTTACTCTGATACTGAAAAAATGCAAAGAATCAACCAAAAAAGAAAAATTACTGACCAATGTCCTTCATGAACACTGGATTTTCTCAAACCTCAATTTTCTGTGAAACCGCCCTACTGAATTCCAGTTTCTAGCTATTACAAATAATGCTGCTATGAACATAGCTGAACAAATGTCCTTGTAGTATGACTGAGCATGCTTTGGTTATATGACACTCGGCTGAAGAATGAATAAAGAAAATGTGATACATTTACACAATAGAGTACTTCTCAGCAGGAAAAGATATCTTGAAATTTGCATGCAGATGGATGGAACTAGAAAAATCCACCCTGAGTGAGAAAACCCAGTCCCAGAAAAATGAGCATGGTGTGTACTCACTCATAATTGGATACTAGCTGTAAAGAAAAGGATAGCAGGTCCATTGCCACTACCCCAAAGAAGCTAAGTAACAAGGTGAACCCCGAGAGAAACAGATATAGAACCCCCTGGAATGGGGAAATCAATAAGAACTCTTGAGAAAATTTGAAGCGTGAAGGTGTGGGGATAAGAGAGAGTGGAAGAGAAGGAGGACGGGAGAAGGAAGAAGGGGGAAGAGAACTTGAGGAAACAGGATAGTCGAGATGGGCACAGGACAGAGACAGAGAGCAAGGAAGCAGATATCTTGATTGAGGGATCCATTATGGGGCTAGTAAGAAACGTGAAACTACAGAAATTTCCAGGAATCCACAAGGATGACCCCAACTAAGATGTTAAGTTAGTAATAGTGGAGAAGATGTTGGAACAGGCCTTGCCCTGTAATCAGATTGATGCCTATCTTAAATGTCACCATAGAACCTTTATCAAGCAACAGAGGCAGAGATCCTCAGCAGAGCACTGGGCTGAGCTACCCAAGTCCAGTCAAAGAATGAGCAAGAAGGTCAAGATCATGATGGGGATACACACTGCAACAGCTTACTGGGAGCTCACCAACTCCAGCTGGACAAGAAAGGAACCAGCATAGGACCAAACTAGACCCTCTGAATGGGGATGACAGCTGTATGGCTGGAGAAGACCTGTAGGACTACTGGCAGTTGAACCAGGATTTATCCCTGCTGCTTGTAATGGTTTTTGGAACCCATTTTCTTTGGAGGAATTCCTTGCGCAGCCTAGATATAGCTGGGAGGACTTTGTCCTTCCTTAAAGCAATGTGCCTTAACCTCTGGGAGGAGTGGATTGGGGGTGGGAGAAGAAAAATGGAGGGAACAGGAAGAGAGGAGGGAGTAGGAACTGTGATAGGTATGTAAAATAAAAAGATAGCATTTTTAAAATGAAATAAAAAATATATAAAAATGTCAAGAATTAGGAGAAGATATATTTTCTTTATACACACTGATAAATGATAGAAAATTCATTAATTGGTTGGTAATGTGACAGTAGATATGTAGTAAAAATTTTAAGGATCCCATATTTTATTATTTATGATATATTTTCTCAACTTAGATGAGAATATAGTTTGCTCATTTTCACTTGCTTTGCATTTTTTATAACAACCTGGAAAAGCTTTTCTAAACTTCATTCAGCAAAATGTAAAAAGAGCATTTTGATTATTAGTTACAAAAAATTCTGAGGATCGTTTTTCCCCTTTCTCTACTTCCTACTTTAAACACACCTGAGATGCTTTCCCCATAATGTACCTGTTTAAACAATGAGCTACACTGTGGAAATACCCTTCTAAGCTGTTCTTTCAGGTGATTTGACAAAGCAATAAAAACTTGTGATTTTTTTATTTATGGGTATGTATATAGATTATCTCTTTTTTTTCTTTTGTCAGTCTGAAACTTACTTTGTAATCACCACGATATTGAGTCATTTCTCCATGTTGGATTCCTGACTTGTGTCCTTATGCCTGAATTCCTCTTCATATTTTTAAATAATTTTTAAGGAATTACAAGAGCATGTAAAATTTTCATATAAAATCCTCAGTGTATTAAATCAGACCAGCTATATGAAAGAATAAATATAAATTATGTGAGTCTGTTTATACGCATCCACATATATTTGTACATGAATGCACCATGTGTATTATTTTTGTACCATATGCAAATTACTGTTAAGTGGGTCAGATATATTTGTCCATAAGGCAGAACTTATCAGTGTAAATGAAGACATACCGACCATAACAGAAGTTGCTGATTAGTTATGAATATATTTATTGGGGGTTCTATCTGAGGAACCATATGGAACAATACAGGAGAGGATGGCAAGGTCTATTTGAACTTTAAAATCATTTTTCCTTCTATATCACATGTTCCAGCATATTTTTTTTATTTAAAGAGAAAATAGTGATTGATGTTACATGCTAATTTATATAAAAGCAAAATTTATATATGCTATTTTAACTTTCATTAATTGTACATTAACAGTAAATAACCCCAAATATTCTTATTTGTACTTGATAAAATATGACAAAAAGGAGCATGGTAACACTGTAAATAAAACATTGCAAATTCTGACTATTAAGATCCAAGGTTTACCCTCTGATATATTACTTGAAATGTCAGTTAAACACTGCTTCTAGACTGTATAAATTTATTTCATGAATATATTTCTTAAACTATTAATTATTGATTTTTTCTTTCCTTTATATTTGTGATTTCATTTCACCATAAAATATCCTGGGTGCATGAAATTGGTATTTGTATCCCATTCCATATGGTGAGATAAGTTGCTCAGCATTGATACGAGGGTGTGGCTTGGTCCTGGCTCAACTCGGTATACCAGATTTTGTTAACTTCCCAAGGGAGGCCCTACCTTCTCTGAGGAATGGATGGGAGAAGGTAGAAGAAGAGGAGCAAGGGGGAGCTGGGTCTAGTATATGAAATATAAAAGGTAAGTCAAACTCAAAACATAACAGCCTTTTTAAAAATCAATGGTAAAATTAGAAACTTACCAAAAGAATAATTAGATCTTCTCATGTCGGTGTGATTTTATTAAGCGGGAAAGAATCCTCACCTATTGAAAAGTTAATTGAAAGTTAGGAACAATTAGAAAATGTTGCATCTTAAATGCTTCTTCGGAGAATAAGCATACTTTCAAAATTGCAATGATTAGCTACATATTCGCCTGCATCATCTTGCAGTCCTCTCTGGGAAATGAGTTTTTTAAAAGTTATTCATTTACAATGAAGCTTCTAATTGTCTTAATGGCATTGCTGAGTATTGTTTTCAATTAGAGTGGTATAGTGGATAGATTTAGGGCTTCATAATGTTTATGTGCAGCATGCCATCAAGGTTTTTATTAGTACAGTGGTAAAGCCTTAAGTTAGAGGGGAAATTGCCTTTGTGCTATCAAACTTTGCTTCTGAATTTTTTTTTCATTACCAGTTGGTTTGAGCAATCCACTGCCATTTGTTCATTTTTCTGTTTTATTTATAAGACCCACTGTGGCAAAATGGAATGTGAATTAATAATTTATTAAATTTTCTTCAAAGGACTATATGAAAACAATTAAATTCAACTAAACTCTTAAGAAGATGATTCTATTTAATTGGCACTAAATATTATTACAAAGCCCATTCAATACAGTATATACTGTCATATATAATGAAATACCAGCCTTAAGCAAGGACTTGGAGGTAACTGGTACTTTCAGGGAGATTATTTTCTTTCTTTTTTTTTAAATATTTATTTATTTATTATGTATACAATGTTCTGTCTGTGTACATGTCTGCAGGCCAGAAGAGGGCACCAGACCTCTTTACAGATGGTTGTGAGCCACCATGTGGTTGTCGGGAATTGAACTCAGGACCTTTGGAAAAGCAGGCAATGCTCTTAACCACTGAGCCATCTCTCCAGCCCCGGGAGATTATTTTCTTAAAGAGCATGGCCCCAGCTTGATCTAAAATGTTCCAGTGGATGGCCATGCACCCAAGAGTATACTAATAGCATTTATTGGACTGGTGGGTTTAGTAGTATCATTCAAACTGATAGGGTTGTACTTATGTGATTTGGAATACACACAAAAACAGAAAATAAAATAAAATAAATCAAGAAAACAAATGTTTAATGAAAAATGAGGTCATGAATTTCAAAGCAAGAAATTTGAGCTAATTGGGGTTTGGAGAAGAAAAGGGGAGTAGAAAAGTAGCAAATACATAATAATCTCAAAAAATAAATAAATTTGGAAATATAAAGCACAGTTCAAAGTTAAACTAATATGGAAAAGTGGAAATAGTTTCAGAGGAGAAAAGGTTGAAAATGAAACTGCCCATAATAATAAAGTATAAATAAGTGAACATAAATTCAAAAGTAAAAATAATAAAACCCCCAAAAGATTTAGAATTTAAAACAAAAGAAGTTATCTCAAAGTATAATTCATAATAAAATTTTATGTTTATTTTAGAGAACACATTTTCATTCTTTAGAACAGCTAACTTTCTACATCTGTAGAAATAGGAATCACAAGGCTTCCCTGTAGCTTTCTGCTTCCTCTGCTGCTATTGCTCTGGTTTTTATTTTGATGACTGTCATATATCATAAAACTGTCTGTGACATGTTTCTGTTTTAAGCAAGTGGAATTGTGATTATGAAGATTCTTCAGTGAATGCTTCAATAGGTTACAAAGATGAATAATGCATCATTTTTGTTATTCATTAAAAATTTGGGTAGAATCATAGATATTCAGAATTGCTGGCCAAACAAAAGAGAATATCATGAGTATTTATTTATTTGCTTTCTGTTAAAATAAAATTTTAAGTGATTCATCCCCATAACAGAAATAAAATCATACTCTTTCTTTAGTATGCTTTAAATGTATAAATTAAAGGGGAAAATGTCATGTCTTTGAATGCATAAGAAGAACTGATATATATGTGTGTGTGTCTATGTACGCATATATGTGATCATTCATTTCTAAGAGAAAAATTGAAGTTATATGATATAGATGGTGAAAAGGGTAGGGTAGAAAACATTAGAGTTTAAATATATGTTTTGATTATATAATCACCATTATATATAAATTATATAAATATCTAAATATAAAGCAATAAATCCATATTTGCTCTTTGTGTGTATATGATTTCAGACCTAAGCACTTTATATCAGACAATCAGCCAGGTGTTTATCACTAGAACAGGGAAAATTTTTACCACTCAGTAGTCTTGAATTGTCTGTCATCCACTGTCTATGGTTGGATTTTCCTGAGATTTCCTCATTTTCATCTTAGTAAGTCTAATAATAGTAATGTTAGTTTTCATATTTAATTAAGGAATGCATTTGTAAAAGACACTGTCTACATCAGACTTCCTGGTCCTCTGACTCTTATAGTCCTCTTTTTCTGTGGCCCCTGAGCCTTATGTGCTGTAAATGTGTTCAAGATATATTTAGTAAACGTGAAGTGGAAAATTCTGTTGATTTATACTGTGTATGGTTGTGGCTTTTAAAATAGTCTTTATGTGCTGTAAAGAGAAACTCATTTGGCAAAAAATAAGATATAAACTTATCTATAAATGTAAATTTTTCTTTAAAATATAAATAGAAATTATGGTGCTCTAATAAAGTGATAGTAGTAGATTGAATTCACTAGTTCCAGGTTGTTGTCAAATTTTCTAGTGCTAGGAACCATTTTATTTTACCTGACAAGAAGGTCTTAAATACTATTAGAAATTTGTTGATTCTTACCAAAAATATTAGTGTCACTAATGTACACTTAGTTATATACTGTTGTACTCCTCCGTGTTAGGTCCAATGATGTCTAAGTTGGGTAGGATTATTGATTGCTTCCCTCTGTTGACCCGTTGCTTAGTATTTTCTTATACTATTGAAGTTAGGCTACAAGTAGGAGGTTTTAAACTTAGATCTTGGTTTGCTCATTTGAGTGTTCTGTACTATGTATACTAAAAATGTCTTTGCCAATACAGACTCACCTTAAAACCTTGAGATTTAACCAAAATTAAATCTAGGCAAGAGCCTAGATTGTTTTGAAAGTCACATTTGCTTCTCTGAAAGGCAATGTAAATGAAGATTTGACATTCATGGTACTGGTTTTTTTTTGTTGTTGTTGGTTTTTTTTTTTTTTTGTAAACTAGTCTATCACTCTTGCAGGTAGCAGGTTCAGAAAAAATACTATAATTTGATTAAGAATTATAGGTTCTGTGTGTATTTATATATAAACATAAAGTAGTATAGTCCTTCCAGGTTTTATCAAGCATTGTCAATGATTGTTCTTTGATTTTTTTTTGTCCCTCATTCATCTTTCAGTACTTATGGCCTGTGATAGAGTACTTCGCAGGGTAATATATGGTATAGAGGAGGTATTCTTTCAATTACACTGATCATTCTTTTCAAAGTCCAATTACTCATCTATTGTTTTTTAATAATCAATGTATTATATAAGAATATGGTAGCCCTTTCTAAATTTAATTTGATATTAGTGATCAATATGCCTTGAAATAAATACAACATTTTCACTTGTGTTTTGAGGCTACAATAATTTATTAAGATATATTTCTCCAATTTGTTATTTATTTACATATAATCTACACCTCGTTACTTCTCTGCAGAATTATTTCAAATATCACACATTACATTGTTTATTATATGTTCTGTGGAATTTTTTCTATCATAATTACCTGAGTGATTGATTATTATATATTAGAATTTCATGATTCTAAAATATGTATCCATCCTATTGTGGATTCCTAAGAATATGAGACATACATAAAAAAGTTTTTCTTTAAGGTGCATCTTCTATGTTTAGCACAGTTTTCCATCATCCAAACAACCCATAACCATAATAATCATGCAAATGTCATATAAGCATGCCTTATTTTTCAACTTTTATTAGATACTGAAGAGTCACTATGCTTGATATTAAATAATTTGTTTATTAAGATATGAGCAAATAGCAGTCAGTATAAGAACCTAATAAATGCAAGGAATGGACAGTGCTTTTTTTTCCCCTATGAACATGCAATTTTAAACACTATTTTGTCTGAGTTGGCAAAAATCTATAATGTGGAAAATGGATGAATACAGCAAATCTATTTTGAGAGATTATTTTTCCACTATTGCAACTAATTTCTGCTGATGTCCAAGTATTATTTGCTTGACCTAGCAGTGTGAGTGTTTAATGTACTTACGAATGCTAAGGCTGTGAACTCTTAATCTGAGTCCTAAACCTCAGAGCTTAACTAATTCTCTCATATATTTTGCTTCCTCTATTTTATGTTAAATTTAGAATAAAAATATGCTACTAACAATTGACACTACTGACAATAATTCATTACAAAATGACTGCTAATAAATTGCTAATTAATAGATGTTCCTTGGAACTACTGAATGGTAAAAATTAACACATAAGTTCCTATTGTTTTAGTTTTGTTATTTACATTGTTATTATTTCATCAGTGTAAATACAAGAAAACATAATTTGTTAAAATGAATTTCTGCTGGAGGGGAACTAGGAGTTATAGTTACTGGCACTCCTACAATTTCTGCTGTTAAGATCATGTCATGTATCATCTTAATATGGACCTGTTCGCTTTTATTATACCTTGAAGATATGATTTCATATTAGGTTCTACTATGAATGGTTGTAACAAAAAATTTAAAATAATGCTCCTTTTAAGAGTGCCAAAGTATGTATCAACATAGTAAACATGAAGGCATCCTTTCAATCTTTTAAGTCAATAATAAACATAAATTATTTTAAATTTCAAATACAGTTTCAAGAAAATGGCAAAACCACAAATCCATAAATTATTTATAATTGAATGTAAAACATAAAGTCCATAGGAGAGCTCAATACATAAGGAACTTGACAACACTCAAAGTTCAGTTATGGGAGCCTCATGGTGGAAGAATGAATCAATTCCAGTTTTCTTTCAACTATGGCCTTTTTTATTAATTGCTATTTCATGCAAGTAATAATATGCATACACATAAATATAACTAATTATAGCATGCTCTGTCTATATGATGTTAACACGGCTTCATGCTAATAAAAAATATAATGTGGATAGATTTTATCTTCTGTACTTTCAATAGAAAGCTTTTAAAAATGTCTTAAAGCAATAATTGTACAGGGTAGATATATAATTTTATGCAATTAAAAGAGCATATATTTAGAAATATTTAATTTTTAAATCTTCTCTTAAACAATACAGTTTGACTGCAGTTTCTCCTTCCACAACTCCTCCCAGCTAACCCACCAACACCACTCTTCTTGCCAAGATCCAGTCCTCCTGTGTTTCCCTTCAAAAAATAGCAGACTTCCCAGAGATGTCACCTGAATATGGTATAACAAGATGGAATAAAACTAGGCATACTGGCTAAGGCAATCCAGCAGAAGAAAAATGGTTCCAAGAGAAAGTGAGATAGTTAGAGACATCACTACCTAATTTTTAAAAAAAATTTATTGATTTTTATTGAGCTTTATATTTTTCTCCGCTCCCCTTCAATTCTCTCCCAAGGTCCCCATGCTCCCAATTTACTCAGGAGAGCTTGTCTTTTTCTACTTTCCATGTAGATTGGATTTATGAATATCTCTCTTAGGGTCCTCATTGTGGTCTAGGTTCTCTGTGATTGTGATTAGTGGACTTGTTTTCTTTGCTTTATGTTTAAAAACAACTTATGAGTGAGTACATGTGCTAATTGTCTTTCTGGGGTCTGGGTTACCTCACTTAAAATGATGTTTTCGAGCTCCATCCATTTGCCTGCAAAATTCAAGATGTCATTATTTTTTTTCTCCTGTGTAGTCCTCCACTTTATAGTTGTACCACATTTTCCTTATCCATTCTTCGGTTGAAGGGAATTTAGGTTGTTTCCAGTTTCTGGCTATAACAAACAACGCTTCTTTAAACATAGTTGAGCACATGTCCTTGTGACACGATTGAGCATCCTTTGAATATATACCCAAAAGTGGAATTACTGAGTCTTGAGGAAGGTCATTTTCTAATTTTCTGAGAAATTAGCACGCTGACATCCAAAGGGGCTGTATCAGAAGAGTTCCCTTTACCCCACAACCTCTCCAGCATAAGTTGTCATCAGTGTTTTTGATCTTGGCCATTCTTACAGGTATAAGATGGAATCTCAGAGTTGTTTTGATTTGCATTTCTCCAGATGGTTAAAGATGTTGAGCATTTCCTGATGTGTCTTTCAGCCATGTTAGATCCCTCTGTTGAGAGTTCTCTGTTTAGGTCTGTACTCCAATTTTTACTAGATTATTTGCTCGTTTGATGACCAATTTCTTGAGTTCTTTTAGAGATCAGACCTCTGTCTGATGTGGGATTAGTGAAGATCTTTTCCCATTCTGTTGGCTTTCATTTTGTCTTGTTGACTGTGTCCTTTGCTTTACAGAAGCTTTTCAGTTTCTGCCCTGCCTGATCCCACAGCCATACAGTTCCAAAGAAACACACAGAGGCTTATATAAAATATAAACTCATAGGCATATTGTTTAGGCTTATTACTAACTACCACTTATGACTTAAATTAACTCTTAATTTTTAATCTATATTTAGGCATGTGGCTTGGTGTCTTATCTCAGAAAGGCATTCTCATATTGATTATTCTGTGTCTGACTAATGGCTGCATATTTACCTTTCCTCTTCCCAGAAATCTCCAAGTCACCTGCCTATACTTCCTGCCTGGCTACTAGCCAATCAGCATTTTATTAAATCAGTGCTGGTGACAAAACTTTATAGTATACAAGATCACTATCCCACAGCATTTTCTCTTTTTATACTTTGAAAAGAAGAACTCTGAATCTAATCCCCTTTGTTCAGTTTTTTTCTTGGCCATTATTCATAACAACTTATAACCAACACTCTAAAGACAAACATCCAAAATCCATTTACTTGAGAATGGGGGCACAGTTTTCTAGGCTACTTTATGTGTATTAGGGGTGCTGATAATCATGGAGACCCAAAGAAAATTTAGCATTATAACAAAGTTCTAACTGGAGTATTGTGTGAGATTGGATCATGTCAACCAGCAGTCTTGAGACTGTTCTAGATGCAGAACACAGAGGAAACTACAAGAGAGATGCTCTGAAATGTTGGATAATATGGGCCACCTGTCACCACTGGCGATTTTTCATGGGGTCTTCCTCAATCAAACTTATTTTCCTTAGCCAATGAACTCACAGTCTCACTTTCTGCAGAAATAAAATACAAACTTCTCCAAAATAACATATCTTTAGACTTAATTTTTGAAGTCATAGCATTTTAAAAATATATAGGTTGTATTAGTCCATGCTACCACTAAGAGGCCTGATACAGGTTGCTTATAAACACCTGTTAAGTGTTTGCTGGCAGGAGCTTTTAATAGAGTTAAAAGGGTTTTGCAGCTAATGCTGAGTCAGGAATCTTCTCCTAAAAAAGCCACGCCTCTGATTATAGCCAGCAAATAGAGCCTACCTGAGAAAAGACAGTTAAGAAGAGCTGACTCTGTTCTTGTCTGTCTAGAATCCTTTTTATTTTTCAAGCGTTCTCTGGCTTTATGTGGAAATTCTTGCAAATGCTAAGGAGCCATTTGTAGATAAAAATTTCTGTCCCACCTGGTCCCTTAGCCATTATGTTCCAAAGAATCACAGAGCATAATATTAATTTTAAACTGTTCAGTCTATTAGCTAAGGCTTATTCTTAACTAACTCTTACTAATTAAATTAACCCATAATTCTTGTCTATGTTTAGACATGTGGCTTGGAACCTTTTTCAGTGCAGCATTCTCATCCTGCTTCTTCTGCATCTGGTTGGGGACTAACTTTCTGCCTTTATCCTTCCCATATTTCTCCTATTCAGGTCACCCTTCCTACACTTTCAGCCTATACTGGCTAATCAGTCTTTTATCAAAACAATATGAATAAAAATTCCTTGCAGTGTACAAGAGCATTATCCCACTGCAGAGAATGGGGAGGCAGGTTTGGGTAGAAGGGAGGTGGGGTGAGAAAACAGGCAGAGAGGAGGGAGGGGAATTGTGGTTGGTATGTGAACTAAATAAATTTAAAAAAAAAAAAGAAGAGTGGGAGGAGGGGGAGGGAAATGGGAGGTTGGGAGGAGGTAGGAATTTCTTTTTTTTCTTTCAATAAAAAAAATTAATAAAAAAAGAATTTCATTATGAATATAATTTTTGTTTCCCATTAGATTTTTATTTTATTTTGTTTACTTCTAAGTCAAATAAAAGGGTTGGAGTTGTAAAAAAAAAAGAAAAAGAAATAAAAAGCTTCTACTTTTTAGAAACTACAGGTTTCTTAATCATGGACAACAGATATATTAGACTTATACAAAGAAGTGGAAAAATCAAAAATATGTAGATGGCTGAGTGCAGTCTGATTTGAGATATTAAGTCGTATTTTATAGTTAACTAGGTTTATCTCAATTTGAAAAAAATTTTTTTCCTCTGACTGGGAGAAGATCTTCACCAACTCCGCAACAGACAGAGGTCTGATCTCCAAAATATATAAAGGACTCAAGAAACTAGACTCAAGAAATGCTAATTAGCCCAATTAAAAAATGGGGTACTGATCTGAACAGAGAATTCTCAACTGAAGAAGTTCAAATTGCCTCATTCCACAGAATTACTTAGGACAAATGAAAAGAATGTAGAATACATAGTGCTGTTCTTTTGGAAACTACAGTTCCCAGAATCCTCCTGCATTACGTACACCTGTACCGTACAGGTGTGAGGTCACCCTGCCCAAACACCCCTGTGGCCCCCGTTAAAAGACGACCATGAGGCCTGCCCCCCCATTTTTCCCCTTCCCGTGTGTTTTGCGCACCTGTCCCTTCCCCCTGTGTCATCCCCCTCCCATTAATTGCACCCGTGCGGGAGCCGCATGTCTGTGTTTGTCTTCGCCATATGTGTTTGTTTGTTCCGCGTGTTCATCCACACACCCCGCCAGCCTTAGAACCCCGCCGGTACCTCTCTGGCCTTTCTAGAACATCATTGGTGCCGTTAAACTCGGGGACTCCCGTCCCGGGCTCTCCATCTGGGGCCTGGTCTCTGGGCCTGGGCGCCTCTCGGAGCCTGGACCCTCCCACCCGGCACGGAGCCACGACCGAGCTGTGAACGCGACCACTTCCACCACTTCCGCGTCCTCCCGCCACAGCCATCTCCGACATCAACCAATTTGTGAGTTTGACCCGCGGGCTCTCTTCCCATTACGCCTAGAAAACGCCTGGCCAGCGTTCTCTGGTGCATTTTGGGTAGATTGCCCCCTCCCTTCCTTCTCTTTTCCCCCCATTTTTGATTGACGGCAATTTCGCCTGCACTGAGGACTTGGGGTTCTCAGCGTCTTCTCACTAGGAATTCGGGATTTCCTAGCTTCCTCCTTTTCTTCTTTCTCTCTTTGCGGTCTTGTTTCTACAAGCACCTTTTTCAGCTGTACGGTCAGCTGCAGGTCATACGGTTGGCCTTGACGGGCTTAGCCGGGATTTTCCCGTTGATAGCTGGGCCCGAGCTGATTTTCGCCCATAACACGGCCTCTCGGGGTCCAAGGATGCTCGCACCCTGAGACTGCTGCGTTCGCGGCACTCTCTTGTGCCCCCTGCAGGCGGAATTATCGCTCAACCATGGGATCTAAAAATTCTAAGCAAATCTCCCCAAATTCTCCGCTGGGTCAACCCCTGCAATCTCTATGGTAATAGACCCAGTGGACGAGCCTCCACCCCTGTCCGCCGTGTTTCTCTTCCTTCCACAGGTTCCGAATGCCGGAAGGAATCATTTAAATCTCTCCCCCGGAAAGCCTCTAACTGGTCCATTCTTGCTCCCACAGTGCAAACATTTCTCTAGATCCAGGCGGCAGCGCAAACAGCTAGCAGTTTCTTTTTGGAAGCGTCGGATACTGGGCTCGGCAGATTCCAACCTCCCCCCCCCAGGGACCGCCCCTTCCCACTGAGCACCTCAGCTAACCGCTTTCTTTCGGCAGATTCTAACCTCCCCCCCCAGGGACCGCCCCTTCCCGCCAAGCACCTCACCGTTCCCGAGCTGAAAGGACTTCACCTAGCCCCCTCATAAATATTCATCCAACAGGTTGCACAAGCAGCGGGAGGTCTTCCCCCCCGCCTCAGGTTGCAAAAGCAGGCAGATTGAAGCACCTCCCCCTGGATATTCCAAAACCCCTCTAGGCTCCCGCTGTCACTTTCAGGTTCCTAAAAGCCACCACTGCCTCCTGTCAGATCTGCCAAAAGTCAGATCCCAGGAACAAATACCGCAGTTTCCCTTTCCCCACCCACCAAGTCAGAGGCTCCCTTCCGGGAACCGACTGGTGGCTGGATTTCACTCATATGCCCCGGTCAAAAAGATTAAATATCTCTTGGTTTTGGTGGACACAATGTCTGGATGGGTTGAAGCCTTCCCCACCTCTAACAAGAGAGCCCAGACAGTCTCTGATATCCTTCTTCGGGAGATTATCCCCCGATTTGGACTCCCAACCTCTCTTCAGTCAGATAACGGCCCAGAGTTTACTTCACACGTTACTCAAAATTTATCAAAGGCATTTAAAATTCCCTGGAATTTCCACATACCATATCACCCCCAGTCTTCAGGTAAGGTAGAACAGACAAATCGCACTTTAAAGGAAGCCCTCATCAAGATGTCACAGGAACTCCATCTGGATTGGGTAAGACTTCTGCCCCTCGCCCTTCTCAGGCTTCGAGCTCTCCCGAAGGGGCCCCTTTTCATCTCACCTTTCGAACTCATGTACGGGCGGCAGGTTCTGACCCCCGGCCTCCCATCGGGAAGCTCCCCCCTACCTGACCACTTGCTCACTCCTCTCCTTTTTCACCTACGCTCAATCCTGTGGAACTTTGCTGACCATTCTCTACCTCAGCCTTGTACTAACGCATGTCCACCACCAATTAACATAGGAGACAAGGTATTTCTCTCACCCCCAGGTAAATGCCTCCCACCGCTCTCCCCCAAATGGCAGGGTCCTTTCAGGGTAATTCTTCTAACCCCCACAGCTGCCAAACTTGAAGGAATCCCTCATTGGATTCACCTCACGCACCTCAAACCGGTTGTTTCCACAGCTCAAGATAACCCCTCATATATGGTAACCCAGACAGGGCCCTGCTGCCTCAAATTCCAAAGGAAATCAGGCTCAGCCCCCTCTACTCCAGGCTAAGGAAAATAGTGACCCCATCTGCCACTTAACATTTCTGTGCTAATACACCCTTCTTCAAATTCCTAAATAACCATTCAGTTGTCGTTACAGATCATCAATTATAAATTCATAACAGGTCAGTCATTGATTTTTTCTAAGACACTCTCTTTTAAGTCCCTGGATGCCAGTCTGCTCCACTTAAGCAGACAAGACACAAGTGGATCGTTAACAGAAATAAGTATCATCTAATTTTTTATTATTTTTAACCCCAGACCTCACCTCCCCTTCAATGCCCTTCCCTACCCTTTAATTTTTTTCTCTACTAATGCAGCTCTTGCCTTCCAGGATCTAAATGATGACCCAACCACTCAGGAAAGCCAGATAGATGTGATTTCTTCAATCAACCATCTCAAAATGCCAGCAAAACCAACAGGACATCGCCAAGATGACTTACAGGACAACCACCTCAAAATGCCAGCGAAACCAACGGAACACCGTCAAGATCACTGGACACTCCCCTGGACCCCTCAACGCCCAAAGCCAGCAGGAAGCAGTTACGAGAGACCGGGCGACGCCCCTATCCCCTACCCCCCAATTTTTTCTTTTTTTAATTAACCAAAGATGGTGAAATGCTGTTCTTTTGGAAACTACAGCTCCCAGAATCCTCCTGCATTATGTACACCTGTACCGTGCAGGTGTGAGGTCACCCTTCCCAAACACCCCTGCGGCCCCCGTTAAAAGACGGCCATGAGGCCTGGCCCCTCCCCCTTTTTCCCCTTCCCGTGTGTTTTGCGCACCTGTCCCTTCCCCCTGTATCATCCACCTCCCATTAAATGCACCCACGCGGGAGCCGCGTGTCTGTGTTTGTCTTTGCCGTATGTGTTTGTTTGTCCCGCATGTTCATCAACACACCCCGCCAGCCTTAGAACCCCACTGGTACCCCTCCGGCCTTTCTAGAACATCACATACGATCATACATTTTTATCACTCACTGAAAGAATATGCTTGGGTTCTTAGCACTCCTAAATGTTAATCTCTACAAACAGAGATGGCTTAATAAAAGTTGCAAAATAGTGACAAGAATAATCTATGTGACCAATGTCAGTCAATTATATCTGGGACAGGAATAGTATTCCTAATGTCAGTAATGTGGTAGAAATGCAGACTCCTTATGTTCATATCCTGGATAATATCTTCTTATTTTCTTTTAAATATTTTTCTATTTTCATTGAAATAGATTCTTCTCTCATACAATACACCCAGACCACACTTTCTCCTTCCTATATTCTTTCCAACTTCTCTATCATTTACCCTCTCTTCCAGATCCATGCCAGATCCTTTTCTGCTTCAGAAAAGGGCAGCCTTTAATATCCAAACAGGACAAAACAAAATACAATAATCTTAGGCAAATGTCCTTCTATAAAGGCTGTACAGGGCAACCCCATAGGAGGAAATATTTTCTCAAATGTAGGCAAAAGATTCAAAGATATACATACTCCCAACTAATAAGAATCCCACCAAAACACCAAGACAATAGTCATAACATAGATATAGAGGATCTGATGCAGACCCACACAGGACCCATGCTTGCTTCTTCAGTTTCTGTGAGCCCATGTGATGCCTGATTACTTGAATCTTTGACCATGTTCCCTCATGCTCCATCCACTTTGATTCCTACAATATTTCTTCTCTTTCACAGGGTTCCCAGATCTCTGAAGGGAAGGACCTTATTGAGACCTGCAATGACTCTCTCTACTTGTCCGGCTGTCAATATGTGTGCCTGGTCCCATCTGTTGCTGAAGATTGTATCAGTGATGATGATGACTGGACATGGACCACATCTATGAGTATAGCACAATATCATTAGGGATCCTGTTACTGATTGTTTTTTGCTAGTTATTTTTGGTTTAGCAATAAATCTTTGGCCATCCAGCCTCTTGTTCATGACAGTATAGGGTATGGGATCCCTCTCATGGCTTGGGCTTCAAGTTAAATGAAAATTTGGATGGGAATTCTCAAGTTCTGTATAGAACAAGTGTTTATTTTCAACTTAGCAGAACACATGCAGAGCCCAGACTTATGAAAAGCAGTTTTAGACAGTGTCAAGATCCTTGATATATCAAAGACATTCCAACACTAAAGGGACTAAATGTTCATGTGTCTTTTTTTTTATTTTAGTTTTGTCATTTTCTTATGTTTTGATCTTTGTCTTTTACTTTTTTTTTTTACTGAGAGAAAGAAAGAACATGAAGTGGATGGGTAAGGAAGTAGAAGGGTTGGTAAAGTATTGGGATCAGGAGAGAATAACATCAAAATATATTTAATTAAAAGTGCCAACAGGCAATAAATAAAATACAATAACATATGACATTATAGTATTTCAAAATCAATTTCTTAGTTGAGCTTGGAAGTTTCATATTTTTTAAAAATTATATTTACATACATAATAAAGCATGTGCTTTGCTCATACTCTCATTAATTTATTGTATTATTTTAAATATATTCTCTGAAAAATGATACAAGAAATTTTTACTGATAGTTGCTTGTTTTCAATAAATATAAGTATCAAGATAGTATTTCTGTCTATAAACCATGCTTTTACACCAGATAATCATCATACATGTTTCTTTAAAGGACTGTGAATATTTTCTTTCCCATCTGTCAAAATAGAGTCTTTACTTTTCACCATAAAAATTAGAGTGAACAGTTATTTGGAATTCTTAGAAGTGGAAAACTTCATATGTTTTTTTAATGACTAAGAGCCCCAAAGGATTATGTTATCTGACCTACCATACATTTTCTTGATGAGGCCAGTAAATCTGCTGCTTACGTAGTGAAGCTACAAGTCCTCTGTAGGGAAATTGCCATCTGTTACTGTGTCCTCAGTATAATGTTGCAGCCAGTTTTAAAATTAATAACCATGGAAAATAATAATTTCTTTGACATTATTAAAATTTCATCTTTTCTAGTTGTTCTTGTATAACATGGCATTTTACAAAACACTGCAAGGCAAATTTTATATGTCATTATGCTACTTGAAATTTATGAACTCTTTCTTTAGAATGATGAGATCATTGAATGACTGGGCAAATGACTTGCAATACTCTTTAAACATTATTTTTTTTTCCATGCTCTCATCCATATCTATGTATTTTAATGGAAAATAAACACACCGAACAGCCTAGAAAATACATGTGGAATCATACCATACTATACTGCACTTACTTTTGAGTAAGCAGACAATTTTCTTACAGCTGCCGTGGTTGATATTTACCTCTCAACTTAACTGAGAGGTTTATCATTTTGAGAATCAGTTAGGAATATGTCAGTAATGGTGGCTGCAAATGAATTCAGTTAATGTGGAAAAGTAGATTTCCTTCCCCAGGGTGTATTACTATAGATCAGTTAATTGAGCATTTGATTAGACAGAAAGATGAGGGAATAAGAGGCTCTTCTCTTCCATTCTCAGATTGCCTACTTGTGATGCAACATCAATCCTTCACTTGGACTATGATTCACCACACCACACTTGAGATTTTCAAGCTTCAAGGAGGGTTTTAGGTCGAAATTCTATCACCAGCATTCTGAAATTTGCATCATCTTCATAACAGCAAATGAAGGATCTTCTGACTTCTTCAATCATATGAGCCAATACTTCATATCATAATAAATATTATAGAAAAATTGAAAGGGGAAAATCAAGAGAGGGAAAGAGAACAGCAAACAGGGATTAGGAAGAGGGAGAGAGGAAAGGAGGGAGAATGAGAGAGAGAAGAGAGAGAGAGAGAGAGAGAGAGAGAAAAATAGAGACTATTAGAGTAGATATCTAATTCATCATAGTTTAAAACAAAATTTGATTGACTTTAGCTTTATAAAATTTGTCAAATATCATTTAATATATGATCTCACACATGGACGTTAACAGCAGCCAAGGACCAGTGCGCTCTCTCTCTCTCTTTCTCTCTCTCTCTCTCTCTCTCTCTCTCTCTCTCTCTCTCTCTCTCTCTCCTGTTCTTTCTCCTTGTAGCCTTAGGGCAGATGCCCAAACTCTATGTAGGTCTCTTTGTCTTTCTTTTTCTATCATGGCACAGAACAATACAATACTTCCTCATCACAAAGGAATCAAAATACCCAACAACCTTGCTCCTCTTCTTCGTGGTTGGTGAGGAGGTGTTTCTGGAATTATTTCTACAGTTCCTAATTTTGAATGGCTTAGTTTTTCTTTAATTTCTGTCACTTTCTCTTGTATATTTCCCTTTACACTTTGCCTTTATATGTTTGTAATCATTATACTTTCCTTTTAGATGATTTTAATGATTATGATCAAAATATGACAATTAAAACTTTCTTTTATTTTCATAGTTTTATATAATTTATGTTTTCAGTTATATTTAATATTTATTTCTACAGAATATATATTATCAATATAGCTTTTCTTTGGTTATTTTTACATGAAATATTTTTCTATAGAATTACATTTTTATATGTAATACTTAAGTT
Source organism: Microtus obscurus (assembly GCA_963919715.1). Classification (NCBI taxonomy): domain Eukaryota; kingdom Metazoa; phylum Chordata; class Mammalia; order Rodentia; family Cricetidae; genus Microtus; species Microtus obscurus. The sequence goes on along the minus strand of CAWTZC010000789.1, from coordinate 5,163,542 downwards.
CTACATCCTACAGAGAAATGGTTGGAAAGGTATTTGTGGTTTTATGTTTTGTTTTGTTGTATTCAATTTTGAAAAACTTCCCACATTTAAATAGAATACCTAAACTAATCACATACTACACAACATTGAAAACACAATTTCACTCTCTTTTATCCTTTACTTACTCTCGTGGTCTTTTCCCTATGTGTTCATCTCATAAGTCTGATGTAGTTTTGTTCTTAAAACATTCACATTTAACACCTTTTTATCTTTATGGACTATTGTATCAGAATCTCTTTCTTGAACACAAAATTTCTTATATAAAAAGGGAAAAAACTTACTAGTCCACATAATATTGTTTTCTCATTAAAACATAGTAATGATCAAAATTATTAAATAATTTTATTCTTGACGCAAGAAAATATCAAATTACTAATGACATAAAATTCTATCATCTGTTGAATAAAGGTTATCCTCTATGACACAGGGATTGTTAATTTTGTCTAAATAGTTGCACACTTTATTCAAAAAATTAAGAGAAAGAGATCAGTATCTCAAATGTAAAAATTATCTGAGGAAATATCTGTGCACTAAAAACTACAGCAAAATAGTACCGAAATTTTAATTTTTGAGTCCACAGCTTATGAAAGGATAATTATATTTCTGGCACCAAAGACGATGTTATTTAAGTATTATGGGATTAACATTACTGCTGTCTGAGATCTCCCCCATGTAGTAATAATAGCTTACCAAATAGAAAACATGAGTTCTTACTTTGAATTCAAGACTTTAACCGACTTTATTAAGCATTAGTGTGTTTGGGGATATTTCACTGGCATGTAAGACTGGAAGTAGAAACGCAAATGCTCTCGAACAGCGGCAGCCAATTCTGCTGTTTGAAATTGCTCAACAGTACTCCAATCACGGTCCCAGGGAAATCAAATATGCAGAACAAATAATCCAGCTGATTACAATTCTTTCTTAAAGAGTCTCTAGCAGCACTTCTGCTGAAACGGCACAGAGCCACCTGCCCTCACGCCTCAGCAGGATTTGAAGGGTTTCTGTCTTGCTGTGCTGTGGTTGAAAAGTGGGGGGAGTCATGTATCCTGCAGTGCAGTGCCTTATTGTGAAAGATGATGAAAACACTACACTAGTAATTCCAGATACTAATTCTACCATGGAACTTTCAAAACATTAGCAGAGATCACTTGGGGATATCTAAAATGCTTCTTCATCACACTTGCACTGGCTGAGCAGCACCGAAGTCATGTTGATATTGTTTCCCATATGCAATCAACTATACCTTTACAGGCAGAGTCAATGCAGAAAGCCTGCAGTTTTCCTTAGAAGTCAGAAAAAGCCTCAAATCAGTGTTGTTATTCTTGTCTTAATGGGCTAACACTTTTCTCTAAATCAACTACTCCAAGTCTACATTTTTATGTGTCAATATTCAGAAAGAAGACAGACTTGATTCTTAATGGTTTTCTGACATCAATTCATTCAAGTCTTCTGCTTAAAAATCTCGTGGTAAACTTTATGGATCCCAATTAGGTATACATTTTGTCAGATCTTAGGTAATTCTCATGTTTTTGTAGGTGAGCGTTGAAAGTATTTTAGAGTACCTCTATAGTAGGCCCTCTTCCCATTCTAATGGTGCATTTTATAAAAGAAAGTCACTCTGTCTCACTTGCCCACTTATTTTCTCCAATGCCTTCCATAAAAGACAATCTACGAAAGCTACAGGAGACAGAATTTCCTAACACAGATGTTTTCTGGCACAAATATGTACTCACATCACAATTTTATATGGAATTTCTGCATCTAATGAGTACACTATATGTTTTTCTTTGTGGTACTTTTAAAGGGAACATTGTACAGCCGTAGGATTTTCTCTACAATTCTGAGGGAAAGGAAAAGCATAAAAAACAAAACTCGGACATACACAGTCACTGGAAATCTAGCAGAGATTGATAACTCTAGGGTTTGATGAGGCACTGCAAGATAACTACAGGTAGCAGCATACAGTATCAAAATGTGTAACATGTTATCCTCTTTAATAAATTAAGCAACCAGGTGTCTTATTTTTATCTGATATTAAATTCATGTGTGGGAAAATTCCTGCCTTTTTAGCTTGGTAAGGTATGATGTCTTCAATTGTATTGGTGGGCTCTAATCACTGTAGGATAATAGTGACCCACTCTTGCATTTTGTACAGAGAAGGAAGGTAGCAAAGTGTATTTTTCTTTTCAGTTTTAATTTCCTTAAATTTTTAATTAAAATTAGCTTTGCTTTATACAACATATTATGATAATGGTTACCCTTCGCCAAAGCTCTGCCAGATATTTCCCACTTTCCAAAAAGTCATATGAATGCTCTTTCTTTCTCTATCTCTCAGTTACTCTGCTTCTAAAATCTTTGTGCTAGTCTAACTCTCTGCTCTCCTTCCATGCCCTATGCTGTTACCCAGCAAATGAGAGGTTGAGGTTTTTATATTGTCTTGAAAAAGTTGCTATAGAACCTTGTCCTTTTTGCCTAGTGGGAAAAGGTGAAATTTTAAAGGTGAAAAGCTGAGAGGCAGAATTTATTTATTTATTTTTCCTTTTCTAACACTGTGTCAGTATTGAATCACTAATTTTGGACTTAAAAGGGTTGCTGCTGAATGTTTGCAGGTTCAAAAGCGACTTTCCTCTTTTTCCCTATGCTTTATGACTTAAGATATACAGTTCTCCACCATCGTATTACTTAGTGCAAAGTTATAGTTATTTAGGGTACTTGGTGCATATGGAAACTACTTTTATGTAGATTCTGAAGTTTTGAAGCATTGATGAGTGATGCCAGAGAATATGAGCATGCCTCAATCTTTCATTTAAAGAAATAGACTATGTTACCTAGTAAACATAACACAGAGAGAATTTTGGTTTGAAATTATTACTACTGCCACATGAAAGAATACACAGTGATGGCAAGTCTCTCCCTTCCCTGCTCTAGAACACACAGCACTTATTTATAATTTAGTTTGTCATATAATATACACACAGAGAGACACACAATTGCACAAGTATGAAATACACCAATGCACAAAAACACACACCCAAATACAAGAATGAATACACATACGCATACACACAAACATAGGCATGATACACTTATAAAAAATTAAATGTTAATGTTATAAATAAAATAATGTATAGTCATTAGTTTTCCTCCATTAAAGTGCTACAAATGTATTCCTTTTTTGTTTGTTTGTTTGTTTGTTTTTTTGATGCATAGGCATAGACAAACAAAAAAAGCATAGAAAATATAAAGGTATTCAGCATTTCATTAGAAAGTAACTACAGGCACTGAGCACATGCTCCTTTACTTAAAATTTCTCATACTACCTGCATTTAGGGAAAAGAATGATAACATGCTTTATTCTTGTGCTTTGTATTTTTAAGTATATTAAATTTTCTGAGAAATAAAAAGGGTATTTTATATTCACATTAATCCTATGTATGTTGTGATTTTAATCTTTCATTTTACATTAACATTATCTTTTTGATAAATAAATATAGGATATAGTTGTATATTTGTTCAATATGAGCTGGACAAAATATGTTTTGGAGTATTTTCTCATTTAAAAATTCACATAAAATTATGATTAATTGCAATCTATAAAAGTTTCTTTCATGTTGCTTTTCAAAATTATCACATATGGTACAAATTAATTATGCATTTTATGGGCATGTGAACATACATATACATAAAGGAACAATTCATTGTTCATAAACCTCAAAACTTAAGGTCCTAAATTAATAATAATTGTTTATCTCCCATCATTTCCTGGATTAAGTTCATGGTCCTAAGTAATTTTATCTCTGTCTTTTTCTGTATCAATGGTCAATTTTCTGCTTTGCTGGAGTTAGATAGAGGAGATGGATTCACTCACTGTATCTGAAACCTTGGCTATGAAAGATAACAAGGGCTTATTCACCACATGTTCTTTCATACTGTTCTTTTTCAAAGTATGCTAGCCTCATATCTTAATAAGTGAAAATGGAAATAAAGTTTTAAACTTAATTTTTTTCTTATATTATTTCACATTTTTTCATCATAGTAACCTACAGAGACAGCTCACACAGAGGTTTGGAATAGGCTATCTGATTTATGTAAACTCAGTAAAAATTCATAGTTATTACTAATGTGCTAATCAGTTTCAACTATAATTATCGATTTCACATTAAATAAATTTTAATCAGAATACATACAATATGCTTCTTTTTTTGATCTATTGTTGATTGAATATGAAATTGCCCTCAAATTTTTGTATTCTAATATGTTGGACCACTGCTGGTAGCACTGATATGTGCTTTAGTGGGGGAAACCATTATTGGAAAAATGCATTTCTCAGGGACAGCCCTTGAGCTCTCAGAGTTTACCATCATTTTGAGTCTTCTCTTTGCTTCTTTACTGTAGATGTTATATGACAAGCTACCTACCACTCCCATTTCAATTACTGCCTAAAATGATGAATTGTACCTTCCAACAAAGAAGCTAATATAAACCATTACTCCCTTAATATATAATTGGGTATTTGGTCATGTTTTTTAAAGGTATTTTAAAAAATTACCAAATCATAGGTCTTTATTTTGCAGATAATTACAATTTATTTTTTAGATGAAAATCAACTTATCTCAGCACATTATCTTTATTCAATTCATTGTAGGTGTTGGCACAAAACATTGACGTCTATAAAAGAAATATTATTTTTATTTATTTATTGACAATATGTATAAAGATAAATTATCATTTAACTTGAATATAATAGCTATAATTCATAGTCTGCTTGTTGGATGGTTGATATTGTCAGTTTAACTGTATGAAAAGAGATGAGCTTCTGGACATTTTGCGACACATATCTTGACTAGGTTACTTGTGGTTGGGAGACTCCCAGCACTGTGTGTTACCATTCCTTGAACTGCTGTCATGGAATGCCTAAACCTTAGAAAACAAACTGAGCATGATCACGTCATTTTTAACCTACTTTGTTACTTCAGATTCATTGTGACTAGCTGCCATAGGTTTCTGCTACCAGGACTTCCCAAACATGGCGGATTATACTTTCAAACTGTGAGGGAAAATATGCTCCTTTCCATGAAGTCTCTCTTCTTAGTGTAGATGATCACAATGAAAGGAAAAGCAACTAGTCAATTAGTTCAAATTATTACTTGAAATACACCCTTTTGTAATAACAAAGAACTATTACACAAATGGAGTTTCTATTTTGTTAAATATTTTGAGTATTGTTAAATCATAATGACTACTGTTCTAAACATCAAACAGGATGGGTAATTTTACTGTTTTTAAAGTTAAATTCATGTTCTTGTCACAGGAATTAAAACCTGTATCTCAAAGCATAGTATGAACATAATAACCTACGCAAAATTATTCTTACGAATTTTAATGATGTACCTAGCATTTGATCAGTGAATCAGAAATAAGCAATAGTGTTTTCAGTCAGGTGAATAACTTCAGACATAGAAAGTTCATTAATATTCATATAACTACAGCCACTAATACCTTCTGTGACATTTAGAACTTAATTGACATGCTTGAATTAAGAAGGAGCGAATCTATATTTGATACTAGAACCTGATCAAAAGTCCATGTAATTATAAATCAAACAAAAACCCTGAGGGGTGGGGGTTCTTATCCTGTTATTTAGTTAAAATGAAAGAGTATAAATCCACCTTCTAAATAAATGTGTTCATATTCACAGACTGTTGCCACCCTCAGTCTATCTTTCCGGTAGACTGCAGTAATTGCAGAGATTGTGTAATTTCAGTGGTGCTGAGAATGAGTGGCAGTTGAGTGCTGAGCCAAACATGATATTTATACCACTCCTTCCAAGTCTCCACTTCCTTCATTACTTTAAAACTAAATTAGGGTCTTCCTGTCTGTCATTCTTTTTCTTACTTGTTTATTTTACTTATTTACTTACTTGTTAATTTATTTTGAGACAAGCTTTCACTGTGAAGATAAGTCTTGACTTCCAACTTCCCTGCTGCTTGTGACTGCTGCTGAGTGCTCCAATTACAGACCAGGGCCAGCATTTCTATCCTTAATAGCTTTAGATGTTTCAAATGTTAATAGTCTGGAAATCAAGAATGGATGAACTGTGGTTTGCTCTCAGTTCAGCTGCCACGCATATTGAAGGGGATTCCTGCACAGCAGGAACTCTTTCACAGACCCTGGCTTAACCACAAGCTACACCCTACCCCTGAATCTCCAGAAAAATTCTTTGTTAAGTAGGAAAGGAATGTTAAAGTGTCTGCTTCCTGACTTTAGCAGGTAAGCAAAAACAAATGACCTTGTGGGTGTAATTTTATTATTTATTTATGTATCGACCTATTTATTTATTTAATATCTACCCCAGTTTTTTTTTTCTACCTGCTCTCCTCCCATTCCTTCCTGCTACCTCTGATGTGCTCTGAACTCTTCATTCAACTCTGTTTCTCTTCAGAAAGGGTGAGAGCTCCATGGGTATCCTCAAGGCACAGCATATCAAGTAGATGTAAGAATGAGCAAATACCCTTGTATTAAGTCTGGGCAAGATGATCTAGTATGAAGAATAGAATCCCAAGAGCCATTCAAGGCATTTGCGTCAGCCTCTCTTGTCATTGTTAGGAGTCCTGCATATAGATCAAACTACACAACTGTTGCTGATATGTAGAGAGCCTAAGTCAGTCCTATGCAGGCTCCCTGTTTGTTTTTTCTGACTTTCTAAATTCCTATGACCCAGGTTGGTTGTTTCTTTGGTTTTCCTTGCTATGTTTTTGCCACCTCTGGCTCCTACAATCCTTCCTCCCTCACTTCAGCAGAAATTCTTGAGCCCAACTTGTGGTTCTTTTGCAAATTACAGCTCTCAGAATCCTCCTGTACTTACACCTGTACGTGCAGGTGCGCACAGGTGTGAGGTCATCCTTCCCAAACACGCTTGCGGGCCCCCGTTAAAAGATGGCCACGAGGCCTGGCCCTCCCCTTTTCCTTCCCTGTGTGTCTCGCGCACCTGTCCCTTCCCCCTGTGTCATCCCCCTCCCCATTAAACGTACCCGAGCGGGAGCTGCTTGTTTGTCTTTGTCTTCGCCTTACCTGTTTGTCCCGTGTCAGTGCACACACCCCGCCGGCACTTCGCTGGCCTTAGAACCCCTCCCGTACCCCCTCGACTTTTAGAACATCACAACTGACATTTGGCTGTTGGTCTCTGTATCTGCTTCCATCAGTTACTCTTTGAAACCTCTTTGATGACAATTGTAGTAGTAACCACTACTAGGATGCTTAGTTAGGGTCCACAAATCTTAGTAGATCCTGTAGAGTTGCCCTTAAATCAGGTTTCAAACTGACCCCCAAATGCCTCCTATTTCCTGTCACCTACTTCATTATTCTTCCCTTTTATTCACCCCACACCCTAATCCCTCAAGACTGGCTCCAGATATATCTGTTCTCTTCAAGCTGCACTCAGTGGAAAATAAAGACTGACAACAACACTTGCCCAGTTCTAGAAGGCTTCTCACACGAGGCTTGTGCAACAGGCAGGGACCATGCTTAAAGGCAGCCTCCTAGGCTCCATTTGCAGCTGAAGACAGTGAGGACACATTCCAAGACTTCACACTTCAGGTTCTTTGGGAATGGTAAGACTAGGATCATAAATATAAAAGCCTCGGTCACTGTCATATGAAGTTCTAGTAAATGGACAAGAAGATTTGTCTGGTGAACTGCCAATGAGTACCAGTAGGAACAAGAGTATATCAGGATTTTGATTTACTGAGGTCAAGCTACTGCCAATGACTTCTTTCTTTTCAGTTTTGAGTTGTTGTTTCATGCAGCCCTTGCTTTCTTCCAAATTGTTATGTCTCTAGAGTTAGCCTTAAATTCCTGATCCGCTTGGTTCTGGCTCCTAAGAGCTAGGATTACAAAGGAGAACTAAAATCGATGGTTTATTCAGTTTGCTGTTTTGTAATCACCTCAGCTACAAGTGGGCAAACTTGAGGGAACTTTGGGCTTCACTGTCCCCAAGTTGTGAGTCTTGGAGTATTCTGGAAATCCAAGGCACAGGTGTTGCCATGTACAGGATAAAACAAGAGCTCTAAGTAGAAGTAATCTCAGATTAAAAGTAAACAAACTATTTTTTTTTCATTTTGCACACCAAACCCAGTTTCAGCTCCCTCCCCTTCTTCCATCCCTTCCAATTTACCCTCCAGCCCACTCCCCCATCCACTCCTCAGAGAGGGCAAGGCACATTTCTTTGCGGAAGGTCCAAGGTCCTCCCTACTATATCTAGGATGAGCAAGGTATCCATCCAAAGAGAATAGGTTCCCAAAAAGCTAGTATAAGCAGTAGCGATAAATGTTGGTGCCACTGCCAGTGGTCCTGCAGTCTGACTCCACCACTGTCACTCCCATAAAGAAGTTCTAGTTTGGTCCTATGCTGTTATCTTTCAGGTCCAGCTGGAGTTGGTAAGCTTCCATTAGCTCACATAAATTATTCCAGTGGCTGTCCCCATCATAGTCTAAATTAACCTCTCTGCTTATATTCTCATTCCTCACACTCATCAAATGGACTTTAGAAGCTCAACCCAGTTGAGTCTCTGCCTCTGTTTCCATCTGTTACTGCATGAAATTACTATGTGAAATTTAAGACATTCACCTAGCTGGCCAGTGGTGGTGCACTCCTTCAATGCCAGCATTTGGGAGGCAGAAGCAAGCAGATCTCAGTGAGTTTGAGGCCAGCCTAGTCTACAAGAGCTAGCTCCAGGACAGGCTCGAAAGCAGAGAAACCCTGTCTCAACAAAACAAACCAACCAACCAAACAAACAAACAAAAAGATACTCATCCATCTGACTATAGGGCAAGGCCAATTTGGGCACCATTTCCTCTATTGTTTAGGGTCTTAGATGTGGTTATACTTGTGGATTTCTGGAAATTTCTCTAGTGTCAGGTTTCTTTCTAGCTTCATAATGACTCCCTTGATCAAAATATCTCTTTTCTATCTATTGGGAGCTCACCAAGGACAGCAGGACTGGAAATGAAAAAGCATGGGATAAAACCGGACTCTCTGAACAATGAGAACTGATGAGAAGCCAAGGACAATGTCACTGGGGTTTGATCCTACTTCATGTTCTGGCTTTGTGGGAGCCTAGCCAGTTTGGATGTTCACCTTCCTAGACCTAGATGGAAGGGGGAGGACCTTGGACTTTCCACAGTACAGGGAACCCTGACTGTTCTTCGGACAGGAGAGGAATGGGGAAAGAAGTGGGGGGAGGGGGAGTGGTGTGGGATGAAGGGGAGGGAAATGGGAGGCTGGGAGGAGGCGGAAATTTTTTTATTTTTCAATAAAAAATAAAAATAAAAAAATATCTCTTTTCTAGCTGTCATCTCCATCCTTCCTCCATCTCAACTATTCTGTCCCTCTCAAGTTCTTCCCCACCTTTCTCTCCTCTTCCCTGTCTACCCTCCCTTTTCCTCCATGCCAATTTTGTCAGGAGATCTTATCTGTTTTCCCTTTCCAGGTGGATGTATGTAAGTTTTTCTTAGGATTCACCTCATTACTTAGCTTCTCTATGGATGTGGATTATAAGTTCATTATCCTTTGCTTTTACCGCTAGTATCCACTTATGAGTGAGTACATACTACGATCATGTTTCTGGGTCTGGGTTGCCTAACTCAGGATTTTTTTTTTCTAGTTCCATCCATTTCCATGCAAATTTAAAGATGTCATTGTTTCCCTCCCCTCCTCCCTCCACTGAGTCATACTCCATTGTACAATATATTTCCTTTATTCATTCTTCGGTTGAGGGACATATAAGTTATAGGTTTTTCCAAGTTCTGGCTATTACAAATAATGCTGCTATGAACATAGTTGAACAAATGTCCTTGTAGTATGACTGAGATTCTTTGGGTATGTGCCCAAGAGTGATATTGCTGGGTCATGAAGTATGCTGACCCCGAATTCGCTCAGAAACTCCCACATTGATTTTCAGAGTGGCTGTGCAGGTTTGTATTCACATCAGTAATGGAGGGGTGTTCCCTTCCCCATCTTCCACATCTTCTCCAGCATAAGCTATTCTTGGTGATTTTGATATTAGTCATTCTGAGTAGTGTAATATGGTATCTCAGAGTGGTTTTGGTTTACATTTCCCTCATGGCTAAGGACATTGAACATTTCCTTAAGTGTCTTTAGGTCATTTGGGATTATTTATTTATTTATTTATTTATTTTGCTTACAGTGTTCTGTCTGCATGTGTGCCTGCAGGCCATAAGAGGGCACCAGATTTCTTTACAGATGGTTGTGAGCCATTATGTGGTTGCTGGGAATTGAACTCAGGACCTCTGGAAGAACAATCAGTGTTCTTACCATCTGAGTCATCTCTCCAGCCCATCATTTGGGATTCTTCTACTGAGAATTCTCTGTTTAGGTCTGTACTCCATTTTCAAATTGGATTATTTGCAATTTTGGTGTCAAATTTTGTAGCACACCATGCCCGTTTGTGCTCTATACACCACCATACAGTTCGTGAAATGGGAAAGGGGCTGGAGATTGAATCATACAAAGACATATAGACAGGCAGATACATGGGTCATCCTTGAAACAGGAATGCTCCAAAAGTGCCCCTCATATTGTGTTCAGGGGCAGCTAATATAGGGATAGCCACGCCCCAGCCAAATGCACCCAAAACCATTTTCTTGCCATCAGGAACTCCTGAGGTTCTCGTACTCAGAGCAGCTGTAGGCACTCAGATCAGGGGGAAAAGAGTTGTTTATAAGAAATTCAGGATCTGATGGTTCACAGCTCCTCAACAAAATTTCCAGTGTTTTTATATATTTTTCAGATCAGTCCTCTGCCTGATATGGTGTTGGTGAAGATCTTTTCCCATTCAATAGGCTGCTCTTTTGTGTTATTAACTGTGTCCTTAGCCGGGCGGTGGTGGCGCACGCCTTTAATCCCAGCACCTGGGAGGCAGAGGCAGGCAGATCTCTGTGAGTTCGAGACCAGCTCTGGTCTACAAGAGCTAGTTCCAGGACAGGCTCCAAAGCCACAGAGAAACCCTGTCTCGAAAAAGCAAAAAAAACAAACAAACAAACAAAAAAAAAAAAACTGTGTTATTTGCTTTACAGAAGCTTCCCAGTTTCAGTAGGTTCGATGTATTTATTGCTGCTCTAAGTGTTTGTGTTAGACTTAAAGTCTGATCCACTTACTTCTGTCTCCTGAGAGCTAAGATTACAAACAAGAAACAACAAAGATAGTCTGTGCAGTATGATGTTTTTTTATCATCTCAGCTACAACTGAGCAAATTTTAGGGAGCTTTTGCTTCACTGTCCATAACGTGAGTCTTGGAGAAATATGGAAAATCAAGGCACAGGTCTTGCCACATAGTATCAGCAAGAACTCTAAGTCAAGTAAGTAGAGATTAGCTCAGAAAATGTCTTTTGAATTTTTTTTAATTTTATTTTTTTAAAAGAAAACAAACTATCTTTATTTTAAATATACACCACTCTAATTCTCTAGCACAAGCTGACATTCATAGAAATTTTCTTTCATAGACATTTGGAGTGTCTGGATTGTAGATACAAGCTACCACAGTTATTATAGGACAGAAATTATACCTAGCTTATAACTGTGTGTTCTTGTTTGTGCTTGATGAGGTTACAATAGGGCAGGGAGTGACGAGTTGTTAACTGCACTAAAAGGGAAACATAGGAGGTACAGAATAGTGAGGAATACCGGATGTTGAGCAGTATTTGATTGGTGATTTGTACTGCATGATAAGAAATTTTAAAAGGGAGGCAGGCACTGCTGGTTTCTGTGCCATAGTGAATGGTGTGCACTACAGAAATGTGACCAGTAGAAGGTGGTGAACTGTAAATGGATTGTGAGCAACACTGAAAAGTGAACTCTATTGACATGGAGTTCTAACTAATAAAGAGTATTGACCAGTGTGCATTACCGAGTGTTGCGCAGTACAGAGTTATGAGTACCTTTGAATAGGAGAGACCAAAGTGGAATTGAGGAAGAAACAAGAAAAAAGATAGAGAGGGAAAGCCATATTGTTGTACATACCTGTAATCTCAACTTTTCAGGGAGCAAGTCTTCATTTTCTTTCTTCACAGATTTAAAGTTCTTGTCATACAGGTCTTCCACTTTGGTTAAAGTTACTCCAATGAAAGTCTTCTGGGAATATTTCATTAGGGCTAATATACCCTAATTGTATATTAGCTGTATCTTAAGTTGGAAGTTGAAATAAGTAAGTTTTATAATTCTCCTATATGGTACTACCTTGTTTGTTTGTTTGGCTCTGTTTTAGGTTTTTTTATGTTGTTTGTTTGTTTGTTTTGTTTTTTCATTTACTTTTTTTTTCTTGAAAAAATTTCTGCCTCCTTCCTGCCTCCCATTTCCTTCCCCCTTCCCTCACTCCTCCCCCCCTCCTCTTATTACTCTCCCTCCCCCACTCCTTTCTCCAGTTCGAAGAGCAGTTTCTCACTGTGTAGTCCTGACTGTTGGCTGTTCAGGAAGCCCCTATGTAGACCAGATTGACTTTGACCTTACAGAATCTGCTTCTGCCTTCTGAGTGTTGTGAGTAAAGATGTACCTGACCACATCTCTTGGAAACTGATAAGAAATTATTAAGAGCTTATGGAAAGCAGCTGAGACTTGGTATTCTCTGTCTTCCCAAAAGTGAATATGGGAGATTACTTAACATTTAGGACTTGTGAGTAATAGACTTCAGTAGCATATTGGACATGCCAAAACCATGGAATGACCCAAATTTTCTAAACAAGCTAGGTTGCAGCAGGGAATAGAATTGAAGAAGTGGACTTGCTCCCTCTTTGAAGGCCAGAAGATCATATCTCCAATGTTAGATCCTGAGTTTTCTAAATTGTGGTGTTTTGTTTGGATTTTATTGTAATTGTACCTTAGTTCTTTTTCTTATAATAAAAACATGTATATAACTTAATTTTGATTTTTTTTTAGGAACCCACATTTTAAAGACTTTTGAGATGTTAAAGAGAATTAACGTTTTTTAATTAATTATCTAAATGAGATAGTTTATTCTGACTGGTCTGCGATTAGGCAGATAGACCAGACTGCCAGTGAAATTATAGGGAGTCACAAACTTGCCTCATGAGTGTTGGGATTAGAAGCTTGTTCTGACACCAAATCCAAACACAAATAATATTAAAATGAAAATAAAATCTCTAGCTTACACATAAAAAGCCACACTTGTTCCTTCCTGTCTTTGAACTCTAGCTTTCCATTTATTAATAAGTTTCAGTATTTCCCCATACCTGCATTGGGTGCTATTTTCTTTTCAATTTTATTAATAATTACACAAATTTTACATATAAATACCAATTTTTTCTCCCTCCCCTTGTCCTCTCTTAAGATTCCCTCCACCCCACATGGCACTACTCAAATTTTAACTATTTCTATGGACTGTTTTAACCCTTGACATTATAAATCATAAATAACATTCTCTTAGGTTATAATAAATCCCTGCTTTAGAACTTAAATCCTGAGGAAAAAAAAACACCATTAATTTAAGACACATAGAACACCACAATGATTTCAAGTTGTGTGCAGCTGTTAATATCCTTCATTCCAAGTAGAATATTAACCAGTCAAGAACGAGAACACAAGCTAAAAATATAATATACAACCATAAAACATTTTAGAAAATAAGATCCTTTTAGCTGTTTGGGCGCTGGGACAGGGTCCGAATTGGAAGGGCAGCCTGGAGGGTAGTAGTTCCTTTGTCTAGGTGGCCTGCCTGCCCTGCGGCAGCGTGGTCGGCCCTTTGTTCGCGAGACACCCAAGCAGCACGGAGACCAGATCCCGGTACCAGGAGAGACATCACCAGGGTGGGTGAGTTTCTGACTGCGGCAGCAGCCCGGGACAGGGAACTCAGACGTTCCTCAATCCTCCTGCACTCCTTGGTCAGTCTGCAGGGGCTATACTGCCCGATACTTCCTCTCTATTCATATCCCACCCAGCTTGCATCCACGACCCTCCCCCACCTCCTCTGACCCCCCGCCCCTCCTTGAACCACACAACAGCTCCCAGCTCAGCCTGTTTGGGCGCTGGGACAGGGTCCGAACTGGGAGGGCAGCCAGGAGGGTAGTAGCTCCTTTGTCTAGGTGGCCTGCCTGCCCTGCGGCAGCGAGGTCGGCCCTTCTGCTCGCCGAGACACCCAAGCAGCAGGGAGATCAGATCCGGGTGCCAGGAGAGACATCACTGGGCAGTTCAAGCTCAGCAGGACGGACCTTGCTTCCACACTGAAGAGATACACCCAGAGGCTCAGTCACAGCAAAAACTGGACCAAGACACCAGGCCTCTCTTGGCTTCATTTGAAAGAGGAGATGGGAAGGCGCCAATGCAAGAATTCCTCCAACAACCTGAAAGGCAACATGACATCACCAGAACCCAGGGATCCCGAAATAAGAAGAATTGTACACACCTACTCCAGAAGAAGTAGAAGAAATCGACCCAAAAAGTGAATTTTTTGAAAATAATAGAAGACCTTAAACAGGAGGTGAAAAACTGCCATAAACAATTAGAGATTACAAACAAAAAGGTAGAGGAAATGAATAAATCGCTCAAAGATACCCAAGAAATCCAAGAGAAACAAGAAAATGCTATCAAACAGGTAAGGGAAATGGTTCAAGACCTGAAGAATGAAATGGAAGTAATGAAGAAAACACAAACCGAGGGAAGGTTGGAGATGGAAAATCTGGGTAAACGAACAGGAACTACAGAGACAAGTACTACCAACAGATTACAAGAGTTAGAAGAAAGAATGTCACTCACTGAAGATACCATAGAGAAAATTAACACACTGATCAAAGAAAACAGCAAAACCAACAAATTCTCATCACAAAACATTCAGGAAATATGGGACACAATAAAAAGACCAAACCTAAGAATAATTGGGATACAAGAAGGAGAAGAAGTACAGCTCAATGGTTCAGAAAATATATTTAATAAAATTATAGAAGAAAACTTTCCCAGCCTAAAGAAAGATATTCCTTTGAAGGTTCAAGAAGTATACAGAACACCGAATAGACTGGACCAGAAAAAAACATCTCCTCGCCACATAATAATCAGAACACAAAACATCCAGAATAAAGAAAGAATATTAAGAGCTGCTAAGGAAAAAGGTCAAGTTACTTATAAAGGTAAACCTATCAGACTTACTCCTGACTACTCTATGGAAACCATGAAAGCCAGAAGGTCCTGGATAGATGTACTGCAGAAGCTAAGAGAACATGGATGCAAGCCCAGACTACTACACCCAGCCAAGCTTTCATTCACTATAAATGGAGAAAACAAAATTTTCCAGGATAAAAACAAATTTAAACAATACGTAGCCACAAATCCAGCCTTACAGAAAGTAATAGAAGGAAAATCACAAACCAAGGAGACCAACAATGACCACAATAACTCAAACTTCTAGACACCCTTTACCAGCGCAACTAAAAGAAAGCAAACACACAAACCCTATGACTAAAAAAGTGACCAGAGTTAGCAACCACTGGTCATTAATATCCCTTAATGTCAATGGACTCAACTCACCTATAAAAAGACACAGGCTAAGAGATTGGATACGCAAACAGGATCCAACATTCTGCCTGTTTACAAGAAACACACCTCAACCACAAAGATAGGCACCTACTTAGAGTAAAGGGATGGGAAAAGGTTTATCAAGCAAATGGACCTAAGAAACAAGCAGGTGTGGCCATACTAATTTCTAACAAAGTTGACTTCAAACTTAAATCAATCAGAAGAGATGGAGAGGGATATTTTATACTCATAACAGGAACAATTGATCAGGATGAGGTCTCAATCCTGAATATCTATGCCCCTAATATAAAAGCACCCACATATGTAAAAGAAACATTACTAAAACTCAAAGACGCCATCAAACCGCACACACTAATAGTGGGAGATCTCAACACGCCTCTTTCACCAATGGACAGGTCAATCAGACAGAAACCTAACAGAGAAATAAGAGAATTAATGGAGTATTGAATCAAATGGACTTAACAGACATCTATAGAACATTCCACCCAAATAGGAAAGAATATACCTTCTTCTCTGCAGCTCATGGAACCTTCTCGAAAATTGACCACATCCTCGGTAACAAAGCAAACTTCCACAGTTACAAAAAATATCCATAACCACCTGTGTCTTATCAGATCACCACGGACTAAAGTTAGAATTCAACAACAATGCTACCCCAGAAAGCCTGCAAACTCATGGAAACTGAATAGTCATCTATTGACCCACACCTGGATTAAAAAGAAATAAAGAAAGAAATTAAAGTCTTCCTTGAATTCAATGAAAATAAAGAATCAACACACTCAAACTTATGGGACACTTTGAAAGCATTTCTAAGGGGAAAGTTCATAGCCCTTAGTGCCCACTTAAAGAAAACAGAGAAAGCATACATTGGAGACTTAACAGCCCACCGAAAGCTCTAGAAAAAAAAGAAGCAGACTCACCTAGGAGGAGTAGAAGACTGGAAATAGTCAAACTGAGGGCTGAAATCAACAAAATAGAAACACAGAAAACAATCCAAAGAATCAATGAAACAAAAAGCTGGTTCCTGGAGAAAATCAACAAAATTGATAAACCCCTATCCAAACTAATCAAACGGCAGAGAGAGAATCTGCAAATTATTAAGATCAGAAATGAAAAAGGGGGACATAACCACAGACATAGAGGAAATTCAGAGAATCATTAGATCTTACTACAAAAGCCTGTATGCCACAAAACTGGAAAATGTAAAAAAATGGACACTTTTTTAGATAAATACCATATACCAAAGTTAAATCAGGACCAGGTGAGCAATCTAAATAGATCTGTCAGTCGCGAAGAATTAGAAGCTGTTATCAAAAACCTCCCTACCAACAAAAGCCCAGGACCAGACGGTTTCAATGCGAATTCTACCAGAATTTCCAAGAAGACCTAATACCTATACTCCTTAAGGTATTTCACAATATAGAAACAGAAGAGTCATTGCCAAATTCCTTTTTATGGAAGCTACCATCACTCTGATACCAAAACCACACAAAGACTCAACCAAGAAAGAGAATTACAGGCCAATCTCACTCATGAACATCGACACAAAAATCCTCAACAAAATACTGGCGAACCATATCCAAGAATACATTAGAAACATTATCCATTATGATCAAGTAGGTTTCATACCAGAGATGCAAGAGCTGGTTCAACATACGAAAATCTATCAATGTAATCCATCATATAAATAAACTGAAAGAAAAAAACCATATGATCATTTCATTAGATGCTGAAAAAGCTTTTGACAAAATTCAACATCCCTTTATGATAAAAGTCTTGGAGAGATTAGGGATACAAGGGTCATACTTAAATATAATAAAAGCTATTTACAGCAAACCGACAGCTAACATCAAATTAAACGGAGAGAAACTCAAAGCCATCCCACTTAAATCAGGAACACGACAAGGCTGTCCACTCTCTCCATACCTCTTCAATATAGTGCTTGAAGTTTTAGCAATAGCAATAAGACAACATAAGGGGATCAAGGGGATTCGAATTGGAAAGGAAGAAGTTAAACTTTCGTTATTTGCAGATGATATGATAGTGTACATAAGCGACCCCAAAAACTCCATCAAAGAACTCCTACAGCTGATAAACACCTTTAGTAATGTGGCCGGATACAAGATCAACTCCAAAAAATCAGTCGCCCTCCTATACACAAAGGATATGGAAGCAGA
Organism: Microtus obscurus; assembly: GCA_963919715.1. Taxonomy (NCBI): domain Eukaryota; kingdom Metazoa; phylum Chordata; class Mammalia; order Rodentia; family Cricetidae; genus Microtus; species Microtus obscurus. The sequence continues at coordinate 5,145,771 of CAWTZC010000789.1, read as the reverse complement.
GAGGGAAATCAGAGAAGCATCACCTTTCCGATAGCCACAAACAGCATAAAATATCTCGGGGATTAACTCTAACCAAAGAAGTGAAGGATCTATTTGACAAGAACTTTAAGGCATTGAAGAAAGAAATTGAAGAGGATACCAGAAAATGGAAGGATCTCCCTTGCTCTTGGATTGGGAGGATCAACATAGTAAAAATGGCAATCCTACCAAAGGCAATTTATAGATTCAATGCAATCCCCATCAAGATCCCATTAAAATTCTTCACTGATCTTGAAAGGACAATAATCAACTTTATATGGAATAACAAAAAACCCAGGATAGCCAAAACAATCTTGTACAATAAAGGTACTTCTGGAGGCATTACCATCCCTGACTTTAAACTCTACTATAGAGCTACAGTAATGAAAACAGTGTGGTATTGGCATAAAAATAGAGAAGTCGACCAATGGAATCGTGTAGAAGACCCGGATCTTAACCCACAAACCTATGAACACCTCATTTTCGATAAAGGTGCTAAAAGTATACAATGGAAGAAAGAAAGCATCTTCAACAAATGGTGCTGGCACAACTGGATGTCAACCTGTAGAAGAAAGAAAAATTGACCCATATCTATCACCATGCACAAAAACTCAAGTCCAAATGGATCAAAGACCTCAATATCAATCTGAACACACTGAACCTGATAGAAGAGAAAGTGGGGAAGTAGCCTACAACAGATGGGCACAGGCGATCGCTTCCTAGGTATAACCCCAGCAGCACAGTCATTAAGGGCAACATTGAATAAATGGGAACTACTGAAACTGAGAAGCTTCTGTAAAGCAAAAGACACTGTCACTAAGACAAAAAGGGAACCCACTGACTGGGAGAAGATCTTCACCAACCCCGCAACAGACAAAGGTCTGAACTCCAAAATATATAAAGAACTCAAGAAACTAGACTTTAAAATGCTAATTAACCCAATTAAAAAATGGGGCACTGATCTGAAGAGAGAATTCTCAACAGAAGAAGTTCAAATGGCCAAAAGGCACTTAAGGTCATGCTCAGCTTCCTTAGCGATCAGGGAAATGCAAATCAAAACAACATTGAGATATCACCTTAAACCTGTCAGAATGGCTAAAATCAAAAACACTAATGATAGCCTTTGCTGGAGAGGCTGTGGAGAAAGGGGTACCCTCATCCATTGCTGGTGGGAATGCAAACTTGTGCAACCACTTTGGAAAGCAGTGTGGCGGTTTCTCAGGAAATTTGGGATCAACCTACCCATGGACCCAGCAATGCCACTCTTGGGAATATACCCACGAGATGCCCGATCATATGACAAGGACATTTGTTCAACTATGTTCATAGCAGCATTATTTGTAATAGCCGGAACCTGGAAACAACCTAGATGCCCTTCAATGGAAGAATGGATGAAGAAAGTATGGAATATATATACATTAGAATACTACTCAGCGGTAAAAAACAATGACTTCGCGAATTTTGCATGCAAATGGATGGAAATAGAAAACACTATCCTGAGTGAGGTAACCCAGACCCAAAAGGATGAACATGGGATGTACTCACTCATAATTGATTTCTAGAGATAAATAAAGGTCAGTGAGTCTATAATTTGATATCCTAAAGAAACTAAATAAGAAGGTGAACTGAAAGAAAACATATAGCTATCCTCCTGGTTATGGGAAGTAGACCAGATTGCCGGGCAAAAATTTGGGATCTTGGGGGTGTGGTGGGAGGGGGTGAGGGGAGAAGGGGAGAGAAATGTGAGAATGGGAGGATGGGGGGAACCTGGGGAAACGGGATGTTTGGGATAAAGGAAGGTTGGTTAGGGGAGCAGAGAAGCACACATCTTAATTAAGGGGAGCCATCTTAGAATAGAAAAAAAAATAAAATAAAAAAAAACAGTTTCCAATAGAGAGAGGCTTAAAGCTGCCTAACAGGTACTCAAACAGGTAAAATATAAATCAACAGGTAAAGTATACAATAATCAACAAATACAGTATATTAATTATAATGCAGCTATGGCAAGTGTGCATATTAAATATAAAACTTATTCTACAACATTTTTATAAAAAAATGCTGTTTATGGCAAAATCTTCTCAAGTTTTGCCAATTAAGGTATTAAACTCTTAATTTAAACCAGTAGCCTGTCTGGTACAAAAGGGCAGGATAAAAGCTAAAAAAATGGCTTGATCCCCAGATGATTATTGCTACAATTCACACAACTGTATTTTGCTAATGTTATAGCAAAAAAAATCCCTTAAAGGATTTTATTCTAAATTTTACAAATGGCTCTTCCAATGGAGGAACTGCATATATGGCTAATAATAATAAAAAAATATTATGGAGCATAATAAGGCTCCTTGTAAGCAGCTTATGAAACTTGCAAGTAGATCCAGATGCAAACGGATCTGACATGATAACACCAAGCTGACCTTTGCTAGGGCAAGGTGGAAAAGCCCTTGCAATGCATTATGAAAAAACCCGACCTATATATATTTGGGGTCGAGGATATGTTTATGCTTTTTTCACAGAAAGAAAATAAAAGCTGGGCCTGATGTCGAGGCTGCGCTGCGGACACAGAGGAGTTCCTGAGGCGATTGCAGAGAGGTCCTTAGTCTGGCTTTTCCTGCCCCCCAAGGAGAGGAGTCCCTGATAACAGAACCTGCTGCTCCACTCTACAGGGTGTCAATTCTGCCTCCTGAGTCCAGGGAGACCCGGCTGAGATAATGCCAGGATGTGCTTCAGATAGCTGAATCCAGCTCACCTCACCCAGGAATCCCACCGGCCCTGAAGCACAAGTGCTAAACTGCTTCCGCAGCTTGAACTCTGGTCTGCTTTGGAGCTGAGATGCAGACTGGACATCAGACTGTTTTAATCTTTGGGACACAGAACTCATTTTAATTAAAATACTAACCTCTTCACTTAAGAAGGGGAAAGATTGGGGTTCCTGAGACTGTTGCTCAGAGTCTGGAAATGGTGGTATTTGACAACAATGTATGTCATTGTACTTTTACTGAAATTGATCTAATGATATTTGTAACTGCTTATAGAGGTTGGGAAAGGTTTGACACATGCTGTAAAGTGTTTGGGTTTAATGCATATGTTAAGAATTTTAGATTTTGATCCCTTTTTCACCTCCCTAATTGATGGCAGGCAAGCACACGTAACTTTTTGTGGAGTAGGCATTTAGGAAGGAGGACATACCATGGGCCAGACTAAAAGGTGAATACTGGGTTTGGAAGGTGCCCCTTTCTTCTTGTCTGGAGATGGAGTTATTGGTGCCAAAATTATATCATATCTTTTGTTTAAGGAGCACCTCACAGATTTTTCATTAATGATAGATACAGGGGCCCAATGACGGGAGTTAGTGTGGATCCTCACCTAAATTTCAAACCATACAGAGGCCACGTACAGGCCGGCTCAACATGGCATGGTTTTTTAGGTACGAGGGCGCTCTCCACATAGCCTAAGACAGGGTGCCCTGTGATCTGCTTACTTTAATCCTACTAGATACCTTTTATTTGAGAAGCTCCAAGAAACTAATGCTACTCATAAGGCACCCCTCTGTTCCCAGGAGAGGTAAATTGCTTCACCAGTCGAGAGGAGGGTCTCTCCTTGTCCCAGTCCCTTCTCCTTTAGATCTGACACCATGGTTGACTCTGTCTTGGTGCCCTCCACCTATAACTACTTGCCTTTATATAAGAAAGGAGGAATATGTTGGGAGCCGTTTCCCCCCCCTAAAGATTGTTACAGAAACCATCACCTTGGGGAGCCTGCAGGGAACCCCAAACCCATAATTATGTTAAGAATAGTCCTATTGGCAAAACCTGCCCCACACCCAATTAGCTATTCGCTAATTGCTAACGAACCTAATCTGATAGCGGAACTGCCTTAAATTCCAGCTATCCAGGGAACTAGGTGTGGCAACTCCTGACTTCTTGGCCTACCTGACCGGATGTAGGTTACGTGACTGGGACCACGCGGCCAGATTCCATGCTCCTGTGCCCTGCTCCCCAAGCCCTCATTCAGGGGGTATATAAGTTGTTACCCTGTCCCTAATAAACGGAGGCTTTGACAAAAAAAAAAAAAAAAAAAAGAAAAAACATCTGAAGTGAGGTAACTCAGACCCAGAGAGACAAATATAATATGTACTCACTCACAAGTGGCTTTTAGACATAAAGCAAAGAAAAAAACAACCTACAATTCACAACCTCTGAGAACCTAGACAACAAAGAGGGCCCTATGAAAGACATACATGGATCGACAAAGGAAGGAGAAAACAACAAGATCTCTTGAATAAATTGGGAGTGTGGGGGTCACAGGAGAGGGGAGAAGGAGAATGGGGTGGAAGGGACAGGAGTAGAGAAAATTGTATAGTGCAAAAAAATAAAAATAAAATACAGCATCATCCCAACAGAGACAGAAAATGTGTTTGGTAAAAATCAGAATATCTTCATTATAAAAATGCTCAAAAAAAAAAGATCCTTTTATTATTGTATATCCTTTAATAAAATTAAATTAAAGTAATATTAAATAAATTCAAACTATATTGGGACAGAGTATATATAAGAAATTAGTCATTTAAATTGACAATTCTAATAAAATGCCTAAGAAATCATAAAAGAAAACCATTTTTCTCACTGAATCCAAAGCTCTTTCACATTGAATGCCTGTGCGGAATTTATGTGAGGTTGATTTGTAACTTTCACACTGCCCAGTTTAAAGTCATATACTTAAAATTACACACACACACACACACACACACACACATATTACATTCTCTATTTTATTTATCATAATGCCTCTAATGGGTAATTAGATGCTTATTTTTTTCTTTAATTTTAATTTTGAAGAGAACATGTCACTTGACAAGTAGCTGTTTGGCAATAGTTTAAATGATGATATTGTTAATTTAGGCACAGTGTTATGTATGGAAAGGTTATTTTTGGTTTTAAGTATTTTTAGATTTAACAAGTACACAAAATATTGATTACTGAGTAGGTTACTTTAAGACATGCGCACCTTCATCTGTCCTGCCATAAGCCTTAGAATGAGTATAGCAAATCTAAGCATTACATGCACGTGAAAAATAAATTAAACTGAAAATATACACAGAATTCATAAATTGACAAATGAACTCACAGAGATATAGGAGACTAAGGGGAAGCTTACAGATACTCAGTAGCATGGAAAACCTGGGACTATTAAAATGGACCAGATGGGTTGTGAAATATTATTTGATGCTATATATTTCATGATTTATATATAGTATCTCTTTTTTTAAAAATGAATAATGGCCATGCATATTTAACCTGAGATCATTATTAAATTGTTTACTAAAGTGTATAAAATACAATAACAAATATTGTTAGTAATGTTCAGGATGGAGAACATTTCCTACTGTCAGTGTCAGGCATTACTATTAGTAGCTGTTGAAACCATCTCATCGATGTATTAATTATTTGTTTGCAGCAATATAGGTTACCCAAATTTCCAAAACATTACTTAAAAATTACTACTTAATAAATAAAGTAGAACTTCATTCACTTTTTAAGTTATATGAATTTAAATATATATATACATATATGTTTATAAGATAAATAGATATAAATTAGATATAGTTATAGATTAGAAATAGTGATAGGTAGATAAATCGAAAAGTAGATAGATAGATAGATAGATAGATAGATAGATAGATAGATAGATAGATAGATAGATAGGGCAGTATGAATACAAGTTTTGCTGAATGAAAATCATGAGAAGAAGCCTAGATACACAGAATATTTTTGTTGACTCAGTCTTTAAAAATTCATTTTCTTCTTTTGCATTCATCATAATTGAAACTTGTTTACAGTTTTCCATTCTGGGAAAGCTTGAATCTAAATAAAATCAATTGATTCACAGAAAGTCACACCTGGGTGACACTACACATCACAACTGACATCTTAAATACAATAGTTATATGCACAATTAAATAAGAGAGATTAGACTTTGTAGCAAACAAATTAGGCTGGTTCAATTTCTTTGTCCATTTTTAAATATTTTAGTACTGCAGTAATCCTAGACTTTGATAAGTAGAGGGACTAATTCCTTAAGATCCAGGTATAAAGAAAGTGAGAAGCTGAACTAGGAACCAACTATGGAGGGATCTTTTTGCTTTTCTTTGAATTCCATATTCAAAATTAACAATGGAGAACATTCTGTCATCAGTGGTGGTACGTCTCTCATTAGAGCTTGCCTTTAAACTCTAACACATAAATGTCTTATTTTATTATTTTATTTTCAGGTATAGGCATTCCATGAAAATTACTTTTTGTACTTATGGAAAAGCATGGAATGTATCCAAATGATCTGTAAAGACTTTTCCATTTTCTTTAATAAATGATTTCATATGGCAATTCAAGAGTCAGCTATTTTCTCTGAGTTAAAAAGAAAAAGGCGTTTCAGAAGTTTGCAATGAATCATCTCTTGTAAAAGAACAACTAATTTCATTTTTCACAGTTCTCTCTAGCTGTGCAACTAAAATTGCCTTGTGTAAATTAGTATGGGATTTTTGCAGGGAGAGAAACAGCTTGAGGTTGAAGAAAGCCTCCAACACTTTTGTCTTATCAGCAATATGCTTTTCTGTTTGTGATCACAAGTTTTCCTCCTGTCTTGTTTGTTTTTAACTGAAGATTCCTGCTGTTTTTCCACACACAGAGCTATTGCTGCATCCCCCTGGGCTCCAGTACTCAACACTGTGACATACACTTATTTCTGTGCCCTTGATGGTGATTTAGACTTAAGTGAGTTTATTCGTTTGTTTTCCCTAAAGTCTTGCAAACAAATGTGTTGGGCTTTTAAATGTATAATTAGCATCTTTTTAAAAATACCAAGTAATGTGAGAAAACAAAATGATATTTTAATTATGTATCAAAGAATTTGTTATTATTAAGTGTAAATTCAATGAGCTTTATTTTTAGTAACTGCTGTTTTGTGATCAGAGGTTCCACAATTTATACTTTAAAACGGGATTTATATATAAAAGATGTATTAAGTAAATATACATGTTAAGTGTTGAAATATATTATGAATGTATTTTTATTTTAAATAGCCAGGTAATTTTCTTGAAACATAACTCATAAATATACAAATACATATTTAAAACCTGAAAGGACTTTCTTTTTTACAAAGTAAATGTTGTGTGTCCAAATGTCTTATGAACTTAAGCACTGTAAGTGAACTTCAAAAATCTTTTTACAAATAAAATTATCTTACATATATTATAGCAAATATTATACTATTACTAGACAATATAAAAACTAAGAATGTTAGAATTCCTTTTAATTTAAATATTAACAGATGCCTATAAACTTGTATTTTAAGATGAAAGAAGTGTTTTTAAAACTTAAATGATTTGCTAAATTGTACTATATAGGTATTGTTGTTTATTAACACAACATTACACAAAATATTACTTTTTGGGTTCCCTTTTACTTTTATGCTGTTTAATAAAACATGAAATCTATATAAAAATCTAACATGATTGAACTCAACTGTTAGCTATTTTCAATATTTTTTATTTTATACAATTGGTCATTTTGGTGCTTGTTTATGATCTCTAATATGATTATAAATAAGTGATCAGTTTTTATTGCTTTATTGATATATAATGGTGTTCTGATAACACATTCATATGTTCATCAAATTCTATTTCTGAAGAAAATGAAGTTCTGGTTTGAAAAGAGATTTGAGTTATGAAAACTACACATGTATGTGGTTCTGAGATTTCATGGTAAACAATATTTCCTTGTCAGGAGTGACAGGATATAGAGATTATCACAGAGTTTTTGGTGGATAAATTGAAAAAGGTAGGTGACAGGGATGAGTAAATTCTACCTAAAAGTTTTTTTCTGCTTCATGAAGTTATTACATTTTCATGATTACATAGGGTCAATACTATTGGTCATGGAAGTTTATACATCAGTTTTAAGAATTTTACCTCATAAACGAAGAGAGCATACTGTGTTTTCAAAACACATTTTCTTTTGAATGAAGCTGGAATTTGACTTATTTGCTAAAGCTGGAAACTCTATAGCAAATCTGGCCCACTTTCTACTTTTGGGAAAGAAGTTTTACTGCAACACAGGATGTGGTCATTCATGTCTGTTCTGTTTGTGTCTGTTTTCTGCCAGAAAATATGTGCTTGAGAATATGTACTAGAGAGCATTAAGATGGAAGTGTTTACTATGTTACCCTCAACATAAAAACTTTTCTGAGTCCTGTTGTAAGAAAATGAAAGAAGGTAATATTTCTGTCTCAATGTAGAAACTACCGGTCTTTTTTAAAATCCTGCTGGCTTTAGTGAAAATAACACTTATATTCAAATATTCAAATAGGCAACTGCTTTATGCTCAGAAAAGGCTGCTTTAGTAGTCCTGCATTATTTAAGAATTATAGACATCATCATGGTATACCTGTACAAGTAAAGACAGATAATTGTACAGCATATGTCTCTAAGTAAATAAAACAGTTTTTTTTTTTTGCTTATTATAATTGTAGGTCTCAGGAATTCATTTGAAGAGAGAGAGCAGGGATCATATGAGCAAGGGAGTTCAAGATCAAGATTGGGAAAACAACTGATTGATGAGATGGACTAATGCATAGACTAATGTGAGTTTATTCACACTAACAATAAAAGTGATTAATAATGAGATGATGTGTGAGCTATTATTTATAGACAATTTACATTGGTATAGTTCCTTTCATATTGATACAAATTCAAATTATATTTGTTATATTGAATATGCTATTTCTGTTTATAATACTTGTGAACCTATGAAAAGTTATTTTGTCATATTGTATGCATACATGTTCCTACATCTGCTTAAGGTATTTTGTACATTGATGTAATTTTAGGATATATTTATCATATTTCACTAAACATTTATTCCTCTGATCAAGATATTTATATATATTGTTTACATTTTGAGGTCATTGTCCTCATTTGCTGCTTATTTCTTTAAAGGTTGTTTAATTTTTTAATATAAAGATTCAGTCTTTATATAAGTATTAAGAATTACAGGTTGATAGTCATCTGTGTTTATGATACTTATAGTTAGACTAGTTAGGTTCTTTAGATGCATGTAGATTGTATTGTACATATATAGGCAATCCTCAAACACTTCAGAGAACTGTAGAATATGGCATTTAAATAACTTAGGATTCTGCTGTCATGAGACAGGGTTGCTAATGGCAGCACCGATCTATTCCTGAGAGAATGCTGGATACAGAAGACACTCTACTTGGAGCTTGTATACTTCTTGGTAAAGAACTGCCTTTGGTCAAAGAACTGCCCCTGCCTCAACTACTAACAAAATGCATGGTATCCAAACTGGATAAGCAGGATACAAGAAAAAAGACTCTGAAAGCTTGCTAAGAAAGGGTAAGACAGTTTTGAAAGTTATTCTGCCTCTGAAAATGGTCTGTCAGATACTCTTAGCCTTAGCCAAATTTGTTTGCTCCAATGTTGCAAATGAGACGTAGGTAGATAGTTGTCTCTGTCATTTCTTGCACCTTTTAGAAGTTGCCTAATTTCACTTCCTGTTTACTCAGGTAATATTTCTCATTTTAGGTCTTTGATGGGATTGAAGACTAGATAGCTATAGTTACTTTCTTCTCATGAATTTGACAAGCCATATTTAATATAAGACAGACTCCTTAGGAAAGGGATGACTATTGAAAGATTTAGCATGTGTTTCTTGTTTGATGTTGTGCATGCTGGTTGTAATCATATTTTTATGTATGTTTTTGTCTCTTCTTTTCCCTGGACAAGACTTGATATTTGATCTTATTGTATATTGTTTTTTATTAGGCTTAGAAAAATCTCTTATTTAAACAAAAGGGGGAGGTATTGAAGGAATTCCTTCAGCCAATATTCATTAAGACACCAGCCCATATTGGGCATGTCTTATGTACTGTAAGCTCAGAGGAAAAGCCTTAACAGCTGTCTTTTCTGCTGAAATCAGGGTCCAGTTCCCAGCATACAGAGAAAACTGCAGAGTGCTACCCTTACTATGAGCTTATCCCCAAATAAATAAACCTTTGTTATACTCCAATCTGGACTATATCTTTAATCCCTGCACTTGGGAGGCAGGGACAGGAAGATTTCTGTGAGTTCATGGCCAGCATGATATACTGAGTTCCAGGAAAGGCTCCGAAGCTACAGAGAAACCCTGTCGTGAAACAAACAAACAAAGTATTCTCAAAATAAAAATGTATGTCTTTTTGTATGAAAATCCAAAACCAATTCATATGAAAAATAGGATTTAAACAATTTGGGGGCTGCAGTATATTCTATTGAAGATAGCAACAGTTATATAATGGATGAAAACCAAATTAATAAATAAGTACTTTTCTTTATTACAAATATTTCTTAGTCATAACTTGACTGTTTCACTCAGCAATATTTCAAATAATCTGATTCAATTACATAATTAATCTGATGTGATAAGACACAAAGGAATCTATATATAAGTGCTTAGTAATTCTTCACTGGAATTTCATTGTAAATACTAATTAGTAAGTATTAAGCTGGAGCAGACCTCGGCAATCATCACTTGGACAACTCAGATATCAGTTTTGTTTAAATCACATATTTCTTGTCATTTATTGTAAGAGTTTTTATTCTATACTAAAGCATCTTGTAACAAAGTTTTTATTTCTAAATGTGTCTCTAATAAAAAGTTCTCATACACAAAGACATCCAGTTCATCATTGTTGTTATTAATGTAATTTTCACCATTCTTCTATACACATTTATTAATGTGAAATCAACCACATCTTTTAAAATACTAACAGAAATAGTATTTATCAAATTATATTGCTTTATAATGCCTCATATAAAAAATTCTCAAGTGTTTTGTTTCTTAGGTAACACTGCCAGTATAATGTTTCTTTAAATTTTCTCCAGTCATTGACATTCTCTCTTTAATCTATACATGTTTTAGTTTTTACACTGCTGGCAACTTCAGTGAATATTTTCATACTATTTTCCCTAAAAGGATTGCAGCAACAGGAAAGCCATGCTTATTTCCGACTTCTTTCTTGTCAATGAGTGCCCTTCTCTGGCTCATTTGTCACAAATAGTTTGAAAGATTTTTCACAGAGGGCACAGTCTTTTCTTTTTCACAAAATGTAGATAATGAGCCCTTGTCTTATGTCATTTAATGTTGAAGAACAGCCTAAAGTCAATCTCATTGTGTTTTGCCTCTCTCTTCTTAAGTGCAGTTTAAATTCTTTTTTTTTTTTTTTAATTTATAGAGAATCACTATACTTTTTTTTTTTTTCGAGACAGGGTTTCTCTGTAGCTTTGGTGACCGTCCTGGAACTAGCTCTTGTAGACCAGGCTGGTACATTTTTTATAATTTTATTTACAACATTCTTGCCAGTTATTACTATTTTGATTTATTTTGACGTAAGTGTTTACTTTCCTAAAGAACTTATTCTTTAGTTTGTATTTTTCCTTTTCACCACACCGAGTTTTATTTAGTTAGTCCTCCTAATACCCTCCTCACCACTCCCCTCTTTTCCAAACTTTGACTTATTTATCAGATCCATATTGGCATTTAAGATTGATTATCATACTTGATCTTTCTTGTTGCTGCCTATCATATTAGATTTTGATTTTTTATGTGCTTTTCCTTCCACATAACTCCTAACAGTACACACCAAATTGAGATGCTTGAATGAGTGCATTTGCTTTTTATTGTAATTAAAAAAATATCATGGGAGAGAAAGATTCCATGAAACAGAGCTCACATAGAAGGGTTTTTATTATGGGAAAGGGGAGGTGCGAGGGAGGAGACTGGCCTCTTGGGACCCAAACAGCCAAAGAAAAGAGAAAGAGAGAGAGAGAGAGAGAGAGAGAGAGAGAGAGAGAGAGAGAGAGAGAAGAGTGGAGGTGGGCAGGACCCTTTTAAAATAGAACATAGTGAATGTGCACAGGAGGTACTCTTAGTGGCTACAGCTGAGGACACATCCTGTCAGAACCCCAAGAACAGGATAGTACAGATGACTGAATATGAATATTTTCCCCTTTTTATTTATTATAAAATGTGAGGAGTTAGAAAGGAATAGAAGATGAGGCAGGGATGAAGATGTGTTCTCAAGACTACTTCCTGATGACTTGGAGGGCATCATTCTTCTATAGGGGACCTGGGAAAGCTGGGTGCTGGCCACTTTTTGGAGTACTGGCTGCTTGCCTTCACTATCTAGGCTCTGTTGAACCATCAGGTACCACCTGAATCTGGCAAAGTGCTGTTGAATGTGGATCCATTTGGACTGTCTAGGATTTAAAGTACGTGATCCTTTTCCCATAACCAAAGCAACACCTGGACATGTTTGATAGTTTGAAGCCTTCAGCTCTATGGCCAAAAGCTGGTAGTCCTGTAACAATAACTGATTTGGAATGGTCAGTGGGTCTCCAAAAACATCCCAATGGGAGCAAAGAGGTATAAATAATGACAGAGTTCCCATGAATGACAAAAAGAAGTAAGACTGGAGAATCTGCAAGTCCCAGCATCTCAGGAATTCAGAGAGGGTCGATTTTGAGACATGCACAGCTGTTTTGTATCTCACCAAACTTACCGAACAGGATCCTAGGGCTCTCCGTCCAAGAGAGAAAAACCAAAATGTGAATAAGGACCTTGCTCAAGAAAGACAGCCTCACATCGAGGGTGATGGTCAGAGGTGGATAGTCCCTCCCGAGACCCGATCGCCAATACTGAATGGAAGGCGAAGCTGCTAGTGAACTGGAAATCAGATTTGTTGCAGGTGAAAGAGAGCAGATGGACTGAGAGTGGAGCAGGTGGGTAGGGTCCGAACATGAAGTGATTACCTTCTGGTGGACTCTGCCACTAAGCAAATGTGCTGTATCAAGAGAATTAGTTTATAAGAGGTTTATTGGGGGAGGGAAAAGTGGAAGCGTGGAAGGGTGATACCTCCTTCATTCTATCAGGACAGGGCCATAGGACAAAGCCCGAATGGCTCAAGGGTTTGTGAAAGACACCCGTCACCCAATGAGTTATAACGCAAAGGGTGGGGGCCAAGGCTTCTGAGCCTGAGAGAGCCATGGTTGTCTGGTACCAGGACTTAATGAAGCCAAAAGGCTAAGAAATCACACTTGAGGGTTGAGTCCTCGCTTGGGAAATAGCCAGATGAGGGAAATGGGAGAGGCTTATCAATCTTGCAGGTTTTGGGTGGAAGGAGCCAGTGCTGGGAAGAAGTGAGGCTGTCCTTTGTGAACTGAGTTCCAGAATTCTAACAAGCCTCACGCTGCCTGTAGACAGGAGGAAGCACCAGGAGAGCCTTTCGCAGTCAGGGAACCAATGTTGTAATCAAATAAAGAAAGTGGCATGTGATAGATGCCACTGACAGAATTCACACAGAGTTATTATTATTATGATGATGATGATGATGATGATGATGATGATGATGATGATGATGATGATGATGAAGGGAGAGTAAAAGGGGAAAGGGGGTGGGGGAGACCAGCCTCTGAGGACAGGAGCATCGGAAAAGAAGAAAGAGGCAGAGAGGCAGAGAACGAGAGAGCGAGCGAGCCAAAGAGAAAGACAGAGGGAGTGATAGAGGGAGAGAGCGAGAATAGGAGAGAGCGAGAGAAAGGAAAAGACAGAAAGAGAGAGAAAGATAAATGGGAAGTGGGACGGGGCCTTTTAAAGGAAAACATTGTAAATGCAGAGGAGACGCTCATAATACTCAGGCTACAGCTGAGGAGATAGCCTGTCAGAACTCCAAGGGCAGGCCAGTATAGTTGCCTGAATTCTAACATTTTAAATTTATTATTTTTCTTCTTTTTTTCCATCAAATTTTAACACTTTTATTTTTCCAAATCAGAATGAGACTTCTCTCGTGATATAAATAGTTTCGTATAAAATGTTGACAACTGAATGAATAGCTATTGCATGAATTTCTACTCCATGAACCTGAAGAAACTCTTCCATGACGGGAGGATTTTCTCCTTCTCTTCCATAATAAGTCTAATCTTTCTCTCATATAATATATAATTGTTTCACTCAGTTTTTTAGCAGAGGGGCATCACTTTCTTCTTATATTTCTTGTTTCCTTTCAATATACTGCTTTCTGATCATGAAACATTTTAGTGTTTTGCAGAATATTTTTTATAAATATGAGATCTCTCTGTATATCCAGCTATTAATGTGTTTAAAAGTTTTGCTTGTCAGAGTAATTCTTTAAAAAAAAAACATGAAAATATACATAGAAGCGACACAAAAGCTAATGAAAACCATTATATGAAACCTGAAGAAAGTATATCAATCCTTGCAATAATTTTATTAAAAACTAGTACTTTGAATTAATCATGTATAATCACTTCAAAAATAACCTTTGTTGTTTTCTGTTTGAGACTGGTACTCCCATAGCCCTCACTTGCCTCTGTATCACTCTGACCAAAGCTATTCCTGACCTCCCATTCTCCTGCCTTCACCCCCAAAGGAACAGGCTTGCGTCACCAAACCTCAAACTGCTAAGCAAGCTCTCTACTGATTATCAGTTATCTTCAAACTTCAAACGTCTGTATTTCACAAGGATATGGTGATTGAATTCACCATTTAAATGTTAAGTCAAGATTGTCATATGTTAAATTCACAGTGACATAATAAATGTTCTAAGTCCAATAACTGGGTTTAGGAATGTATTGAGGAAATGAAATGCATCCAAAGTTGGAAATTAGGACTTTGCCCGCATTATTAGTGTAAAATTTACCTACAATGATCTTAACAGTTATGTCTACTTAGTAATATGATCAGATTTTAAATTAAATAAGCATCTAATAGGTTTATAATGAAGAGAAAATCTAAATGACTATTTCATATCCAAAATATAATAGGTCAGCTTTTAAGGTAGTTCCATGGACAAAATAGTCATAAGTGTAACACGGTGCAGCTAATATGCATTTTTAAGAGATTAGCTATATAATAATATCTTCACACTTATTTTGACACTAAGCTCGAGGCAGTGGGGATTATTATACTGATCCCAATACAGAAGAAGATAACAAAGGCCAGAAATTACAATGTAGACCAAAGTAACATTGTTGTAGCATACACAGTTACACTGAGAGTTCAGTTCAATACAGAATTCATAGGGTATCTACTTTTACATGTTTAATTATTCGTTGTTCACTGACCCACATAATTAGTCATTTCCTTGGCATGAATTACAATTATTCATCATTCTCAGTTTTCCAAAGATGGTATTTGTTTGAAGAGTCCTCTTTTTTGTTGGGGGTTATAAATTAGTAAGGGAATTATCAGTCAAAAAAGAATAAACATAGATTTTCAAATATTATGAGAAACCACTCAAGTAAAACAAATGTAAATTTTTCTCATCTTATTTTATATAAAATTTAAATGATAAGACTAATAAGGAATTATATATATTAAGAGTATCCTACCTCATTTATTATCTAAATTTCTCCATTTAATTTCCTTTTAATGTTTATGATATTTTATTATAATATCTGACATGCAGATTGAAGTTATGATGTGTTCTTATTTATGCACTTTATTTCTGACTTAAGAGAAATAGTTATATTTCTGCTTCTTTCTAACACATATGTGAATCTGTAAGCTATATGTTTTTAAATTGGTGTAAACTGCACAATTCAGCACTCAATTTGACCATTTTCTCAATGTATTGTGTTTGTCTTGTTTTTATCTAAGAGTAATATCAATAGTATATCATATATGGTGCAAAATTGATCAGAACTCACAAAGTGTTATATACTGTATTAAAATATCCTTTCACGATTAAATGTTGTGTGTTATTCTCTTTGTGTTCTGACAAATAAAATTTGTTTGGAAACCAGAGGGCAAAGCTAGCCAATTATTAGTTAACCATCTACTTAGCAATTGTGGCTCATGCCTTAATCCCGGCACTTGGGAGATGGAATCAGGAAGTGATAAGACGGGGTGTCCACCTGATCTCTTGCCCCATTCAGATTGAGGAACAGAGAGGAACAAATCAAATGGAGGCTGTTCTCAGTATTTTGATGTTCCAAGATATCTGACTCCTCTCTTTTATTGATAAGACCAATAAGGACCACTCTTCAATAAAGACTAATAAAATAATAAAAAATATAATGTAAAATTTTATAAGAATATTTAATAGCATACAGACAAGTCAATATAAATGTCTCAAAAATAATTTTATATTTATTTCAGTGCACTATGAATGCTTTAACAAAATTTATGAAAATGTATAGTACTCACAAGGAGTTGTTTACCACCTGTCATTAGTAGGTGACAATTTTGTGAAATGTTACGATATTGGTTGGATAATATTTATCTGTGTTCCTGGGAGATTGTAGCAATGGTAGCAACTATGACAATGAGGACCCTAATCCAAGAGCACACACATATTTAAAAGAAATATTTCTAAAACTTAAATCACACATCAAACCACATGTACTCTTAGGAGAAGACTTCAAGACTCCACTCTTACCAATAGATAGGTAAACCAGACAGAAACTTAACAGAGAAATGAGAGAACTAACAGATGTTATGAATCAAATAGACTTAACAAACATCTATAGAACATTCCACCCAAACACAAAAGAATATATCTTCTTCTCAGCATCTTATGAGATTTTCTCTAAAATCGATCACATACTCAGCAACAAAGGAAAAATCCACAGATAGAAAAAAAAATTGGAGTAACCCTGTGTCATATCAGATCACCATGGATTAAAGTTAAAATTTAACAAAATACTACTCTCAGAAAGCCTACAAACTCATGGAAATTTAGCAGTGAACTACCCCTGCATCAATGAAGAAATAAAGAAAGAAATTAAAGACTTCCTAGAATTTAATGAAAATGAAGGCACACCATATCCTATGAGAAACTATGAAAGCAGTGCTAAGAGAAAAGTTTATAGCCTTAAGGGCCCACATTAAAAAATGGAGAAAGCTCACATTAGCGACTTAACAGCACACCTGAAAGCTCTATAACAAAAAGAAGCGGGCTCACCCAGGAGGAGTACAAGACAGAAAATAATAAAATTGAGTGTAGAAATCAACAAAAGAGAAACAAAGAAAACAATACAAAGAATCAATGAAACAAAGAGCTGATTCTTTGAGAAAATTAACAAGATTAACAAACTCTTATCCAAACAAATCAAAAGGTGGATTGAGAACATCCAAATTAACAAAATCAGAAATGAAAAAGGGGAAATAAGAACAGGCATTGAGGAAATACAGAGGATCATTACATCATACTACAAAAACCTGTACTCCACAAAATTAGAAAATGTAAAGAAATGGACAAATTTTTTAGGTAGATATCACATACCAAAATTAAATTAAGACCAGGTGAACAATTTTAATAAAGCTATAAACTGTAAGGAAATAGAAGTTGTCATCAATAACTGGATATTAATTCACACACCTATGAATGGCTGATTTTTGATAAAGAAACTAAAATTATACAATGGAAAAAAGAAAGTATCTTCAATAAATGGTGTTGGCATAACTGGGTGTCAACATGTAGAACAATGCAAATAGACCCATATCTATCCCCATGCACAAAACTCAAGTCCAAGTGGATTAAAGACCTCAATATAAACCTGACCACACTGAGTAAGATAGAAGAGAAAATGTGAAGTAGTCCTAAGAGCATGGGCACAGGAGACCAGTTCCTAAATATAACCCCAGTAGCAGACACAGAGAGCAACAATAAATAAAAGGGACCTCTTGAAACTGAAAAGTTTCTGTCAATAAGACAAAAGGCAGCCTACTGAATGGAAAAAAAAATCTTCACCAACCCACATCAGACAAAGGACTGATTTCTAAAATATATTTAAAACCTCAAGAAATTAGACATAAAATTGTAAATAGCCCAATATAAAATGGTGTACAGAACTAAACAGAGAATTCTCAACAGAAGAATCTCAAGTGAACAAAAGAGACATAAGGAAATGTTCATTATCCTTAGCAATCAGGGAAATGCAAATCAAAAAAACTCTGAGATACCATCTTGGACCTGTTAGAATGGTTAAGATTAAAAACACCAATGATAGCTTATGCTGGAGAGGATGTGGAGTAAGGGGAGCACTCATTCATTGCAGGTGGGAATGCAAACTTGTAAACTACTTTGGAAATCAGTATGGGGGTTTCTCAGAAAATTGTGAATCAATCTACCTCAGTCCAGCCATACCACTCTTGGACATATACCCAAAAGATGCTCAAAAATACTATAAAGGCATTTGTTGAACTATGTTCACAGCAGCATTATTTGTAATAGCAGAACCTGGAAAGAATCTAGATGCCCCTCAACTGAAGAATGGATAAAGAAAATGTGGCACATTGACACATTAGAACATTACTCAGCAGTAAAAAACAATGACATTATGAAATTTACATGCAAATGGATGGAATTAAAAAACACTGATTTGAGTAAGGTAACCCATACCCGAAAAGATGAATACTCAATCATAAGTGGATACTACAAATGAACAAAGAATATAGAGCTCATGATCCTAGAGAAGCTAATTAACAAGGGGAACTGATGTGGGAGTGTCATATATCAACCTGTTGATTTCATTGGTTAAATTAAAGAAACTGCTTGGCTGGTCCTATAGGTTAGAACATAGGTGGGTGGAGTAAACAGAACTGGGTGGAAGAGGAAGTGAGGTCAAAAAACACGCAGCTCCGCTCAGAGAGGCCAGACGCTCCTGTCTAGCGGGCGGACAGGATGGCCCAGCTCTCTGAGGGAAGCACGTGATGAAGCTCCTACTCGGGATGGACGTAGGCTAGAATCTTCCCGGTAAGCGCACCTTGGGGTGCTTATTCACATTATTAGAAATGGGTTAGTCCAGGTGCGAGAGTTAGCCCGTAAGAGGCTAGAGCTAGTGGGCCAAGCAGTGTTTAAATGAATACAGTTTGTGTGTTGTTATTTCTGGCATAAGCTAGCCAGGAGATTGGGGTGTTGGGGACGCAACCCTGACGCCCCAATTTCAACAGATGGCTGCCCAACGTGTGGACAACTGAATCCACAGAAAGTCTGAGGAAGCTTGGGAAAGAGTAAAGCATGTTTTCTTGGTAGCAGCAGTTTCTCAGTTCTACTCTGCTTGCTAGAGGTAAGCAAGGGCCTCATTTAAGACAGGCTTCCTGACTTTGCTTCAGCTGCAAAACCCTGCAGCTCTTTTAAGAGGTCCTGCCACGAAACACTTAAACGCTGTAGACGAAAAGCTGAACACATGCTTTTCGGTTTTCAGCCGTAGCTGGAAAAAAGCTGCGCCGTTTAAAAATGCAGGCTTTCTGGGCCATCCTGCCAGGGCAACTCTGACTTGTTTGAGGCAGGAGGGCCAGCTACAGAGAGAGGACTTGAGTGTTGTCTGTTGTAGCTCGCTGGCTGGCAGGGACCTTGAAACACTGTAGACTTGTGGCACTGAACGCGACTCTGGCCGGTACCTCAGTCACAAGGTTGGAATGGCAGAAAGTTAAGGAATGAGCTACATCTAGCCCGCAAAGCCACGCCTTTAGTCCTACTGAGATTGCTTGGTAAATTAAAGACCTATGTGGTCAGAAAAACAGAGAGAGATACAGTAAAAAGAGATTCAAAGATAAAGAAAATTTTTAAATGATTTACAGTATGTTAAAATTATATGCAAGCTAAAAGTAAGTTCTTAAAAAGTAAAAACAAAAATAAGGAAGAAAAAGAGAAGTTGGTTGTGGTAGTACATGCCTTTAATCCCAACACTTGGGATGCAGAGGTAGATTGACCTCTGTGACTTCAAAATGTGGTAGCACACGCCTTTAATCCCAGTGCCTAGAAGGCAGAGACAAAGAGATCTCTGTGAGTCCAAGGTATAGTAGCAAACACCTTTAATCCCAGTGCCTGGGAGGCAGAGACAGGCGGATCTCTGAGAGTTCAAGAACAGCCTGGTCTACAGAGATATTCCAGGTCAAAGATATACGCTTAAAAAGCAAAAAGTTAAAAGTAAAAATAAATGAAATAGAAGTTAAAATAAAGCGCACAAAGATGGAAAATACACAGAGAATCTTGATACTGTATGCTGTTATGCTCTCTTTGAATTGTTTGAATGCTGAGGAAGGAGCAACAGATGCCAAACGGTATTTGCTTATAAATGCTGCTAAACTAACCCAACATAGATATTGTGAAAATGCCTTGACTTTGAAATTTGGATTTAAGGACATGATACTTTGGAAAGGAGTTTCTTGTTTTGTTTTCACAGAGCATGAGACCCTGTTCATTTCTTCTATTCTGATATGGTATGATGGACCACGCCCTCCTGAAGGGTTGCTGTGAACGCCTTCAGAAAATTGCTTAGCTCAACTGCCAACTGAGATGAAACTAGCACACAGGTTATACCATGAAAGACGTAATTAATGACGCCCCCATTCAGCAGGAAGCAGTTTGGAGAGATAACTGTGCCCATGTTCCCAAATATGGTTTATAAGTGTTCTTTTACATTTAAAGGGGGAAATGGTATAGGTATGAATAATTTACATTGATATGGATTTTGCTTTGGTGATTTAGATTTAAGGTGAATTTTGTTATATGTTTTTCTGCTCTTGATTGGGTGTAGTGATTGTGTAGTTCACTTAAAAATGTAATGTATATAGGTTGTTAATGGATAATCAATAATAGTCAAACTTGTAGTCATGTTAGTTAAGATTTTCTAGATGTACATAGATAAATTTTAGATAGGCCTTCTTCATATTTTTCAAAGATTATAGAATATGGCATTTTAAATGTTTTAATAACTTAGGGTTTTTCATGACAATGAGACATGTCTGCTACTGGCAGCACCAACCTACTTCAGGAAGAAGATGGGCATCGAAGAGGATCCTTATGGAGTCTGATAGCCATTTGGGCAAGAAAACTGCTCTTGCCTGGACTATTGCATAAACTGGACACAGAGAACCCACAGAGAGAGGACTACTGAACTTGCCTAAAGGTGAGATGATCTTTCGGGGTTCCTGATTCATCAAAGAGTCTGCAAGACATTCTTCAGGACAAGCAGATAGTGACTGCCTTTGAAATTTCCTGCTTTGTGGAATGTCTGCTGAAAACTATGGGCCTGTAGGCCGAAGATGGATGCCCCAACGATACAGAGGAACTTTGGGTGACTGTACAGGCAGCGAGATGTCTCTGTCATTTCTAGAGTTTTAACGTTGCTTTTTTCTTGTTTGCTGAGGTAATATTGTATCTTTCTCGAGTCTTTGATGGAATTAAGAATAGTTAGTTATAGTTATACTTTTCCTTAGTTATGATAAAGATTATTGTAATTTTTACTTGATAACTGTTTTATGTAATTTTGCTATGTTAAAGTTAAAGCCTTTCCTTTTTGTTTAAACAGAAAAAGGGGAAGTGATGTGGGAGTGTCTTATATCAATCTGTTGATTTCATTGGTTAAAGTAAAGAAACTGCTTGGCTGGTTCTATAGGTTAGAACATAGGTGGGTGGAGTAAACAGAACTGGGCGGAAGAGGAAGTGAGGTCAAAAAACACACAGCTCCGCTCAGAGAGGCCAGACGCTCCTGTCTAGCGGGCGGACAGGATGGCCCAGCTCTCTGAGGCACGCACGTAATGAAGCTCCTACTCGGGATGGACGTAGGCTAGAATCTTCCCGGTAAGCGCACCTTGGGGTGCTTATTCACATTATTAGAAATGGGTTAGTCCAGGTGCGAGAGTTAGCCCGTAAGAGGCTAGAGCTAGTGGGCCAAGCAGTGTTTAAATGAATACAGTTTGTGTGTTGTTATTTCTGGCATAAGCTAGCCAGGTGATTGGGGTGTTGGGGACGCAACCCTGATGCCCCAATTTCAACAGGGAACTCTCAGAAAAGCATTTATAGATCCAACTGAAAGTAGAAACAGACAAGATCTCCTGACAAAATTGGGAGTATGGGATTGGGGGTGGGGAGAAGGGAGAGTGGAAGGGGAAGAGGAGGGGAGACAGGGAGTAGCTGAGGAGAACTTGAAGGAATGAGATAGTCAAGAAGGAGGAATGACAAAGATGAGAGCAAGAAAAGAGATATCTTGACTGAGGGAGCGATTATAGGGTTAGCAAGAAACCTGTCTCTGGAGAAATTCCAAGGAATCCACAAGGATGACCCCAGCTAAGATCCTAAGCAATAAAGGAGAGGGGGCTTGATCTTCAGTTGCCCTGTAGTCAGACTGATAAATATCTTAAATATTACCATAGAACCTTCATCCTGTAACTGATGAAAACAGAAGCAGAGAGTAACATCAGAGTACAAGACTGAGCTCCTAAAGTCCAACTGAAGAGCGAAAGGAATGAGAATATGAACAAACAGGTCAAGACCATGATGGGTACCCTCACAGAAATAGTCTACCGGAGTTAATGGGGTCTCACCAACTCCAGCTGTACTGGGAAGGAACAAGCAAAAGACCAAAGTAGTCCCTCTGAACGTGGTTGACAGTTGCATGATTGGGGCAGAATGGGGAGCCACTGGCAATGGCACCAAGATTTATCCCTAATACATGTATGGGCTTGTTCAGAACCTACTCTCTTTGGTTGATACATTGCTCAGCCGATATATAGTAGGGAGGGCCTTGTACTCTCTCCATACAATGTACCTTACCCTCTCTGAGGACTGGATGGGGGTGGGGTGGAATGGTGGAGGGAATGGGAAGAGGAGAAGGAGTCAACTTGGATTGGAATGAAAAAAGATAGTTTGTTTTCTTTTAAAAAAATACAAAAAAGATGAAATACAAAAAAAAAACCCACAAATGCTTCCATTTTTTATTGGCATTCACATGGGTTATTACTTATCTTTAACTGGATATTTATCATAATCACTAAATTGAAGATCAGGTATCGTAGACCACCAGTTCTCAAACTGCTTTGTTTTCATATGAATCAATCCTGTCATTTTGATGCTGTGTGTGTGTGTGTGTGTGTGTGTATGTATGTATGTGCTTGTGATGTGTGTGAATGTGTGTTTCAACACAGCGTTGATTTATGTATACCTATTCTCCTTAGCCTCAATCTGTAGAACAGGCTGATCTCAACCTCAGAGACTCACGTGTTTTGCCTCAAATTTAATGGTTACTTAGTGGATCTTTATCAATCATTCATTTTCCATGTAGACAAACTATCAGGAAAAGTGCTTTCTTTTAAAAAGCAAAGTAGTTGCTTAAATTATATGGCAAGAATTTACTTTAAAATCTAAAAACCTTTCTCTGTATATCATCAACGGCGGCTTTCTGAAAGGTCTTGCCAGAATCCTTATGTTTTACTACTACCTTAAATAACAAGGAGCTTTTGGGTCATATAGCACACCAAATAATAAAGAGCTGGAATATCACCTGAAACCTTTTTGTAGAATCCTGTTCTAAATTCCACACAATTCTAGCAGCCATGTGGGTAAATTGGTATATGGACCATTCAGAATACAAAACACAAGTAACTCCCTATTCATGTATGTCATTTTGTCTTGCATTAGAGTCTGGTTTTACAAAATTACCATTCATCTTAGAGGAGAAATCCCTGCTTATCAGATACACTAAGATTAATTTTTTCACTTGTTAAAGGTTTTCAGTATACTGGGCCAGCATGATATCATGTGGAAGAGACCGGAGATAAGGATCTCTTTCTACTAAGTTCCTATGTAAATCTAGGTAATTACTGTAGCCCTGATTTAGGATAGGAAGTTGACTGATCACATTATAACTACAATAGGGAGCAAAGAGAGAAAATAAGTAGAGAGGTGACCACATAAATTCCCAAAACTTGTCCTAGAGATTTATTTTCTCCAGCAGGTCTCTATGCCTCAAAGATTCTTTACCCTCCCCAAACAGTGCAGCAATAACCCAAGTGTCCAATTGCATGAGACTTTACATGGTATTTCTTCATCCAAAACCATAAAACCTTTCCAGAGATTTTTTTCTGTCAAACAAAATTTACCCACACACTATATTAATACCCACATTTTTTATATGAGGCATGATGAATCAAAGATATTTTAAAGCCAATGTTAAATTCTGATAACTGTAAATTTAAAATGAAAATTAGCATGGTGGTATTTCTTTATTCTTTGCCATAAATTTTAATCTAAATATGTAGTTGCAAGTGTCTGTTCTATTTATTGGAATTATATTTGTATCTAGTTATAGCCCCCCCCCCCACATATATATATAATGAATATTCATGGAGACAGATATATGTCTTATTTTTTGAAATGTGAATTATAGATGTTAAAGTTTCTTATTTAAAGTATGTCATAAGTTCAATAAAGGAAAATATTTCTAAGGTAGCTAGCCTAATTACTTCTCCTGTTGTGCTAAACACCGTGACAAAAACAAATTGGAGAAGGAAGACTGTATTTAGCTTTCAGATTACAGTTTAACATCCAAGAAAGATAACACAGGAACTCAAAGGAGTAACTGAATCACATACCACAGAGAAATGGTTTCTACTTGTTTGTTTCCCTTGCTGGATCACCTTGGCATCTTTTTGTTTTTTTTTTTTGTTTTGTTTTTTTATAATCATTATTTATGAAATACTGTTTTCTTCACACACTTAAGCGTATGTGGTAAGAGACAGTTAAAAATTGAGAATTTTCCCTCAATAAATTGAACTATGGTTATATGCACTTGGCATTTCCCACCTTAAAAATTGACTTTACTGTCAAAGTGAATATTTTCTGAATTTTAATGAATTAGACAACATAAATCCCTGTAAAAGTACTAAATTGAGCTTAAAATACAAATTACATTTATTCTCAGATATTATTATTTGTGAATATAATCTTCTAGGAGCACCAAATGAGAATACTGACAGAACAAACATTTATATTATTCCTGTATTCTTATTAATTTATTTTGATTTAAAGTAATGAATTATAGATACAATCGAATTGGAAATAATGATGCACAATATGGTACAATTGAAAATGATTCAATTGGGAAATAGATTCTTGCATCTCATTATCATAAACTCTATAAATGTTGCCTTTGCCTTTATGCAATTATAATATATTACTTCCTAAGTCTACAGAACCCGAAAAAAGCTTTATTAGTATAAATGTGAGTTTTATGACTAAAATTTGCAAGTAATAATAAAATAATTAATAAATCAACAAATTAGCATTTACTGGCTATATTAGCTAATTGTTTGGACAATATATCTCAAAATTAACCCTTAAGTCAAAAATAAAATGTAAATAAACATAACAAATTGATATCAAGCAAAAAAAACAATAAAACCTTAAAAGGATAAATAATGGAAATGAATGTTAAAGTAATTGCTATAACTGAACTTATTAAAATCAAGATTGCTTATTTTATTTTATTACTTCAAAAGCAGTATGATTCGAAGTCATACAAAAAAGTATTACTTCTTATATTACACATGGAAAATTAAAGAAATTCTGAGTTTGTGAAAGTGATTGGTTGACATCATTTCTTTTTTTTTTAATTTATTTATTTATTAAAGATTTCTGTCTCTTCCCCACCGCCGCCTCCCATTTCCCTCCCCCTCGTCAGCCCAAAGAGCAATCAGGGTTCCCTGCCCTGTGGGAAGTCCTTTGATGGGTACTGTTACACTGTTTTATTTCAATTTGTTATTTACTTTGTATAGGTCTTTCCGGAAGCACAAATAATTTGCAGTCAGTATCTGAAAACAGTTTGATCAATGTGATGTGGCCTTCAGATACTTTCTTTTTTTTTATTGGGCATGCTAAATGTTATTCACATGGCTGACTGGGTGTTAGTGGAAGATTACTTAACCAATAGAGATAAGGCTCTTGGTTTTATCATTAACAAAATCAAAAATTAAATAAAATCAAAACTAAATGCATAATTTGTATATCCAATTCAGAACTACTTACCATGAGCATATTATTAAGATATTCAAAAGACTCAAATTTATTTATTTTGAAATCCACCATGAGATATATTACAAAGATTGGTAAATATCGTAACGGGCTCCACAATTTTTAAGTAATACAACCAACTCTTTCATAAGTGTTATATTTTTTGACCATATGTTAAATGCTTGTCATAGAAAGCATAAATAAATAGCATTACTATGCAAATTTAATTTTAAAAATACACTAATGTCCATGTGTTCAAGGAGATAAATAGATTAATAAGTATAATAAGGGGGTGGTGACCTCAGGGCTATAGTCTACCAAACTAAGCTTCCAACTGGTGTAAAGGAATTAAAGACCAGCTTAGATCAAGGCATTGAGGATCTTTAGTCTTGGACTTAAGGAAACAGTGGCAAGATGATCTCTCAGTTCAAGGCCAGCCTGAAATACAGAGTAAGTTCAGGACAGCCAAGCTCAGGCAGTGAAGGAAACCATTGAAAATAGGAAACAGCTGAAGATGTAATTGAAGAAGAGGGCTCCATTTCAGTCCCAGCATGTAGCAGAACTTAGCAGCTTTGGCTGCCTTTTCCTGCTTTTACAGTCAAGGACAGAAGAATGGGGTTATGGAATTTCCCTCTGTGACAAAAGGAAAGCCTTTGAGCTTGGTAGGCTCGTCTTGTGGAACTCACCAAAGAACAATGAATGTCCCTCTCACATCATCTATTTTCATCTCAAATACTGATAACAATCAATATTGAAATGTGGAAGTCCTAATAGTGCCTACTCCTCTTGCTAAAATGCTTGAATGTTTAAAGTAACTTTTTCTCATGATGTGATAGCTAGGAAGTATTTTAAGAATCAAAAATTTAACACATACATTTTGAGCATTTCATATTTCTACAGTGATAAATTTAATATTCTTCATTGAAAATATTATTGCTCTTTTATGGTTTATTTTATTTTCTCATAGATGAGAAAGTGCATTTACTCTTACAATTTTCTTTTTCATTTGGTGGTAATTATTTTCCTTATTTTTTAAATATTATTTCCCCAAATACTGTTAGACTTTAAATTAAATTCTGATAGTGATGATACTTAACAAATATGAATGTTAAACTTGTTGCATGACTTTTAGTTGAAGAGTTTATTCATTTATTATATATAGATAAATGACAAAAATGAATTAGAAATTACAAAGTTTATTGGTTCCATCTAGTGGCAATTCAAAGAAAATTTACAGAGCAAATTACTTAAAAAATATTAAAATGATTTCCACTCAGACTTCAAAAATTTACTTACATTACATTTGAATAAAGACAGGTTTGCAATGCTAAAATACAAACCTCTATAATTAAGAAAGCTATGATATTTTGAATTTTGAATTACTAGAAAAATTATTTTCAGATAGAGTGACATTTTTATTTTAAAATAATTTTAAAACTTAAAGAAATAAAAAGCCAATAATGCATGATAATTCTTAGCAATTTTTATCTGCTTTCAGATAATTAGACTCATTTGTTATTAACAAAATACATTCTGTCAGATATTGGATTGTATAAATTACAATAGAGTTTAAAGTAGACAAAGAAAATAAATACAAAAGATAACATGGGCTCTTACGATAGAAATATTAATGTGAATTAGTAAACTAGGAAAAGACACTCGTTAACAATGTACGTATTTTGACAAGCAAACCTTTAAAAAAATGATCTTTTCACAAAATAACATTTAAGCATTTAAAATAGTATACTTCTACCTCAATCTCTATTTAATTTGATTTAGCATAATATTATGATATAATAATAATTATACTGATGAAATAAAATCACATATTCTTCTGTATCCAAAAATTCTGTTCATAAAAAGTATTGTTTTATTTTAGCATCAAGAACAATGTTCCATGAAAGATACTTAAGGATTTTCAAGTAGCTTCATTTTTAATATCTTCTACTCCTACAAAAATACAAACTTCACATATGATTTATTATAAAATAGTCTGGTTTAGTTATGTTAGGCTGAGTTTTAAATGATATGGGAAAATATCTTATCTATATACAAAACACATTGACAGGGAAAATAATGAACTGTTAGATATCATTAGGCAAACTTTTAGATGCTTTAAGAGGAAAAAAATAAAATGAACATTACAACTGAACAGTTTTTCATAGAAAAGTAATATGCTACATTAAGCAAAAGGAATAAATCCTGAGTATATCAGCTTTTAATCTTGCTTGTTTAATTAATTTCACATATAAAGGCAAATGACTTAAAAGACATTATCTCATAGAAACTTTGTCATATATTTTAACTTTGCAGTTTGCAGAAGATAAACTAAGCACATTCTTCTAAACCTGTTATAACTGTGAGATTTTACTGTTGCTATTATTGAACACCTGGGGAAGAATGATGGGTAAAATAAGGACTATCTTTGTGATGTTTTATTTTATGTTAAATTGTAGTGAAGCAGGATGCATAGAAGAAAATACAGGAAATACAGTACTTGAAAATTATTTCAAGGAGTAATATGAGGAGTAATCGAACAGACATTATAAATATATATATATCACACTATAGCATAAATGTATGTTATACATATATTAAATATATTAAATAATTCTGGTGCTTCATGGCAAAGAAAACTACAAGAAAATTATTCATTATAGTAAATTATGAAAGTGGGCAAATCTTAAGAACAGGAGTATCAAGGATCCATGGTCAGTACATACATGTCACTGCAGTGGCTTAACCTGCAGTCTCTCCAAGGCATTCTCCTTGCTTTCTGTTCTTTCTTTACCTCTTGAAGGATGAATATTTCTTAAAGTGGATTACCTTAATTCCTTACTTTGTTTCTCTCTTTTTAGAACAGCACAGAAGTATTGAATGGGAAAGAAATCTGGGCCATATTATAAAAACCTTTTAAAAGTATTTTTTAAATTATAATTACATCACAATCCACCCTTCCGCACAGTTCTTCTGCATACCTCTCTCTTGGTCTCTTGCAAATTCACAGCTTCTTTATTCATTAACTCTTTCATTGCTGGTTAGCCAATACCAAATGGTCAGTCCTGAAAGTATATAGAAATCTTAAGTAGAGCTGTAAAAGGAATAAAGTCACTGACCCCAAAGGACAAGGTAACAAGTACTAATACAAACGTAATTATTTATCAAAGAATAGCTGCATTTTTATAATATTCATGCTGGATATATGTTTTATAAAGTTGCTTTTAACCTCTACATTTGTTATTATCTGCAAATGGTTATTTGAATACACATATATTACTTGTGGTCAAGAGCTTGGAAAGGGACATAATTTTGGATTATAACTATGCATTAGCTTAGGTTGCAAATGTTGATTACATGAGAACTACAAGTTAGTATAGTTGATTGCTGTATTGTTCCCTTAAGACAGGGTAAATAAAAATCGAAGTATAGTAGGATAACAGTCTTGTGTGATTTTAATGCTTAATATCATCTTCTACTGAAAGGTACAAAAATAGTTCCAGTCTCTTGAACGAAAGATATATAATATTGTATCAGCACAACAGTCACCTCTCTGGCATGAAACAGAATTCATTTTTGTTATTAGGATTTTTGATGTGTTTTATTTTATTCAATTTCAAGTACTTTATTGAGAATTTTTGTGTGCATGTTGTTCATAAAGATTGACCTAAAATTTTGATTTTTATTTTGCATTTTTCTGGTTTAGTACTAAAATATTACTGGATTTCTGAAAAGAATTTGAAAGTGTAAGCCTCAATGTCACCCAGATATGCACCCTACAAAGTGCAATAATTACTTCCCTGACAAGATATGTCCAGCTATAACAATGGCACAAATATCCTGGTTCTAATAAACCGATTTTTCCTTGGTGAGCACACTCAGTCCCTAAAGGTGTGAGTTAACAGTAATTTGACTCAAGGTGATTTTTTAAAATGAAAGAACACAATGTTGGGTAGAAAGGAATGTGGGAATTGTCTCTGAGAAATTGAAATACATATAGGATCAAATAAACTACATAAAATTTCAAAAAAAATTAAAATTCATAAGATATCCAGTTAAATATTAGCTAGTCAGCTTATACAGACTTTTGATGAATGAAAATAAATACAAAGAAATGCTACACAGTCAGGGTCTATGAGTTTCATATAATGCACTGCATAGATCATAGCCCAAGCTAATGAATAAGAAAAACAACTGAGTCCCAAAAGCCAAGTTGACTCTTACTCTCTTAATGCTGAAAAATAGTTACAGAGTTTGTTGTGTATTATTACATGAAATAAAGCTTGTAAGCAATTTCAGGTTAGATCATATGATTTGATAATAGCTTTCAGATAAAAAAAAAAACTAAAACACCAATCTGAAGTTCACAATGACACACATAGCTGAGCTCAAAAATACACAGCAGCCTAATTGTTACTTGAAGACTTACTTTCCTTGCTAGGGTTTGTTGATGATCAAAGGCGATGATTAATTCCTTATACAATTTCTGCCCTAAATCTCCTGATATAAAATATAATGACTAATGAGTCTGTATGTAACCTAATATTTAATTTTTTTTAGAATATAATTCTTTTTTATAGGTAGAAGTTTACAATTGAGGTCTCTTTAAGATTCATTATAAGAGTACCTTTCAAGATAAGTAATACAGTTATTGGTTCTTTCTTTTTAAGTACAAAATGAATCCTGCCAGCTAAAGAACTGACAAGAACACCTTGTTTGACCACACACTTAATCTATAAGAAATTGATGAGTATGATTGTTTGTGGGTTCGTGGGATAAATTGTGATATGGAAAGCATGCTGTCTTTTTGTCTGTTTTGTATTTATTATCATTCACTTGAAAAACATTGTAATCTTTATATTGCCTAAAAGATTTTGCTGGGGTTTATAAGGTGTAAGGGAAAGACTAGAGATAAAAAAGAGCTAAGATTGTCTAGAAGGAAAACATAAAGAATGAGACTGATAGAAGAAAACCATCAAAAATAAAAA
Source organism: Microtus obscurus (assembly GCA_963919715.1). Lineage (NCBI taxonomy): Eukaryota > Metazoa > Chordata > Mammalia > Rodentia > Cricetidae > Microtus > Microtus obscurus. Next base: position 5,114,905 of record CAWTZC010000789.1, on the reverse strand, counting down.
AGTTAGAAAAAAACTATCAAGAATGAGAGAATTAGAAAGGAAACATCAAGGGTTAAGATAAAAAGAAAACCTTAAGAATGAGAGAATGAAGAGAGAATGCAAAGAAGAATAAAGAAAATATTTGAAGAAAACCAAGCGTGCGTGGGTGCTTTTTCCATTAGCTCCATCATACAGAAAAGTCTTAGTACAAGCAGGAGCCTAGTCTAGATAGTGTTCTGAGGGACCTGGGAAAATAATGGAATTTCTCATGCCATTAGCAAATATAAAGGCAATCCTTAACTATTTTACTAAATAAGTCATTGAGGCCTAGAGTTATTGAAAGTTCCCAAGTATTAATAATGTTTCCCTATTTTTTACATGGATTTCTATTATTTTTTTTACATTTTAAGACACAATCATGATTATAACTTTAATAAGTTTTTTTAGTCTTTCAGACAAGATCAAGTATATATTAGACATTGAAAAATAACATAACATTTTTCATTTCAATATTAAAATTTTGAGTTAACCTTAAATAAGTGGTATTAGACCAATAGTTTTATATATATATATTTTTTTTCCGAGACAGGGTTTCTCTGTAGCTTTGGAACCTGTCCTGATACTAGCTCATGTAGACCAGGCTGGCTTCAAACTCACAGATATCTACCTTCCTTTGTCTCCCAAGTCCAGGGATTAAAGGCAAGCACTGCCACTGCTCAGAGGATTAAACCAATCTTAACAGGACAAAATAACATTATTCTTAGTATCATTGAGACTTTAACCATACTTATTATATATTTTGATTTTTTTAGGCTATCAGGCTTAGACATTTAGGAGCCTCAAATATTGAGAGTGTTATAATAGATTTAACCTTCTCAGTTGTGTTACAAGAGAAGAGAGATACACTACAAGTTAAAATAATGGTTTTTCCTCAATGTATGTATTCATCTAACTGTGGTTACCAAGTTTCAATAGAAAGCTACAATAGTTCTCAGGAAGGAGTACAAGGGAGACATTGGCAGGTTGCCTTTGCAGTAAAAGATTTTTAAAAAGACAATAATCCCATGGATAGACAGGCAACTGCATTGCAAAGGTTGTAAAAATAGTTCAGACTCCCAGAACAGAGTGGGAACCCTAAGTATTGGCTTTAGATGAAGTAGTGAAGTTCCCTGTCATATTTATGAGTATTTTAAATTACAAGCAAGCTTGAAATTAGGTTGTCTTTTATTCCAGGTATAGTTACAATGGAGGAAGTCTGTAATTTTGATAAGTCAGTGTGTGACTATGACTATGTTGTGAGGTATGAGGAAGAAAGATTTAGTTGTGAATTTATTACATAGTATGTGTCAATGCTAGTCACTGATAAGTTGAAATTCATTATCCTGAAACATGTTGGCAGAAGCAGTTGTGAGTGTGGGAAAAACATACCTTCAGATAATACTATGACCTGAGTATGTTCTGGTTTGGGTACTAATAACATGGGTACTTGCTTATATACAAATGTATATTTACATTTGGTTATGTCCTGATTAATATCTTTATAGGTTCATTTCACAAAGTCTCAATCTGTAGTAGGCTGTCATCCAGACTTTTTGTTGACATTATTTGACATTATTTGTTGTTTATATATACATAGCATTTTCATAATCACTGCTCATAGATGTCCACTGCTATACAATACAAGTTTGCATATATATATATGTATATATATATGCATATATATTAATGGGTTAATAAATCAATAAAAGTAGAAATTGCAAAACATTACAGTAAATACCCAGTGAGAATTAATGTAATAGTTTCTAACTGTAAAATATTTTCAGATATTTCATTTTATCCAGCTCACAGTGAGTATGATGCTTTGTCCTTTGCTTCTCATTCTCCTTTCAATGGAATAGAACATTGATTTCCCATGAAGAATAGATTTACCCTTAAATATTTTTATCCTAATTTCTTTTTTTCTTTGCTCAGAATTTAATATTATTCAAATTGTAAATATTCACTTAAGTGCTAAAAATATCAATTCTACTGTTTAACAAAAATCAATGTTCATTTTATTTATTAATTCTTCAAATAGAAAACTCCATGAACATACATATACTTAGTATGGTATATTAAAATGGTCATAAAAATAAATATGGGAAAAAATCATCAGAAAACTATTTTGTAAAAGAACTAGTACTTGCACACATAACCACTGTATTACGCTACTGAAAACATCTTCAATAATTTCTACTTTTCAATCTATTCTAAATGGAGAGAGTTTGATATTTAAAATTTACCTTCCATCGTCTAAGTTTGATTGGATAATTCATTTTTAGACTTTCCCAGGGTTAACTCTTGTTTTCTTACAATAGTGGTTAACTAATATCAGTGCACAAATGATGTGTTCTAAAGAAAAGCTTAAATAGTATTTCTATGAACACTTTGGAAAAAGTCAAATCATTATTAAGGAGACTAGTGTAATATTTTTCAAAATTTTAACTCTTAGAAAGTTTTTAAAAATTAACAACAAAAGCCATATTCTATAAGTACCAATTATAAAACTAAGTATCTTAGCTGTAAAATACATAACATATATACCATGAGAACAAAACCCATATTTAGATATTTTATAATTTTCATTATTTATCCTAAATGACAAGACAAATTTAACTTTAAGGATTGTCTACTGTTTATGGAATTATTAATTTGAAAATATTCTGCATGTAATTTATTTTAAAAAGCACATATATTTTTTGCATTGGAGGATTACTTTTGAAGTTGTTTAAGACCATATAAATTGCTTTTATAGTAGAATTCATGTCAAATTTTTAATTTTCAAAACTAAATGATACCCACTCAAAAAAAAGCTACGTACTAAATGAATATTTATATAATACTAAAGTCTGTTTCACAGTGTAACTATGCTTTTTGATATCAATTATTGCAATAAAAGAAAACATAGAGACACTAAAATGCAGGTGACTTAGCCTTTTCCATAAGAGGAAATTATACCTTGACACACTGGTATTCAGGAGATTATATTAGTAAAAAAAATAGGTAAAAATTGATGAAGTCATTAAGTTTTCAAAAGTTATAAATTATACTGTAAAGCCTCACTGGCTGCAAATTAGCCTGTGCTGTAGCCCTCTGCTAACAATCTATAGATCATTTTATTATTCATGAATTTTAGTAATTTCAGGACACCACAGGTCATCTTATGCTCATTTATTTGCTAAACACCTTGTGCTAGTATGCCTATGCTGAAAAATTGCTACTATTTACTCCCTGTGAGACAAGCAAGCAACAAAGTGCCGATTTTGGCCCCAGACATCCAGCATGCCACGCTGCACATACATCTTGCTGTCAGTGAAATAAATGAGGCTTTAAATTGGCTGCAAAGCTTTAAGAACTGAAATTTATATGTCTAGTTATCAAACAGAAAGTTCAGAGCACCTGCCAATATGAAACATAATTGTGACAAACTGGTACATTTTACCTTTAAACTTTTCAGTTTTAATACCATAGCTTCATTATAAAATAGGCTACAAAGTGACCCAATTCAATAACAGAAACTCTGGAGACCCTGCAGGGGGTATGTGCATATGTAGCTGTGTGTATGTGTGTGTGTATGTGCTTGTGTGTGGGGGTGAGTTTGCTTGTGTGTGTGTATTTGTACGTGATGTCTTTGCTATTTAAACCTGAGTCAACAGATCACAAGAGGAATAGCATGTCATAAAGAGCTAAAGCCTCAGAATTTAGTTGGAGTTGACAGTCAAGTTCAAGCATATCTGGCGTATCTGATGAGCTTTATATATTTGTTGAAAGTGCCACTTCAAATATCAACATAACTGAGAGTAGAAATTATGTACTTTTTTTCATTTGTGAATTTGACAGTTAAAAAGGTATCAAATGTGTGAATACATACCCCCAAATGATAAAATATTATTCTCTAATGGTTATAAGATTTTGAAACACCTGAGAAGCCGTGATTAGCCCTGGAGTTTCATAGTTCCAGTTTCTAAGTAGGATTATTTAATTTTATATTAATAATTGCACCAGTAGTATCAACTACAGTGGCAATAAAATGTTTAAAACCTCTTATTTATTTTGTATATTAAATCTTCCTTTTGGGTTCAAATTTAATGATAAAAACCTTAAGGTTCATCCATATTCTGGCTTTTTTAAATGCACTCTGTGGAAATTAATTCTAGCTCTACTGCCTATATTTAAACTGTAACCATTTACCCCCTGGTAATCTAAGAAAGATTAGGCTGAGGCAGGTAGTGTCCAATATACCTTATATCACTTTAGTATCCCACATTGCTGAGAGCTGCTGGTGCAAAGGTCATGGGAATGTACCGCATTGACAACTACTAATTAGCAAGTTGACCCACTATACATATAATTCCCTGTTGGGAAGCTCCACATGAAAAATCGTAGGGTTATTTACTGTAAATTACTGGCTATTTTTGTCTGTAATTTTCTTATGGGCCACTACTATAAATACGTAATAAGAGCAACTGTGTTGTTCTTTCCATAGCCCTTTGGTAGTGTACTTTCAACTAATGGGGACATATACACCTGTGGCTCGTCAGGAAGATGATTTCAGATTAAGCTGCATAATTTTGATGAATAGAAATAATACTAGTATATTTTACATTATTCAGAATAACATAGTCACAAAGCTCAGTAACAAAGGCAGCCTTTTGCACAGACAGCTATTTTTGCACTCCAGAGCGAATTCACAGTAAGTTGTTTGCTCCTGAAGATAAATGTCTTGTTGCCCCTAGAGATACATACATGAAGTCATTTTTCCAGGTATTTTGCTAATACAAGTTCAAGCATGAAACAACTTCAGTGACAGGTTTTTTTTTTTCCTTTCAGAAAAGCCAGGCAGATAACAGTAAAGACCCAACTACTTGTCTAGCAACTGAGATTTTCTGCACGTACTCCCTACCAGTCAAGTTTCAGCTATTTCTGGGAAAGGGCTATATGCATGGCCAAGCATTGTTCCCTGGCCAATCCATGTGACATTCCGAGCCTAAGAGAAACTACATGACTTACAATATGTTTTGAGAAAGGGTCGGGCTCTGAAAATGGAACGTATAATTGGTCAAATTGTGCCTGTTAGAGGAAAGAACTGAGAAGAACTGGGCAGATCTGTAAAAAGAAGACTGCACAGAGCTAATTGGAAAGCTGTTAAAAGCTATGTGGCAGTGAGAGACAGTGAAATTCTCAGAGAGGATTATTTAGGACGAAGTAAAAGAGAAAGCTACCATGAGAAGGCATTTGTATTTCCTCGCTTTTCCTCTCAGATAGAAAATATCTAGTCCTCACACAGATAAGATTTCTTTTCATAAGCCCTCGCTATTTTGAGGCTGTTTTTTTTACTACTCTGGAACAGATGTGGGAGCTGGCCTTCCCGGGTTGGCACTACCTTACTACTACGATAATGAATATTTCACAACCTCATATATTTTTTCTTTCATCATATTTTGCTTTGATAGACAACCACCATCTCTAAGCAATACAGATCTTCAGTTATGCACTTTGTCAGAATTGATATATTTAGCATAATGGCGGGAGGCACAGGATGTGGAATACAAGGCAAGGTGGAAACAAGAAGAGCTTGTTCCACTTGGTTAGAGTTCACCCTTCTTTCCTTTGGAGATACTATACGATGACTTAGAAGTGGAATATAACATTCCGTTTCATGTAATAATAAATTACCTTGGATCTACCATTCAATTTGAAATAGTCAAGAGAGATTTTTGTAAGCTAATGCATTATTAGTATGAGCATATCCTGCCTGCCCATGTATTTCGTAATAGAAACCAAGGATGGTATCATATTCCTCTTCTGAATTCATCTTTAGGTGGAATTCTCAATGGAAAGAAACAGTTTCTATAATTTGAAAGAAAACCTACTTTTAAAATGTTTCACATGTTTGTTTAGATTAATTTTATCCAGTGCTTTATCTCAAACATTGGCTCTTACATTCTTTTTTTTATTGATTTTTATTAAGCTCTACATTTTTCTCTACTTCCCTTCCAGCCTCTCCTCTCCCCACTTCAACTCTTCCCGAAGGTCCCCATGATCCCAATTTACTCAGGAAATTTTATCTTTTTCTACTTTCTACTTCCCATGTAGAGTAGATCTATGCAATTCTTGATAGCCAATGATGTCTCTGCTTTGAAAGGAATGAGATTTAACTTTCACATTTTTTTTGTGAGAACAGATTTTTCAAGTCATTCTTTTTAGTATATTAAATCTGAAGCTGCCCCTGCAGCTATCTTAGAAAAAAACATAAAATTGATTATTTTACATTCAAGTTTAACAGCATTTTTTAAAGATTCAATTCTGTCATATACCATCTTGACTTTTAATTTTTCAGTGTACACAATGCAACGGATCATTTGCTTTTATCACTCATGCATGATTGAGTACTGAAATGTTGAATAAACTAATTCATGACTATGTGATCCCATTTTGTCAATGAAATACCTATATTTAGGTAACATAAAGTGATATTATTGTAAATGTACTTTGCATCAGATTTTCCTAATATTTTTTATTGAAGGACAGATATGTTTTCAACATATATAAATCCTAATTTAAATAAGTATCCACATATAGATGTGTTGTATCATATTTCTGAACTTGAATAATAGTGAATGACTCTTCATTTCCTTTACATAGCATGTACACAAATTTAAAGCCCACTACCATAAGATGAAATTTATCCTAACATTACTTTATATTCATATGTTGTTAAAATAGTAGCTATCAAAACATACACATTTATAATTTCAATTTGTTTTTATGCAATATTGAAATTGAGACAAAATAGGAGGCCTCAAAGTTCACTTCTGCAGTGACACACTTCTTCTAAGAAGATCACATCCTATTCAAAAAAGCCTTACCTCCTAATATTACCACTTCCTTTGGGAGCCATTTCCTTTCATACCACCATAGTAACAATATTAAAGACCAATCCTGTGTTATGTTGGCCAAGAATGTTGATGTTTTTGCCCTTGCCTTAAGAATCCAAGAGGCTAATTTGAAATATTTTAGAGTAATTTATTTTTTAGAAGGGTTCTGGGGCAGCCTAATATTCGTTCTTTCACTTGGTTATTAGTAATCATTCTCATGCATATCTACAATGAGTAAAACCAATGGGGAAAAACAGCACAACTGTATAGTATGAATATCAGAAGAGCACAAGGAATTTGAATATTAGAGTAAAGATTTTGCTGAAGAAACTTAAAGGCTTGTTGAAGAATGCAATGAAGGGATTAGTGTCCTCAGGGTAAGACCCATCTGTTGAGCTTCCAATTTATAAAAAAGAAAGCTTATGCTACAAAGGAAAAAGAAAAAAAAATAATCCTTATGCAACCATAATTCAAGTAGAGACTAGATACCATCCCCTACATGCTGCTGATATTGGCCTTATATATCATATGGCTCAGACTTTAGAATCATGAAGCATCTGAGCATGAAGGAGTTACATAAAATTTTTACAATGTTAAGGAAAGCTGCTGGAGCTAGGAGTGTGGCAAAAGTCCTTGCATAGAAGCCCAGAAAGGACTTTTAGTGAAAGTGTGACAGTGAAGCCAGCATTCTTTTGAAAATTCCAAGATGTTAGAAGTGGCAGCTGCAGAGGCCTTTGATGTCTTTCAAAGAAAACTGCAGCTAGAGAAGGAAACTGCTCCAAGAAATAGAAGTGTTCTGCAGGCAGTAAAGCCAGAGCGAAAAGCATCTGAGCCCTTAATTATCAGACATAGAACTCCAGAACTTGAGATTTCTCAACTGTGCTTTGCTTTTGATTGTGTACATTATTTCCTAAAATGTTCTGATTCTTCCTTTTGAGAAAGATAGTGCATATTCTGTGTCATTGTATGCTAAGAGTATGTTATTTGCTATTTGATTTTACAGGGAGTTGCACTTAAGAATTTTCTAATTCTCAGAATAGACTTTGGACTTTAGCTTTTAAAATGGTACTAAGTCTCAACTTGATAAGCCAAGCTTTGTGCAAGTCTATGGGAGCCATGTTCATTTTTGAATGGAGATGGAGGAGGAGTGGATGTGGAGGGGGGATAGATTAGGAAGAGGAGGAGATGGGAGGAAAGAAGGGATGGAAACTGGTTTGTATGTAAAATAAATGAAAAATGTCATTTAAATAAAAACTGAAACAATACTGAGAATCTGAAAGACTAAGGAGACTTTGAAATTTAACTAAAAATATTTGCATTATGATATGACCACAATCCTATATAGTCAAAATGTTGAATATGGTGATGCAAATGAGAATGGCCCCATAGGCTTATATATTTGAATAATTTGTTACATCAGATAATAATTGCTAACATTTTGTAACTTTAAACACATTATATAAAGAGCTGCCATCTTTTTAGGTGAAGTAAAGGGAATTGCACCTACATGTTATATTTGAATGAGACCTACCGTGACAAAATCCACTGACAACTGAATCAACCAGAGACTTTCTGGTACAAGGCACACAGTAACAAATAATTGTTGCTAGTGGTATCAATACTATTATTTAAATTTCTTTATTGAGACAGCTAAATGAATGCCCTCCCCATTCCTCCAATCTAAAACAGCAGAATGGGTAGGATCCTATATGCTGAGAAGCACTTAAAGAAAGCCAGTACATAATTACACTCTTAATTTCAAAACTGTACCTGCCTACTACAGAGAGATTCACCCCAAGGGGGAAAACAAAAGCATCTCATTCAAAGGGTAGAGTTTACTTAAGAAGCTTCCAGAACTACTTGGCATTGGACAGAGACCCATGCTTCAGTTGCAAACGCTAAAGTTTTGGCTTATAAACCAAATCTTTGCTGTTGACAGAGTAGGTTTTAAGCATGCCTGTTAAACTTTGACAATTCCTGTGAGAATGAAATTCTGTGAATACCTAGTTTGACACTAGTGTTTTTCCCTACGACAATACTCATGCACATACTATCTATGGGTACAGATATTAAAAGGCCAGTGCCAAACAGATGGAACTTTCATCTGACTTGCCTTAGTGATCTCAGTTCAAACTATATGAGCTCCAATGTATGATGTTTTCTCATTTCATATACTCTAGTGTTTTGCTAAAATATGGGATCAAATACATCTATGAGATGTCCACATACAATATAGCATGAAGTCACTAGACATAAATAATTCAAAATTCAATGAAATTTACTCTAAATTATGTTATGACCAAATTCAGTGGTTGAGGAGGCAGAGACAATACTTGAGTCTGGAAAAGAAAAGAACTAAATAACTTATGTGTTTCCATTTTTGAGAACGGGCTTCTCAGCGGATACTGGAATCCAGGAGATGGCGCAATGAGAATTTCACAGAATAATAAGGTGAGATGAAAATAAATATTTCAGCTAAGAATAATAAACCAAGAAAAGTTATCCATTATAAATCAAGAAACTAAATGACGAAGAGGTGGTTGAAGAGTTAAGATAAGTTAAGGCTGCTCTTCTGAAGAACAAAGAATGAATTAACCAGAATCTATTTGGTTCACAAGAAATTGAAACTCCAGTTTTCAGACATCCAGTACCCTCTTCTGAACTCTGTCAGTCATTGATATGCAAGTGGTACACAGACACAAATGCAGGCGCCTATAATATTCTGTGTTGTTATTTCAAAGTCCCTTCCTCTGCACATGCATGACAGTACCTGAGAACCACAAGAATAAACTCCTTTATCTATTTTTCTCGATTTGTCTAGTTCTGGGAATGAAAGTAAATTATGACTCAAATATGACACCAGACATTGTTAGACTTGAAAAATAAATATACCTTGAGCTTGATGTCCGTCATCAAGCGTAGTTTGTACTGGACAAGTATCCATAAAGCAGAATAAATACCAGATAATAATTACTGTTCAGTTCCAGGAGAATTATTCAGAACCATAAATGGAGAAACACTGGAATAATAAGGAAGCACTCACAGGATAACCAATGAAGTCTGTATCATGTTGCCAATACTGCTGTGCTTTCTGAAAGAGAAAATTTCAACATCTGTACAAACATGCCTCTAAGGGTATCTTAACACGTCTTTGAAATTAGCTACTGTAAGACTGACATAATGACTACACCAAGGATGTAACCATGGTGAGAGCAATGACAATTCTACCCAGGCTGAGCTGCATTGCCAGTTATATTAGCACTAATGTCATTACGGTACAGTAGTTTAACTTTCTAAGAAAACAAACAATGGAAGGGTGAGATTGCAGCTATGAGGATAAAATAAAACAGATGACGCTAAGGGTCAGTGTTTCACCTTCAAGGACATATCTGTGTATTGTTTCTGTCTGAGAAGTTTTGGTATATCTGAGTTTTTTAAACCATCTATATCAAATTATACTAAATTTTCATAAACACAAAGGATGTATGTTTCATTGAAATTATACCAAAATGATCCTATTATCACAGATTCACTTTCATATTACTACACTGTCAAAGAAGTTTCAGCTTCGACATATATTCATTAAAAGTATATACATAAATGTATTGTATGTAATTTTAGGTCAATAAAGCAATAATGACCCATTATGCCATGTTGAAACATCTTTAATGTTATAGTTTTCTCTGGCTTCCCTCTTCTTCAGTATTGAATTTCCTTAAGCCCTACATTTAAAACCTATTTTTCCACAGATCTCACTTTACATTAATTGTATCCTGCTTATATCTTCCTCTCTAGAAATCCCTTTCCCTCTTTGGCACCTTTCTGCATTTCTGGGTTTTGCAGATACTCTTGATCATTTACTGTATATATTTATACATTCAGAGTTAGGGATGTATGATGAGAGATATATGATGCCAGAGGTTTCTGTCGTGCTTGATGCTGCAGCCATTCAATCCCAAAGAAACACACAGAGATCTAAATTAATCATAAACTGGTTGGCCTATTAGTTCATGCTTCTAATTAACTCTTATAACTTACATTAGCCAATAATTTTTTTGTGCTAGTCATGTGACTTCACGGCTTTATTTTAAACTCTCTCTCTCTCTCTTTTTTATTTCTATTTTTAAGTTTTGTTTTTTGAGACAAGGTTTCTCTGTGTATCTTTGGCTAACCTGGAACTCACTCTGTAGACAAGGCTGTTCGTGAACTCACAGAGATCCACCTGCCTCTGCCTCCCAAGTGCTGGGATTAAAGGTGTTTGCCACCAAATCTCAGTATTCTATCTCTCTCTCATTTTAAAAGGACTTTATCCTTTTTCTTTTCTCTCCCAAGCCTAAGTATATTTATAAACACACTGTAAACTCTTTAGAGGTTTCTTTGTCTTTTAATCTATCTTTACTGTATATCTCTGTGTCTGACCACATGAGTCTTTAATTTGCTGAGTGATTAAAGCTAGGAACAAAGTCATGGTTTGACAGCTGGATCCATCACATTCCGTAGCTTTCTGAAAGTCTAGCATCATGACAGAGGTACTGGAAAGAGTCACATTTACTGCTGAAACTCTATGGATTTTCAAGATCTATGCCACCACTGAGAATCATGCTGTCAGCTCTTCATAAACACCATTTAAGTGTTTATTGGCAGGTCCTCTTAAAACAACTGCAACGTTTTCGCACCTAACATTGAGTCAGGAAGCCTCTCTTAAATGAGGCACGCTTGCCTCTAGCAAACAGAGCCCACCTGAAAATATGCTGCTACCAAGAAGCCCTTGCTAACTCTGTTCTTTTGTGTCTAGAATTACTTCTCAAACTCTCTCTCATTTTAAGTAGATTTAGCTGTTTAGATTGGTGTCATTTGTTGCCAGAGGTTTCTGTCCTGCCTGGTCTCGCAGCCATTCAGTCCCAAAGAAAGAGACAGAGATCTACATTAATCACAAACTGGTTGGCATTTAGTTCATGCTCCTTATTAACTCTTAACTTCCATTAGCCCATAATTTTTTTGTGCTAGCCACATGGCTTGGTACCTTTTATCAGTGAGGTATTCTCATCTTGCTTCCTCTGTGTCTGAAAGATGACTGCAAACTGAGTCTTTCCTCTTCCCAGAATTCTCCTCTTCTGGTTATCCTGCCTATACTTCCTGCTTGGTTACTCTCCAATCAGCATTTTATTAAACCAAAAAAAAAAAGACCATTGTCACTTGGCTGATATATTGTATGGTTTATCTTTCTGGTTCTGGGTTTTCTCACTCAATTATTGTCTTTTCAATTTTTATAAATATACTTCAAATTTCACTTATTATAATTGAATAATATTCCAAAGCATATATTATCACATTTTAGCTAGCTATTATCAGTTGAAGAGCATTAAGAATATTTCCTTTTCTTAGCTCATGTGAGAAGGATAGCAACAAACATGGATGAGCAAGTATATTTGGAGTAGGATGTCAAGTCCTCTTGACAAAAGCAAGGCAGAAACGCTGGGTCGTGTAGGAGATTTAATTTTAGGTTATTGAGAACTCTCCACATTGATTTCCATGGTGTCTATATCAGGTTTGAATTCCATAAAAAGTGAATGAAGGTTTCCCTGTCTCCAGTTCTTAATTAGCATATTATCAGTTGTTTTGTTGACCTCACTGAAGGATTATGGAATTTCAAAGACTTTTTCTTGCATTTCCCTATTGCTGTGGACAATGAACAACTTTTGAGGAATTTTATTTATTTAATGAGTACTGTCAGTTTAAAACTGTAGTCCAGTTTTAAATTAGGCCATTTGGTTTGTTGACTCCTCCAATTTTAGTTCTTTATATAGGCTAGATACCTATTCTTTGCTGGATGTTGTTCTAGAAAAGACTCTGCTCTTCTCTGTGGACTTTCTTCTTCCTCAACTGTTCCTTTAGTCATGCAGGAACATCTTAATTTTTCAAGGCCCCAATTGTCAAATTTTAATGGTGACTCCTATGAAAATGAAATGCTATTCAGTAATTCTTTCCTACACATATAACATATGCCTACCTGACATTCTAGAATTTTCAGGACGCACACAGTTTTAGATCCATTAGAGATTGTTTTTTCACAAGGTAATAAATATGGGCCTATTTCCATTATTCTCCTTGGGACAATCAGTTTTTCTAGTACTATTTGTTGAAGATATCAAGTTTCCCAAATACCTTTGTCAATAATCAGATGGCTGTACTGAGTAGTACTCACATTCAATTGTTCTATTTTGTTCTACTAGTCTATATTTCTGTTTCTGCACTTTTAACATATTGATTTTATTACTAAGAATCTGTGTTACATACTGAAATCCGGAATGTTAATTCCAAATGAACATTGTTAATTTTGTTCAGTTTTTCTTCCACCTGGGTTCCTTTGAACTCAAAATGTTCTTTCTATGAACTTTAGATCATCTAATTGACAAACAAACAAAACTTGAAGCAAAAAAAATAAAAAAAAAAAACAAGTACTAGGCATGAGAAAACTTTTTTTGAGTTGTTTTTCATGGTGGTCTAAAGACTTTCCAGTATAGGCTGCTGGTGTCATCATTGCTTAACTTCTAGAGTTTGTTGATAAGTCTGTATTGTTGAATACATAATGCCCTTTGGATACATGACTAAGACGACGCGAGCTTGATTTGACTCAAAATTGTCTTCCATGAGGAGTGACTTTCATACCATTTGAAGTTTCTGTAAATGCTACGGCTAAAAAAAGAAAGAAAGAAGCATTCCTACTAAGTTATCCCAGCTATGAATCACAACAATGATCAGTACAGCAAAGTAACCCTAAACATGCATTACTGACACTCATACAATGGCACTAATCAAGAGCTGTTTAATATACTTAAGGACCCCGCAACAGGAATATAATTATGTGTGTTACTGAAAATTTAGCAAAGTACATAGGGACAAGTAAGCTCAGAGAAGAGAAACTACAATTTACTACACTACCATAAATCCTAACCATGCATTTGTGTATCTTAATCTCACAGTTGTATTTGTGCCTAGCTCTCATTCCTAAAAACCAAAGCTTCTATTTTTAGCAGACAGGCTATATAGAGAACTATAATAAGGAAAAAGGCAGGGAGCAAAGGAATGTGGGGTGTCAAGCCCCAGCAGTTACATCTGCAATGAAACTTCTTCTGCCAAACTCTAGCCCATGTAAGAAGAGGCAGGAAGATTTGAAGAGATGGAAAAGTAGAAAATCATCTGTGAGATTGTTTCTTCTGTAAATAAGAAGGACACTTCATTCCTGATACCTTAACAATGTGGTTGCCTAAACAATACATTCTGATGTGAGATTGGAAAATAAATGTGTGTATAAACACAATTATTTGTGTATTATAAAAATAACTAAAGAAAAACAGCATGAATTTGAGAGGCAGTAGGCATAACTTGGGCAAGGTGGGTGGATAATAAACAAAGGGTAAATGATATAATTTTATTTTAAATTAAGGAAATAATATAAATAAGAAAGATAAAATGTTTTATCTTGCTTTCTTCTACAAAAGGCATTATTCATCTAAGTCTATCTCTGTAAAATATATTGACCATCATTTAAAGGACAATTATAGCTGGAAATGCCTGTGAAAGAGTTATGAACAGTTTTTCATTGTTTCAATAAAAACATGGGTTAGTACATCTTGTATGAGTATGACATCAGTGAAAGACAAATTAATAAATTGTGAGTCAGTTCTAACAAGACATGGTTCTCTTCAGTGAATCTAATATTAGTTCTGTATTGTTTGGTAGACGTGGTTATAGGCATCGTATCATCTGTGTTCTATAATTTGACTCTCAAAGTATGATTTGAAGAGAATCAAGAACCATGCAGGCATTTTCTTATAATATGTGATTTGTACCTTCATTTTTCAATACCTGCAGTTTGCAGCCTTAATTATATACCGTTCAATGATCTGCTACTTGCATACGCTAGTCCAGTGGCTTATCCAAAGTTTCAACCTTCTGGGTGTTAATCTATCAGGAGGAACAGTTCCAAAAATAATTTTCTCACTCTTGATCATGACTCACCCATACGACCCAGTGAAACAAATTGAAATGTTCTTGTAGCATTGATCTGACTTCTGGGCCTTTGTAAATCTTGCTTCTCTAATTAGCCTGTAAAAGGAAATTGCAATATATAGATTCATGGAGATTCATAAGAACAGGAGAAACATTTTTAACAGTTTTAGAACCCAAGGGGAATTTAGGACTGCCAATGTATGGGGTTGAGCTTAAAATGTGATTGTCTATATTAAAATAAATAGTCTTGCAACAACATAGTCTCTGCTTTAGGCATCTTACAGGTCTGTGTATAAGAAATAATAAACATACTGTAAATGACAACTTGCTACATTTTTATGCTACAGTGGTGAACATTTCAATACTTAGACTCATAAAACTTTGATTTTACTTCTTGGTCTAATCCAAGCTCATTTATCTGATTTTCAATTTGTCTTAATTATCTAGAAACTATGCTTTATTGAATGTTGTTTCTATGAAACAATGTATTTTTCAAGTAACTTTAACTACATCTCGGGGAGTCAAATAGGTTCTTCATGATCTACTTAGTAACTAGTACCTTATTTTCAAAAATATGTCACAATATCAATATTGCAAAAATAAATAAGCTGACTTCTACTTCTGCCCATAATAAATATTTGATTGGAAATAATCATTCATATGTAAGTAGATATGAAACTGAAACTGAAATGTGGTACTGTGTGGAATAAGATTATATGAACTGGGCAGTCAGCAGACGAGTTTCGATTCTCACACAAGGAATGAGAAATAAATAAAATGCAGCATTTGTTAAATAAAAAATCTAACAAAATAAACCTGTTTTGTTATATTGCCCTGAAGAATATCATCTCTTTATAAGAATTTCTTTTGCGTTTGGTATGGTATCAATTAATTAAATTTAATTTTATTATCACAAAATTTTAAATTATGTTTAGGTGTTAATTTTCTTATTCATTCAAGTATAGAACTCATGAATTTTACCATAACCAACTCTTATTTTCTTTAAGGGTAGGGTCTAATTAGCACTATTTGACTTTGCACTAGCTATATAGGCCAGGATAGCTTTGAACTTACAGAGATAGCTTCTAAACTGAGTGTTGGGATTACAGAAATGGGATACTAAATGCAGACTATGTGATGTAGCATTATTTCATTTTTACAGCAAACTGATATCTAGTCCCTTCTTTTATGTATAAGTCTCTTGATCCCATGGAAATTCACATTCCCCAAAAGAATGATATTTATGCTCTTTCTTGCTGATATTTTACTGCTTTTTTTGCTCTGTCTGATAATGACTAACACAGTCAACATTACATTCCCAGAGCATGAAGGGGCTCATTAAAGAACTGAGAGAACTGTAAAAAAGCAGTAAATAAATGAGGGTAAATAGTCACTCTGTTTGAGGAACTAAATGTCTTGGAGAAAAAGAAGAGAGGAATACTGCAAAGAAGGGAATTAGAAACTCTACATAAGGATTTAGATATAAGAAAATATTTTGAAAAGAATATTTTAAAAAGTAAGAGTCAAGTGGTGATATGTGGACCAGATTCTATTGGTATGGATTATTTTAAGCAATGCACAAGACTTGTATGAAATGCTTCAGATAAAGAATGTTTTTCATGTTCAAGGGTGATAAGAAGGTGGAGAAGGCAACAGAGTGATGAGTAAGAGAAAGAAATAGGAAAAGAAGAAAAAAATGTTGTCTTAAGTGTACTTCACTTTTGGTGATGTTTGTTAAATGATTTTAATCACATTTAGAGCGTGAACTCAGAATTAATAACCTAAAGGAATGGGTAAAACAGTCTTGCTTAAACAATGGAAAGAGATCTTATTCTTACTCCCTGGACAATTTCAAAAACCACAGAGAATGGACAAATTCGGTTGTCTTGATTTATATTTTTCATATCAGAATTTCATCATTTGTAGTTTTTGATGTCTTGATACAATACCTCTGTAATCTGGCAACCTAAGGAGATTTTGGGGAAGACTATTCTGTTCAGACACTAATTGCACACAAGTCATAACTGGTAGCAGGAGTTAGAAGGTTGCTAAATGTACCTCTTTTAAAAAATCCCCAACTTTAATCCCCAGGGTACTTATAAAAGAACAATTTGGCTCTTTGACTTGTGAAAGTAAAAGCTCATATCCTTTTATTTAGTGACAAGTGGTGTAACGAGAGGCTCATCACATTTGATCTACGGAGCTCTAAAGAGAGAACTTCAATGTGAAGATCACACAGAACCCTCACTATTCAGTCTTTTGTTCCATGTGGCTACCGCTTTGAGATCTTAAAAGCATTTTCTTCTCATCACTTTCTGAAGTTGGTGTCTTTACTGAAAAGGGTTTTTCTCTGTCCAAGATTTTCTTAACTACGGTAAATTAGGTGACAGCTCAACTGTCGTTTTCTTTGAAAAAATGATTTTGCTTTTATTTTCTGATGCTGAGTATCATGAATAAAATAATAACACCTGTGCACTCTGATATATCACAAAAGTAGAACGTATTTGAGTGTTATATATACAATCAATAATTCTATTTTAAATCGAAATTTGCATATATGTATTTATCATTTATACATATATAAGAAACTGAGTACTAAGTATTTGACCTTTTATTCATCTGTTTTATTGTAATTCTTATTATTTTTTCTTTGTACAGTTTGTTGTGTGTGTCCTGAATATGTGTTATTTATAATACTCAATTGCATGCTTTTGAAAGTGGTAGATTTCAGTATGCACTGTTCATAATCAATTTACTACTTCTTGGTAGGTATATAAATGTTGCAAATCTTTACACTTACCAGTCTTTACATTTCTTCATTTTCTGCTATTTATAGAAAGCTTTCATTTGCTAAATTTTTATGTCCCAATTGAGAATTATGTAAAATGTAGATTTTAGATGATTTTATTCTCATAAGTTTTATTATTTTATGTTGATTAATCATTTGAATGCCCATTAGCATGATTCTTTTTCTGAAGTTTCTCTTTTATTCCCATATATGGTGAAAGAAAAAACCTCACGTCTTATCTGACAACTATTGGCTAATAAAAAATAATGAAGAGAACTTCTAGAACTTTCAATATTATTTCATTTTAGAACTTACCAGTTTACTTATTTGAAGTACAAATTCAAGTATTCAAATATTCTTTTCTATCCTAAGATTTTTGAAATTCAGGATTCTAATTAGTTCAAGTAAATATGCTTAAAAATACTTTTAACAAACAATGAAATCTAATATATTTCAATACATATATCTTACTCATTCCTGAAGTTGCTTAAATATATACTTCATTTTTATATAGATAAAAATCATCTGTGAAAATATTAAAGGCACAAAATTTAAAGTATTTTTCTATTTACATTGTGAATATATATATATACATATATATATATATATATATGATGTTTTTGATTTACATTGGAGACTTTAAAATTGTTTATAGACTATCTGAACATTTATATTGGTAAAATACAAGTTTAAAGCATGCATTTTTTAAAAGCTGCAACTGAATGGTTAATAAGAATTGACACATTGTTTTATTTACACCATTATATTTCTATGATATAGTAAATTAATAGTGGGTCCAAATAGTTGACTTCTACCCCAGGACAAATGTACTTGTTTTCCTCTACTATTGAATGTAAAGTCTATAATGTTTTAAAAAACAAAAACACAGGAGAAGTGGGGAGTGATATTTTGCCTAGTGCACA
Organism: Microtus obscurus; assembly: GCA_963919715.1. Lineage (NCBI taxonomy): Eukaryota > Metazoa > Chordata > Mammalia > Rodentia > Cricetidae > Microtus > Microtus obscurus. Next base: position 5,096,285 of record CAWTZC010000789.1, on the reverse strand, counting down.
ATTTTGAACAAAAGAAAAAGAGTGAGAATACAAGTAAAGAGAAGGAGGAGGATGGAAAGAGAAGATAGTGGTGAAGAATAGTAGGGAGGAAGATGACTAGAGTGAGGAGGAGCAACATGCAAGACTGTCATGTTAAATCACAAAATCAGCTTCCAGTAGTTACCTGTTTAGGTCTAATTTAATAGCACATGTAAAATTATCATAAAAATGAGGCATCATTGATGTTACTATTACCAGTGACAATTTTTCAAGTGTATTAAGTAAAGGATCTATGTTTATGCTATTTTGTTTTTATGTAATATCTTACTAGGAATCAGGTTTTCCATTTTATTGATAATATTCATTAAATTTGAAGTGTTCATAAAGGAAGAGGACATATTAACAGGAATATTTGAGTTTTTGATTTTCAAATGTATGTCTTTTATTAATAGAATAAAATTAGTTTTTATTTTGATGCTAAAATATCTTTAGCAAGAAAAATATCTACGAGTATGTTTATAAACTTTATTTACACTCCTAATATTATTTGAATTTCCATTTGGTAAATTTTGCTTTGTTAAGTTAACAGAAGATTGCAGATATATTAAATACTTCAAGTATAATTATACATTTAAACATTCCTATTTTATTTGAATGAACACATGTTTTTTTAAAGAAATATGTTTGAACCAGAACTGTATTCTGCCTCTGAGCCATGAAGGGTCATGTCTGTCTCACAGTTAAAAGTACATTCAGTCTATCTGCCAGCAAAGTATCCTCTGAGAGTCAGGTAAATTGTTAGCTGAAATCCCTTTAAGAAATCAAAGGCATGCTACATGCTAGCAAGCCACAATGCAGTGACACAGGGTCACAGCTGTTGTCTCAGAAGTGAGGAACAAGGAAACAAAAAGGACAAAACAAGCCGAAGCTCCTCTAAGTCTCTTGGGGCTTTGTTGTTGCTCTGGTTCAGAGCTCTGAGCATTGCCCTGTGATGATGCTCCCTTAGGGGATAAAGCTGCAGATGGATATGGTGTACACTCCCGAGCTTTCCTCTGAAATCTCTGTGGAAGCTTCCATGACCCAGTAAATCTTGCACTTTTCTTGCCTTCAAAGCTAACAGGACAGGGACTTTGCCAAGGTTTGCTACCTTCAAGGGTTACAGGTGGAAACAATTGAACCAAAGCTGCAACAGAACCAAGTGTCCAGTAAATCTTAAGTTAGTTCCTTGAGGAATCCTGAATGAACAGAACACTACCCGTCTCTCTTCTCATTGGATTACCTTGGAAAATCAACCACATTTATCACGTAGTTATTTTTAACGTCAGGGTGTAACCGTTTGGCGAGCACTTGCCTTTTATGCTAAGTTCACACGTGGATACCACTACATTCATTTAAGAATCCCGGTGCCTTTGGTTCACTCTACCTTTAGAAAAATAAATAAGAGACTTTACCAAACAAATATTTCTATTATCTGATCTGTTTGTTGCTTTAATATGCTGTGCAGACTAGTTTTTTTTTATTATTATTGGAAAAAAAAAGAAAATTCTGCCTCCTCCCCGCCTCCCATTTCCCTCCCACCCTCCCCTCCCCTCCCCTCCCCCCACTCCTCCCCCTCCCTCTCCAGCCTGAAGAGCAGTCAGGGTTCCCTGTGGAAAGTCCAAAGTCCTCCCCCCTCGATCCTGGTCTAGGAAGGTGAACATCCAAACTGGATAGGCTCCCACAAAGCCAGAACATGAAGTAGGATCAAAACCCGGTGCCATGGTCCTTGGCTTCTCAGCAGCCCTCATTGTCCGCCAAATTCAGAGAGTCCGGTTTTATCCCATGCTTTTTCAGTCAGAGTCCAGCTGGCCTTGGTGAGCTCCCAAAGAACCAGCCCCACTGTCTCCACGGGTGAGCACACCCCTTGTGGTCCTGACTTCTTTGCTGTGCAGACTAGTTTTATGTCACACGACACAACCTAGAGTTATTTGAAAGGGATCTTCAATTGAGAAAATGCTTCTGTAATATATGGCCATAAGGAATTGTTTTAGTAGTGACTTAGAGGGAGAATTCCAGCCCATGTTGGCTGGTCTCACCCTAGGTATTGATTCTCAGTTCTATAAGAAAGCAGATTAAGAAAGTATGAGGAGTCAATTCAGTAAGCAGCATGACCTCTGCCTCAGCTCCTGCCTCCATGTTACTGCCATCAGTGAGTTCCTGCTCTCAGTGATTTTGATGATGAACTATTATATGGAACTGTGAGTGAAATAAACTCTTTCTTCCACAAGGTTCTTTTGGTCATGGTGTTTTATCACAATAATATTAACACGGACTAAAACAGATACCATGTTAGCAATTGTTAGAAATATCAAGTAATATCTTTACTGTTGTTCTTGTCTTTTGCTATCTTGAAATTTTATTCAGCAGGTAAACTATTAATTTCAGTCTTCCACTATATCTTAGACATTTGAAAGAAAAAGTTGTGTCCCTTTATAGTATTCATGATGCATGCCTTCTAATCCTCTTTCCTACTTTATCCCTAATTTCATCCCAAACCTCATGAGCACAGTTGTACTGTGTGTATCTCTACCAATATTATGCATATGTGAGACTTCCATGTGTTGGCTCACTTTGTAGTCTTATGTCTCTACTTCTTTGTTATATTCCAAATTCTTTTAAAAAGTCAATGTCAAAGGCTTCCAAAGTATGTAAACTTTATAGATATACCATCCACCTGAATTCTCAGTGTAACTGATTTGTGTTAGTCTTGTTTCCCTTATTGTAAATTACAGCAGATGCAGTTGATATAAAGAGAAAGGGTGCTATTGATATAAATCTGTCTGTAAAGAACTACATAAAAGCAAAAGCTAATAGAACCCAGTTAAAAAGTTGGGTGTGGAGATGTCTTTGGGATCAAAGAACTACAGAAGCAGATATAGTTCTCAGGGGCTGACTAGCTAGAATATCCTACATTGCTCACTTCAAATAAGGTAGAATTTGTTTTAAATAGCATTGCGAATGTCACTATAGGCATGATATCCATATTTTCCCTAAATATTTTTCACCCATGCATATGCAAGAATGCACACACAAGCACACACACAGAATCACACACACACACACACACAATGCAATAAGGGTGTTAAGTATTTTGATTTGCAGTTTCAAATCTTGTAGTGTATACCATTATGTGTCACTGCTTTTGGACCCATCCCAGATGGCCTTATGTAATGCAGTATGGTGAAATGTCTCATATTAAGGAAGTAATCAAATTAAGTCAATTTCAAATTAAAATTTTGGGTACAGATGTAAAAGGAAAATTCTCAGCAGAGGAATCACAAATGAAAAATAAACACATAAAGAAATGTTTAGCATCCTTAGCCGTTAAAAATTTTGCAATCTAAATTAGTTTTGAAATTCCAGTTTACACCTGTCATAATGGCTAAAATTACAATCAGAAGTGACAACTCAGCTTGGTGAACCTAGGAGAATACTCTTTCATTTGTTTGTGGGAATGGAAACCTGTATATCAAATTTGGAAATAAATTTCAGTTTCTCAGAAAATAGGGAATTATTATCCATGAAGAACCATCTATCCTATTCCTGATTTTCTTCCTTATACAACAAAAATTAATATCATTAATCTACCAACACTGAACTTTTATTTTGTATTTGTACATGCATAAACCTCTCAGTTCTTCTCTACACTGATCTAATTTTAGAAACAAAGTATTCTCAATTTTAAAAAACTTTGTAACATCTTCTTTTGGTAGAGTTGTTTATGGTAATTTAAACTTTTATACAAAACATATTTATTTGTTAGGATTTATAGAATTGTAAACATACACGGTAAATTTTAAAGAATTTATTCTATGTCATGAAGTTGTACAAAATGTGTTTTAATATAAAATTATAATCCACAAATTTATACATAGGTTTAAAAGTTTTTCAATGCGAAGTTCACACTTACACATTGGTGCATGCACACGTAGTACAGAAGTCCTAATGATATGTAACAGGGTAATTAATGTAGTAATTTGCTGATAATTATCTTTGCCTATTTCATATATGAAGTGGGAAAGACTAAGCATTAGGAAGAAGTAGAAGGAAAGTGAGTCAGAAGAGAATGGAAGAGATACCTAACACAGAAGACAGGAGGACAGCAGGGCAAGAGCCAAAAGGGAAGGCAAGAATGCAGAAACAGAGCAGAGGCACGGATAATCCATGTATCTAATATCTCTGTGTAAATAATTTTGTTAAGATTGACAATCAATTTTCAAGTAACAAAGTCATTGAATTTTATACCACATTGTAGACCTACATAAAGTTACTTAAGAAGACTATGTAAAATGTACTGTCTGCCCTATGTAGTTTTTGTTTCTATATCTCTCTACAGATTTCTCTCCTCAGTTTTTTGTGATCTTCATTTCCTATTTGACAGTATTTGACATTTTTTTATCTGAAAAAGTATTTCTCTCCTTCTACATTAGATACAAAAGATCTATAGTGCAGTCATTGTTGGTGATATTTGTGCATGTTATGTATATATATACTTGGCACAATCTAGAGTTATCTGTGAAGAGGAAATTTTAATAGAGAAAATGTGTTCATAAGATTAGTGTGTATATGAACCTGTGGAATTGTCTTTCTTGGTGATAGATAGAGCAAGGAAAGAGGTATGTTGATTGAGAGGGCCATTATGGGATAAGCAAATAAAAAAATGGCTCTAGAGAAATTTCCAGGAATCCACAAGGATGACCCCAGCTAAGACCCTAAGCAATATAGAAGAGGGGGCCCGATCTTGACTTTCCCTGTAGTCAGACTGCAGAAATCCACAAGGATGACACCAGCTAAGAATCTAAGCAATAGTGGAGAGGGTAGCTTAACTTTCTTTCCCCTGTAATCAGATGAAGACTACCCTAATTGTCATCATAGAACCTTCATCCAGTAACTGATGGAAGCAGATGCAGAGATCCACAGCTGAGCACTGGGTCAAGCTCCTAGAGTCCATTCATAGAGAGAGAGGATTGATATTATGTACTAAAGGTCCAAGAACATGATGGAGAAATCCACAGAAACAGCTGACTCAAGTAAAAGGTAGGTCAGTGACTCCAGATTGACAGCTGGGGAATTCGCAGAAGACCGAACTAAGCCCTCTGAATGTGTGTGACACTTGTGTTGCTTGGGCAGTTTGTGTGCCCATTAGCAGTGCAACCACTATTTATCCCTAGAGCATGAACTGACACTTTGAAGCCAGGAAGGATACCTTCCTCAACCTAGGAACTTAGTCCTGCTTCAGTGATGTGACAGTTTGTTGACTCGCCATGATAACTCACCCTTTCTGAGAAATCAAGGTGGGGTTACGTGGGGAGTACGAGGGAACAGGAGGATGGGTAGGAGAGGGAACTAGTAATGCCGTGCAAGAAGATTGGTTTAAAAATAAAAAGATAAAAAATGAAAAATTCGATTCTAAAAAAGAAAGAAGGAAGGAAGGAAAAAGAAAGGAAAGAAGAAAGTTGAAAGAAAGAAAGAAAGAAAGAAAGAAAGAAAGAAAGAAAGAAAGAAAGAAAGAATAGTGAGCAAGCCATGAATAGCAGATCTGTAAGCAAGGTTTTTCCACTACCTCCACCTCAGTTTCCTTAGTATGCTAAGTGCCACAGTAGTAATGCCAGCATTATTGCACAGTGCAATGATTAAGCTCATGTACCACAGGTAACCTCCCACATACACACATTCACAATAGTTATGATAGAAATCTCAATGTTCTATATTAGTCATATACAGAACATTGAGGTTCTATATCTTCCAGCTTTCAGTGAGAAACAAAAATCAAAGCACTTCAAGTCTCATTCTAACTTCAATAAGAAATATTTCTGATAGAATTAACTTTCAGTATGAAAAAAGTTTTATATTTTATTTTATTTTTGGTTTTTCGAGACAGGGTTTCTCTGTGGTTTTGGAGCCTGTCCTGGAACTAGCTCTTGTAGACCAGGCTGGTCTCGAACTCACAGAGATCTGCCTGCCTCTGCCTCCCAAGTGCTGGGATTAAAGGCGTGCGCCACCACTGCCCGGCTATTAAAGAAGTTTTAAACATGTTTTCTACACTTAATTATATTTAGTTAGTTAAAAAAGAAACCTCATTGGCTTTTAATAACACAAAATATATGATTTTCAATGAAAAAATAGTAAAACTGTTTTGAATATGTTCACAAATGTATCTGTTATATATGTATTCAAAAGCATATGTAACTAGCTCTTTATTATTGCCTACAAAATATTGATCATAGCTGGTTTATTTTTACTTTTGTTTTAGGCCCAATATTTTACTGTAGTGCCCGCCTGTCCTGTACTATGTACTATTCCTGTATTGCGGACCTGCACTACAGGTCCATTCACGAGCCGGGAAAGGGCCTGGAGATTTAAACAAACAAAGACACACAGACAGAGACACGGGTCATCTTTGAAACAGGAATGCCCCAAGAATGCCCTCTTTATTGTGGTCAGGGGCAGTTTATATAGTGCTCTGGCCACGCCCCAGCTCTTGGGATCTTTCAGCTACAGACCTATCATCCTGCCATCAGGGTCTCCTGCTCAGAGCAGCTGCAGGCCATCTCAGAGCAAAGGAAAACAAGTTGTTTACAAGAAATTCAGGATCTGGGGGTTCACAGCTCCCAGCATTTTATAACACAAACTGGCATTTGTAGTTGAAATTAGATAGGATGTCATCACTGATGAGCTTTTAGAAAACAGTAGTAAATCAGGAAACTGGTTAAACAGATTTATGTAGATAATTTGAAAATCACCTATAAATACCTTTGGAAAATATCAAATTTTTATACAAATGCTCAAAGGTTGAAAAAGCTAATGCAAATTTGCAATTCAATGAGTAGAATATCATAAAACATTTTAGATATTCAATTTAAATAAATGGAACTTATATTAATACCATGTGATTACATATAACCCTTTTGGTTATAAACACAATTGAATAGATGGCATAATACAACATTCTAAATGGAATTAAGAATTATATAAAGTAATTCCAGATAAGCACTTTATGATTTGACATTTGATATAATAGATTATATTTAATATTTTAGCATGCATATTAGAACACTACAACTACAATGCTAATTCAAATAAAGAGATTAATTGAAGGATACTCACTAAAATATACAAATAGTGTTAAATTATAACAGTTTTATAAGTATAATTTGTTTACATATTATAAACATGTAGTGTGATTATATTACTGGCAGGTATTGACATTTAACAGTACTTTAATTTTTTTTGTTGATATTATGTTCAACTTGGGTTATCAGTTATTTACACAGTCAATTTAATATGTTGGGTACATTGCCACACAGTGAATATTTATTTATATTTATAAAAATTTCAAATGAGTATTTTCAGAACAATAGTTCCTAGAAATGAGACTGTGTCAGTACAATTAATTCACAAAAGCAGGTGAATCTCTGCAGGCTTTAATATTTAGTGTCTTCAGAGAATGAATTGGAGGCATTGGTTTCTTTCATCAAGAGATAAGCTCATGGGAATAGCTTGTATTATGAGCAAATGTTGTAAAATTTGCTATTCATTATTGAAAATTAATGACTAAATGGATTAAAGAAAGGCATTCACTTCATAGGCAGTCTCCTTTTCTTTGGGAATTGCTTAAGATGGTGTCATTAACATAATTTTAATGACCGTATATATAATATTACAAGTTTTAACCATCCTCCTATCTTAGCCCTGCCTCTTACTGAACACTGGAAGAATTTTGGGAAACTGAAAGAGATATCTAATTCATTCATGAATTGCTTGTGCTAATAAAATACATTTTTTAATGTATTGATACTATAGTTTTGAATTTTAAACATCCTTAAATAAAACATGCAAGAAATTTAAGGAAAAATGAAGCATTGCAACCAAATGTTTAAACTATTAATATTTGAAATAATATTTAATTACTAATGCATAATTTAATTTTAAGATTTAAATTATATTTGTAATTTTTCTCTTGAAAAATCAATAGTTTAATTTTAATACTGAATGAACATGCTAATAACCACTCGGGCCTGGAGCGCATGACCATTCTTCCTGAGGGGAGCAATCAGTAGACATTTTATCCAGCAAGGCTAATAGTTCTCATATTCATCACATTGGATATGCAGAGCACTGTGAGTGTTGCAGCTTTTGGGTTTTTTATTTTTCTAGAGCCTTTATTTTGATACATTTTTAATATATTTTTATTAATGCTCCTCTAAAAACAATAAACATGATGGGACAATGACAACAGGCTTTCAGACCTGATATTAACTGTGCAAGAATAGTTTTGATTTTAATTGCCTATTACTGCAGAGTCAAAATCCATGCTTGTAAATCTATTACCTGACAGTTGCAATTCTGCTCTATTTGAACTTAACTAGTAATTCCATAACAGGCCAGTTAGAACTGATAGTTTGCTTTTAATTTAGCTTTCTCAGTCTTGTCCTTATTGACCTTCACCTCTGGCTTTAACTAACCATTTATCCAACCTGTCAAAACCATGACAAATGCCCTCTGAGTACGCTATGATTGAATGTGAAAAGTCTGCACTGGAAAGAATCCCTTAGGCAATGTTAACTGAGACACGAGAAAACTTTGACCCTTAAATTTAAGTGCAGCTGCTTTTCCATTAATCTAGAAGGCCTAAGGTAAAGAAGTGATATCCTCCCTTTACACATGTAGACACACAAACACACAGAATGTGCCAACAAGTAAGAATCTAGTGTTATGCACTTGATGAAAAATTACAAAAAAAACTGTAAGCTATCACTGTATTGACAGACAAATGAAATGTTTTATAAGTACAGAACTATATTTTAAGGAATATGCATTTTATGTGATAAAATACTTTTTGGTGTACTTTATAATACTTGACAGAGACAGACTCTCACAAAAAACTCTAAGGAGTTTGTATTTGCATATTTACAAATATAAACATGTGTGTGCCATGTAATAATGCTTAAATAATGACTGTTTAATGCTGTAACAATGATTTATGAAGGAAATAGCCATGAATTTGAAAAAAAAATCAAAGAAATATGTATCTTAGAGGAGGAAATGTAAGGGGGAAATGATGTAATTATAATTTAAAAAGTAAAAGAAATAAAATAATATTTTATTAAACATACAATTAAGTTTTGTATGGTGGCTCACCCCTTTAGCACCGACACTATGGAGACAGAAGAAGAAAGATTCTTGTGAATTAGATGCTAGCCTGATTCACATAGTGAGTTCCAGCATAGCCTGGATTACACAAAAGGCCCTTCTTTCAAACAAAACCCAAAAACCAAAAACAAATAAGCAACAAGTCAGCAAGCAAACAAAAAGTCTTGTTCAAAGAACTCAAAATCAAAATTCACGTTGCCGAGCACTCATTGCAAGGTTTGTGGGTGGGGGGTGTCTGTGTGGAAATAATATAAAGAGCTTTAGCTTCTTTACATTTCAAACAACAAAATTCATAAGCTCCATTTTTATTTTGGAGATTAAATAAGATAATTAATGCTAAATACATAATAATTTCCAGGGGATATTTTTTATCATAAAGTTTCGATATTATCAGTCTAATTCAGTAAATGGCAATCTAATTCAAGTGAGAAGACAAACAAACCTTAAAATGCAATGCTAATTTGAAATGCTATCTTCAAGGTTCACCAGAAAATTTCATGCGATGTTCCTCTGAGGAATAAGTGCTGTAAACAAAGGACAAACTTAACATTGAAATTGGAATTTCTGTTATCAACATTAGCAAAATGAAGAACCAACTTGATATGTTTGCCTCTTTGACCGGAGGTGTGAAACTGAGAGAGTGGTGTCTAAAAATGAGGCATTCTGCAGTCTCATGCAAGAGCAAACCTTCTTCAGGGCATCTGACATTAGAGCATCCGAGGGTTGAATAAAGTGTACATCAGAGTGGGAAAGCTAACTGTGGTGGGCAAGCCTTACCTATCCCTGTTCTGCTTCGCTATTGACCATTCTGTCAATTCACTTGGCAATTCCCAGGAGGATAGCAAGCAGCTCATGGCAAAAACATGTTTTTCCATAGAGCTATATAAACAGATAACAATATCCAGTAGTAAATAAGGAAATCACTTATATCCACTATATCTGGGAGAGTAAGGTAAGAACATCCCTAGAAAAATTCTGTGTTTTGGAAGAAAATGAAGCCATGAGAATTTTGCTTTGTTTTCTTGGAGTTTTCTCACAAGACCTTAGAATTTTCCTTCTATATCTCCAGGATTGGAATGTGTTCCAAAATAGAGGGATTTATGTACACAAATTGAATTTAAGATACTAGAATGTGTAACCACAATAATTTCTAGAAGTGCACTATAAAAATTAAAGGAATCCAATTCTTTTGTGTGGAGAGGATTTCTAGACAGGGTTTCTCTGTGTGCCTACAGTCCTGATAGTCCTTGTCAACAAAGTTGACCTTGAACACACAGAGATCTGCCTGTCTCTGCCTCCTGAGTGCTTGAATTAAAGATGTGTGCCACCATGTACTTCTTACAACTGTAAATCTGAGAGCCAAAAGACAGAGACAGAGAGATCAACTGTCTGTTTCAGCAGCTTTGATCTTCAAGATTCCAATCCATTCTTTAGTTTCATACACTGTAAAATTTCATTAGTTTTTTTGCTTTAAAAAGAGAGAAAAGATATTAGAAAACATTTTGTTTCTATACCCAATTCCTTCTAATTTTACATTGATCAAGAGAGTAAACAGTAAGCATGCTTTCCTGGAACTTGTAATCAAGGAGATAGGCAATAATGATGATTAGTCAACTTTCACTTATACAAATATGCAAAACATTCACACATATTTCTTCTGTAAAAAGGTTAATAACTTGAGAGTATTTACATATTGCCAGTTGATATGAGTTGATTGATAATGTGACATGCACAAGACTATGTGTATGTTTCTGTGTAAGTAACAACAGAATCACAAATCAACACAAGATATCATCTAGCAAGGAGGCAGAGAAAATTTATAACCAGAAAAGGGGTCTTTCATTGTGATCAAAATTATTAATATTATTAAGTTGTTAAAGTTTACTATTAGTCGTTTCAGTAGACACTATTGCTTTCATGTGTGTTTAAGTTGTTATATGCTCTTATAAAATGTTCAAAGTTAATAAAATATTTTAAAAATTAAAGATGTGATAGAAAAAATATCAGAAACACAAACTTCAATCTCATCCTAAATGAAAAATCAACTCCTGTATGAACAAGCAGTCCTTAAATATATATTTACAAATATTACTTATTTAATACAAAGAAACATTGTGCCAGAATTTCTTTTTGGCTACCAATGAGTTTCCAAATCATTACATGGAGATTTATTCTTAGTTTTGAATTCTTGGCCTGGCTTAATCTCATTTCTGGCTCTTTTAACTTAAATAATCTGTTTCTCTTTATCCAGCTTTTGTATCGTGGCCTTTTTCCTTTCTTCCTTCTAGTTATCTTTCTTTCACTGTGTTTAATGTTTGACTGGCTAGCAGCAGTCTAAAGGCCCCCGGTGTCTCCCTTTCTTTCTCCAATTTTCTATTCTTTTTCTCTTCTAGTTTATTCTCTTGAGCCTAGATTTCTCCTTCTATCATTCTCTCTATCTGCTAGCCTTACCTAACCCTCTTCTGTTTAGCTAATGATCATTCAGTACTTTATTAGACCGTTCAGGTGCCTTAGGTAGGCATGGTGAAACAAATGCAACACAACTTTATATAACTAAACAGAGATTCTTACGTAATTACACAAAGACACCATAAACAAAAGCAACGCACCTTTACACGGTTAAAATAGTATTCCTCAGGGTAAACAAATGTAGCATACCCTTACATAATTAAAATAATATTCCGCAATGAAACATAGAATCAAAATTTTATAAAAATCAAAATTTAACATATATCCTAAAATACGTATACATAACATTTAAAGTTATATAATAAAATAATTTTATATTTTTTCTGATCTATTCAATAATGTCAAGATTTCAAAGTCCACAAAAATTATGAAACATTTCTTTAGATTTACTAGTACATCAGTGATATTAATCTAAAGACGGAAAAATTAAAAATCTGAAAATTAAAGTGATGAGAACAGGGGAGATTGTTGAGTAGATAAGACTTTTAGTCCAAGCATGAGTAATTGTGTTTAAATCACTGGAACCTGTTTAAAAACCTGGGCAAGAGACTTCAACTCCAATGCCATCAGACACAGCATGGCAGATCACTGAGACTTGCTTATTATTGTTTAACTTTAGAGCAAGGTGAAGAATGCCAGAGAGACACATTCAACTTCCTCCAACGTCCTCAACACATGCAAGAATGCTTCACACTTACCACATACACAGCACACACAGGTGAAGAGAATTATTTTAATTCTGTTGCATTTCAAATGTAATATTTATCTAAGACAGACAAGGAATTTGGAGATTTGTGGCTAATAACGACACAGGATATTGTTATGAAGGTTTTATAACTGAAAGTCAGACTTTAGCTCATATCGGAAGCAGAATAAAAGCCCCCGTTTCCAAAAGTAAAATATTCTTTGGAAATCATTTATTCAAGAATTCAGAAACACTGGAAAAGTAGCTCGCAAACAATTTAAGTTAGAGCAGGTTGTGCTCATTTTTCAATTTGTGATAAAATTTATTGTGCCTCATATTTAGAACATTCCAAAGAATCAGTTTCTGTGGACCCCATAACTCTTCGAAGAACAGTTTAGTTTGAAGATGAATACCTGTGTCTACAGACTATCACCTAGGTATCTCTTTCTTATTTATACTAACAATCCACAGCTTCAAGGAACTGTTCTAATGAGGGCACCTGCTGGGACAATCTGCTTGCTAAGCTTCTCCGTGTAGACCAATTTTATTATTTTAATCTTAACCCTCTTGCCTCAGTTACACGCTTTCCATTTTCCTCCTGTCGCATCAAGCTGAGGTTTAGATCTCTGAAAAGGAACCTGGATGCCTCCAAATGATCAGAATGTGATTTTTAGCTTAGTGTTTATAAACCTCCTGGCTTTGCATTTGTAATTGAATTTGCTGATAAGGCCCTAGGACAACTTTTTTTTATCCTCGAGGTAGTAAGCTTCTTTTAGCAATCTGCAGCAGTGATAGTGGTTATCTTTCTGCTCTCTTTTATTTGGCACATAAACTATTATGAGGACTTCACTTTCTCATATCTCTCTGACAAATAGAACAGCAAAGACAGAAAACAGCATTACTCTAACCTAATTTAGCCAATAATTCCTCACACAAATCTCAACAGCATTTTTTTTCCTTTTTTTTATCTTTAAAATGTGGGGTTTTAAATTAATGAGATTGCTGGGCATTGAGGATCTAAAGAAGTCAATAAGGACACTAGTTTCCTTTGGTAAACTTCGAATACTATTCAACAACATTCTTTTTCAAAACAGTCATAGTAAGAATAGACTAAAAAGTGGTCTAATTTACAAATACCAAATACATACCTTGACATTACTCAAGTATAATCAAAGCTTTATGTTATTTTATACCTAATACAAAATAGATAAGCAACTATAAAAACGCAATGGTCTTCATGTATCTAATGAGCATCTTTTTATTGGTACAAGCTGAAGAAAATTCCCAAATGAGTGGATAGTGTGGAGAGGTCAACAAACTCTTGTTCTTATTTTTATAATAACACTGTCAATTCTCTGTTATGTTGAGAGTGGGTGCATCCATGGTGCTTAAAGAGAGAGAACATACTTGAGCTTTTCCTCAGTATTTCTTCCATCTTGGGGGCATGGCACTACTACAGTATTGCCTAAGTATTACTAACTATACCACCTGAACAGTCCCTAGTCCTTCTGTCTTTCTTCTCACCAATACTATATTGATCAATCCTGGTTCCAGGAAAACACTTGGTTTCCTGGCCTTTCTCAATCTTCCCCTGAAGTCTTTTCCTGTTTCTAGCTTCTTTCTGGTTGCCAATATGTACAATTAAAAAAACAATAACAACAACAAAAAAACCCGAAAAGCCAAAATTAACAAGGTAACATGCAAGCAAGAAAACAAACAATGAATCAAATTATGGGAGTAGGAATTGTAGTGGGAACTGAAATCTGATGTCTTGTTGAGCCTTTCTTAGTTGAATTATAAAATACTTACTTGATAGTCCTTGTCAACAAATGAAGCTTCCAGTTAATAGGATTGGATTGGGTTGTATCTACTTAGGATAATGGCTAAATGGGTACCATTGAAATATCCAACCATCCCAGGGTATTGTCGAACTGTAGGTTGGTCTCCACAAACTGAAAACAAGGCTTCAATGGTGGAGAGTACACCCAAACAACTTACTTCACATGGAAAAGTCAAGCTGGTGCCTACATAGAGGCTTCACCACTATGTTCTAGCTTCTTTGATATAAGAAATCACTCTATATGCTTTGGAATTCCCATGTAACCAGTGTTTTGACTCATACTTCCTCTTAAATTATGAGCTCTTCCATGTTCATGACCAAAGATAATGTTTGCGTGTATGTTCATGCTGTAATAAGTGTTTGCTCAAAGAATTCAAGAAGCAACTTTAAAGAACAAAAATACTGTAAATGGTGGAAGCAACACATGGATATAAGACGATAAATTCTGAAGTTTCTATCTATCCTGCATTCTCATATCTCCTTCACATACATCTAAAGAAAATAAAATATGGGACAATAATATGGTGAACTTACTGGTGTTTTTTTTCTTAAGGAAGTTGCTAATGCATCTTAATTACAAGACATTCATTCTCTACTAGATACATTCAGACATAGTACCATGGTAGGGAGGTAGTATACTATATTTTACAAAATGAAAATGTTTCTGTCAGAGAAAGGATGAATTTTTAGGCAATATTTTCAAATGTAAGCATAAAATATAGTCAAAGATAAATACATTAAATATTGCTTCTCACATTGCAAATATTGATAACCTTGAATGAACTAAATCAACTGCAATTTTTATCTACCAAAAAGTCCAAAGCCACATTATTTTCTTTGACTGTTTTTGCTATTGTTGTTATGTTATATGTAAATCTGCTTGCAATTAAAATATTAGTAGAAATTTCAGTAATAGCACCTCATAACTACTATCAAGACTCAAGTTCACAAGAGCATGAGTGAATGAACAAAAAATAATGTATACTCACAGTGAAACATCACACACCCATAAAACATGATGAAAACTTCTTCTATATGTTGGTCCTAGGAACACGACTGGCTTAACAATGAAGTTTTAAAATGGACCCACACGGAGACACACGTGCAGAAAAGCTGCTAGTGTCAGGGATGTACTTGCTCTGATACTGCAACAATAACCACACAAAAATCTAAGAAATTCTGTATTTTTCTTATTGAAGATCATGCAGGGAGATGTGTGTATATTTCTCTACTGGATGACTCTGTCAGGAACAGTCTCAAGAAGCTGCCATCTGGAAGGAAAAAGCCGTAGTTGTTTTTATTTTTGTTTTTGTGCTTTTTATTGAAGCACTGTCAATACTTGCAGAGAGAACAGAGGAAGGCTAGGCAATTTCCAATTTCCATGATGCTAATCCTGGGAAATTTTACCCTTTCTGTGGATCAGAAGCATTGAGGTCTTTGAAATGGTCATGCCATTGACCACAGGACACATTCATTCAGGATCTCGTCTGTCCCCACAGACTTGCACAGCAGAATAATGCTTATTAAAATAATGGATGCAGAATACAAACTACATTTTGTATTTTTATTAGAAATTTATAAAATATCTAAAGCAGATAAATTTATTAAAGGGAAAGTTCCTTAGTGTTAAAAAACTATGGAAGTTATAGTCTAATTGTTTTGGAGGCTTTAACTGAGCTAGCAAAGAGTCCTTGTAATTGTGAAAACTGAATAATTTCATATTAGACAATATGACTAATGACCTTGAAATGTGAACTTAAAATTAGACACCTTTTTTAGATTACGATGATAAAAATAAAAAGTTGAAAAAATGGCATATTTACAGTTACTGAAATGAAGAATATAGCTCTTTTAGAGCGGCAGTTTCTTGCCAACGCTTGTCCTTCTTTTATAGGCTTCTGTGTTTAAAAAAAAATCTTTCTCTTTGTGTCCATGAATATAAATGTATATCCTGGAATATGGGAATCCAAATAGAGCACACTGCCTTGAAGAAAACTGCTTCCCATTATCCCAACATCCTTAAATTGTCATTGTTCTTTAGATAGTAGTTGGGCTTTATGTGTGTCTAACACGTGTTTGCTGAAATTTTGTCTGACTTGATGCTGTACAGGCAACAGATACTTACATTGTGTACATGGGTCGAATAGCTCTAATGTGTCTAAAAGACGACCCACTTCTACAGAAGCTCTCCCTAATTTGTGTTCTTATATTCAGTACACTACACCTTCTAAAATTCCTAATTGATGTGCGGAGGAAACATGATACAGATGTGTCCTTAGGGATGAGCATAATTTCTAATCCTCTGCAATGTGACTATCTAGTTTCTGTATCAGTTTTCATCTTCATGGGAGATTTCCAGAATCATTTACCATGAGAATGAAATAGTGGTAATTCTTTCAAATATAGAAGGAAATTAATCTATTTAATTATTAACTTGTTATATAACAACTTTTCAGGTTTATAAATTTTGAAATAAAATCTCCCAATCTGTACCTAAAAAATTTTTAATGATGCTTAGTTCACACTTTTCCTTTTTGCAAATTAAAGTTGTTTTCTCCATTGTGTATTGAGCACGTCTAATTATTAATAATACACAAACCACTGAAAAACATGTATATACTTCCAAAACTGTCAGTAACCACATTCCCACAGAAAACGCTTCCTTTTTTTGCATGTGTTCTCAAAATGAATTGTAACAATATTTCAAGGATTTGTAAAATTGATTAAATGTGTGTATGTTCCATTTCCTGCATGGTAACAGAGAATCAACTATTAAGTTCAATTAAAATTAGAATCTACAACAAGTACAGAAAACCAGAAGAATATGCTTCAACTCATATAAATGTTTGCTGGATAGAAGATAAGTAAATATAAATGTGTGTGTGTGTGTGTGTAAAAGCATTATATTGTAGATTAAAGTATCTTATTCAGGACTTGAGGAGAAGAACAGCTATAATGAAAAATTGTGAATTTTGTAAAACAAGGAATATGCATATTAGAAATATTCCTGATGATAATAGCTATCCATTTATTGCTTTTCAAACTTTTAAATAAAAAAAGCTGATCATTTAAATCATCAAATAACTTCTGTTTTCTTACTTGCTTGTTCTCATTCAAGCTACAAATGAGAAAACAAACTCAGACTAGATTAACAAACTGATTTACAAAGCTATAGCTTACTTTTTTGAGGATTTATAATTATCATGTCTCAGTGTTCAGTCCAAGAGCTGTGTTTGAAACAGACACAAAGTCACAGCCTTTATTTGTGCATATTTTCTGTTTAATTGACCTAAACATTACTCTTTCACTTCCATTCTTCTTCCTTAGATACAGATTCCTGAGAAGAAATAGGCTGTTTTACTAAAAGAACAAAATGTTGTTTGTTATATATACTTTTATTGATTCCAAATGAAAGTCTCCTTTCTAGTGTCTTTGCTGAAAAGTACTTGAAATAGAAAATCCATTTGTCTTTTCTTAAACAGATGCTGTTTTGTTTTCTGAATGAATTAACTGAAAAAATTATGTACTATTTATTTTCTCCTTAAACAATCTATTTCTGTGAATGTGGTATATTTACAGCATGCTATATTGTACTAAGCAATTATTCAAATAAATTGGTCTGAATTTAAGTCTTTGGGCGCTTAAAATGAAGTCTTTCAATATTTCTGTTTCGGAATGAATAGCTGAATAAATGAACTTCTATAAAATGGATTGGTGAGAACTAACATTTTCATTCTTATTTTGATGCTAAGTAAGTATGTCACTGAGGCCTTGCTTTGCTTGGTAAGACAGGAGAAACACCTCAATTTGTTAAAATAAAACATACAGCAAAATCTTTATAAATCCTTAAATTAGCAAGGAAAATATCTCTTCTTTAATTTTTTGTTTATCTATCTATTACAAAATAAGTTGTCGGGGAGGGCAGCCAGGAGGGTAGTAGCTCCTTTGTCTAGGTGGCCTGCCTGCCCTGCAGCAGCGTGGTCGGCCCTTTGTTCGCGAGACACCCAAGCAGCACGGAGACCAGATCCCGGTACCAGAAGAGACATCACCAGGGTGGGTGAGTTTCTGACTGCAGCAGCAGCCCAGGACAGGGAACTCAGACATTCCTCAATCCTCCTGCACTCCTTGGTCAGTCTGCAGGGGCTATACTGCCCGATACTTCCTCTCTATTCATATCCCACCCAGCTTGCATCCACGACCCCTCCCCCACCTCCTCTGACCCCCCCCCCCCGCCCCGCCTTGAACCACACAACAGCTCCCAGCTCAGCCTGTTTGGGCGCTGGGACAGGGTCCGAATTGGGAGGGCAGCCAGGAGGGTAGTAGCTCCTTTGTCTAGGTGGCCTGCCTGCCCTGCGGCAGCGAGGTCGGCCCTTTGCTCGCTAGACACCCAAGCAGCAGGGAGATCAGATCCGGGTGCCAGGAGAGACATCACTGGGCAGATCAAGCTCAGCAGGACGGACCTTGCTTCCACACTGAAGAGATACACCCAGAGGCTCAGTCACAGCAAAAACTGGACCAAGACACCAGGCCTCTCTTGGCTTCATTTGAAAGAGGAGATGGGAAGGCGCCAATGCAAGAATTCCTCCAACAACCTGAAAGGCAACATGACATCACCAGAACCCAGGGATCCCGAAATAAGAAGAATTGTACACCCTACTCCAGAAGAAGTAGAAGAAATCGACCCAAAAGTGAATTTTTTGAAAATAATAGAAGACCTTAAACAGGAGGTGAAAAACTGCCATAAACAATTAGAGATTACAAACAAAAAGGTAGAGGAAATGAATAAATCGCTCAAAGATACCCAAGAAAACCAAGAGAAACAAGAAAATGCAATCAAACAGGTAAGGGAAATGGTTCAAGACCTGAAGAACGAAATGGAAGTAATGAAGAAAACACAAACCGAGGGAAGGTTGGAGATGGAAAATCTGGGTAAACGAACAGGAACTACAGAGACAAGTACTACCAACAGATTACAAGAGTTAGAAGAAAGAATGTCAGACACTGAAGATACCATAGAGAAAATTAACACACTGATCAAAGAAAACAGCAAAACCAACAAATTCTCATCACAAAACATTCAGGAAATATGGGACACAATAAAAAGACCAAACCTAAGAATAATTGGGATACAAGAAGGAGAAGAAGTACAGCTCAATGGTTCAGAAAATATATTTAATAAAATTATAGAAGAAAACTTTCCCAGCCTAAAGAAAGATATTCCTTTGAAGGTTCAAGAAGCATACAGAACACCGAATAGACTGGACCAGAAAAAAACATCTCCTCGCCACATAATAATCAGAACACAAAACATCCAGAATAAAGAAAGAATATTAAGAGCTGCAAAGGAAAAAGGTCAAGTTACTTATAAAGGTAAACCTATCAGACTTACTCCTGACTACTCTATGGAAACCATGAAAGCCAGAAGGTCCTGGATAGATGTACTGCAGAAGCTAAGAGAACATGGATGCAAGCCCAGACTACTATACCCAGCCAAGCTTTTGTTCACTATAAATGGAGAAAACAAAATTTTCCAGGATAAAAACAAATTTAAACAATACGTAGCCACAAATCCAGCCTTACAGAAAGTAATAGAAGGAAAATCACAAACCAAGGAGACCAACAATGACCACAATAACTCAAACTTCTAGACACCCTTTACCAGCGCAACTAAAAGAAAGCAAACACACAAACCCTATGACTAAAAAAGTGACCAGAGTTAGCAACCACTGGTCATTAATATCCCTTAATGTCAATGGACTCAACTCACCTATAAAAAGACACAGGCTAAGAGATTGGATACGCAAACAGGATCCAACATTCTGCTGTTTACAAGAAACACACCTCAACCACAAAGATAGGCACCTACTTAGAGTAAAGGGATGGGAAAAGGTTTATCAAGCAAATGGACCTAAGAAACAAGCAGGTGTGGCCATACTAATTTCTAACAAAGTTGACTTCAAACTTAAATCAATCAGAAGAGATGGAGAGGGATATTTTATACTCATAACAGGAACAATTGATCAGGATGAGGTCTCAATCCTGAATATCTATGCCCCTAATATAAAAGCACCCACATATGTAAAAGAAACATTACTAAAACTCAAAGACGCCATCAAACCGCACACACTAATAGTGGGGAGATCTCAACACGCCTCTTTCACCAATGGACAGGTCAATCAGACAGAAACCTAACAGAGAAATAAGAGAATTAATGGAGGTATTGAACCAAATGGACTTAACAGACATCTATAGAACATTCCACCCAAATAGGAAAGAATATACCTTCTTCTCTGCAGCTCATGGAACCTTCTCGAAAATTGACCACATCCTCGGTAACAAAGCAAACTTCCACAGTTACAAAAAAATATCCATAACCACCTGTGTCTTATCAGATCACCACGGACTAAAGTTAGAATTCAACAACAATGCTACCCCCAGAAAGCCTGCAAACTCATGGAAACTGAATAGTCAACTATTGACCCACACCTGGATTAAAGAAGAAATAAAGAAAGAAATTAAAGTCTTCCTTGAATTCAATGAAAATAAAGAATCAACATACTCAAACTTATGGGACACTTTGAAAGCAGTCCTAAGGGGAAAGTTCATAGCCCTTAGTGCCCACTTAAAGAAAACAGAGAAAGCATACATTGGAGACTTAGCAGCCCACCTGAAAGCTCTAGAAAAAAAAGAAGCAGACTCACCTAGGAGGAGTAGAAGACTGGAAATAGTCAAACTGAGGGCTGAAATCAACAAAATAGAAACACAGAAAACAATCCAAAGAATCAATGAAACAAAAAGCTGGTTCCTGGAGAAAATCAACAAAATTGATAAACCCCTATCCAAACTAATCAAACGGCAGAGAGAGAATCTGCAAATTAATAAGATCAGAAATGAAAAGGGGGACATAACCACAGACATAGAGGAAATTCAGAGAATCATTAGATCTTACTACAAAAGCCTGTATGCCACAAAACTGGAAAATGTAAAAGAAATGGACACTTTTTTAGATAAATACCATATACCAAAGTTAAATCAGGACCAGGTGAGCAATCTAAATAGACCTGTCAGTCGCGAAGAATTAGAAGCTGTTATCAAAAACCTCCCTACCAAAAAAAGCCCAGGACCAGACGGTTTCAATGCGGAATTCTACCAGAATTTCCAAGAAGACCTAATACCTATACTCCTTAAGGTATTTCACAATATAGAAACAGAAGAGTCATTGCCAAATTCCTTTTATGAAGCTACCATCACTCTGATACCAAAACCACACAAAGACTCAACCAAGAAAGAGAATTACAGGCCAATCTCACTCATGAACATTGACGCAAAAATCCTCAACAAAATACTGGCGAACCGTATCCAAGAATACATTAGAAACATTATCCATTATGATCAAGTAGGCTTCATACCAGAGATGCAAGGCTGGTTCAACATACGAAAATCTATCAATGTAATCCATCATATAAATAAACTGAAAGAAAAAAACCATATGATCATTTCATTAGATGCTGAAAAAGCTTTTGACAAAATTCAACATCCCTTTATGATAAAAGTCTTGGAGAGATTAGGGATACAAGGGTCATACTTAAATATAATAAAAACTATTTACAGCAAACCGACAGCTAACATCAAATTAAACGGAGAGAAACTCAAAGCCATCCCACTTAAATCAGGAACACGACAAGGCTGTCCACTCTCTCCATACCTCTTCAATATAGTGCTTGAAGTTTTAGCAATAGCAATAAGACAACATAAGGGGATCAAGGGGATTCGAATTGGAAAGGAAGAAGTTAAACTTTCGTTATTTGCAGATGATATGATAGTCTACATAAGCGACCCCAAAAACTCCACCAAAGAACTCCTACAGCTGATAAACACCTTTAGTAATGTGGCCGGATACAAGATCAACTCCAAAAAATCAGTCGCCCTCCTATACACAAAGGATATGGAAGCAGAGAGGGAAATCAGAGAAGCATCACCTTTTACGATAGCCACAAACAGCATAAAATATCTCGGGGTAACTCTAACCAAAGAAGTGAAGGATCTATTTGACAAGAACTTTAAGGCATTGAAGAAAGAAATTGAAGAGGATACCAGAAAATGGAAGGATCTCCCTTGCTCTTGCATTGGGAGGATCAACATAGTAAAAATGGCAATCCTACCAAAGGCAATTTATAGATTCAATGCAATCCCCATCAAGATCCCATCAAAATTCTTCACTGATCTTGAAAGGACAATAATCAACTTTATATGGAATAACAAAAAACCCAGGATAGCCAAAACAATCTTGTACAATAAAGGTACTTCTGGAGGCATTACCATCCCTGACTTTAAACTCTACTATAGAGCTACAGTAATGAAAACAGTGTGGTATTGGCATAAAAATAGAGAAGTCGACCAATGGAATCGTGTAGAAGACCCGGATCTTAACCCACAAACCTATGAACACCTCATTTTCGATAAAGGTGCTAAAAGTATACAATGGAAGAAAGAAAGCATCTTCAACAAATGGTGCTGGCACAACTGGATGTCAACCTGTAGAAGAAAGAAAATTGACCCATATCTATCACCATGCACAAAACTCAAGTCCAAATGGATCAAAGACCTCAATATCAGTCTGAACACACTGAACCTGATAGAAGAGAAAGTGGGAAGTACCCTACAACAGATGGGCACAGGCGATCGCTTCCTAGGTATAACCCCAGCAGCACAGTCATTAAGGGCAACATTGAATAAATGGGACCTACTGAAACTGAGAAGCTTCTGTAAAGCAAAAGACACTGTCACTAAGACAAAAAGGGAACCCACTGACTGGGAGAAGATCTTCACCAACCCCGCAACAGACAAAGGTCTGATCTCCAAAATATATAAAGAACTCAAGAAACTAGACTTTAAAATGCTAATTAACCCAATTAAAAAATGGGGCACTGATCTGAAGAGAGAATTCTCAACAGAAGAAGTTCAAATGGCCAAAAGGCACTTAAGGTCATGCTCAGCCTCCTTAGCGATCAGGGAAATGCAAATCAAAACAACATTGAGATATCACCTTACACCTGTCAGAATGGCTAAAATCAAAAACACTAATGATAGCCTTTGCTGGAGAGGCTGTGGAGAAAGGGGTACCCTCATCCATTGCTGGTGGGAATGCAAACTTGTGCAACCACTTTGGAAAGCAGTGTGGCGGTTTCTCAGGAAAATTGGGATCAACCTACCCATGGACCCAGCAATGCCACTCTTGGGAATATACCCACGAGATGCCCGATCATACGACAAGGACATTTGTTCAACTATGTTCATAGCAGCATTATTTGTAATAGCCAGATCCTGGAAACAACCTAGATGCCCTTCAATGGAAGAATGGATGAAGAAAGTATGGAATATATATACATTAGAATACTACTCAGCGGTAAAAAACAATGACTTCGCGAATTTTGCATGCAAATGGATGGAAATAGAAAACACTATCCTGAGTGAGGTAACCCAGACCCAAAAGGATGAACATGGGATGTACTCACTCATAATTGGTTTCTAGAGATAAATAAAGGTCAGTGAGTCTATAATTTGATATCCTAAAGAAACTAAATAAGAAGGTGAACCGAAAGAAAAACATATAGCTATCCTCCTGGTTATGGGAAGTAGACCAGATTGCCGGGCAAAAATTTGGGATCTTGGGGGTGTGGTGGGAGGGGGGGTGAGGGGAGAAGGGGAGAGAAATGTGAGAAGGGGAGGATGGGGGGAACCTGGGGAAACGGAATGTTTGGGATAAAGGAAGGTTGGTTAGGGGAGCAGAGAAGCACACATCTTAATTAAGGGAGCCATCTTAGAATAGAAAAAAAAAATAAAATAAAAAAAAAACAGTTTCCAATAGAGAGAGCTTAAAGCTGCCTAACAGGTACTCAAACAGATAAAATATAAATCAACAAGTAAAGTATACAATAATCAACAAACACAGTATATTAATTATAATGCAGCTATGGCAAGTGTGCATATTAAATATAAAACTTATTCTACAACATTTTTATAAAAAAATGCGGTTTATGGCAAAATCTTCTCAAGTTTTGCCAATTAAGATATTAAACTCTTAATTTAAACCAGTAGCCTGTCTGGTACAAAAGGGCAGGATAAAAGCTAAAAAATGGCTTGATCCCCAGATGACTATTGCTACAATTCACACAACTGTATTTTGCTAATGTTATAGCAAAAAAAATCCCTTAAAGGATTTTATGTTAAATTTTACAAATGGCTCTTCCAATGGAGGAACTGCATATATGGCTAATAATAATAAAAAAAATATTATGGAGCATAATAAGGCTCCTTGTAAGCAGCTTATGAAACTTGCAAGTAGATCCAGATGCAAACGGATCTGACATGATAACACCCAGCTGACCTTTGCTAGGGCAAGGTGGAAAAGCCCTTGCAATGCATTATGAAAAAACCCGACCTATATATATTTGGGGTCGAGGATATGTTTATGCTTTTTTCACAGAAAGAAAATAAAAGCTGGGCCTGATGTCGAGGCTGCGCTGCGGACACAGAGGAGTTCCTGAGGCGATTGCAGAGAGGTCCTTAGTCTGGCTTTTCCTGCCCCCAAGGAGAGGAGTCCCTGATAACAGACCCTGCTGCTCCACTCTACAGGGTGTCAATTCTGCCTCCTGAGTCCAGGGAGACCCGGCTGAGATAATGCCAGGAGGTGCTTCAGATAGCTGAATCCAGCTCACCTCACCCAGGAATCCCACCGGCCCTGAAGCACAAGTGCTAAACTGCTTCTGCAGCTTGAACTCTGGTCTACTTTGGAGCTGAGATGCAGACTGGACATCAGACTGTTTTAATCTCTGGGACACAGAACTCATTTTAATTAAAATACTAACCTCTTCACTTAAGAAGGGGAAAGATTGGGGTTCCTGTGACTGTTGCTCAGAGTCTGGAAATGGTGGTATTTGACAACAATGTATGTCATTGTACTCTTACTGAAATTGATCTAATGATATTTGTAACTGCTTATAGATGTTGGGAAAGGTTTGACACATGCTGTAAAGTGTTTGGGTTCAATGCATATGTTAAGAATTTTAGATTTTGATCCCTTTTTCACCTCCCTAATTGATGGCAGACAAGCACACGTAACTTTTTGTGGAGTAGGCATTTAGGAAGGAGGACATACCATGGGCCAGACTAAAAGGTGAATACTGGGTTTGGAAGGTGCCCCTTTCTTCTTGTCTGGAGATGGAGTTATTGGTGCCAAAATTATATCATATCTTTTGTTTAAGGAGCACCTCACAGATTTTTCATTAATGATAGACACAGGGGCCCAATGACGGGAGTTAGTGTGGATCCTCACCTAAATTCCAAACCATACAGAGGCCGTACAGGCCGGCTCAACATGGCATGGTTTTTAGGTACGAGGGCGCTCTCCACATAGCCTAAGACAGGGTGCCCTGTGATCTGCTTACTTTAATCCTACTAGATACCTTTTATTTGAGAAGCTCCAAGAAACTAATGCTACTCATAAGGCACCCCTCTGTTCCCAGGAGAGGTAAATTGCTTCACCAGTGGAGAGGAGGGTCTCTCCTTGTCCCAGTCCCTTCTCCTTTAGATCTGACACCATGGTTGACTCTGTCTTGGTGCCCTCCACTTATAACTACTTGCCCTTATATAAGAAAGGAGGAATATGTTGGGAGCCGTTTTCCCCCCTAAAGATTGTTACAGAAACCATCACCTTGGGGAGCCTGCAGGGAACCCCAAACCCATAATTATGTTAAGAATAGTCCTATTGGCAAAACCTGCCCCACACCCAATTAGCTATTCGCTAATTGCTAACGAACCTAATCTGATAGCGGAACTGCCTTAAATTCCAGCTATCCAGGGAACTAGGTGTGGCAACTCCTGACTTCTTGGCCTACCTGACTGGATGTAGGTTACGTGACTGGGACCACGCGGCCAGATTCCATGCTCCTGTGCCCTGCTCCCCAAGCCCTCATTCAGGGGGTATATAAGTTGTTACCCTGTCCCTAATAAACGGAGGCTTTGACAAAAAAAAAAAAAAAAAGAAACCAATGGAAACATATAAAGCTAAATGTACTCTTTTCTAAGTATATTTCAACAACAGTGCAGTTTTTCTTTCTCATTTTCTGTTCATTTGTTCATCATTAAATAAAAGTATATTATTTTGGGAAAAAAAAAAAAAGAAGTAATCATTAACCACTATCAGGAACCCACATTTGAAATGTTACCAATTCTTTGTGTTAAAAAAAAAAAAACTCTCAAGGATTTGGAGCAATATGTTCAGAATAATGTATTTTAGCCATGTGTTTAAGAACATCTGTATTGTTGTTCAGAATACACAAAAGTATAAATTACTAACCTGTTACAACAGGTCTAAACAAAGTCAGAAAATAGTCTTCTGTTTTTTTTTTTATTTATTTTTAGAGAAAATGCTGATTCAAACAGAGACAAGTTTGAAAGACAAAGACAAATTTCTCTACCTCAAATTCAAGAAATTTCAGCACATCTTCTCACATCCAGTGCTAGATATAACCTTAATTATGATCCTGAAGCTATATTGGTGTTAATATGTCTCCAGGGTAAAATACACATTTTATGATTGTTGGGACTACAAAATGACATGGGTCACCTATATTTCAATGACTATAAATTCATCATTTTTTAGTTGTCCCCAATATCATATATAAAATTACTGCTATTGTGGGTTCAGTGCTTTTTTATTCATTTAAAAACATTTTGTGTAATGGGAGGTGGTGGAAGAGACCTATACTTTCAGCACTAGGAGGACAAAGGCAGGAGGATCTCTATGAGTTCAAGGCCAGCCAGATCTAAAGAGCTAGTTCTAGGACAGGCTCCAAAGCTACACAGAGAATCCCTGTCTCAGAAAACCAAAAAAGATATATATATATATTTTTGCATTTTTAGGAAATTTATTCACTGCCAAATATACTTAACTTAAATCATGAAATAAAAAAATGAAATTGTTTTTTACAAAAATATATTTAACATGGTTTATTAAATTATGAAATTTATTATAAAAAAAAATAAGTTGTCATTAGTTTTTAGTGATTTGATTTCCTATGTGTATGGAATTTAAAAAAAAACATTCAAGAACATGCTCAATTTATTTTTAAATCCCTGACAATGCTTACTTCTAATACATTTTGGCAGGCTATGGCCTTCACAGCTTCTATTAAATTTATAAGAAGAAAAGTGAAATGAGAAGAAACACTTGTCAAATATCTACATGTCATACTGAGATGGGGCATTTGCGCATAACTAGTGACAAGTTGAATGGCAGCGTTGCTCATAATTTCCATATTGGGGAAGAATTTTTGTCCTAATAAGAAATTAACCTCACATATGACTAAATACAAATATACTTTCTCATGCCCACCCACATATATTCACCTGAAACACATATAAAGACTGCAGAATTTTTTATTATTTTTATAGATATCTATAGAAACTATTGAACAGCTTAGAGAGCAAAATATTCTCTGGATATCAAAAGTAAAAAATTCAGCAATTTTGAGAAAAGACGGGCACATATTTACCTTGAATAACAGAAAGTGCATCGCTTTCTTTATGCTTATGTTCACCTCTGTATCGTTACATCCATCAACCATCATTATGGTCAACCTCCAGATAGCATTCAGTCTCTACTTTACTGCTTTCCCAACTTTCCAAGTCATAATACAAAATTTTGTTACTGGTTAAATCTACTTCTCTCAAAATTTATAACAATAATGTTGACCACTATTCCCTCACTAAGATTTGAGAGTTTCATTTTTTATTTAAAATTTTGTCATTCTTCAGTATTTTTCTTACAATGTATTTTGTTCATATTCTTTCACCTCTCCGAATGGCTTCCATATTCCTGTCTCCCCACCATATCTGTCAAATGTTATATACTTCGTATTTCAAAAAATAAAAACAGCCCAAGCAGCATCAACAACAAAATACTCACAAAAATAAAACAAAACAATCGAGGCAAAAACAAAAATATACTGATATATTTAGATTTGTGTTTGTTAAGAGCTACTGACCCTAAGGCTTTCCCTCAAGTATAATATACCCAGTGCAGTGATATTGTAGCTTTGTTGATATATGAATCAGCCCTGTTCTTTATATAGGACTGGAAGATACTATGCAGATGATCAAACACAAATCTAAATATATCAGTGTATGTATACATATGGGACTCTTAAAATAAGTATTACCTAACAGGGTACAATAAGAATTCAGCACAAACCCTCATACAACAGCTGGATGTGGTAACTCAGTAGGAGGAAAATGAAAATGGTCGCAAACACAGAAAAAGAAGTCAGATGCATCCCTGACTCCCACTATTGGAAATCCCACTAGAACATCTAGCTATACAAACATATGTTATATGAAGTGGACCAACTCAGATCCATCCATGGTCCATGCTCTTGTTTCAGCTTCTGTTTAGTTGGTTCTGTGACCCATGTTTGCCTGGTGTCTAAGACCTCTGTGGTTTCAACAATTACTCCTCCTCCTCTTCAGGGGTGTCCCACTGCCTCCTCCTAGTGTTGACTGTTTGTCTCTGGCATCTGCTCCCCTCTAATGACACACGGACTAGGCACTGACCAATGAGTACAGCAGGATATAACTAAGAATCATTTCTATGAGTTTTCCCCCGTTCTTGTGGTTCTGTCCTGGGTCTCTGGCTTTCCCGCCCCTGGTCCTCCAGGCACTACTGGGTGTGGGCTACCTTTTGTTGCATGGACCACAGTTTGGGCCAGTCATGGGTTGAGCAAATCCACAAGTTATATGCCACCTTTGCCCCAAAATATATTGCAGATAGGAAGGATTGTAGGTTAAAGGCTTTGTTGATAGGTTGATGTCCCAGTCCCAATGCTAAGAGTCTTTTCTTGTTAGAAAAGATGACCATTTTTGGTTTCCACATCCCCATTAATTGAAGATGTTACTAGGGTCATTTTTATAGACTGCAGGAGGCTTCCACAGCACTAGGATTCTATATCATCCCCCAAAGCTCCCAAGTCCAGTTGTCTCTCCCAATTTTCCATTTTTTCTCGCTTTTAATCTACTGTTGTCATTGGGTAAGAAATGTATTTTTTAATAATGGCCTACATTTGAACTTGTTTGAAATTCTATTCTCTAAGTCCTCTTTCTTTTAAATTATGGTTTCAATATTTATATGAATAATTAATGAAAGGGAATAACTTTATTTCTGTGGACAGATAAAGGCTCTCTAATCTCTTGTATTGAGACCTAAGTGATAAATTTGATGATATCACGTGGTGGAAGAAACTTTAGTAACTCACTAACCAGAGAATTAGATTCCATATAAAACAGTATGACTATGATTTTTATTTGTACTGCTTTTCTTCTATATTTTTGAAGAAACTTACTACTATCTATGAGGACACAGTCTTTATCAGATATCAAAACAGCCTGAAAGAAGCAGCAACCAACTATGTACCAACTTACTGTAAATGCCACTTTGCCCTCTTGAGCTCCCTGAAGTAATTTAGAGTGCTCTAGTATACCAAATTCTGGTTTTGATGAACCATCACCCATGCTGGACTGAATTTTTTGCTGATGCAGCTGTCTTTTTGTCATTTCTGATCTTGAATGTAGTCTCTTACCAAAATTCCTAAAATAACCGAAATAAAACTCACTAATTCACCATGGTGAACATTAACTGTATTTGTACTTTGGCCCATTATCATTTCCCTATCTTTGGTGTGTAGACATTTCCTTACATTTCCCAAGAATATAGTAAAGCAACAATAAAACTAAGGGGATTATTAATAACAGTAATAAAAATCAGAAGGTCTAAGAGATCAAAAATCAGGATTTAAGAGAGAGACAGAGAAAGGGGACACTAAGAATAGACCAAGTTAACTAGTGGTGCATGGATATGGTCAATATATATTTAAAATGAATGATAATTTAAAATAATAAATTATTCAAAAATAACTGGATTATGATACCACCTTATATATAAGTCTTTGTGATACTTATATATATAGTATATATGATATATAAAATGATGGGTTTTTTTTTGCCTATGTATCATATCACATATATCACTCATTACTAGTTGTATATACAATATATTGCTTTTCCTCCTTTCTTCCAATCATAACTCCTCCTCTTCATGATTAGTGATATTTTAGTGGAATGTTTTTATTGCCAACTTATTTTGTACATATTTTAAGTTATGTTCCTACTGGTTGCCATGCCATGTAAATTAACCATATTTTTGTAACAAATAAACTGAAATTAATATTTAGCAATATACAAGACCACTATTATTAACATATATTTGAGATTACAAATTACATGTTTGCATATCATGCATTCATTAACACATATTTACTGCTTTGTTTTTGAAGAAACAAAGAATGTATAAGCAAATTTATTTTATTACCATCTCTTCCAACTACTAATGATTCCTTTTTGTTTTACTACTTTTATAGCACAATGAGGGGCCTTTCCAGTCTTTAATTTTAGCCCCAAATATTCCTATTTGTACATCTTATATGAGTTTCTTATTTTTACCTGTGCTTTGCATGTGTGAGTGCCTGGATGTGGATATGTGTACCAAATATGGATGTGGATCTTGCAGGGGCCAGAAGAAATGATTGGAGCTTCTAGATATGTAGTTCCAGATGGTAATGGGCAGCCATTTGGATGGTGGGGAAAGAACCACAGTCCTTTTTTTTTTTCCTGGAACTAGCTCTTGTAGACCAGGCTGGCCTTGAACTCACAGAGATATGCCTGCCTCTGCCTCCCAAGTAAAACCACAGTCTTCTTTTACTATTCCCCAAAGTTACTGTTCTTAGTTTCTTTTCATCTCTGTATTAGCATTTTAATCATCATGTTCCTCAATGACAATTCACGAAGATTTTGATTATCTGAAATATATATATTTTTGACATTCACTTTATTTTCTCCCTTCTTCATGAAAAATATACAACATACACAGAATGGGAAGGGGATCTATTTCATATGATGAATTGATTCACTCCTTTCTTCATTTTATAATTTCCATTTGACAGTAGTTTTCCACTTTATGTAGTCACAGACATGTAAACATAATTTATTTAAAAATCTACAATCACTTTTCTCACTATGGTGCTTTCTTTTCCAATTTAACGTTTTTATGTTTCAGCACTTTATGGAATGTTTGTACCCTACCATTTTTCTCAGATCTAAAGTATATGATTAATTGTGTGTGTGTGTGTGTGTGTGCATTTATTTAGTATGAGTGCAACATAACTCAAAATTAGAGATTTTTTCCTTAAATTTATGTGGCCATTTAATTGTTATTTAGGCCATTCTTTCTATAAATTAACTCAAATGTATTAATATGTGTTCATCATATGGCAGTTTTAAATTGATAGTGAAATATATTTTTAAGCTATAAATACATGATTCAGAAAACAATATTTAATAAAGCAGTTCATAAACTGAGTAAGTGTTTTACAAACAAACTGTCTAAGAAGCATTTATAAAAGTTCAAGGAAAGACCTAAAGAGAACGAAGTTCTGAAACTACTTTTTCACAGCTAGTAACTCACTGCTCAAGATGGAAAATGCCTTTATTTACCTTTTCATTCGTTTCCTTTCGCTTCTCTTCCCTTCCTCTCTTTTCCTTTCTTTACCTCCCTCTTCTTTCATTGTTTTTCCTTTTTTTCTTTTCTCTTTGAGGTGTGCCCTATTGCACTGTTCAGAAAACTCTGACAATAACTTCCTATAGACATTCTGATGTACATATTTTGTTTTGCTTTATTCCAAACTATTTGGCGAAATGTATGATGAACATCTCTGAATAGTTTTTCTCTCGATCTGTCAACATTATATATGACCATTCTGTATATAAATCTACTGTTACATAATCATTTATATTTATTTTATTGTGGGAATACTACACTGAATATATTTTACCCTACCACATGGCAGAAAAATGTCCAAGCTTACGTCATGTTTAAACAATTTTTTCCTTTTTCAGTTTTAATTTTAATTTTTATGTGTATTTAAGTATTGCTTTACATGCATGTAATATGCCACATATTAACAGTGTGTGTAAATGCCAGAAGATGTCAGGTATTCTGGTCGTGGATTATATAGATGCTGGAAACTAAATTCTGGTTTACTGGAAGTGCATCCATTGTTCTTAACTACCCTCTCATCTCTGTAATACCAACATTTATTTTCAACACAAAATGGCCTTCAGCAAATGCCAGTGAAGAGATGATCTTTTCCTAGGTGCTTCTCTAGCTTTTATGACTTATGTTTACAGTTAAATATAGAGTCATTGCAGAAAATTGTCAAGTACTGCTAAGAGTTTATACATGTGGCTTAAATGGGAAGGTCGGGGCTCCTAAGAGAATCTCACCAACAAATCACATTTGTCTTAAGGTCTTTTTCATCCATTTCAATTCCTGGGGTAAATATAGGAGAAAATAACCTTGTCAAAGTTATATTACTGTGACTGCAACCTGTCGGTGATGTTGAATATATGTAAAAACAAATTTATCTTTGTTGAATTTCCCTGAATCAAACATACCTATACAGACTACAAAGGGGTTATGATTCAAGTTAGTATCTTAACTATTAATTCTTAATGTTACTCATAATATAATAATCACTTTTTCCAAGACTATATATTTGGTAATCTTAAAGTTTTTAATTCCACTGAAATTTCAGTAATATGTGTCTATTAGGTTTCAGCTGTTTAGCCTCTGTGGAAACACATTTAAATAATTGAACTCAATCGAAGTTTCCAAAGTAAAGCGAGATTTCAAACCCTTAATATTGGACAAATTTTAATCAAGAATGCACACTGTCCAAATGTTCTTTTGTTTGGCAAGATATAAAAGAACTAGCCATATAGTAAAAGTTATGACTAGGACTGTATTTTCAAAATACATTTGTAGGAATGAAACACATACAAAATTTATTTCCGCATCTCTGTCTCCAAGTCCTGAATTCAGTGCAGAAAGCTGCTTGTGGTAAGGCTTGGCGGGATGACATGAACTGCCAGCCCTGGGAGCTGGGTCTGAGTTTGGTCCCTCGTCATTTTCCTCCAACCTTGTGATCGGATCCACTGTTAGCTATGGTGACAGCTGTTCAGCTGTATTGAGATTTGGTCTATTATTTATTATTTATTGCAAATTACAGCCCAGCCCAGTTAAGCAGAACTATCTACTCGATATAATTGAGCCCAACAAATTTTTTACTGCAAAAACTCTGGTTTGGCCTGTATGATATTAAGGCACCAGAGAATTCCATAGTCAGCAAAACTAAGAATATCAGTGGCTTCTAGCAGGCTATGCTCACTACAGATTCTCTTTGCTTATCACTTTGGTACAGCAGTAGTTTAAGGGCTAAACCCTGAGAAATTGTGGAGAACAAACTGAATAAGGAAGAAATATGTAGTGTGTGTTGTATGACTTTTAAAATTTTTAGCTGTTCAAAATTATGATGTAAAAGGTCTTACAAAACATCTTATAATAAAATACAAAGTATACATGGATAGACATAAATATGAAACTGAAAATACAATTAATATATGTAATATATTATATAATATATACATTGTATATAATATTACACACACACACACACACACACACACACACATACACACATATATATATATATATATATATATATATATATATATATATATAATTTTGTGAGCACAGTTTTTACAGCAAACCAAACTAAAGAGTATTTTACTTTGGTTCTATTATCACACATGACAAATTTTCAAATTTTCTTCATGATTTTTTTCTTTGTCAATGTATTATTTACAAGAACCATTTAATTTAAGATCAACTGAAAATTTCTTAATGTTTTATTGCTACTGTTCTTTTTAACTTTACTTCTCTTTTATTCCCATAAAGTACTCTGTACGATTTCACTGTTTTGAGAGAACATGTCTTATTTCATCATTCAGTATGTGGTTTGTGTGACTATATCAGAAGGATTTAAAAAGATAAATTTTTTATGTAGGTTTTGTATTTACTACTCAGCATAGGAATAATAGGAATAATACTGCTTTAGATAACCTAAATAATTAATATCTTTGCTTCTTATGTTTCTTTGTTAATGTAAGATTTATTATAGTACAATATGTTTTATTTCATCCATTTTTGTTTGCACTGAAGTGTACAAATCTTTTCAGACAATGCTATTTAGAATATAGGTATACTGTATTAGCAAAGTACCCTGGTATTTTTTATTTTCTTTAAATATTTTTGCATGAATACTTTAAAGACATAATAAATATTATTAATTTTATTCCAAATTGTGTATCAATGGCCAGATAGTTCATCTGATTTTAAATCAGAGAAAAGTAAAATTAAAATTCATAGGTGCATATAGAATAAATAGAAATAGGGAGGAGGCACAAATAGCAGATGTTAGAGTAATACATAAGAGTGGAGGTATTAGCAAATAATGGATTAGTTACATAAAAAATAATTGTCAAAGAACAAAATTAATGTATTAAATTTATATCACAATTTTTTAGTCTTCTGTGATATTACATTGGGAAGGATACAAAAGGTCATATAGACCCTTGGTCAGATGCTGATGAGACATGAAAAAAAAACATTGTATGCAAGTCGGGGATGCTAAGCTGGTGTTTTTCATTGGTTCACTTGCAGGAACAGGAGCATCTCAAATGCAGTTGCATCACCATAATGTACTCCCCTGCTAGGATGATGACTCCTGTAAACTGAAACTCTCCTGGTCCCTGATAAACTTGCAGGGAATTCTGGCAAGGAATTTCCTTTCTCCAGTAATTATTACTGTGTATGAAAGCTTGAATTATGGCCTTTCATATCAAGTAACATCACAAGTGTGGAAAGTTATAGAAATTTAATGATTTTTGTGAAACTGGCATGTTTCCTTCTGTTTCTAAATTTTATAAACACTGCTTCTTCAATTTTAAATATAAATTTTAATAGCCTATATTGTACTGTATGCATCCATTTGGCAAATATATTGCAATTTCCTGTATGGCATTGTGGTTTAACAGAGAATAGCTAAATATATAATTTAAAATTATGTCTTTGAAGATTACTAACTCTACATTATTCACACATGATGCTTTTTCTTCTACTAATATGACTTCCATTACAGGTATAATGAATAAAATCTTATATGACATTATAAATATATGTGTGTATAAATTGTGTGTGCATGTGTTTGTGTATACACTTTTAGCATAAATATAAAACTCAAATTCATTTATCATCTGTCTACATAAAGACACAGGTATATAAACAAAGCCTTAGATATTTCTTAATATAAATATAAAAAAAATTGGGGAAATCTCCAGAAGGAAGCATATTTATATTTTAAGCATATTTTTTATTTTTTTCTCCAATGTTGCTTTTTTCCCTCAAAAAACAACATGAGGATTTTTGAAATTGAGAATCCATATGTCAGTATTATTATGTATCTTTGGGGACTATGGAAAATGGACAGAAATGCCCACTACATAAAGAAGGCCCAATTAACACTTGAGAGTTCATGTTGGATCTTCTCAGGAGAACTTAACAAATTCATTAGGTTCCATAGTGAATTTAAACAGTCTTTTCTCATATTCAACATTTATAATTATTGATTACTTATCACAAACAACATTATCAAGGGATCAAATTATATGAGTCAGAATTTGTGAAATTTCTTCAGCTACTATCGATATCCAATGTCAAACTGTCTTATAAAAATGATGTCTAATAATATGAAATATCACTAAATAATGCAAAAAATATAACAGTGAAGAAGAAAATATCTACAAGGGTAAAAATAATGCACAACAAAATATAAATACTCATATAATTCATAAACTATACTAATATATGCAATTTTAATCAGAATCTTTTACTTAAAATTTGGTTCTGTGTCTTACTATCGGTTATCAAATGAATAATTTCAATTAGCATTAAACATGTTGTTTATCTTCTGAATTTTCAAATGTCATAATCATTCTATTATTAGTAATTATATGGAATTTAATTAGAAATTATCTTCTATGGATTAGAATTAACTAGGAGATAATAGCATATTTAAGAAAATTGGGGACATTAATATATTGAGAACAATGTGCTTATTACTGAAAGATCTTTTTGCACAAGTTCCAGAAAAGTAATTGCTGTAAAACATCCTCTACCGACTTCATGTTAAGACAATACCTACTATAGAAAGTCTAACCAATATAATTACAGCGTCTTCTCACCATTCATGTAGGAGAAATCAGGATTTTACATCATATCACGAGTTACATACTTAGATAAAGTTGGCTATTCTCTTCCTTATAAATAACAGTTTTAAGTAGCTCCATGAAGAAATGAGGGATGTTGTTTCCAACCACAACTCTATGTTGGGATTTAGTCTGTCTTGCCCTTTCACTTATATAGCATTTACTGTTGCATATTTATAGCTTCCTAGAATTGTAGATAATATACTGTTTCTTTGTATCCACCCTCTACCTCTGGCTCTTATACTAGCTCCATCTTCTACAATGTTTCCTGAGATTTGGAGGAGGTGGTACGATATATATGTTCTATTCTGCCCTCACTTCTGCA
Organism: Microtus obscurus; assembly: GCA_963919715.1. Classification (NCBI taxonomy): domain Eukaryota; kingdom Metazoa; phylum Chordata; class Mammalia; order Rodentia; family Cricetidae; genus Microtus; species Microtus obscurus. Next base: position 5,059,520 of record CAWTZC010000789.1, on the reverse strand, counting down.
CATTGTAGAGTTAAAGTTCTGGGTATTAATTGTCATCTACTTCAAATAAGAACTTACTGGGTGAAGTATGAGAGAAAGTAATTAAAAGTGATTTTGATACTATGCCTACTTAGCAGAATAAATGTAATGGCTTCACTGCTTAGGCCTGTAATCTGTCTAGCCACAGATTTTTTTTTTTTGGCAAATATGATGTTACCAGACACTCTACAGTAAGCAAATAGCCAACATCCAATTAAATGGGAGGAAAATCAAACTAATTCCACTAAAAGCAGGAAGAAGACAAGGTTGGCCATCATTTTATAGCTATTCAATGCAGTACTTCAAGTCTTAGCTAACGCAAGAAGGCAACTAAATAAGATTAAAAGGGTACAAGTTGGAAAGGGAAAAGCAAAAGGATCTTTATATTACAAAATATATGATAGTTTTCTTAAGTTACCCTGAAATTTTTAACAAAGAATTCCTACACTTGATAAATGCATCCAGCAAAATAGTTGGATAAAAATTAACTCACAAAATCAATAGCTTTTCTATATACAAAAGACAAATGGTACTAAATACAAAAGACAAAAGATAAAGCAATCAGGGAACTACCCATGCAGTGGTGGCACATGCCTTTAATCCCAGCTTTCAGGAGGCAGAGGCAGGTGGATGTCTGTGAGTTTGAGGCCAACCTGGTCTACAAGAGTTTGTGTCCAGGACAGGTTCCAAAAGTGCAGAGAAACCATGTTTTGAAAAACCAGGAAACAAACAAATAAATAAATAAATAACAAGGGAACCAATAACTTTCATAATTGCATCACTAAAATAATATTTTGGATAATCACATAATCATATACCAGGCAAGTGAAAGACTTGTATGACAAAAATTTCAAAAAAAATGAATAAGGTATCAGAAAATTAAGCAATCTCCCATCCTCAAGGTTGGTAAGGATAATACAGTAAAAATGGATATTCTGCTAAAGCAATCTAAAGATATGATGTAAACACCATCAAAATTTCAATACTGTTCTTTCAAGACAATTCTTTACAAAAACTGAATGACAATTCTCAGCTTCATATAGAATAAAAAAAAGGACAAGGTATAGAAAACAATTATGAGAATTAAAAGAACTGGAAGAGGTATCACCATCCCTTATTTCAAGAGTACTACAGAGTTATAGTAATTAAAGGCTTGTGGGATTGGCATAGAAGCAGAGATGTTGATCAATGGAATCAAATCTAAGCCCCAGACATAAATCCTTAAAACTATAAATTTTTTATAAAGAAGCCAGAAAAACATATTGGAAAAAATACAGAACCTTAAAAAATGATTCTTTTTAGATTGTATGTCTACATGCCAAAGATGACAAATAAACCACACCTGTCACCCTTCACAAAAGGTGGATCAAGTGTATCAAATCCCTGAACATAAATGAGATACGCCGAATCTGAAAGAAGAGAAGGTAGGGAATAGCCTTGAAGGCATTGACTCAGGAGACAATTTCCTGAATGGAGAACCAATATTAAAGCACTATGATCAACAATTAATGTTGAAAATAGGGGCAGCCAGGTTGCGTCCCCAACACCCCCGGCCGCCTCACTAGCTTATGCCCGAAATAACAACACACAAACTGTATTCATTTAAACACTGCTTGGCCCATTAACTTCAACCTCTTAACCCATTTCTTATCATCTATGTAGCACCATGAGGTACGCTTACCAGGAAGATTCTAGCCAACATCCATCTTGGGTTGGAGCTTCATCGCTAGTCTGCCTCAGAGAGCCGGGCTATCCTGTCCACCCACAAGAGAGGAGCCTGGCTTCTCTGAGCAGAGCTGCATGATTTCTGACCTCACTTCCTCTTCCTGCCAGCATACTATTCTGTTTACTCCTCCCACCTATGTTTTAACCTATCAGGACCAGCCAAGCAGTTTCTTTATTTTAACCAATAAAATCAACAGATTGATATATGACACTCCCACATGACTTCCCCTTTTTCTGTTTAAACAAAAAGGAAAGGCTTTAACTTTAACATAGCAAAATTACATAAAACAGTTATCAAGTAAAAATTACAATAATCTTTATCATAACTAAGGAAAAGTATAACTATAACTAACTATTCTTAACTCCATCAGAGACTCCAGAAAGATACAATATTACCTAAGCAAACAAGAAAAAAGCAACGTTCAAACTCTAGAAATGACAGAGACATCTCACTGCCTATACAGTCACCCAAAGTTCCTCTGTACCATTGGGGCATCCATCTTTGGCCTACAGGCCCATAGTTTTCAGCAGACATTCCACAAAGCAGGAAATTTCAAAGGCAGTCACTATCTGCTTGTCCTGAAGAATGTCTTGCAGACTTTTTCATGAATCACAAACCCCAAAAGATCATCTCACCTTTAGGCAAGTTCAGTAGTCCTCTCTCTGTGGGTTCTCTGTGTCCAGTTTATGCAATAGTCCAGGCAAGAGCACTTTCTTGCCCAAATGGCTATCAAACTCTATAAGGATCCTCTTCGATGCCCATCTTCCTCTTGAAGTAGATTGGTGCTGCCAGGAGCAGATGTGTCTCATTGTCATGAAAAACCCTAAGTTATCAAAATATTTAAAATGCCATATTCTCTAGCCTTTGAAAGATATGAAGAATGCCTATCTAAAATATATCTATGTACATCTAGAAAATCTAACATGACTACAAACTTGACTATTAGATGATTATTAACAGTCTGTATACATTACATTTTTAAATGTACTACACAATCACAATACCTTAATCAAGATCAGAAATACATATACATATAACAAAATTGATCTTAAATCTCTATCAATAAAGCAAAATCTATACTAAAGCAAATTATTCATACCTATAGCATATCCCCCTTTAAATGTAAAAGAGCACTTATAAACCATATTTGGGAACATGGGCACAGTATTTTCTCTCCAAACTGCTTCCTGCTGAATGGGGGCATTGTTAATTAGGTCTTTCATGGTATAACCTGTGTGCTAGTTTTATCTCAGTTGGCAGTTGGGTGAAGCAATGTTCTGAAGATGTTTACAGCAACCCTTCAGGAGGGCGTGGTCCATCATACCATATCGGAATAGAAGAAATGAACAGGGTCTCATCCTCTGTGAAAACAAAAAAAGAAACTCCTTTCCAAAGTATCACGTCCTTAGATCCAAATTTCAAAGTCAAGGCATTTTCACAATATCTATGTTGGATTAGTTCAGTAGCATTTATAAACAAATATCTTTTGGCAGCTGTTGCTCCTTCCTCAGCATTCAGACAATTCAAAGAGAGCATAATAGCATACAGTATCAAGATTCTTTATTTTCCATCTTTGTACGGCTTTATTTTAACTCTATTTCATTTACTTTTACTTTTATTTTATGCTTTTTTAAGATAGGTTCTCCGTATCTTTGACCTGAAGTAACTCTGTAGACCAGACTGTTCTTGAACTCTCAGAGATCCGCCTGTCTCTGCCTCCCAGGCATTGGGATTAAAGGTGTATGCTACTACACCTTGGACTCACAGAGATCTGTTTGTCTCTGCCTTTTAGGCACTGGGATTAAAGGTGTGTGCTACCACACCTTGAAGTCACAAAGGTCAATCTCCCTCTGCATCCCAAGTGTTGGGATTAAAGGTGTGTCCTACCACACCAAACTACTCTCTTCCTTATTTTTGTTTTTTACTTTAAAAACTTTAACTTTTAGTCTGCATATATTTTTAACACTGTAAATCATTTAAAAATTTTCTTTGTCTTTGAATCTCTTTTTACTGTATCTCTCTCTGTTTTTCTGACCACATAAGTCTTTAATTTACTAAGCTATCTCAGTAGGACTAAAGGCGTTCCAACCTTTTGGCTGAGGTTCCGGCCAGGGCCGCGTTCAGTGCCACAAGTCTACAATGTTTCAAGGTCCCAGCCAGCAAGTGAGCTTCAGCAGCCTGAGCTTGCAAACCGCACAAGTTTGCCCTGGCAGGACAGCCCAGAAAGCTGGCATTTTTAAATGGTTCAGCTTTTTTCCTGCTACTGGCTGAAGACCAAAAAGCATGTGTTCAGCTTTTTGTCAACACTGTTTAAGTTTTTCGTGGCAGGACCTCTTAATGAGCTGCAGGGTTTTGCAGCTGAAGCTGAGTCAGGAAGCCTCTCTTAAATGAGAGTGCTTGCTTGCTTCTAGCAAGCAGAGTAGACCCGAGAAAGTGCTGCTACCAAGAAACCATGCACAAAGCTGTCATTTTGTTCTAGAATTACTTCCCAAGCTTTCTCAGGCTTTATGTGGAAGCAGTTGTCCACGTAGGCACCATGGGAGTGTCATATATCAATCTTTTGATTTCATTGGTTAAAATAAAGAAACTGCTTGGCTGCTCCTGATAGGTTAAAACATAGGTAGGAGGAGTAAACAGAATAGTATGCTGGCAGGAAGAGGAAGTGAGGTCAGAAATCATGCAGCTCCGCTCAGAGAAGCCAGGCTCCTCTCTCGTGGGCGGACAGGATAGCCCGGCTCTCTGAGGCAGACTTGCGATGAAGCTCCAACCCAAGATGGATGTAGGCTAGAATCTTCCTGGTAAGTGCACCTCATGGTGCTACATAGATGATAAGAAATGGGTTAAGAGGTTGAAGTTAATGGGCCAAGCAGTGTTTAAATGAATACAGTTTGTGTGTTGTTATTTCTGGCATAAGCTAGTGAGGTGGCCCGGGGTGTTGGGGACGCAACCTGGCTGCCCCTATTTTCAACAAATTAATAGATGGGATCTCATGAAACCAAAAACTACTAGAAGGCAAAGGACTCTGTCAATTGGAGACAGTTGAAGGCTACAGAATGGAAAATGGGATTTTTTTAAACCAACTTGACACGTGATAGAAGACAAATTTACCAAATATATAAATAACTCAAGTAACCAGTTATCAAAGAAACAAATAAATAATTGAAATGGTATAAAGATCTAAATAGAGCATTCCTCAAAAGAGAAATCACAAATGGCTTAGAAAAATATAACTAAATGTTCAAGATCCTTAGACATCAGGCAAATATAAATAAAATTCATTTTATGATTCCATATTTTACCTGTCACAGTGGATAATATCAATAACATAGGTACGTGCTGGCAGAGATGTGCAGTTAAGGAAAAATTTTTCCACTGAAGTTGGGAGTGCAAACCTTTACAGCCACTTCAGAAATCAATGTGGCAGCTTCTCATAATTGTGAATAGATATACTTCAAGATCCAGTTATGCTCACTACTGGACATATACCCAAAGGACACTCCATCTTATCACAATTCACTTGGTCAACTATGTTCATATGTTCATAGCAGTTTTATTCATAATAGCAACAAATTGTAAATAAACTAGAAGTCCTTCAGCTAAAGATTGGACAAAGAAACTGTGATAATTTGCACAACGGACTATTTTTCAGCTGTTAAAAAATGACATCATGAAATTTGCAGGTAAAAATGGAACTAGAAAGAAATAATCATTTTTGAGATAATGGAATAAATGACAAACATGGCATGTATTTATTCACTAGTAATGAATATTAACTCCTATGTAAATTATTGCCATACTCTTCACACTTTGAGTGATTAAATAAATATTTCAAATAGTAGGGTTGTAGTTACAGTAGTTTTAAATAAATTTGTGTAATAAATGTTTTTTTCTCATTTGTTCACCATCTGAACTCTCTAACTTGTATCTTGCCACTTCCAATAGTCTCCTCTGATTTCATGTTACATGAAATATCATATACTTTTTTGCCACTCAGCACCTCTTGATCCTTTCTCATTGTCTCCTTTCTAGCTATATAGTCTAGGACGTTCCTTAAAGACCTTTAGTAAGTAAGGTCATCCATACATACATTCGGAAAGCCAGCCAGGCATGAGAAATTTGGATAGGATATATTATACTTTATATTTTTCCTGAAACTTTCATAATGTAATTTTCTAATCTACTTAAATTTATGGGAAAAATTTCTATATTGCACAGTTTATACTTTGGTGATTATAACTATAATAGTTTAACATCAGTAATTCATTTAAATATGAATTGATCATTTATTATGATTAAATAAATGAAAAAATGTATTTGGAATATTAAACACTGAGTTAACGTTTCATTGCAAGAAACAACATCTTTGCGCTCATTAAAATGTAACTACCCACCTCCTTTCCTAGCAAATTCTGATCTCTAATCCCCAAGGCTTTGTCTATACAAGCCATTTCATTTTAGTAGAATCCTCTTTGTCCTTTTAGGAATATTTTTGGCATAATATTTACAAGGTTGAAAACAGCCAGTGTATATATTCAACCCTCTCTTTGCTAGAGGAATGCATTTTCTCTTATGCACACTTTGCTTTTTAAATTCTGCATGATTATAATCCTTTGCGGATTCTGTTTCTGTTGTCACTGTGTCTCGTTCTTACTAGCACCCAACAAAAGCCCCATGATGTGAACTCTAGTGCATTTGCTCCTGAAGCTACTCTGCTTTTCACAGAACTATTCTTTCTCCTTTGTAGGTACAAGACAGGCAAGTATTATTGAAATGTTGTTGACACTGGCAATGCTTTTGTCAACCCCTTTGGCAACTTGCACACACTGACTACAGTTGGAAGGTAAATGTTAGCTTCCGTCTATCTATGGTGAGAAGATTAGAAAAGGCTATGATCCACACTAATTTCCCAGGGAAATTGAGATCTTCTTGCCAATTATGCAAAATTTGCTTGACAAATACACATTTCCTTGGCATCCTTACCTCTCTGTATTCATTTTTCGTTTCCTGTCAGTATTCATTCATATCACTAGACAGACAAACCACTGTAGTTGAATTTCTGCCTGAGGCTGTTTTTCGGAGAAACTAAACAAAGTATCGTATCTGCTATGAAAAGGAAACTGAAAAATTCAGACAAAACTCTGATTTTGTATATTCAGAATTAAACATATTTATAACTTGGCTGCTATGGAATCATGGTTTGAGTTCGAGACCCCTAACTTCTATTTGTCATCTCATAGTTTTGAGCCAGGCAGCTATAGAGTTAGAGGCTGATGAAAGTCAACTTGGAAAATTTGTCTTAAGTGGTACTTATAATCCACAGGCAAATAATTCAAACCTGAGTACAGTACCCGAGTCCTTAGAGACTATGGGCCAGTAGTAACCTTGTTAGAGAACTCATAGGCTAGAGAGCTTAGGAAATGAGGAAGAGGAATATTTTGTTGGTATTAAACCAGAAAGCCAGGAATTCTGCTATGAACTATGTAACTTGTGGTCTGTCTTGTTTTATAAGCATAGAAAGTGAGGTCCAGAAAGAGGAACTGTGGGCACAGAAAAAATCAAGCCTGTTTGGAAGATTAGATTACATTAGTTTATCTATGAGGCACCTTGTCAATGATTATCACAGGTCTCTAAATTCTAGAGAATCATAGACCTTCTCTATCTTCTGGGTTTGACAATTAGCATTGTTAATTTGTTTTTTTGTTTGTTTGTTTGTTTCTTTATTTGCTTTATTTTATTTTTTATTCATTTATTTTTTTGAGATAAGGTCTGACTATATACTGTTGACTGTTCTTGAACTCACTCTGTAAACCTGGCTGGCTCTGAACTCATAGACTTCTGCCTATCACTTTCTCTAGAGTACTCTAGAGAAGGCATATGTAACCATACTAGGGATAGAACCATGTCTATTCATAGAAAAATAAGACCCATACAAGGATTTCCTATGTTCATGAACAAAAATCAATTAAAAATGAAACAAGCAAAATATCAAAACACCAGAAAACCAAAAACAAACAACAAATAAAACTTTTAGTAAGAATCTAGGACTGGAGAAATGGCTCAAAGTGCTCTTCCAAAGGATGGGAATTCAGTTAATCATGCCACACCCAACAAATTATACTTCCAACTCCTAACATATCATATCCTTTTTCTGGTTTTCATGGCATATGTACACACACATCATAAGTGTTCATATATATGAATGCACATGTGCACACACAATTTGAAAATAAAATAAATCTAAAAATAAAAGAGATCTGTTTTTTAGGTGTTGATAAGGTTGCACATTGAATTTTTCATTTATAGTGTTTGTCATGGATACTACATAAAGATAAGTAGCAAACACTGTGGGACGCACTGATTTGTAGAAAATTCTATTACTTGAGAGAAGCGAATAACAATGGCATGCAGTAGCATAGAGTTGCTATTTTAAAATAAGAAAATCCTCAAACAGAAGCGCACTAGGTCAATGAGTAGCTGAGATCAGAATCCCCAACTTTAATCATTTAAAGAGCCTTTTGTTTCCACGTGTAATAAAACAGATGCTGAAAACTATAGAATCAATACAGTAGAGACAATTACAGTGTCACAAAGAGACTTTGATAAGTTTTGTTAAGTATGAACTTACCAAAAGAAAGTAGTAGCATATAGAAACTTAAAAAGACACACTCTGGCATAATGTAGCATCCAGTAGAGGAAACTTGTGGACAGACACTAGTGGCCAAAGGTCCTCTTATGAAAGCAGGTACTCTATGTGATTATGACAATGTAAAACTCTCTTAGGAAAATCTATTTCAGTAAATGGCATAGCATCCATTCAGTGCCAATGTCTCTACATTCTGTGGCACTAAAACCCGAGAGTTTTTACCTCCCAAAAAACTCCTTAAAGACAATTTTGGCTTGAACAAAAATATGGGTTTGGTGGGTCTGCCCTACAGGCTAATATTCATCCGAGGCACTTTTGTTGCTGTTGATGCTTTACTTTCACAGCTGTCAGACCTTTGATTTATTAGGTGTAACCCTTTGACATCTGTTGCCAACTCACACATAATCCTATTCAGAATTTTTCCTAAAAAAATCGTAAAATATTAAGCACATCCTGGAAACTGAGCTTTAATAGCAAAATAATATTGGTATGCTTTTTAAAGGAAAATGGTTTTGAAATTAATTAGTTGCAATGTTGTAAATATTGCACACATCCCTATGGAGTACTAATAACGGTATATCTGTTAGAGATATATGAAAGCAGATATATGTGACCTTTGGAAAATTCTGATCCTGAAGTGTCTGTGTATAGTGGAAATCTAGCACTGTAACCAAGAAGATGGTGTTCTAAGTGGTTTACAGATATGTATCGAAAACAATGAATCCTGAGCGTTCTCCCAGTATCATCTGTGACATCTTTATTTAGTATTGGGATGAATTATTGAAACAAAAAGTGTTACAATAGAGTAGAAAAAGCATTCTAAGACTTACTATGGGTATCTTGAGTCAGATCCTGCTTTCATATAAGGAACTATAAACAAAACAGACTGCCTCATTGTAGTTTTTGCAGGCTTGTGGCTGCTGCCTGTCCTGAAATACCTGTTTCCTGGTGGGGCAGGATGATGAGAAGATGGGGAAACTTCAGGAGATTCCAATGCAGAAGCTCTTTATTCTAAAAGGTATGGGTTTTTTATAGGCTTTGGGAAATTATAAACTGCAGCAAAAAGGTTTCTGGTTGGTCTTTTTGAAATTGCCTGTCACTGCTGTTGTGTTGTGATTGGATGGGAGGAGGGAAGGAGGTAGAAAAATTTAGTAAAAACAAACAAACAAACAAATAAATAAATAAGAAAAAAAGAGTACATGTAATTAGTTACTATGTGTTAGGTCTGCTGACAGGTTTTCTTGACCAATTTTGCTTACTCTTCTGAGTTTGCATGGGCTTACTTGTGCTTGCACCATCGCCCTGCCTTATCTCATAACACAAAGGCACATATCCCTTCGATGAGAGAGTGATGAAGCTCCAAAGCTACAGAGAAGCCCTGTCTCGAAAAACGAGAGAGAGAGAGAGAGAGAGAGAGAGAGAGAGAGAGAGAGAGAGAGAGAGAGAGAGAGAGAAAGAGCCTGATTTTCTTTTGGGATTTTCTTTTAGATTTGGTGATGGAGTGCATATGGTCTTCTGATCTTCCAGAGATGGATAAAGAATGCATGAACCTTCAGGGTATAAATTTTCAGTTTTCCAGTGGCAAAAATGTTTGGATTCCAGGTCTGGTCCAGCTGGATAGTTTTCATTTGTTCTTTCAACTAATAAATAAACTTGGTTTGTGTACCTTTAACATGGTTTTTACATGTTCCATTAGTGACTTTCTCCTTTTTCATTTATAGGGTGAATAAAGGAAAACATGCTGAGTTCATTTTGAAAAATGTTGTCTTCAGGCTATAAACTAGCAGAATTATAGAAGCCTTATTGAATAAAATAATTTTATTTCTCTTTGATACTTTCTTCTTATACTGTAATAATCATGAATTCTTTATAAAACTTATGATACTTGTATTATTTTGTTTCTAATCCTGGGTTTTAAAATTTAAGACATTATATCAATCTGATAAATGAATTAATTATCCTTAAAATAAATAGTATGATGATTCTATATACTATGACATAAAATAATAATTATTGCATATATACATTCTAGATCAGATAGTTCAGTAAAAATTTTTCTTCCCCTTTAAATTCAGAGCATATTAATTTTTAAAAGTTCAATGATTTCCTCACTCCATATCTGAAGAATCTCTGTGAAACAACCAAATCTATGAATACACTGAACCACTTAAGTGAATTTCCATTTCTGAAAGTGAATATTCTTTGTCAATATATATGAATTTTAATTATTGATCATTACTGTATTCTTTTAAAATATGGGGCTTTAACATTTTTCAATGAAGTTTGGAGCTGCTGTAGCTTATGTGCAATTTTCCAAAAATTTTAAAATAAAAATATTTTTCTTTTAATTAAAGAAGCCTGTGTGTTGTTCTGGCCATGTCACTTACATGATGCCTGTGTTTATAATCATCTTTCAATGTCTAAATAAGCATTGTAAATAAACTGTAGATATAGAGAAATATAGGGTGTGATGGATGCTCTCATCTATAATATGAATTTAAGCAATTTGTAACTCAATATAAGATTCGAGTAGTGTGACTCAAATAAATAGTGGTGTACTGAATAATTATCAGTTTCAAAGAATTGGATTAAATCCAAAGAGATATTATGATTCTTCAAGTTTAAGTTCATTTAATTATTACTGTTGATAATATATATATATATATATATATATATATATATATATATATATATTCTTGACACAAATATAAATCCAAAAATTCAATTACACTTTACAAGGATTATAGTTTTATATGTGCTATCATCACTGTTCCTCAGTTATTTCATTATTAAAATAACCCCATGGCTTTTCTGAAATGTGCAAAGTTCACAGATATTCCTGATATCCTGTAAGTGGTTATTAAGGTCATTCATCCTTCTTATATGAGCTATTTATCTGATATCAAAACTGTTTCTGTTTTAAGAAGAACTCATCAGACTTCAATGATTCTATCAATCTGTAAGTCTCCTCAAAGGACAATAATAAATGTTTTCACAAATGTTACTGTATAAAATGATAATTCTAGTTCATGGGAATATACTTATTTCTTAAAAATAACTGAGTAGCTTTATTTTTACTATAAAGCTATCAAGTATTTGAATAACCTTAGCTTGATTTAATCATTCCAGTAAGTCTGGGAATGAAAATAATTTATGTAAATGTATTGGACTTCTCTTGTGTTTCTGCTTCAATTCCAGATATTCACTTGTGTTCTAACTTTGCATCTTTCCTAAAAGGCAAGCTCAAAATTATACTCAGAATTCAGAAGGAAAACAATCTGACATGATTTAGTTGTTACATAAATCCAATACATTACTTCTTTCTTTATTGAATAGTATAAGAGAAGCTAAAATTAATGAAAAATATGAATAAATAACTTTCTAGAAGTTGTTATTCATTATTGATTTTGAGGTAGGAGTTATACATAATAAAGAATAATAAAGAAAAGAGAATTATACCTGTTTGTAATTACTTTTCATAATAGTCTTCAGAATCCTTAAGTAAAGAGTATTTGAACATTTATAAAGGGGTAGCCAAGTGTCTGCAGAGACCTGGATACCGTGATATTGTGGAATGGTTCTATAATGGATATTTTTAATTCATACCCAAGACATTCTTTTGCAGGGTGCCTGGTTCAATCTTTTGAGAGGATAAAAAAATGTGGTTATGTCTAATAGGATGACTGAGAATTCATATGAGTAGTACCAATTTCCAACTTTACTCAGGGAAAATTGAATTTTTCTTCTTGCCTACGGCTTTCATAAAAATTTCAGTCGAAACCACATTGTCCGAAAAGACCTGTGGGGTTCCCTGCCCTGGAGTCTGACTGTAATGTATCTCAGCTTGTTTTCTCTTGGTAGCATTGCAATCACTCAGTGTGACCTGGATGTGTACATTTGGGTTTCGGGAACTACTAAATGATTTTACTCTCTGCTCAAACTAAGAGGTGTCTGACTAGATTTGAAACTTGTGGGCATAATTATTCAGTTCCACAGTGCTCACAGAAATCTTTGTTCTCTTTCTCAACAATAATGATGCTTTAAATTCATATTTATCACGGGCTATCTCCAACAGACCAAGTAAAAAAGAAGCCATTTTAATAATAACTTTTAATATTAAAGCTCAGCTCAGTAAAATTCAATTGAGATGATTTTAAATACACAAGTCTTTATTTGCAGACTAATTTGTATGATATAGTACATGCTTGGAGTAAATGTGCATCTTCTAATAAAATTATATTTGATGTATATAATAATACATGTATAAATATGTGTACAAAAGATAAAGTGATCTTACAATTATGGCATACATTATGTGCTTTTGTCTTCAATTCCGATGGTTATAATCCTATCATGCTATTTAAAAGCATACTACCATTCATTCAACTTGGGCAAATTTCTTTTTGGTTGAGGACGGTCTTAATAAAATGGTCATGATTGAGAATGAAAACATTCTAGCCACATGGTGGTAGCTCACACCTTTAATACCATCACATGGGAGACAGAGACAGGGAGATCTCTTTGAGTTTGAAGCCAGCTTGGTCTACAACAGCTAGTTCCAGGACAGGTAGGAATGTGACATAGGAAAGGAGAGAAAGAGAGAGAGATGGAGTTGAAAACAAAAAGTAGGTAATTTAATTTAAAAAGAATGAAACAACCACCCTGTCTCTAATTTAGAAGATGAATAAAGTAATTTTATAACTGTTATCTGTTTCTTAAACTGTAACATTAGGAAACTGACTCTTCCATGTTTTTAATATTGTTTTCCATAAGAATAGTCACACTTAGAAGAGTTTACCTTGTAAAATACAGAATATAATCAACAGTAGAAATATGTGAATTTGCTGAGCAGTAGGGGTGTAAGCCTTTAATCCCAGCACTTGAGAGCCAGAGGCAGTAGAATCTTTGTGAGGTTGATACCAGCCTGGTCTGCAGAAAAAGTTCCAGAAATGGCTGAATAGCCACTGAAAAACCCTGTCTCTAAAAACCAAAAAAGAGGAAATTTGTGAATTATTGTTTATTAAAGGAAGATGATGAAATTGATACCATTATGAATGCTTCATTATGTTAACCTCTCTTCCAATCTGAAATTTTTATGTTATCTTATTTATAAAGACTGGATTTTTTCACAAGTACTAATTGTTTCTATTTACTTTAAATGGAAATGAAATTTCTAATATCTACTATGTTCAGAATACATAAAATCAACCATTGATCATTCATGAATCATCTCTCTTCTTGAATTTGAATTGTAAAATAACAGTAGGCAAAAATAAATGCTCAAGATCCTAAAAAGCTAAAGATCAAATGAAATAGAGAAATATTTCATGTCAAAGATTTATAGCCAAATAAATGGGATTATATGTGTGCTGGAGAAAGGTAAACTGCTTAGTCTCACTAAGGATAATTTACTAAAGAAATTATATGAAAAGCAGGAGTATTGGTCAAGAATATGTTGGTATCGATTTTTGTATATTGATACAAAGTTAAATTATATTGACTATTGTATGCATGCTTGCTTCTACCTCTGTTTAAAACATTTTAAATTTTGCTTTCCCTTTTTTTTCTTCTTGTCTTGTTCCTACTCTGACTTCCATGATATATACAAGCTGTATGTCTCCCAAAAAAAAAAAGAATAAAAAAAAAAAGAATCACACCTAGAAATCTAGAACTAAGAAATAGACAGATAAGATACTTGAGACCCAAGAATTCTTGGTATTTCACATTTATGTGAATTCATATGATGAGTTGCTCAATTGTGTCTGGAGAACACCACTTTTTTATATTATTTTCTGGCTTTCATTCATTCTACATCTTCTTTGGTCATCTAGAGTCTAGGGCAGTCACCACTCCCAAGAGTATTTGAGCAACACAAATTAAACTTGGTAAGAAAATAAAATCTCCAAGTAGAATTGCTAAGAACAGTTGGTGGATATGGAGTGATGAGGACTTAGAGAAAGGAGGATGAATATGTTCTAAACACACGATATACAATTCTTTAAAAGTACAAGAAAAAAATACTTCTGTTACGAAAAAAAAATGGTCCTTAGCTACTTTCAGAAGAGTGAAGTACTCAGCACAGCTTGAGTAAAAGTAATGAGCCCGAGAGAAATCTGAGAATGATGCTTTGTACAAAAAAAAAAAAGAGGACCCCATTAAAGGAACTTCACAGGACCTTTTGTTCTTTTGAGTGTAAAATGTGAACGAAGGAGGAGAAAACATAAACAGTGTCCAAGAAGATAACAAAAATTCCATAATTGAATCTTCTTGAAATTTCTAACATGCATCATAAATATTTATTACAAATAATTGCTATGCCAAATAACTATAATTCACAATATTCATAGGACAAAGGATCTATACAATTTGAAGACCCCATTTGTTAAAATCTATGTCAAACTATATTAACTATAATGTAAACATCATTAAATATGTATGTTAGTAAATCAAAACTTAATAGATACTTTTGCTGAATAAAATTAAGCTGTAGAAACAGAGAAGGTCTTTCTGAGGAAATCAGGAACAAGGACTTAGGAAGGGATTTCAGAGACTATGAGGGGGACTTATCCTTTATGGTAAAAACATATTTTAATGGGGACTTAAGATTCAAATGCATTTAATACTGTTTAGAGATCTATAAGAATATATGATATTATAGGCTTATTGGAGTATATTAAAATGTCCAAAGCATAGATTCAATTAATTATATTTATGTAGTTAAAAATAACTAGTGATTTGGAAACTTCGGAGAACCATCTATCAAAATACACTTTTAACTATTGGCATGCCATAAACATGTAAAATTTTTAAGATATGTTTTGATAGAAATGTGAGGGCAAAAGCATTTGATTTTATAAATTCTAAATAATAACTTTTATGAAAGAAACTAGATCTCTTTAAATAATAAAGGATCATTTCATGAAGCAAACACAGCATATATTTGTTGGAGAACTGATATTACTCAGATAGTAAAGGCACCTACTACCATAATTCACCAATTGAATTGCCAGAGACCACTGTGGGAAAAGAAGAGCATCAACTGACCCCAGCAAGCTATCACCTGCAAATTGTACATATGCATTTAAAGGAATGTGTGCACATATGAACAAAAAGCATATGTATATTGATAATGAAATGTACAAGAAATTGAAAAATCTGGTGCAAAGAGAATACAAAATGAACATTGTTTGTATGACTTCATGCTCTATTATAGAGCTACGGTAATTAAAACATCTTGTTATTGGCGTAAAATCAGACAGGGGGAAATTTAAAATGAATGGAACACCCAGATATTAATCCACACACCTATGAACACCTGATTTTTGACAAAGAAGCTAAAAGTATACAATTCTCAATATATGTTCTCTCATTTCAGAATATGGATTTTGATCCTACTGCATGTACTGGCTTTGTGGGAGCCTAGCCTTCCTAGACCTGGATGGAGGGGGGAGGACCTTGGACTTCCCACAGGGCAGGGAACCTTGACTGCTCTTAGGACTGGAGAGGGAGGGGAGGGGAGATGAGGTGAGGAGTAGGGGAGGAGGAGGGGAAAGGGAGGGGGGAGGAGGCTGAAATTTTAAATTTAAAAAATAAGTAAAAATAAAAACCACAATGAACAAGGCAAAAAAATATATGGATTCACTTTGATTTGCATTTCCCTGATGGCTAAGGATATTGAACACTTCCTTAATTGTCTTAAAGCCATTTCAGATTCTTTAAAATTCTCTGTTTAGATCTATACCCATTTTTAAAATTGGATTACTTTATATTTTGCCATCTAGGTTTTTTATTTCTTTATATATTGGATATCAGTCCCTATTTGACGTTAGGTGGGTGAAGATATTTTCCCATTCTGTAGACTGCCATTTTGTTATTGACTATGTCCTTTGCTTTACACAAGCTTCTCAGTTTCAGGAGGTCCCATTTATTAATTGTTGCTCTTTGACTGTCTGTGCTACTAGTGTTATATTTAGGAAGTTGTCTCTTGTGCCCATGGATTGAAGACTATTTCCCACTTTCTCTTCTATCACGTTCAGTGTGGTTGGATTTATATTGAGATCTTTAATACATTTGGACGTGAGTTATATGGATGGTGATAGATATAGATCTATTTTCATTCTTCTACAGGTTGACTTCCAGTTATGCCAGCACCATTTGTTTACTTTTAAAAACTAAAAGTACATTAATTAATCTTTATTTTCTTGTGAGATGACTAATAGGCAAATTTCACATTAGTATTAAAGTCCCTTATATACAATAAGTGCAAGTGGTAGTTTCAAATTTTAATAAATCCTTGGGGTCTTAGACACATATTTCCTCTTATTAATATTCCTTCATTTATCCATTGGTCAGATGTGCATCTTTGCAATAAAATGTTTAAGACCATTAACTTATAAAATAAATAAATAAATAAATTGTTCTTTCTTTACCTCTAATTTCCACTTATGTGTGAGTATACACCATGTTTGCCTTTCTGGGTCTGGATTACCACACTCAAGGTTTTGTAGTTTTTTTCTAGTTCCGTTCTTTTGCATGCAAATTTCAAGATTTTATTTTTTGTCCTAGGAGAAATAAACTTTATAAATAACAGCATATTAAGTTTAGGACTGTTATGTAGAAATTATAGATAAACTTCTGAGAGATGGAAATATTGTTTTGTTATAGAATCACATCAAAGAGTTCGTAGTCCTTGAATGGCAGACTATATTTTAAGTCATCATTAGTAAAATGTTTCAGATAAAAGGAATATTATGATTTAACGTGGAGAAACAAGATGCTTGAAACTCCTGAAGCTTGAATTACACATGGTAGTGAATGACCTGACATAGGTGCTAAGAACTGAATTTGTATCCTTGGGAAGAGCAATGAGTGTTACTCAGTGAGCCATCACATCTGTCCCCAATGTAGCATTTTTAATACATTTTGTTTGTGCTTTTTCACAATCTCCTCACATTCACAAGTTAGAGAATGTATTAGCTAACTTCTTTCTATTTTTTAGAACTCCTTGGAGGATAAAGAAAAAGTGTTTTTCAAACTTCAAAGTTTTTTTTTTTATGAACAACAAAGTTAGCATTTTCTCTATTACCATTTTGCACTCTTTCTCTTACAGGAGTGAAGAGGCCAAGTCACTGGAGATCTGGGCTTTAACAGTCTCACAAGAAGGTTACTTTTTAATATTGGACAAATACGGGCCTTTTCAAAGAGGTTTGTTTCATTCAGATTGTACGATTAATGTCAAGGTCCCAGAAGGTCATTGTTTCTTTCAAGTCAGTCTAACTGACGTGTGCCTCAAGCATCCCAAAGGCACACTTGATTGTTCTAGTTTTATTGTTTGAAAATATGCTTTTACTATAACTTCTGAGTCATTATGAGTGGGGAGCAAAGAGGTGCATTTTAGGAAGAACTAACAATAAATATTAAGAAGTTCCATTTACCTGAAACACAAATGCTTTTAAGTATCTAAATAATGGGGGCTGTTAAAGTGATTTTGTATCATGAAGTTGCATTGGAAATTTGAAAAGTAGTAAAGGCAATGAAAAGTCTACATTTTTTTTTCTAGAAACATTGCTCATTATTTACTACAAAAAATGAAAATAGAAGATGATTTGGTATTGTGCCTCATAACTCTAATCTTCACACTCAGATAGCAGATGCAAAATTAAAAAATGAAGTAGAAAGAAAACAAAGACAAAAGGAAAAGAACTTCCCAAACCAAATCCATAATTTATAGTTGCTTTATGATTCACCATATCCCATGAAATCTTAGTAGGTTTCTGTCGTTAGTAAGCTCCGAGCCAAGAACAAATAAATCCCTTTCTTTCCAATTCCAATTTGTATAAATGTATCTTCACATGCTCAGTACGTAGTAAATAAGTATAAGAACTATGGTGTTTTACTTACAGAAAGCCAGATTCAGAGGTTAAGAGAACGTTATATCTGGAGACCTAAGTGGAACATGTATAGGGTAACTCCCTTCCAAGTCTCAGAGGTCATTGTGAAAAAAGAATGGAAAGATTATATGAGTGTAATATGTTATGATAGATAATCTTTTGAGCACGGTACAACACACAGTTGCCCATGAACTCACAGAGTTGTGAGTTCTTGTATGCACAAGACTGTAATCGGAAGCCAGACAAAATCCCATCATGAAGATGGGGTCTGGGCACAACATCCTACCTAAAGAAGTATAGCTATGAAAAAATGCTAGCTTCTCTGAGAAGGGGAGCCAGTTTTCTACGAGTGTGTAGCCTGTCATAGTAGAAAACCACACATCCAAGAAAGTTTAGACTGTACAAATCGGTCTTAAATGGCTCCCCTTTTCTGAAAATATATTCTTTTCTCATGCACTATACCCTGATTAGAGTTTTTCTTCTATCCGTATCCACTCTCCGTCTGTCCCTTCTTAGCAAACAAGCTTCTAAGAGATAACAAACTCTAAGAAAATACAATATAAAATGACAGATTTTAATAAAGCAAATTAACAGACGACAAAAGAAGGCTCTATTTCACAAGAGTTAGGGTTCCACTCTTTCCCACACTCAGGAGTCCCTAAAATCCTTAAACTGAAATCCATGACATACATGCCTCAGACCCTTGTAAACCCTCTGTTTGTTACTTCAAAACATATTTTATTTTGAAAACCACAAAACCATTGGTGTGTATGAAATGATGTTGAATTTTGGAAGAGGAGCCAGTTTGAATACTATCAAAAACAGAAATGAAACTCTTAACTAGGAAAAATCTATAAAATGAATGCTAAAATGTTAATAGTATTCTCTGTAGAGAATTTTAATTTAATAACATATACATCCTTTCGATATTCAATGCTTTTTCCCAAAATTAATTCAGTATTCCATGATTATTATTATAATCCACGCATTTTCACTTTCATACATGAATAATTTCCTTTAAAATAGTTCAATCAGCTATTTGGAAAGGAAATTTTGATTTAAATATTGGAGTCCCAAAACTCACCATGTTTCTCAAGAGCAGTGTAAAATTTTAATGCATCGATATGTATGTGAGTGTTCCATGTTTACATTTTTCTTTGGCCCAACTGATTCTATCAATTAAAATAATTGTCATGTATATTGAATAGAATTTAAATTATTTATGATAGTATAGACATTTTTCAAATTAGAACATGAACCACACTCAGAGCTATGTTAATATTCTTTAATTTGCTTCTTTTATTCCTTTTAAAAAGTAGTGATTACTGTAGCTCTGTAATAGAGTTTAAAGTCAGGGATGGTAATGCCTCCAGAAGTACCTTTATTGTATAAGATTGTTTTGGCTATCCGGGGTTTTTGTTATTCCATATAAAGTTGATTATTGTCCTTTCAAGATCAGTGAAGAATTTTAATGGGATCTTGATGGGGATTGCATTGAATCTATAAATTGCCTTTGGTAGGATTGCCATTTTTACTATGTTGATCCTACCAATCCACGAGCAAGGGAGATCCTTCCACTTTCTGGTATCCTCTTCAATTTCTTTCTTCAATGCTTTAAAGTTCTTGTCAAATAGATCCTTCACTTCTTTGGTTAGAGTTACCCCGAGATATTTTATGCTGTTTGTGGCTATCGTGAAAGGTGATGCTTCTCTGATTTCCCTCTCTGCTTCCATATCCTTTGTGTATAGGAGGGCGACTGATTTTTTGGAGTTGATCTTGTATCCGGCCACATTACTAAAGGCGTTTATCAGCTGTAGGAGTTCTTTGGTGGAGTTTTTGGGGTCGCTTATGTACACTATCATATCATCTGCAAATAACGAAAGTTTAACTTCTTCCTTTCCAATTCGAATCCCCTTGATCCCCTTATGTTGTCTTATTGCTATTGCTAAAACTTCAAGCACTATATTGAAGAGGTATGGAGAGAGTGGACAGCCTTGTCGTGTTCCTGATTTAAGTGGGATGGCTTTGAGTTTCTCTCCGTTTAGTTTGATGATAGCTGTCGGTTTGCTGTAAATAGCTTTTATTATATTTAGGTATGACCCTTGTATCCCTAATCTCTCCAAGACTTTTATCATAAAGGGATGTTGAATTTTGTCAAAAGCTTTTTCAGCATCTAATGAAATGATCATATGGTTTTTTTCTTTCAGATTATTTATATGATGGATTACATTGATAGATTTTCGAATGTTGAACCAGCCACAGAGCTACAGTAATGAAAACAGTGTGGTATTGGCATAAAAATAGAGAAGTTGACCAATGGAATCGTATAGAAGACCCGGATCTTAACCCACAAACCTATGAACACCTCATTTTCGATAAAGGTGCTAAAAATATACAATGGAAGAAAGAAAGCATCTTCAACAAATGGTGCTGGCACAACTGGATGTCAACCTGTAGAAGAATGAAAATAGACCCATACCTATCACCATGCACAAAACTCAAGTCCAAATGGATCAAAGACCTCAATATCAATCTGAACACACTGAACCTGATAGAAGAGAAAGTGGGAAGTACACTACAACAGATGGGCACAGGCGATCGCTTCCTAGGTATAACCCCAGCAGCACAGTCAGTAAGGGCAACATTGAATAAATGGGACCTACTGAAACTGAGAAGCTTCTGTAAAGCAAAAGACACTGTCACTAAGACAAAAAAGGCAACCCACTGACTGGGAGAAGATCTTCACCAACCCCCGCAACAGACAAAGGTCTGATCTCCAAAATATATAAAGAACTCAAGAAACTAGACTTTAAAATGCTAATTAACCCAATTAAAAAATGGGGCACTGAGCTGAAGAGAGAATTCTCAACAGAAGAAGTTCAAATGGCCAAAAGGCACTTAAGGTCATGCTCAGCCTCCTTAGCGATCAGGGAAATGCAAATCAAAACAACATTGAGATATCATCTTACACCTGTCAGAATGGCTAAGATCAATAACACCAATGATAGCCTTTGCTGGAAAGGCTGTGGAGAAAGGGGTACCCTCATCCATTGCTGGTGGGAATGCAAACTTGTGCAACCACTTTGGAAAGCAGTGTGGCGGTTTCTCAGGAAATTTGGGATCAACCTACCCATGGACCCAGCAATGCCACTCTTGGGAATATACCCACGAGATGCCCGATCATATGACAAGGACATTTGTTCAACTATGTTCATAGCAGCATTATTTGTAATAGCCAGAACCTGGAAACAACCTAGATGCCCTTCAATGGAAGAATGGATGAAGAAAGTGTGGAATATATACACATTAGAATACTATTCAGCGGTAAAAAACAATGACTTTGCAGAAATTTGCATGCAAATGGATGGAAATAGAAAACACTATCCTGAGTGAGGTAACCCAGACCCAAAAGGATGAACATGGGATGTACTCACTCATATTTGGTTTCTAGAAATTAATGAAGGTCAGTGAGTCTATAATTTGATATCCTAAAGAATCTAAATAGGAAGGTGAACCCAAAGAAAAACGTATAGCTATCCTCCTGGTTATGGGAAGTAGACTAGATTGCCGAGCAAAAAAACGGGGATCTTGGGGGTGTGGTGGGAGGGGGGTAAGGGGAGAAGGGAGAGAAATGTGAGAAGGGGAGGGTGGGGGGAACTTGGGGAAACGGGATGATTGGGATAAAGGAAGGTTGGTTAGGGGAGCAGAGACGCACACATCTTAATTAAGGGCGCCATCTTAGGGTTGGCAAGAGACTTGGATCTAGAGGGGCTCCCAGGTGCCCAGGGCAATGTCCCCAGCTAATTCCTGGGGCAGCTGAGGATAGGGGAACCTGAAATGACCCTATCCTATAGCCATACTGATGAATATCTTGCATATCACCATAGAAATTTCATCTGGCGATGGATGGAGATAGAGACAGAGATCCACACTGGAACACTGGACTGAGCTCCCAATGTCCCAATGAGGAGCAGAAGGAGAGAGAATATGAGCAAAGAAGTCAGGACCACAAGGGGTGCGCCCACCCGTGGAGACAGTGGGGCTGATTCTTTGGGAGCTCACCAAGGCCAGCTGGACTGTGACTGAAAAAGCATGGGATAAAACCGGACTCTCTAAATCTGGCGGACAAAAAGGGCTGCTGAGAAGCCAAGGACCATGGCACCGGGTTTTGATCCTGCTTCATGTTCTGGCTTTGTGGGAGCCTACCCAGTTTGGATGTTCACCTTCCTAGACCAGGATGAGGGGGGAGGACTTTGGACTTTCCACAGGGCAGGGAACCCTGACTGCTCTTCAGGCTGGAGAGGGAGGGGGAGGAGTGGGGGAGGGGAGGAGGAGAGGGAGGAGTGGGAGGGAAATGGGAGGCGGGAGGAGGCTGAAATTTCTTTTTTTTTTCCAATAAAAAAAAAAAGAAAAAAAATTAAATAAAAAAAAAAGTAGTGAAAGTGAATTATAAGCCAATATATACAAAAGCATGTAGATAATGTAAATCATGTTGTTATGAAATAATGTTCTTCCTCAGGTAAAATTTATAATAATTTTATAGTCTTTCTGGAAATACTAAGCTAAAGGAATTGATTTTACCTGGAAAGTAAATTGCTAATTTCCATATGAAATATACCCATATACTTAAAATCTGCTTATGTGAAAATTTCTACCTGGCTTTTCTTAGTTGAAATTGTCAATGTTGCCGAGTTGATTTGTGCCAGCAGATTGTCACAGGAAGCTATTCACAGAGAACATCTACTTGTTCCGCACTCCAAACAAAGAAAAGCCTGGAAACAATTATACAGAAATCTTTTGAAATAGACCACTCAAATCTGATCTGGTTGCTGAAAGCAAAATAAACTCTGAATACTTGAAGCTGAAGAAACGCATACAAAGACGTATCCAAGTTAATCAGAAAGCTTAGGAATCAACAATTGTTGTCTTATAACCCATGTCCAATTAAAGATAAAAAAGTAGCAGGAGTATATTAAATGATTATTCTTGCATGTAATAGTTCTGCATAATATACTGCTGGAAAAATACTTCACAATGATGTAAGCCAATTATTATGAGATCCTCCCAACTTTCTGTTTAATGAGATATGAACTTTAGAATAGGAAAAAATCTATCTGTGTGAAATTAATTAAAGTAGAAGTAGCAGTACCCAAGATGGAACTGCTGTGGGCATAATGCACCTCAGAAGGGAAATAGATAAATAGAACTATTAAGGACGAGGAAAGTTTGATCACTGGCTAAACATATTTCTAGATGGAATATAATCTCAGCAAATGCTGGTGAAGAAGCACTGGTAAATACTTTGAAAACTTCATAGTTTTCCTTTCTTTCCAAGCAAAAACGTCAAACTGATTTTTATCGTATTTAACATACATAAAGAATTTATTTACAGTATTTTATTTTACAAAAGCAAAGGCATTCAAACATTTTTGAAAGGTTAGCTGGGTTTCAAATGGTTCCCTACAGTACTCAGTGACTGGCTTATAGACTTATTTAAATATAAATTGTTTTAATTTCCTTTCTGCATTAATAAAGAACTGATAAATATTTACTCCAGTTGGCTACTATATTTTTCCAACTCGAAAATTGATCATAAATTTTATGATGCCCATTTTGTGAGCAATTATAAAATTTTCAAACCAGAAAAAGTATATATTGGTTTCAATTTTTAATCAGATTGCTAGGATTTACATAAAGAATTTTGACACTTTAAACTTCGGCTTTTCATTTATATGACAAAGCTGTGGCTCTGTCCCTTGCTGCTCCTCCATGACAGCAACACCAGCCATTTGAATTCATGCATCTGTGCTACAATTTATTTTATCTCATTCTAGCTGATTTTATTTAATTCAAGCTTGGCTAAATAAAACTGTATGGGGTTTCTGTTTGTCACTGTTTATGCATTTTAAAGACCTTAAATATACTACCTTATAAATGTTTCAAACTGACTTAAAAATAATAGTTTCGAAAAAATGTATAATTCCTACTGAAGGAAGCTTCAGGCCATAAGGTCTACAATACCTTGAATACTTGTCTTTAGGGGTCTGCTGGTACAGTCATGACACAAAGCTTGTGGGACTAATGGATATTACTGAATTTAAGTCCCACTCCATGAACTGGAATGTACTACAGACACTACCTAGATGGTCAAAATCCTTAGATTGGGTAAAGATACCTAGGTAAAGTCACACTAATTCTGTTCTCTTTAAAGAACATGCCAATGAAATGACTCCTAATGACTTTCTGCCATAACTTATAGATCATAGTCTTATACAAGAATCATCAGATAGCCTTGCGTGGAGAAATAGAGAACTTGGAACATTTATCCCTAGATGATATATCTCCATTGATAAACTCTTTACCCTCTTGTCTCTGGGAACCACATAAAGGAGGAAGCAGAAAATTTGTGGGCATCAGGAGGGAAGGGATGAGGATAATAAATTAAACTACATCTTACATTAGTGTTCATACATTACTAAGATGGTGCTATGAATAAACAAATCATAAAAGAATTAGAGAATTTTTCTGGCTTTAAATAAAATTCTCAAATGAACCATTATACCAATGCAATTTTTCACAATGACATTAATGGCTTAATTCAGTGATATAAATTCTATATAAAAATTAACAAATATCTATATTTTACTGTATTGATATAAATATATTATATATTTACCAAATATTAATTGGTTAAAAATATCATTCCTTTATTTCTATTCTCCTACCCATAGCCAAGCTTATATTCCTCCTAGCTTTCTTCAAATTCATAGCTCCTTTATTTATAAATCCTGGAATATATAAATATATATACACACATGCATACAGTTATATATATATATATATATATATGTGTGTGTGTGTGTGTGTGTGTGTGTGTGTGTGTGTGTGTGTGAGAGAGAGAGAGAGAGAGAGAGAGAGATATAGAGATAGAGAAAAATGGGGAAAAGACTATGCATTAAGGAATATTAAACAACATCATCATTACAAAATTTAAATCTAAATTAACTAATCACTATTTTTTATTCAAAATTATTATTAGTATTATTTTGAAATATCTTTTCAACATTTTAACAGAATAATTGCAATCACACCAAAAAAAGTTTATAACAGGAAAATTTTCTCAAGTAATTTCAAAGAATAAATAGATATCAATGAACATATAAGTAACCAAGATGGCACAAATATATTTGTCCCTCAATATAGATATGCCTACTAAAACTTTAGTTATATTTCCTTTAAATAACATTAATGATTCTTTCACCCAGAGGTTTTATTTAACTTTGACAGTGATATTTGTTTCTTTTATACAACAAAGAGATGGGCATTAAACGAATAATAATAAAATAACATGAAATTATAGCAGAAATCTATGTCCTTCAATTCTAAAATAAAGACCATTTCCATGCAAAATCATTATTAAAAGTTGTGGCATTTTTTATTTATGTTGTGCGTTAGTCCTCATTCGTTTCTTTAATGCTATGATGTAGTTCATGTTTTTCTATAGCCAGAGTAATAATTAAATACTGTGGCTCAGTTATTGGCATCTTTCAAGTATCTTCTGTTATACTAGTCATGCATTTCTTTCTGTCTTCTTTTGTCTTAGAAAGTTTTGTTTTCTTCCTGTATTAGGAATATCTTAATTCACTGAAATTGTTACTAAATCAAAACAAAATAATTATAATTAGAAAAAAAACAAAGAATGTAATTAAATTGGAGAAATATTACAAAAAATGACACATCCAAATGGATTAAAAGAATAACTAGAGAGGGTTAAAACGCATAAGAAATACTTACCTTATAAGGACTACTTATTATAATCAAATAGAATTATTGTCTATATAATGGGGCATTTTTCCAAAGCAGATTTTTAGTTTATTCTTTTGTAAATTCAAGTAAACATAATGAGAGGTAATTTGAAGGATTGTATTCTATAAAATTTGCTATTTCATGAAAGCGTCAGATCTTTTCTAAATTAATTAGGAAGCAATAAAATGACTCATGATATGTTCAAACCTGATCTTTAACTTTATATTCTCAAGTAATGATGTATGATGGTGTGATGGAGCAATTAAATTGTTCTTGAGAGTTTTAGAGGAAGAGAAAGACAGCATTTAGAAAAGAATTGCATGGGTATAAGCTTAGGTTTGGGAAGTTTGCGGTGGTTAGATAGCCTTAATATAACTATAACTGTTCAGACAACTCTGTAGTTTAAAGAGCCATCTCTGAAACTAGAACAGAGAGACAAAAAGACAAAACGTAAAATTACACAATTAATTATAAGCCATTTCTCCTAAAGCTATATATTATACGTAAGAACACCTGACTTAAAGGTTATACTATTAACTCTCTGTTCAAATGGTGGTTTTATTACCCATTAAATATCACTCACTGTGTGATTATTTTTATCCTTGACTTGGAAATTGTGAACCTGAAACACTAAAACATTCAAGTGGCTCTAAATCAATATATATATATATTCCCAATTAATTGGGATTTATAAATTGTCTGGCATACAAATACATGCAAAACAGTGAGAGGCCATACTATCTAGGAACTACATTAAGAAATCATGTTTTCAAAGTTAGGAAGTTAGAAAATTTCATTTCTCATACTCAGTGTCTGTGTAGCTTTTCTAGATTTAAAGCTTGTGTGCCACTTCTGCACTGAAGAAAACAGCTATTGAGTAACTTGTCAGTATTCCCTCCAGTGATTCACTGGACAGACACTCTACATTCTGAACTCTTTAGTTTTATAAACAATGAATGTTTCTCTAATGGCTTGTATATCTTCTAATGACAGGAAGCATCAGTTTTATATTAGTAGATATAAAGAATCTATTCAATACTTTGTATTATTTCCACATTTTGTATGTATAAAAGTGATAAATATATTTATCTTGAGATATTTTTAGTGGAAAGTTCCTATTTCATTAAGAATATATATATATATATATATATATATATATATATCCTTTCATTGATGCCTAATAAAAATAATTTTAAGAAAACAATTTTCTATAAATTTAGTTATCTAATGGTTCTTGTGTAAAATGAGACTTTAAAATATTAAAATACGTTTTCAAATATATCTTGTCATGCTGTAGGAATTTCTACTGCCAGTAGCCTTTAAGTTACTGGACCACTTGGGCGTGGCCTCTTATACTATATATGCCTATGTAAGGTACGTGTCAGGTCTCTTTTCTGGGTGCCAGATTAGGTTGTTGATCCCCATTCCATCAGGAGATTGTGATCTGTGAGGCTACCCTTAAATAAATAACCCTCTATTATATTCAATTCTGAGCTACTATGGGATTTCTTTTAAGCGTCCTTCTTCATAGCAGCATTATTTGTAATAGCCAGAACCTGGAAACAACCTAGATGCCCTTCAATGGAAGAATGGATGAAGAAAGTGTGGAATATATACACATTAGAATACTACTCAGCGGTAAAAAACAATGACTTCGCGAATTTTGCATGCAAATGGATGGAAATAGAAAACACTATCCTGAGTGAGGTAACCCAGACCCAAAAGGATGAACATGGGATGTACTCACTCATAATTGGTTTCTAGAGATAAATAAAGGTCAGTGAGTCTATAATTTGATATCCTAAAGAAACTAAATAAGAAGGTGAACCCAAAGAAAAGCATATAGCTATCCTCCTGGTTATGGGAAGTAGACTAGATTGCCGGGCAAAAAATTGGGATCTTGGGGGTGTGGTGGGAGGGGGGTGAGGGAGAAGGGGAGAGAAATGGAGAAGGGGAGGGTGGGGGGAACTTGGGGGAAACGGGATGATTGGGATAAAGGAAGGTTGGTTAGGGGAGCAGAGAAGCACACATCTTAATTAAGGGAGCCATCTTAGGGTTGGCAAGAGACTTGGACCTAGAGGAGCTCCCAGGTGCCCAGGGCGATGTCCCCAGTTAGTTCCTGGGGCAGCTGAGGATAGGGAACCTGAAATGACTCTATCCTATAGCCATGCTGATGAATATCTTCCATATCACCAAAGAAACTTTATCTGGCGATGGATGAAAGAGAATAAGTTCAAGATGGACACATATTCACCTTCCTCCTTCTAGACTCTCATAAATGCAAAAATCAGAGGTGAACTTAATCACCTGCCTATGCGGGATCAATTCTTGAAAACATATTATCAAATCACCAATTAATAGAGAGAAATCTGCTCAAACGTATTGCACATCAGGGACAATGCAAATAGAATGTACAAATATACGGCTTCACATCTGTTTGACTATAATTAAAGAACACTGAACAACAGATGTTAAGGGTCAAAAAGTGAATGTGAAATATTACTCATAGGAACACAAAATGGTGCATCCATTCCTGAAAATAGTTTGGCAGTTAATTAAGATATTACACATAAAGCTGCCATTTTTGACAGTTATTTTATTATTCTGAGGAAACCAAAACAAGAGAGAAGACAGGAATACCTAAATCAGGATGGGGAGAAGCCGGAGATGCCCTTCCTTGATGATGGTGTAAGCTGTGTCTGGTTATTTCTCACGCCTCCATACCGGTCCAGTTAGGGACAATAGTTTTCTATGCTGGGGCCTTTGGTCCCTGGCAGCTCAGTCCAGATAAATTAGAGAGGGCCTTGGACCTTCCAAAGCAATGTACCTTACCCTACCTGAGTATTGGATGGGGGTGGTGTTAGAGGGTATGTGGAGGGAATGGGAGGAGGGGAGGAAGTGAATGAAAAGATAGTTTGTTTTCTGTTTTAATTATAAATAAGTAAATAATTATTTTAAAAAGCCAAAATGATAGCAGTGTGTTTTTTTTCTAAAGACTTTTTTTGATTTCTTAGAGTTAAACTGTGTCTTCCTACCATTGTCATGGGGTATTTTCATTGTATATGTCAGCACCTTGAAAAGAATATCAGAACAATGATATGCTTTCAAATGTGAAACAAAATAGCTTATTTGCCTAAACATTTTTAAGACCCTGTCTCCAAGTGCAGCCACAGAGATGTTGGAGATGAAAACTGCATGTTTGATTTCAGGAAAACACAATTCAGCCACTTGTCTCAAAGTGAATTTAAACATATCAGGATTGCCTTTGTATGGAAATGATGACAAATTAAATTGCTAATGACAATGCTAATAAAAAATTGATTAAATTCTTTAAAAAAACAGATCTTGAGATGATACAATTATAAGGCCTAATTTATTAGTCTTAGAAATCAGAAAACACGTAATAAATTTTTATTGCCCTTGAATCACAACAATGATTAGGATGTCGGGATAACCCTAAAGGTACAGTGGTAGCACAAATACATGGAAAGGACATGTTAGTAAACTCCATATAAAGTCGGGATAACCCTAAAGGTACAGTGGTGGCACAAATACATGGAAAGGACATGTTAGTAAACTCCATATAAAGTCATCATAAATATATGTTCTTTTAATTAGGAGATCTGCCACTTTAACAGGTCCATCTATATATGAAACACTTGGCAGATGGGGTGGCTCAGCAGATAGAGGCACTTATCTATGAGCCTGACAGTGGGAAGTCAACCCCCAAATGCATAGAAAGATAAAAAGAGACTTAAAGAGTAAAACAGTTCTGGAAAGAGATATGACAAACTTGAAGGCTCCCTTTAATTTTTTGTGATGTCAGGCTTGGTGTTTTGAACATTCCGATTTGTTTTAATAAGTTAAACCATTCTATAAGTTTATTTTCAAGCCTGAATGTCATCCCAAGTATTCCCTTTCCAACCTTAAACATTTTTTGTCTCTCATTTTTTCTGAATAAGTCACAGACTTGAATGATTTTATTCTGAAAAAAGTCACATCATAGCATTTTGAGTGTAAACATAATAGTATTTCTTGTACCCATCTTATTTGTTTAGTTTCTTTAATTGCTGCATTTATTTCCATTTCATCTCCTTAGTCAGTACTTTGGCAGTTTCCCTGATGCATTTCTGATTATTCTCATCCTAATGAGAACTGCTAAAGACTCCCGGTAGGTAACTATAAACAATAAAATTAGTATATCATTCTGGTCCAAATGATCATTTATTTCTCCCTTATTTCCAGATTATAACAAAGTATCAATCAAAATATATTTATTATGTTTGTAGGGTTATACTAATTACTTTTATTCTATAAATGAGCTATCTAAAATTTATTTTTTTTATTCTTTACCTCTCTATACTTTGGGCATTGGAACATAGTAATATTTCAGTAGCTGTAATACTTAAACATTCACATTTTATAAGTAGAGCCCCATAAGATCAAATCAGATAAACATACTTTGGTAGAATATGTTTCAACCTTGATTTTTTCCCCCACAGGAACTTTTCTATGAAACTAACACAGAAAGAGCCTGTAATGTTCTGTCTCCACAGCAAGTTTAAGGCTACTCTGGCCAAATTAGAATTACTTTTCTCAAAAATGAACTGTGTGTATAGGAGGCAGAAAAACTGTAACACCTAGAGGAGATAGATAGAGCCAAAGTACAACAGACAGGACTCACACACATATGAGCTCTCAGAGAGTGAGGCAGCATGAACAAGGCCTAAACAGATGAAGTCTCAATGCAGAAAGGGGGAAGTAGGTAAGGGCTTTCAAATCTAACCAAGAAGGTAACTTCTAATTGACAATCTCAGTCAAAGAAAATATAGATTTCCCCAAAGTCATTTAATGGGGTAGATAAACCACACTAGGGTAGGTACCATGGCAAGCAGTAGTGGCCAACACAAAACAAAGTCAATGGTATTTTTATTGATCATTTATCTCATGTGATTTGTTTGAACTTTTTTTTTAAATTTTTAAATCTTACTGATCTTTTGATTACATATTACAGTTTTTGACTAAGGTTTTCTTTTTTAGTGGGTTTTAGCTTTATGTGTGTATTTGTGTGTGTGTACTTTATGTGTGTGTTGCTTGTGCTTTCTGTTTTCTTTTTCTCTAAGTTTGTTTATTTTACTACCATTTTTCTTTGTGGTTTCTAAAGAGAGAGAGAAGGGTGTGAAATGAGATAGGTGGAAGGTTGGGGAAGAGCAGGGAGGAGGTGGCAAAGGGGAAAACAATGAACAAAACATAGTAAGAAAAAAATATTCTTCACCAAATCTTTTTTATTATAACACACAATCTTTAAAAGTATCCTTTTTATTTTATAACTCTTAAGTTATAAAGTGTTAAACAAAATCAACTTATACTATTGATAAACTGCCCATTCTGTAGTATTCGGCTAAATCAACACAGCAAGGGCTCAGAAAAGACTCATCAATGAATTTGACTGATGTAGTGTTTCAGCTTGGCTTACACTTACTTTCAGTGAAAACTTTAGTTCCCAATCTTACTTTGGCAGAAATAAGTGATATATATGTACGAAACTTTAAAATTGTTTTATGCTGAAATTAATCTTTCTTCAAGTATGTCTTTGAACTTTGAAACATGCCAGTACTTGATTGTAGTTATATTACTGAGCAAAGGGAAGTAGGTTGTGGTCAGAACTAAGAAGATCATTATTTCTCACGCTATGTACTCTAATAGTAAAATCACAGAATGTCAAGCTGGGGAAGGCACACTGAGACAGTGAAGCTCAAACGACTTTCCTTTTACTAGCAAACAACACAGACTTTCCTATAGATTCCTGATACTCAGTTTCGTTTGTCCAATCTAATTTGGTGTCTCTTCATCAATCCCTTTATTTTCCAGCATGAGCCTACCATACTCAAGTAAATATCTGGAATTTTATCAATTTAATTTTTATTAAATGCTAGTGAGTCTCATATTTAAATATTTTGATTTATTTTTATTAACATCAGACTTGTATATGTAAGCATAAATAAATCACCGGGCAGTGGTGGCACACACATTTAATCCCAGCACCCAGGAATAGAGGCATGCAGGTCTCTGCGAGTCCGAGGCCAACCTGGTCTACAAGAGCTACTTCCTGGACAGTGTACAATGCTACAGAGAAACCTTGTCTTGAATAACCAAAATAAATAAATAAATAAATAAATAAATAAATAAATAAATAAATAAATAAATAAATAAAAGTGCCGGGCACCGCGCCCCCGCGTCTGCGATCTGTGCGCTGCAGTTGAGCTTCGGGCAAGGGGGATGGAGGTTAAAATATGCAAACACACACACAGACAGAGAGACAGCGACAGGGATCATCCTTGAATTCCCTAAGAATGCCCCCTTTATTGTGTTCAGGGGCAGATTATATAGAGATTGCCACGCCCCAGCCAAAGCCACCAGAAACCACTCTCCTGCCATCAGGAACTCCTGAAGGTCTCTGCTCAGAGCAGCTGTAGGCACTCAGATCAGGGGATCAAAAGAAATTCGGGATCTGGGGTCTCACTGCTTCCAACAAAAAGAAAAAGAAAAAGAAAAGCCTTTCACTGTGTTAGTGCTGTTCTAAAGACTGTCTCATTCTCAAGTTATGAACTAAGGGGTCAGGTCAGGGTTAATGATGTGAGCTTTTCATTTCCTCTATTTGATCATCAGGTGAGCTAAAATAATGAAGCCACACCAGTCCTTTTATATTTAGATTCACCTACAAAATGGTCAAGTTCAGCAGCCGCTTGAACAACCCGGGTTTGTGCTTCCGTTGATAGTATATCAAAATCAGGGGCAGGTAAAAGCCTTCTTCATTGTGATACCACTGTAAGCACTGCTATATAAGGATCTCCTTTCTAATTGGCATGGAAAACAGCAATTTAATCTATATAAAAAAAAAGTAATCTAAAGCCAATGCTTAAACCTTCTATCTCCATTTTTTTTCTTGATGGATACAAATGAAATAATTTGAGTTACATTAAGATATTAAAAGGTCCTTAAGTTAAATAGAAGATTAACATTGATATAATTAATTATGATTTATAAAACACTATAAACTCTAAGGAGATACTATATAATGTTTTAGTGCAAACTCATGGTATTCACATAAAGAACATAGATAGGTGTATTAATTTGTTTCTTATTGCAATAGCAAATGATGGAGGCTACAATGAAATGACATTTTTTTGTTTGTTATTTTACCTCACACTTCTTGAGTTACTAGGCCCATGGTCTCATCTGGTGGTGGCTTCATTGCTACCAGAATACATATACAATGACAAAAAGTGGATGCAGATGTGTAATTTAGATAAATTGTCTAGTATCTTCTGGGCTCCTTATACTTAACCATTCAGCTTCCCTCCCTCACTACAGCTACTTTACTTACATTGCCTCTTCCTTCTTTATCACATAGTAAACCAACAGGGAGCTTATCCTAAGATCTGAAAGACTGGAAAAAACATAGTTGAATCTGAAATGGTGATGGATGACCTACTTCCAGAGTCAAATTCTTAGAAAGATCAACAACAAATCAATTTAACAATAACATATGTCGTGCCAACTATAAACATGGAATTGGATTAAGTTAAGTTCTTCTTAGTTCCTCAAAACAGCAATGCAGTGTCAATACATGTACCCATATAGGACACATAAAGATCTAAAACACAACAGAAAAGCTTTAACCATCAGAGAGCAGTTGCAAGATAGACTCTAAAAAGCAGAGGAACTGGATCTTTGAGCCAGACTATAGTATGGAAATTGCAGCAATTCAAACTGTTGGCAGTTCCCTGTTGCTCCAGTAGTGTACAGCTTACTGAAAGAGTCTGCACCGCTTGTTCAGTTACCAGATGAATAAAGAAGAGGAGAGATAAACACTTAACTGACACCGGACCGGACAATTGCAAATGGTCCACACCAAGACTCTTTTAGTTAGTTTTCAATGCAGTCTTTATCCTTATACTGCACCAGAACATGTGAAGAACAGACCTTTGAGAATGATACAAGCTATTTTCTCCCACAGTCTACATGAACAGTACAGAATGAAAGCACACTTCCTTTGAAAAACAAATAGAATGGTAAAGATGATTATAAATTTGCCCTGATCCTATGTTGATCATGAAATGAAATATTACAAAGATCAGAAAATTTGAAAAAGGATTCTTCTAGCAAATGAGGAGCTAATATCCACAATTTCTACAAGTTTATCATAATTACATAGTAATTGGGACTGCTATATGATGACATTTTTGACATTTATATGAGTTAAACCAAACAAATTTCCTGGAATGATGCCTAAACATTCCATTTTTATTTTTTATTTTTCATTGCTGGATACAAATTCAACAATTTAATTCAAATCACAATATTGAAATAGTATTAATATAATTAACTATGGTTTAAAAAACTATAAACTCTGAGGAAGTACTATATGCTTAGTATTCATGAAAAGAACTTAGAAAGGGTTTCTGAGAACAGTGTTTTCAGAGTCAATGGAATCTCAATGAAATTGGTAAACCTGGGTAAAGAAAAAAAAAAAAGAAATACTTTAAAGGAGGTGCTCTTACAAACCAAACGGTTCTATAGGGCCAGAGGCAGGCAAACACACAAACACACACACATACACAGACACACACAAGCTCATGCATATGCTTTCGTAACATATCAGAAAATAAATTGAAATAGAACATATGCAAATGTTAGAACAATGGGTGTAAGATATGCAGAAAAGTGATAAAATAAAATCCGTGAGTTGTAGGTGGTTACAGGTAGTTTTTACATAGATTAGAATTATAACTCTGTAACAATTGTAAATTTGTAGTTTTAAAACTTTAATAGTCAAGGAAAGAATGGTACCTGGAGATATATCTGCAGTGCTTATATTGGGTGATGGTTCTGGTGTATAATATTAACAATTTTACTAATATTATAATTTTTAAGCAGGACGTTTCAAATGGCCTGATGAAAAGTCAAACAACAAACAAAAACCTAATAAGGAAATAGATCATCAGAATCACTGAGAATTTCAAATGAAATCCACATTAAATCAACCATAAGCTATCAACGCACATTCATTTGAGTCATTAAGTTAAAAAACACTGACAATGAATAAAGAAAAGAAAAGAACACCATTGAAATCCTTCTAGAGGTTAATGAGAATGCAAGAAGCAACATTTCCACAAACTGTCAGCTTTACCATTTCATCAATTTGGTAATTAAAAATAAAATATATGGAAATCAGACAAATAGACTGGCTAAAATATTCAATGCAGTTTCATTCCCCAAACACAAACCAGACAATTATCTAATTATACTTCTGGATATAAAATACTGGATATAATATGTATGTGCATAACACTATTTAATAAGAGATATAAAAATGTAGGTATATTTAAATTGTATGCACATAGAAAATTATGAAACCTTAAAGAGCAAAATATAAAACAGAATTATGAAACTTTAATTTCTTATATGAAATTCAAAACAAAGTATAATGCTATATTTGTCTAGACCGTAAAGTCCATAAAAAAATGTCTGCAAGAATGTGGGCATGTTTTGAGGTGGTGATAATATTATTGTATATTAATTTTTACTGTTTTTTCAATTTTCATTCTATGAATGTGATGAGATATGTCCTTTGTATTCTTTCTGATCCCAACACAACAGCAGCATTCTCCTCATGCTACCAAAGGAGAAATCACACTAGTAAATAGGTAGATATGCAGATGGTATTGTTTTTAGAAGCTAAGTAAGCAAAGACAAAAAGCAAGTAGACCCTGTAGAGTGGAAGGCAGGCAAAAAGAAATACATCTGAGGAAACTGCTTTTACTTATTGCTTAGAAGACAAATGACAGAAAACAGAATGCAAAGAAAATACAACCCTCTGCTTTCATAATGAAGCTTCGTTATTAATATAATACATTATAGATTATTTGATAATTGAACTTTTTACATTAAGCAAATATTAATTTCTTTTTGTTTGTTCATAATGAGAATAAGCACTTAGTAATATTCATGATACTAATAAATAGTAAGTATAATACATCATTGATAAGAATCTGAAGGGAGAAATTATATATACAAATTGTACAGCACATTATAATCACCTACAAATCTTTTAATAGCTACTGTATTGCTATATTTTTCAAGAACCTTAGGGGAAAGGAATTAATTCCATAATTTTTTTCCACACAAAATTTAATGTTCAGAAAGATGAAAGTTCTGTGTCTGGCATTCAATGGAGTTAATCTTTACATAATAGATTGTATGTCTTACACAAATTTAGAGTATTTTTCATACAAATTATAATCACCATATGCATCTTTTCAGTTTATACTAATTTTATAAAAAATTGGTAGTATTATATAATTTTAATGCATGTATATAATGCATTTTCTAAACATCATTTACACGTCTGTACATTTAAAAGGGAGATAGATATTTTAAGGTATTTGGTACTGAATTAAATCAGCATATCTTAGTTCTTCCTCCAAACATTTTGCAAAAAAGTTAAAAATTAGCATAAAAAGTTGCATTTTCCTTGCCATTATATTTTATGTTGTGTTTCTGACATTTCTAACAGCTTATATCTCATTAATTATTAGTTAATTCCTGGTTATTTGTGTTAAACTAAAATCCATACTGTATTTAAGTATTCTTAGTCACCCAACCCTGCTATCCCCACCGTTGCAGATCCATTTTCTGCCTCAGATTTCTACGTAGGGTGCTAGTACATTTATTTTCATTTCTTTTTGAGACAAAAACTTGCCTATGGAAATTCAATGTACAACCTTTTTTATTAATGACTCAGACAACTTTAAGGGATATCTCCATTTCTTGAATGTACTTTATGTATCAAACACTAATCATATTAGAGAACACTGAAAAATAATACTATTAGGATCACACGATTTATATTCCAAACTTATCTTCTAACACAATGTGTTTATTTTGAGGCCAAATATTCCCAATAGGATCACTTTCAGGTCAATTATTCCCAATAGGATTTGTTGGTGATTGGTGACTTTTTTTGATAGCTTGTATTCGCTACATGAAGCAAGCCTTATTGGAGGAAATAGTTCTTTGTGGCGACATAGTATATAGCCCATCATTCCCCTTTGTCTCATCTCAGTCTACTACTCCACGCAGGAGTCAGGAGGTGAGGAATTGAATCCACATGTCCTAACATCATTGTGCCTCCTATTGCCACAGCTTCTCACCATAATGATCTCTGTGCCTTCAAATTATGAGTCAATGTAAATCTCTTCTTCCTTAAATTACGTAGTTCAGGTATTTTATTAAAGTAAGTAGTAGACACAGAACCAGACTTTTTTCTTTTAGCTCTGTGACGTACAATGATTAAGTCAGTGTGATAAAAACCTTGGTAAAGTCAGATCTTATATATGCAAAAGTGCTCTTAAAATACACTTTCATGGCTGGGCAGTGGTGGCGCGCGCACCTTTAATCCCAGAACTCGGGAGGCAGAGGCAGGCAGATCTTTTTGAGTTTGAGGCCAGCCTGGTTTACAAGAACTAGTTCCAGGACAGGCTCCAAAGCTATAGAGAAACCCTGTCTCGAAAAACCAATAAATAAATTAATTAATAAAAGAATATACTTTCACATCCTGTTCCTGTGAGATACAGAAGAGTAACCCAGTCAGTCAGAGATATTTCTTAATCTGCCCTATCATACCTCACACAGTCATCAATTTTAAACTCTTCTTTTCTGATTATACCATCACAGACAATCAATGGGGTAGCACAACTCTGGATGAGGAAAACGTTATCAATACAATCGATCCAGGGTAAAACTAAATAATATTGGTCTAAAAACAGAAAAAAAAGTAGTGAAAAATGACATCTAATGTTTTCTGCTATAGTTATAAATCTGTGCCTTTATTCATACCTCTTTAGAGAAGCTTCCTACTGCAGTAGAAGAGAACAAATACAGAGAATCACAGGCAGCCTTTTTGAGAGTGAGAGATACTGGCACATTTAGTCCTAAATGGGACATGTTCATCAAATCTCTCCCTCCCCTAAGTGATCTGGCAACTCTACGGAGGAAGCAGAAGGAGGATAAGAACCAAAGGAAGTGGAGGACACACACACAAACAAATTCCCTTCTAATTTAACACAACCAAAGCACATATGAAGTCACAGTGACTGAAGCAGTATGCACAGGGTCTGCATGAGTGTGTACTAGAAAATTCTTCCTTATATTATGTATTCCAGGTTAGTTTTTGTGGGGGTTCCTGAGTGTGCAAAAGAGGAGGTTTCTGATTTTTCTGCCTTTTTGTGTAATCTTTTTCTAAAGTGATAAGTCATGCCTTTAATGATGTCATAGTTTCTGTTTTGATTTTCTTCTCTTCATTTTATAATAAAAATGAATGAATAAATGAATGAATGAAAACCTAGTCACTTGGGTAAAGATTAACAACTGATATTTCATTTATACCTGCTTGAAGAGAGAAAGTCAGTTTTCTTCAAGTGTGTGATACTGGGGATATCCACCACTCCAAGACATGCCTCATTTTCAGGAGTAATTAAAAAAAAATATGATGGAATTTCACAGGTTGTTTGGTTTGTGTGTCTCTGTGTGTGTATGCATGTTTATTTTGTCTCAAATTGGTTAAAATATTTTGGTATTTGGTTTTTTTTTTCTCCTTTGGGTATGGTTTTATTCTGTTACCTTGGTTTGTGGGATTGTATTTTCTGTTGTGTTTTTGTTTGCTTTTGAGATAAAACTTATTATTTGGGTGTGTAGCAAATGGGGAGAGGATCTGTGAGGACGGGTGGAAGGAAAGAATATTATCAACATACATTTAAATTTATAATAGTTTTAAATTAAAATATAATTAAAAGGAAGAAGTATACTATCTATGAAGAGAAGGAAAATCACAAGATATTTTTGTATAATATGGCAAAATTAAATGTCACTAATAGAGTATAGAAAAGAAAAATGTGGAAATCACAAATAGCAAATAATGAATTAGAAAAGTCAGAAAAATTAAGATCATTAATGGTAGAGAAAAACATACCTTGCTGATTTCTATGGCTACTAAAGTAACTAAACCAAAAGATAGTACATGTTTGTTAATTATGTATCAAATACATGAAGGCAGCACCATTACCATGATGGAAGTATAATTCTTATTTATGGAGACCCTTTCTAACTCTTTTAGCTTCAGAAGGAAACTGACTTGTAAGCATTTCTAATTCTCATTTTATTGATATGCATGACTGTTCAACAAGTTTAAGTTTTGAACCAAACTTCACAACTGAAAATAAATAACATAAGGATGCCCATCTTGCTCTGATTCCAAAAAAAAATGTTTCAGAGGTGAGTGTTCACATTCTGCAGAAACAGAAGAGGATGTGTTGAAGCAGCGAACTTTGAAGAAGCCTGTAAATAAAGCATATGTGCTCCAAGAATAAACAGTACAGGTCATATCTTCATAAAATTCACTGTAGCCGTGAATAAGTCTTCCTACTAGAAGACTCTAAAGGTCAGGATGGCCATGATTTCCCAAGACTCTAATAGAATATGGGTATGTTAGATCCTATGAGAGATCATCAATGAAAGGAGTGGAGACCTTGGTTCAGGTGGTACTTTATCTAAACATATGCCGTTTCAAAAGTACTAACATCTTTAGTGCCCCCTGATCCAGTTCCTCATTCTCCATAAAGTTAAGGCTAGAGATATAGTAGCAAAAGTGCTCAGATCTTTGATAAGTGTAGCTCATGAATGTATTTTTCTGAGATAGTTCTTCTTCATTTAGCTTTCATAATTATTTCTCTTACTAGCTGAATAATAAAAATTTCATGCATAAATATTCAACTTTTTATTCATCAATTTATTAATATCTATGCTGTTTCCAATTTCTGATTACTATAAATAACCATTGAACATGTATGAGCAAGTAACTCTGGAGTTAAGAGATAAAATCCTTTGTGCATACAACCAAAACTGATATAGCTAGATTTTGTAGCAGATCAATTTTCAGCTTTTTGAAGAATCCTCAAACAAATTTCCATTGGGACTGTCTAAGTTTGTTCTTCAACAACAGTAAATAGCTGTACTCCTTTTTATTTGCTTGATGTAGTCACAGATTTTCACTGTTTTAAAAGGAAAAGAATGACATTAATTTCCGAATATATTGAATTATTTGCATTTCTTTGTTAATTCAATTTCTAAAATTTTTGTAAAATTATTTCTCTTACTGGCATAAAATTACATCATTTAACAAATGAATACTAATTAAAGTATTATTAAGTAAAATGTAAATTTTTGAATGTGTTGAAATATAAGACACATCAATGGTTTTCCTTTTTCTTTTTTTTTCTTCTTTTCTTTCTCTTATTCTTCTCCTCCTCCACTTTCTCTTCTTCTTCATCTTCTTTTTTTCATTCAAGGGAATTTCATTGTGGAATCAGGAAAAACAATATGTAGCATGAAAGAAATCTAATTAATTTTGAATGAGTCATATTCTTCCAGATACACGCTTGTATGTGCTTGTGCTTGGTGATTACTTATTCCTCAATAAATCAGTTTTTTTAAGGTTACCAAATTCAACCAATTTCATGATAGACAGCTTGGAGACCATAATTATATTTTTGACCATATTTTTATGTTTCAGTTTTTGTTTACAATTTTGATAATTTTATATGTGTATGTAATTCATCTATCTACCCTTGTCCCACACTCTTTTAGTCACACCTCTCATATTCCAATTTTCTATGCGATAAAAGTTTCTATCTTCTGAGGCAGTTCATTATTAAATTACAAGATATTCTAACAGGAGCAGAATATGCCATTCAACATAAAATCTAATTTTGTAAATGAAATAATCTCATAAAATCTTCATTCAAAGAGTTGTGAATTTTTTAAGCAAATGCACAAAACTGAGAAAATAATACTGACCAAGGTGACTCTGGCCTGTTAAATGTAACCTTCAAAGAAGAAAGCAAAAGAAGTGGTGTTTTCTTAAGGGAAAGAGACAGTGCAAATCAGAAATATGAGTGTGGAGAGAGGAATACTGAGTATATAATGTTCAGAGTAAGAGAGACATGTGAGAACAGGGCAGGGTGAAAAGTGTTGGGCTTTGAAGAGGTTAATCAAGAATTGGACACATGAAAAATCACACGGCAGCCTACCTTCCTGGTAGTCTGAAACACAAGAATGTTTGAATGTTGTACTTCTCAAGTGTATACAATATCTGTTTTAAAATTAATGGTTTATTGAACAAAATTGACACTGACATTTGGGGATATCTTCTGAGAAACTGTTGTCAAATGGAGAACCCAGAAACTGCCAAAACTATACTGAATGCTGATAATCCTGTTTGTTGCCCACAAGAACTAGATATTCACTCTCTAGTACTGAAGATGCCAGATATTCTGATGTGGGATCCCCCTTTCTATGCTATGAATAGGTTTTATTATTGTTGGTTGATAAAGAAGCTGCTTTGGTCTATGGCAGGATAGGATATAACTAAGCAGGAAAACTAAAATGAATGCAGAGAGAAATAAAGCAGAGTTAGGCAGATGCCATGTAGCTGCCAAAGGAGAAAGATGCAGAACATGATCTGTAAGCCACAGCCTTGTGGTAATACCTAGATTAATAGAAATGGGTTAATATAAGAAGTAAGGACCACCTAGGAATATGCCTGAGCCATTGGTCAAACAGTGTTGTAATTAATAGAGTTTACTTGTAACTTTTTTTTTTTATTTTTTGGCTCTCAGTGGCTGATAAAAAATTAGAGTTTCTATTTACAATATTCAGAAATAAAACTAGAGCCAAACTTTAGAATTTCTCCAGGTCTTTTCTTTTTTCAGAGTGCCAGATGGTGCTATATGCAGACTTCTAGAGGAGTAAAATATCAATGCTCTGACCTAATTGCCAACTTTGTAAACTACATTGCCCTTTTAAGTCTAGGTTCACATTTGATTCAACAAAGAAACAACAGTTATGACGGTAGCCAAACCTGATTATATGTGACAACCACTCAACAAAAGGGAATATATAATACTTAAAAAAAAATGAAAGCTTAAAACTTATGTTGCCTTGGGTGTTAAGTGGGACTTTACTACTCCCTCCTAGCTAAACTGACATATCATCAAAAACATCTAAATATTTACAGTCACAGTTATGGGCAAAGCCTATTATTAGTTTAAAGTAGAGAAGTATTTCATTATACTGCAGAATATTCAATAAAGAGAGGCATACTAACTATTATGATAGCAAAAGCCATTTAAAGGTTAAGTCACATACATGGTATTTATACATGGTATTTAAAACTCAGGGAACATTATGTAAGGAGAGACTGAGAATGTTAGAGCTGCAGTTTTAACCAACAGTCAGCAATGGATTGTGGCGCACCAGTCAGGACAGTACCTTCACAACCGAACTACTGGCATAAAACTGGTTCTGGAAAAGTGGAAAGCATATAATACAGTTACATGCAAATTGGTAAGAATCACCTTCTAATGGATCATTCCAATCTCATGGTAATATAGGGTAGATAAATAAAGCTTCATGTGACACACTAAAAATCAATATAAATATGAGAAAGACATTTATAAGGAAGAAGATATTTGCAAATATGGAGTTATTTTCTGGTACTATTTTTGGGAACATGTGTACAAATATCTACTCACCCCAGATAGGAAACTGATAAAAAATATATTCATCAAATTCTACCTTGGAAGACCAAATGCAGTTTAAGAATTTCCTACAGCTCAGTCCGATGCTCCAGTGTGGGTCTCTGTCTCTATATCCATCCATCTCCAGATGAAGGTTCTATGGAGATATGCAAGATATTCATCAGTATGTCTATAAAGTCCCAATGGGGAACAGAAGGAGGGAGAACATGAGCAAGGAAGTCAGGACCACGAGGGGCATACCCACCCACTGAGACAGTGGGGCTGTTCTAGTTGGAGCTCACCAAGGCCAGCTGGACTGTGACTGAAAAAGCCTGGGATAAAACCAGACTCTTTGAACATGGCGGACAATGAGGGCTGCTGAGAAGCCAAAGACAATGGCACGGGGTTTTGATCCTACTTCATGTTCTGGCTTTGTGGGAGCCTAGCCAGTTTGGATGTTCACCTTCCTAGACCTGGATGGAGGGGCAAGGACCTGGGACTTTCCACAGGGCAGGGAACCCTGACTGCTCTTCGGACTGGAGAGGAAGGGGGAGAGGTGTGGGGGGAGGAGGAGAAGAGTGGGAGGAGGGGGGAGGGAAATGGGAGGCTGGGTGGAGGTGGGAATTTCTTTCTTTCTTTTTTTTTTCTCTTTCAATAAAAAAAAGAATTTCCTACAGGAGCAGACAGAACTCAAAGACAGCCACATTAATAAAGCATCAACAAGGATGAGAAAAGGCTCAGGATATCTGGATACCTGGAACTCACTGCCAATTATTAGGCAGCTTGGCAGTTTGAAGTCTATCTCTTTCATGTAGCCCAGTTGGTCTCTACATCTTTTAGGCAGATCAACTGCTCTAAAGGAGTCTGGAAGAAATTTTATCAATTTGCAGGTATTTTAAGGTGGATGAGGTTATTGACACCTAATCACTTTTATGGATTTTTCCTGAATAATATTTTTATATTTATGTCAAAACAATGTGCATATCCAGCTGTTAGTGAATAGTATTAATCACTGAAAATTAATTCTACTTTAAAAGAAAAAAACAATCTACTCACTCATGTTATGCCATGGGAGCACATTCTGCTCCTTCAGCCACTTGGGTGTAGTCTCTTTTGCTTTAAAAATCTGCAGTAACTACGTGGTACTCTCTCTCTTTTGCTTCCTGCTGCTAGACTCTGTTCCTGGTTGTGCCAAGGGCTGTTTTTTAGGACAGTGATCTGTAAGGTTTTCCTCTTAAATAAATAACCCTTTTATTAATTATTATTCCAAACTGGTGTGGAATTGTTTTTTGGTTTTTTTGTTTTTTTGGTTTTTTTGGTTTGTTTGTTTGTTTGTTTTTTACTTACACCATCATTATTTGTATAAGTATCTAACTTCCATCTTGAGATGTTATCCACTACATATTTCAATATATAGTATATTTAAAATGTATTGTTGCTTATGTGTAATGTTTATCCAAATAAACATATAAGAAGATGCTTATGCTTAAAACTTCTCAGTAATTGTAGCATAGCAATATAGCAAAGTTTAAGAGAACAATAACAATTCTGAACTAAGATAAACTTTAAAAAGCCAGGAATGGCACACCCCCCTCACCAAAATAAGTGAAAGTGAGTGCTGGTGAACGATACCTTCTTCTGAAATGAATGAATTTAAAAGGACAGAATTCCTCTGAGATTTAAGATGATTTTTTTATGCACTACTAAAATCAAGGAATTTATGGGATGGTGCATTATACTAATTGATAAAAATCTATGAAATGGCATATTATAATCTCATAATAATAGAGGAAAAAATAGAATTAGTGTTGGATTATGGTAATTCAAAAAATGAAATTAAAAATATCATAAAAGAACAACCAACCCAATGACAAAATTCTAGGCAAATGATCTAGTTTCTTAGAACAATATTTACCTAACTTAAAAATACAAAACATGAGATATGAAATGTTTTATTCATTTTGGGCCATAAGTCTTTTTTGAACATTTAATGTCTCTGGTAAATGACAAAAGCAGTAATAAATAATATATGTATGAGAAATGTATAGCTATGTTCTTAAAAACTATATATAAAGGAAAAACTGAAAGTATTTTTGAGTCATGACAAAGTTCCAACAGTGTATAGTTATTAATTGTTAGATATCCACAGCTATATTTCCGGAGGTTTCAATTATTCATTTAACAAATATTAATCCAATCCTTAATATTTAAACATTATTTTAATAATAAATAGCTATACACACTTGCTTTTTTCATAG
The DNA here is from genome assembly GCA_963919715.1 of Microtus obscurus. Lineage (NCBI taxonomy): Eukaryota > Metazoa > Chordata > Mammalia > Rodentia > Cricetidae > Microtus > Microtus obscurus. Next base: position 5,014,542 of record CAWTZC010000789.1, on the reverse strand, counting down.
ACTTGTGCATCTTTGTATAATTGTTGAAGAGCTATCATTTTTTAATCATCTTTTGTTTCCTGAATAAGTTTTAAGTAACTTGGAGATTTATCTATTATTTGCACCATGAATTCATGAAACATTATGAATGTTTTCAGATATATTTGTACATTAGAAACATCAAAATATTTCAGGGCTTGAAACTTTCTAGCTTTAAATAAATTTTCAATTATTTATTCTATATTGTACTAGATGCTTGATTGTATAAAACCTCTCTTCACCCCCTCTCTTTCCCTCTCCCATTCCCACTTAATCTCTTTCTTTCACTCTGAATATCTCTACCTGTCTCTCTATTTCAGTCTGTCTTCCTGTCTAAACCCCCCCACACTCCACACTCTCTTTCCCACCTGCCATGTGTGTCTGGATATACAATATATGTAACCTATGTGGAGGTGCCCATGTCTATGCAACCATGCTAGCATGAGTTTGCCAATGTATGTGAATGTCTGGAGTGTCCATCACTTACACTTTGATGCAGATTCTCTGGCTGCATTCAGAGTCATTCAACGCCATACTCAGATTCCAAATAAACTGTTCATGTTTCTTCATACTTTTGCAGCATTCATTTTCACCTAATAAGCTATCTCCCACCTCTAGACAAGATATTTATTTTTTTAAAAAAACTAATATTTTATATATCATAGCACAAGAAAGAATAACTGAGCAAATATTAATTTTCATATATTCTTTTTAATGTTTACAATATGATCTTTTAATTACACGCCCAACTGATTTAATTTTCCTTTATCACTTTTGTTCCTTTAAGAAATAAAGTGTTCCATCTGATTTTTGATTGTCTTTGAAGTATAATAAACTGCATCATTTTTCCATTCTTTTTCTTCCTATAAATCCTTCCACTTACCCCTTTCTTACTGCCAATGAAATTCATAATTATATATTGTGATATTTCTAAATATTTCAATACAACTTTCACAGTCTGTATAATGTCACTTCATGGCTTACAATTTGTATTGTGTAATCAGTTAGAAGATTTTCCTTAAGGAGAAAATTTCTCAATATTTCTTAAATGTCTGCAGTTCTTTGCCTAAGGCTTTCTTCAAAAATTCCTGGGAGATGAGGTCAGTATTGTCCATATAGAGTTGAGCATGTATTTTGATCTCTGTCGCAATCACTTTTAACAAGGTATTCTTTAGACATGGATGTATAAACAATTTGTACCCATATTAGTCTATTCTTCTTTAAATTTAGGATGTGCGAGTGTTGGTGTAAAATAGACAACTTGTCCAGTTCAGTTTGTCCTTTCACCCTGTTGATGTTGCAAATGCTATTCAGGTACTTTCCTTTGCAACAATCACTTTTACACCTTAAGTCATCTGTGAACACTTAAGTATTCTACCTTAAAAACATCTTCCAGAGTATTTCATTTAATTTCAGTTGCAGAACCTTTATCTGTATAAACAATCTAAACTCATAATAAATATTATCGGATACTGCTTGTTCATTTCCCCACCGCTAAGACCTGAATAATAACAAAGAAACTATATTAAATGTAATACTGTTTGGACAATAGCTTATGCATATTTCTAGCTAACACATCTTAAATTTAAAAAAAAAAAATTCTATTAATCTATGAATCACCACAACGCTGTGGCTTACTGGTAAGCGTCTGGCTGGCATCTGGCATCTTTCTCTACCTGCCTTTACTCTACTAAGACTTTGGCTGAAACAGCTTCTTTAATAACCAATGATAACAGAACATTTCAAAGCATACAAGGGGGAATTCTAAGAAAAAAAAAAAACCACTACAATCTGTAGTGACATTTCATTTTTATTTTAAAAAACTGAAGCTTGCCTGAAGAACAGAGAATAAAATAGCCCCAGGTTTCAGTCTTACAGATCAGATAACGGTGACACAACCTTTAACCCCTGTAGCCATACAGGTTTGCCATAGAAACTGGGCAGTAGTAGTGCACGCCTTGAATTCCAGCCCTAGAGAGGAATATAAGATTGAAGGAAGCTGCTCCCACAAACAGTCTCATTCTGAGGATTCCTGAAGGCAGAATCCCCATTTCAGACTGAAGCACAGGTAACAGCAAGTGGCTGATTGCTTTGTTTTCCTGACCTTCAGGATGAACCCCAATATCTGTGTCTGTGTTTTTATAAATCGTGCTACAGAAGTCCATGCGTTGGACTAGATAGGACCATAAGGTCTGAGTTATATGCCCTGTCTGACTCTTTGAATTATTCTTTCTTCAACATTTGTAACATGAGAAAAATATGATAACTCTCCCACAGTGGTTCTCCAAAAATTTCCCCAAAATGATTTGCCTTCAAGAGCATTGTGTTTCTATATTTTCTAGACAACTACAATCTTGGTATTTTCTGTTTACGTTTTAAGATCTTACTATTCCTTTATTATGTTCTGAAAATTGAATAAACTGTCAAGTGTTATTATCACTTGGCACCATCCAATAAACAGTCCACACAAATTTTGACCATCTCTCACTAAGACAATGATGTCTACCTGTCAGCAAAAAGCCCGTGGTTTTGCCAGCCCCTCTTTCCTCAGCTTCTTTTATTGAGATGTAGACAAGTTTTCTCTACACATGTTTGTTGAGTTATATAGTTTTGGCTTTAAATAAATTTACTACAGTGCATACTAGACAAAACTTTTGCTGTGTTAGTTTTGCATGCATAGTATTTTCAAATCCATAAATATAATTTTGTTAAAAATCTAGTTTTCCTTTTTTGATTCTGTAACTAACTTAAGATGGCTTCTGTCTGTTTCCTTGTTGTCACAATATAACCAACACTCTGATCATTAATTATACAAGTTTGTCTTACCAGTAAATACTGACCAACTATTTACATAATTAAGATTTTCTCATAATTAACCATATCCATATGTATTTCACATCTATCATCCATAAATCATCATTAATTTACAATCATGCATTTAAATGTTATACATATCTAAATTATGTGTAATTATATCACACATATACCTAAAATTATAAATATAAATATTCATTGTGACATACTTGGTGATTACACATTTCCACATATCTATTCTTCCTATAATTATCTTAGCTATTATTTACAAAAGAGTTTAAAACAGAGGAATCTCTATATAAGAATATATGTTATACATCACTTTCTGTAGTATGACTAAAATCTTTAGAGGTATACTATTAAGAAACCCATGATTTTAAAAAAAACATAAATTGTTAATATTCTATTCCCGTCTGAATTCTTATGTATTGGTTTCTGAAGCTGGCAGTTATTGTGAACCTCAGTGAATATGGTTCTAACAGGAGAGAGAATTTCTTGTTGCTTCTCCTATGATTGGGACACTATTTTTTTCTTTATGATTTTCTATATAACACATAATTATAATATACTGAGCTAATATTCAATAATCCAATGCACAATTTCACTTTTAATGAACATAATCATGTATTATACCTTTTATTTTAAGTCAATGATTTATTCTACTCTCTTTAAATTAATTGATTTAATAATGTTTTCCAAACAATACATAAATTTCATAAAATAAGGTAATTATGGCACACAAGATGTTTGAGTAATAAAAGTGCTAGTGTATATAAATATAAATTTTAATGTAAAAATACATATTTATAAAAAGGATGTTATGTAACTAATTAGTAACTTTTAATTGATAGTAAAAAGGTGATATTATTTGCTGTGTCAAAAATTGCTCCAGGAGTACATATTTTCGCTTGGAGTACATAAGGTATTGAGCCAAATATCTAACTGTTGTAGAAGTATGAACTAAGATAAATTCTCATGTACTAAAGCATGACATCAAGAAATAATTCTGAGAATCAGTCTCCAATAATCTTACTTAGTGAACATTGTTCCTTTGATAATCTGTAACTCTCCCCATATCTCCTTCATGCCTTTCTTCTTTTTTCTTTGTTCTATAACTTGTAAATAAATAAGAATCTAATTTATGTATCATAAATTATGCAGACAAAGTCAAACGGAATAAGAACTGATTAATTCTTTGCTATCTTAAATGTAAACAAAATAAAGATCTAACAAAATTATTGTTAGAGCACAAAAAACTTTTGTAATGCATTTTCGTTTAAGAGAGTTAATGTGGATGTGATTGATGTTAGCTATTTCTAAAATTGGCTTAAATTTTTGTTCCAATGAGTAAATAATATTATAAGTACTTTCCATGCAATCATAGCATAAAATTTTCATAAAAAATATCAGTATGGAAGAGAGACAGAAAATCTTGAACTCCTGTGAGGGAGATTCAGTAGAGTCTAAAGACCATAGAGACATAGGAAGCCACAGTACTCTTAATAATATAGCTTTGGGTGACATAAATCTTGCTGCCTTAAAAAAGAGTATTGTGTGTTAGGAAGCATGACAGACTGACATAATGTCCTGTAAGAGATATTATTTATTATAAGAGTTACTAGACACCTAATGTAATAATAATACATAGTTAGAAGAGACAACTTTACCTGTATAAGTCACAATAAATTTACAAATAGTTTAAGTATGACAGAGGCAATGCATTATTGCCTTCTGTAATTATGATGCTAGGAAGTAGGCAAAAATACATGTTTATAGAAAGATGGGAAATATAGAAGAATCACTAAGATGCAAGATACATCCCGTGTGGGTTATATTGTGATAACTGTGCTTAGTTTTAAAAAGCAGCATGATAAAAAAGTCTCTTTTTAATTAAACAAACAGAAACCAAAAGACAGTTATTCAACTCTCCATCTAGAACTGTAAACTCAGTATATAACATATAGGTAAGTTTCACACAAACAATTGTGTGAAACAGTTATGTAAAACAGAACTTTTTTGATGAGAAAACAAGTATTCAGTAATAGATTAAGATAATGAGGAGGTGAGAGCAAGCATTCACAAAAAAGGGAAAAAATGTTTGATAACAAAAGGTGACGTTAGGTAGAAGGAAGCACCATAATATGTAGTTCAGATAAAATGTTTAAAATGTCAAGTGCAATTAGCATATAGGAAGTGTCTGGTGACCTTCTTCAGAACAGTTTTATTAAGGAAGAATAGAAAAAGTTATGCCATCAACATTTGAAATCAGGAACAAGGCAAGGTTGTCCACGCTCTCCATATCTATTCAATATAGTACATGAGGTCATTGCTTGAGCAATAAGTCAGCAAAAGTTGATTAAGGGATACAAATTGGTAAAGAAGTCAATATCTCACTGTTTGCTGATGATATGATAGTTTACCTAAGAGATCACCAAAATCCCACCAACAAATTTCTATAATTCATAAACACTTTCAGTAATGTAGCAGAATATAAGATTAACTCAAAAAAATCAGTAGCCCTCCTGTACACAGATGAAAAATAAGAAATAAGAGAAACAATAGCCACAATAGCTTATAATATCTCGGAGTAACTCTAACCAAACAATTAAAGACTTATATGACAAGAACTTTAAATCTTAAAAGAAAGAAATTGAAGAACACACCAGAAAGCAGAAAGATCTCCCATGCTTTTGGGTAGGCAGAGTTAACAATAAAAATGGCAATTTTACCAAAAGCAATCTAGAGATTCAATGCAATGTCCATCAATATCCCAGCTAAATTCTTCACCGACCTAGAAAGAACAGTTCTCAACTTCATATGGAAAAGCAAAAAACAAACATATCGATAGCCAAAACAATGCTGCACAATAAAAGAACTTCTGGAGGCATCATAATCCCTGACTTCAAACTTTACTACAGAGCTACAGTACTGAAAACAGCCTGATAATGGCATGAGAACAGACAGAAGGACCAATGGAACTGGATAGAAGACCTGAATATTAACCCACACTCCTTCAAACACCTGATATTTGGCAAAGAAGCAAAAAAATAAAAAATATCAAATGGGAAAAAAAGCATAGTTAACAAATGTTTGGGATTTTTTTAAGTGTTACACTTCACTACTTAGATGTACATTTGCTAAACTATTATAAATCAATATAATAGTTTATTATATTTAATTATAGTTAATTATTGGCTGTTTTGGATGATACTTGCAAACATGAACAAATGAGTTTGATTATTTAGTAACCATGTAAAAATAGCTGGTCATAATGGAAGAGTGCTTATGACCCTAGTATTAGGAACCAAAAGATATGTATGTCTTTTAGATTTCTTGGTCAAACCCTCTATCACATTTGACAAATTTCATGCCAAGGAAGGGATACTCTCTCATCAAAAGATCAATAGATGGTGGCACATACTTTTAATCCCAGCACTTAGGTGGCATAAGCAGAGGCAAGTGGATCTCTGTAAGATCAATACCAGTCTGGGCTATAGAGTGAGTTTCAGGACAGTCTCCATATCTACACAGTGAAACCCTGTCTCAAACAACAAACTAATTAATAAATAAAATTAAAAGTTAAATGGTATATACCAGTCATCATACTCATTCACATACACACAGATCTGTACATTTATACATACAAAAGCAAATAAAAAGACATTTTATGAGTTTATGTATAATTGTACATCAGTATGTTTGACACTGTTACTGTCAATAGTAAGGCGAAGCTAATACAAAATTAAAATTTGGATACATAAAGAATTACATTATTGCAAAAAGAATGAGAGTTATCAAATTAAGCTACATAGACAAAAGTGCTATGCATGTGAATATAGTACTTTTGTGAAATAGAAATGAATAAACTTAATCTGAATTATGTGAATAGTTCTCCTAACTGCAGAATAAGTTGATAAATGATAGTTAAAAATACATAGAAACATACAAAAATACATACACATATATACATAAAAATATACATAGATACATAAATCAATAAATAGATAAATGCATAGAAAGTTGATAGAAAGATATAATTATAAATAGATGATAGATAGATAGAATCATTGTTATCCAGAAAACCAAGCATAATGTCATAGAGACTTAATAAATTAAATGGTGTAAATTAAAGGCTTGATTTTAGAAGGTGACATCTGTTATTGACTTCTTGGTCACTATGCTGAAATTCCCTAAGGTCCTTAAGAAGTAATGCAGAAACAAACCAGAAATTTGTTTTTTAAGTTAATGGCCCAGCATTGTAGGTGTAGCCAATTGTATTTAAAGAGAAAACATGGCCTAGTTAGACATTTAATTTGTTCTGAGATATTTATTTCATAAAAGAGTGAAAAAGGGGGGGGCACATAAAACATTTTTTTTTTCTTGAAAAAAGTGGCTTCTCCAAAGGTAAGGGCAAATACTATAAATTGTACAAGAATGAAAAAATTATACAGCATATGCTAATATAATATCAATATACTTTAAGAATATTCATTAAAATAAGCAGGGATGTAATTGGGAAAGTGAAAAGCTAATTAACCTGCTTAACCTGCCTATTTAGATTGCAAGTTGCTAACACACCTTGCATAAAATTTCAGTATCGTGGGGATATTTGGTGAATTCAAATGGATTAAGGATAAATTTAAAAGTAAAATAAGTCAGTTTGCAGATGACAATAAAACAATATTAGGTGAGTCTAAACTGTAAGATTTATCAACTAGTGCTAAAATGTATTTATCACATTTCATTAAAATATTCTTTCATATCTTAAGAATACTCAAATTACTCCTTAGGAAAGAAAAAATATGTACTATGTATATGTAGGACTATCTCTAAGATATTGCTTTACAAACTACAAGTAGTACAGTATTGCATTGAAAATCTTCTCTAGACTTAGTGGGACTATGTATTATAGAAAGGCAGGAATGAAAAACAGATGAAAAACAGTAATCTGTACAATTTTCCTATCAAAAGAAAAGTATATTTACACACAAACACACACACACACACACACACACACACACATATATATATATATATATATATATATATATATATATATATATATATATATATATATTTGTCAGAAATTGAAAAAAATATTTACCTGTGTATATCAAGGGCATGTTTATATTTGGAAAATAGATTAACAAGGGCTTCAATTTTTATTTAAATTCAATGTTAAGTTCACTGAAATTCTCTGATTGATTTCAAATTCTCCTCAAGACATCAATGACTACCAACTATGGTCAAGGGCATTAAGAAAATTGATTGAAAGTTGACAATTCATTCTTCTGCAAAATCATTATTATTCCAAAGAGAAAAAACTATACTTATTTTGATATAAAAAGCTGAGCACCACAAATACAACAAAAAAAATTACTGAGGGGACTGCAGAAAATTGTTGTCCAATCATCTTCAGCTGTTGCTGATGCACACTGAAGTTCCTAATAGTTCTCAATCTTATAAGTATTTTAATTTACATCTTAACTAATGTTATATATCCCTAGATGATGATATTTTATAGAAAGTTATTTATTTTTTTCTATTAAGATTTTAGGCATACCATGAAAACAGAACATATCACAGAACAATAAGGCAATTTTGAGAAGAATAGTCAGAGAAAAGGCAAAATATGTACTTCTCTTGGGGAAATAATAATAATAAAATTTGTCTTGTTTGAATGCACAGTCTTCTTTTAGTCTTTAAGATATGCTAAATAGATTATTTTAATAAATATTAGTTGAACTGGGCCAATAGCACATGCCTATAATCTCTATACCCAAGATTGAAGCCAGAGAATTTCTACAAAAGCAAGTGTCTTCGGCCTTCTATTACTGTAAAGAGACACACAGAAACACTTATATGAATAAAAAAAAAAAACTTTAGTTGAGGTGAGTTGCTTCCATTTTTAGAGTTTCAGTCCATTATCATTATGGCAGGGAGCATGGAGGTATACAGGCAGAATGGTGCTACATAGGTAGCTGAGAGTCTAACATCTTGCTTGAAGCATGAAGTCAACAGAGATAGTGAGAAGTATCCTGATATAGAAACACTTAAAACCCTTCCCCACATTGACATACTTTCTCCAACAAGTTTATACTCCTTACCATAAATCTACACCTCACAGTGAAGCTTCCTATGAGATTATGGAGGTCAATTAAATTACATTCACCATATTATATTCCCTAGCCATCATAACCTTGTAACAATATTATAATGAAAAACATATTTAGACCAACTTCAAAAGTCCCCATTGTCTACTGTCTCAAAAAATATTTTAAGGTCCCAAATTCAAAGTTTCTGAGATTCATGCAGTCTCTTACTGTAAACTTCTTTAAATATCAAACTCAAAAAGCAGATGGCATTCTTCCGACATATAATGGCACAAGATATATATTGCCATTCTAACGCATAGGGAACAGAACACAGCAAGGAAATCCTGCACCAAAGCAATACAGAAAATCATCTGGTTAAACTCCAAACTCTTAATTTCTGTGTCTGATGTTAATGCACTTGACAGTATCACACTTCTTTCTCTTGGGCTGATTTTTTCACTGTTTGGAACACTCCTCCACAGATATCCCAAGGCTCTGGCATTCTTTAACACCTTGTTGTCTCCAAGGCAATCCAGGATTCAACTTCAAGCTTCACACAGTGACCTTCCTAGGCTTCCATTCAGTGACACCTTTCATATATATATGACCTTAGAGGTTTTCCTGGGGGGCAAATTCCATAGTCTCTTTCTTCTATCCTAATCTCTAAAGCCATGTGTCTGCAGCTGCTGAGTGTTTCTGTTTTCTGGGTACGGAACATGGTCCCCTCATTTAAATATATCTTCACCAGTTTTCTTTCTTTGACTGCCTGTTTGACTGTCCTGGACTTGCCCTGTAGTCCAGGCTGGCCTCAAACTCAGAGATCCACTAGCCTCTGCTTTCTGAGTGCTGAGATTAAAGGTGTGCACCACCATATCCAATCTAAGATCTTCTTTAATTCCTTTTCACAAGTTGAAATATTAGTTAAGTGGGATCTTGCTCTTCCTTAATGTATTTATCTCCCAAAGACAGGATTTAGCTCTATTCCACTTCCTGGTGCTCTTTTTTCTCCTCAAAATTTACATTTCGTAATTTAAACTGTTCAGCTTGGCCCTGTTCATTACAAATGTTCAGTAGAGTTACTATTATAAACTGTGGCTTCCTTCTTTCTTTACATTTCATTGACATGGGGGGGGGTCTTCTTTCTATGTATTGCTTTCATTGGTTAATTAATAAAGAAATTGCTTGGCCTGATAGGGCAGAGCATAGGTGGGTGGAGTAGACAGAACAGAATGCTGGGAAGAAGGGAAGTGAGTCATTCACCATGATTCTCCAACCCAAGATGCCATGGAGCCAGCCACCAGGTCAGACATGCTGAATCTTTCCCAGTAAGCCACCACCTCGTGGTGCTACAGAGATGATTAGAAATGGGTTAATCAAGATGTAAGAGTTAGCCAATAAGAGGATAGAACTAACAGGCCAGGCAGTGTTTAAATGAATACAATCTGTGTGTTGTTGTTTCGGGTGTAAAGCTAACCATGCCGGAGCCAGTTGGGACGAAAAGCAGGCCAGCTTGCCTCATCACTACATTTCCTTGCCCACCAGACCATACGGGCAAATAGGACAGTGTGATCTTTCCTCTGGTAACATACAGATAGCCTTCTGAGAGACTGTTTCAGTATTACAGCCAGGCTTTATTCCGGAATGAGGGGAGATATAAAGCTGGCGACAATTGCTGATCATCAACTAATTTGCATTAAATAGCAGACCTCTATCATATGTGGTAGCAGGGTCCTACAGCAAAGTTCCTAACATAGTGTCTGTCACAATGTAGATAGCAGGGGAAAGCTCCTTCAGAACACTGTGTTAAGAGTCATACTGAGATAAGTCAGGCTTCTGGAACTAGAAATAGTATGTCCACACCATGTGACCTTCAAAGACCACCAGGAGTCCAAGTTCATATGTAAAAACACAGAGCCTTTACTGAAAGCTCGAACTTGGGCTCCACTCTGTTCTGACAGAGCAGTTGGATTAGAGAGAGCCTTGAGCTCAGCTAAGACAGGATTTTTAAGGAGTAAAGGATGGGGGTGGTAGAGGAGTTTCAGATTCAGATGCAGTGTTGAACTCCTGATTTGTCCAACAGTGATTGATTCTGGTATTGCTTCAGGGAAATTGGTAACCTTTATACAAGTTGATAAGTTATCCTTAGTGTTCTGGAGCATCTAGTAATTTGTCTCAATTCTGATTGGTCCCCCACAGATCCCAGGATGTGGCTTTTCATGGTTATTGTGGTTATAGTGAGGCCTAGTCCCAGCATTGCTAGTTCATCTTAAGCCATATCATGATCAGGGGCCAATCTCAGCTCCAGATATATGCTATGATAGTGGAAATTGAATGGATACCCTGAAAATAGCCAATTAGGGAGATAAGGAGCAGGGCCATGAAATTGAACGAGGCCCAGGTGTTACCAGAACGCATCCTGTCCTTGAAGATGCCCTGTCAATTATGAAGGGCTCTTTGTTTTTGTGCCCCAAACTGACCAATGGTTTAAGAAACTACCTTACCCTGTGTACCTCTTACCCAATCCCAAAATGAAAGGACATGAATAACCCTGATTATGGTCTTTCCCCTTTAAAAGTCCCCCCTTCCCCAGGCTCACTTCTGCACTTCCTCATCCACTGCCCTGGTGTGCTGGAGGTGTAGTCCAAACTCGAATTTGAATATTAAAAACTCCCTGGTGCTTTACATCGGAATCCAATTCTGTGGAGTTTCTAGGATATAACACAAGTGCGTTTCAACTATCACAGCAAGGATAGTCTAAGCTACATAGGAAGATACAGACTATATATTGCCTTTTAATCCCCACCAGTACTGGATATTTGTTATATATTTCACTGTTTGTGTGTGTGAAGAGATCTCAAGGATTACTTTGTGTTTGTTTATATGTGTGTTAGTCTGTATATGTGTATTGCAAGCTTGTATATAGAATTGGTTCAGTAGTTTGTGGCTGTCAAAGGTTGAAGTCATGCATACTTTTCTTTACTTCCTTGACCTTACTGAGATACTAGAGCTCAGTCATTAAACTGACTGGATGGAGAAAAGTCCTCAGAAATTCTCTTGACTCTGAAATGCACTATTCAGGTGACATTAGTACAATGTCATACTAAGGTGATAAAGCAAATATTATTACCCACAATGTCCTTTTTGGATCAATAGTGAATAAATCTGTGCGAATTTACTAATATTTTGGTTAGTAAGATTTGAAATTTAATTGAAACCCTCTTGAAGACATTTTGTATTATGAGAGATGATAATATGACTATATATCACCTATTAATTATGTAACTCTCATAAAGAACACCCTCTGACTTTTACTATTTAGCAACAAAGTTAGATATATTTTTAAATATATGTGTATAAATTCAGCTATTTAATTTTCGCTCTTAGTTTATCTAATAATGACATTTTTCTTTTACCTGTATTTCTTTTTATATATTTATTTTCTTATTTATTTTTCCATTTAAAAAATTTACACTTCCTCCCCTCCACCAATTCCCCCTGTATTTCTTAAATTGTATTCTATTAGTATTTCTGTGTATTTCTTACCCAGTGTCTGTCAACTCCAGCCTACATATCTATATTTCAGATGATTCTCTTGATTCCTATATTGGACTTGACTGATGGTGAACATGAATAAAATAATCCCAAACTAGCTCCAAAACAAGTATAATAAGGTAGTTTTTTATTTAGGGGAAACGCACAGATCACAGGCCTCTGTACGAATAGAAAACAGAAACCAAATCCAGCATCCAGGTGAAAGAGAGGAGAGTAGACAGCCATGCGCCTTTTTGGTATCCAAGTCCATACCTAAACTCCTGGTCCTGCCTCTCAAAGGCCATTGGCTGAAGGAGGTTTGCCATCGCTGGACCATTGTTTAATGCTTCACTTCAATAATGCCCCACCTATAAAGAGAATGAAACATACAGGCTTAATGTATAAAGTCCACAGATGAACACAATTTTTAAGACATTCAGTACTAAAGAACATCTGTTAATGCACAGCATATCACAAATAGAAAAAGATAGATGAAAAAAAAAAAGAAATACAATGGGAAAATAACTCCATGGTATAGGCATACAGATAGAAGACTCAACTTTACATCAAAACTTTTTTTTTTTTTTTTTTTTTTGGTTTTTTCGAGACAGGGTTTCTCTGTGGTTTTGGAGCCTGTCCTGGAACTAGCTCTTGTAGACCAGGCTGGTCTCGAACCCACAGAGATCCGCTTGTCTCTGCCTCCCAAGTGCTGGGATTAAAGGCGTACGCCACCACCGCCCGGCTCAAAACGGTTTTTACTCGAGTATTATGTATAACGTGTGAAAAATGGTAGCAGAATTCTATAGGAAATGTAGAGGTATTTAAAATAACTACTAATTACTTCTGTGATCACAACATGTTTCTTATAATGATTATGTAATGTCTGCTATATCTCTAGAAGAAAGATAGAGCTGAAACAAAACTAAAGAAAAAGCCACTGTCTTCTTTTAGTCATGAGTCCGTGATCCAAGAGAATGATTTCCCCAAAGAAAACTCATAAATTATCTGTGTTATTAGCACAATGGCACATTTACAAGTATGGGATTCAATCACTTCAAAGAGAAAACGTTAAACCTGGAGTAAAATTTACTCTGATTAAATGTTACCAAGTTAAAGATAGTCCTGATCTCATAATAGCACATAGAAAAAACACAGGGAGAGAACACGAAGGAGAGCAGGATTAAACAGAGAAAATGGTGTTTATTATGAGGATTAGTGGAAGGAAATATCTAAAAATTATAAATAATTTATTTTTATAGTTGTAAAAAGACCCTAAAACGAAATTTCCACAAAGGAAAATAAGTAAATAGATAAGTAGCAGTGAAACAAAGGAAACAGAAACAAGAACTAGAAAAAATCTGTATCTAATTAAAATAATTACATAAGTACAAGTGTACATATATGAAGATACTATTTGTATTTGTGTAAGTATTTTTGTCAAATGTGCATGCCTGCATTGCCCTTTTCTTGTCTTTAAGTTACTTCTTATGTATAATAAACTAGCATAAAATTTCTCCACTTATACAAGCAGACATTTATTTGTAAGAAAATAAAATCCCCAAGTGAGTTAGTGAATGTTATCTTGTATGTTTTCTGATTTAACTGATGTAATCTGACCTTGCCATTAGTCTAGCTAGGGGCAAGCTATTTCTGTCTGCATTGCTTTTCATTATTGCTTCCTTGTAGGAATCCATTACCTGCTGCTCTGCATAAGCATGTAAGAAAGCAGAACAGAGTCCAGCAAAACATTCTGTTTTCATCAGCTATTCCCCCAACATTACCACCCAGTTTTGTTATTACTGAACTCTCTTCAAAGATTATTGTTTAGCTGAAGATTGTATTGATTTGAGATATAAAAGATAATTTATATCCCTATTTATTCATCTAAAGTCTAAGCATTTTTTACAGTGATATAAATCACTTTACATCCCTGGTGACTTCTGCAATATTGCCTAAATTTATTATTAATTCATTCTTTTGGGTACAGAGCAAAGGAGACAAGGACGTCATATGATACAATTAAAAAAACTACCCTTTTGTTGTAAGCATTGTGAAGTGATGAAACACTGATACAAGCAGGATTTTTTTTTTACTCACTTTCACTGGTACTCATTAGACAGTATGATTAAATTTTTATAAGCCAGATATTTGGTATGGAATGTCCAAAGTTGTATCATCTCCTTTATTTCATTATGGTTTAGAGAAGAATGATATGAATATAATGACAGTATATGTGTAATACTAATAGGAATTTCAGTACCTTATTTATTAGAGGAATCAAGTTAAAGTTTTGCTTCCATAGAAAATATATTGTTATCATCTGTTTTTCCATAATTAATTCCAATGTACACATTGAAATATAGCTCTATAACCAAACACATTTTTTTGTTCAAAGGGGACTGCTTAAGGGACTAAATACATTTTTAATATCCTTCAGTAAATTGTAAGTGAATTCTTATCTATTTTAAATCATAGACATGTTTAATATTTTATATGGAATGATGTACTGATATTTCTTCATCTCAAAATATTTTCATTATTGTAATCAAAAAGTGTGCTTGTTTAACCTATATAAAGGCTTTCTTGAAAAAATAATTGGATCTCATCATTGATTTAAAAAAATCCTTAATGTTATTTCCATTTCAGAAATTCATATTTTAAAACCAAATCATTTAGTGAATTACTATGTAGCCCTCATTGTGTAAAAAGATAACCCAGAAAAGAAGCATATAGGAATATATTAAATAAACTATGCACCATGAACAGACACCCTATACTTTCCAAAAAAGAGCTGTACTATGATGAATCTATATGACATACGTGAAACCTGAAGCACTGTAAGTCCTGAAAGTTGCTTCTGTGGTGCTATCCCTATTTGAGTTTCAAATCACACTCAAGGAATATGTGTGTTATTTTCCTTTATGTTTCCATTATAAATCAATATTAACAGGTTTGCGGTTTAGTGTTGTGTTACCTTGACACAAGCGAGAGTTATTTGAGAAGAGCTCTCAACTGAGAAATTATACTCATATAATTATCTAGTAGAGAATTTAGTATTGCATTTTCTTGATTACTAATAAATGTTGGTGGACACAGGTCACTGAGAATGAGACCACTCTTTGGCAATGGTCCTGGATGGTATAAGATTGCAAGATGAAGAAGAGATGGAGAATATGCCAGTAATTGGTGTTCCTCCAGGACTTCTACTTCCGTCCCTGGTTTGAAGCCCCTGATATGAGGTCCTGCCTTGATTTCCTTCAGTAATGAACTGCAAAGTGAAATTGAGAGTGGAAGTAAACCCATTCACAAGTTGCTTTTGGTCATGTTGTTTAATTACAGCAATAGAATCCTAAAGACAGCAAGTGCATGTCATTATCCCCTATGTTAAAACAACAAATAAATATTGAAGAGAATTACACAGCTGTCAATCTTAAAATTTAAAAATTAACCAACATATAAAGTGGAATTGATGAAAAAATTTAAAATATCATAGTTACTTATACCGTGAGCATTGTTCCATCTCCATAAAGTTAAGACTGTGGTCACTTGTACATCCATAGACAAAGGCACACATCTGTCTTTAAAGTTCTCCAAGAAGGTGTTGTCCAGCAACTGATGGAAACAGATACAGACCAACAGTCAAACATTAGGAGGAATTTGGGAAATCCTGCAGATGAGGAGGAGAATGGATTGTAGGAGCCAGAGGTGTGAAAAACATTATTAGAAATCTTAGAGAATCAACTAACCTGGAGTCCAAGGGGTTCCCAGAGTGTGAACCGACAACCAGGGAGACGTCATGGGACTGGCATTGGCTCTCTGCATGTGTCTTTCAGTTATATAGCTTGGCCCTCCTGTGGGAATCATAATAGTGGGTGTAGGGACTGTCTCTGACTCTTTTACAGACTTTTGGGCCCATATTTCTATTACTAGGGACCTTGTCTAGCCTTAATACATGGGGAAGTGTTTAGTCTCACTGCAGTTTAATAAATCATGTTTTGTTGCTACTCATGGGAGACCTGCCCCTTCCGTTATAAAAACAGGGAAAAAATGGGGATGAGACGTAAAATAAATAAATAATTTTATTAAAAAAAGAAATAGTTCACTATAGAAATGAGATGATATGCTGTTTTTAGAAAAAATGAAGACACATAAAAATTACATAAAAGCAGTTAAGCAAATTTCTTCCCATCTGTGATTCTTGTGTACAAAATGAAATTAAAAATTGAACAGGGAATAAAGTAATCAAAGAGGCATGGATTTGCATATACGAATCTGCAAAAGAAGAAAATTATATGCTTAAGAGAGAATAAATGTTATCTACTTATAACGAATGTCAGATTATTTGTATTTGCACTCAGTAAAATTAAAGTCATTTAATTAATTTTTTCTGTATTTAAAGTTTCCTTACATAATTAAAATCAAATATAAATATTTCAAGAACAAATATGGGCTAGTTATATTTTAACATGTGTATTTCAAAACAGTCTTATTCTCATTTACAAGATTCAAATATATCTCATCTTGGACTCATTTAACTCATTTTTCTTTTATCTCATAGACCTTGGTCTATCTCTTTGTAGTACATTATACTTTTGATTGAGGTTTCTAATCCTTTTTGCCTGGTCATCTTTCCCCTTAACAAGCTGAATAATTTAAATTATGAGTTCAGTCATCTGAGGTAGAAAAATATTTCAAGTGGGCATTGCTAGAATGTAATGAATATAATAAAAAAGTCCTAAAGAATAAACTCTACAGGAAAAGTATTTAACAAATAAGATATTAATAAATATAGGAACTAATTATATATAAATGTATCTCTTTTTTCATTCTATATTTAATTTAAAGCATTTGGCTTACAATAATTCATGTAATACAAGATAATAAATATTAGACACTGATTTTGGAAAGGAAAATATACTATTATTGTTGACAAAATAATTCTTATTCTTAATATCAATTAAAATTGTAACACCAACCTAAAAGAAGTAGAATATTTTAATGAATGTAAGCAGAAAGTTATTAGCAAAACACTGTTATGATTCATCAATGAGTTTAATACTAATTTCTAATTGGAGATCACTTGCTAAAATTGTTTGAGTTTATAATACTATCTATAAACCGATAAAAAATATTATGACTTTCTCAAGTCTCTTGAGTTATACATGCTAGACATTTTCAAGTTATGAAATAAGACCATTTCTCCCTTGTACAATAGTCTCCAGTCCTGCTTCATGCTCCAGTTTCTAGATGCATATGCATACATATTACAATTGTCTTAAAGAATATTTACTGCTAGTTATAAATGATTCCATGTAGAGTTAAAGCATACTTTTAAATTAAGAAGAAAATGCAAATCCATGAATCTAGTCTAGTAAATTGCTTTATAATAGGAAATATTTTAAATTGCATTGTAACTTCTATTTAGTTTGGCCTTTTGTAAACTGTTAATGCCAAGTGGAATAGTGGTCACTTGCTGCCCTACTCTAATGCATGCCTAGAGGCTGGGTGGTGGGAAGTGTGCGGAAAGAAGTTTTAGAGTTCCAAGTTCTTTAGGTTTTGGATTTATCTTTATGCTAACCTTTCCAAGGTACTAATTCCATCCATATCCCTCTATGAAAAATGAATAACAATGACAGAGCACCTTCTAGTAAAGATTTTAGTGCCTTGGTAGATGAATCAAATTACTCTGTGTAAATTAAAATCTCTATTCACATAAGCTGTAACATTCAATACTAGTCTGTCTTTTAAATATAAAATATTTCCTTTTGAAATTATGATTTTCTTCATTAGAGTACACAATGACATAGGATTTAGGAGCTCATCGGTGTATTAATTTTGTACCCATATTGGAGAAATATTCAAAGGCAATTAAAGGGTAAAAATAGAGTAGAATTGATTATATGTTACTTCAAGAAACACGTCTATTAATAATTTCATTATTTTTTCTAGATACTTTGTTTTGAAAATAACTTTAAGATGAGCAACTAAAAACTACAATATGCATGAGCTCCCATAGGGTGATGGTGTCCAAAATAAGCAACCATAATATTAGAAAAACTACATAATCTTTGCGTCAACTTATATAAAGAATTATTGTGTGTCTGATGAAAAGAAACTCTATTCGCTTAAGTAGTTGTTTAGTTCACAAGAGCTTTGATATAGGTGCTGAATTTGAGATAAATACAGAGTTTCAACTGGATAAAAAGGGGCCTCCTATAAGTAAGAAAGAAATATGTATTGCTTGTCCCTGGGACGAATACAACTCCCCGGGCAGCTTTGAAGGGGATAAGCAATACAAATCGAGACTAAAAGTATATTATCTCTGATTATATAACACAAACAAGTGATGGCTAATAGCAAATCTAAGCCAAGTAAGGAAAATTTGTAATATTTCCAAATAAGAGCAGTCATGTCTTTTTAAAAACATAAGCCAATGTTCAAATTCTTTCAGGATATTTGTAATATTTGGCTAAGGGTATATCTACTATAGCTTATCTATTCATCTGTTTCTGGTACAAATAACCTTTTATGGGCAGAGGCACGTCCGTGCGTCTACAGAGCTAGTTCCAGGACAGGATCCAAAGCCACAGCGAAACCCTGTCTCGAAAAACCAAAAAAAAAAAAAAAAAAAGAAATCTGAAATGTTACATATTGATTCAAAATCATCCTCTAAAATATTGTCTGCTTTATATAAGAATTTTTATTTCAAAATTTTAAAAATATACATACTTTTAAGTATCACTAAATGTAATGCAAAATGAAGTACAAAACAAAACTAAGTATGTCTACAGTGAATACTCTCTTGTGGAAAAATATGACCAGTGTGTTTCTTTGAACAAGAATCACCTCCTTTGGCTCATGAATTTGAAGGCTTAGTTACCAAGGAGAAAAAATCTCTGACGGGATTAAAATAATCAGGAGATGTGATCTTGTTGGAGAAAATCTGTCCTTGTATGTGTGCTGAGGGGGATATGTAGGGGTTTCAAAATCCCATGGCAGGCCCAGTTTCTCTTTGTGCCTACTGATCATGATTACCTTCGAGTTACTACTCTAGTGCCTATCTGTATGCCTCCATGCTCTTTTCCATTATGGCAATACATTAATCCTCCAAAACTGCAAGCAAGTCCCTAAATAAATTACTTCTTTTAAAAAAAGTGGTCATGGTCATAGTGTCTCTTAAGAAACACTATGGCAATTGGTAACAGAGACTAGGTTCTTACTGTGATAAGCCTGACCACACTACTTATTAAAATAATATGGAAGTTTTTGGGATTGTGGGCTAGAATATGAGTGGGATACTTAAATAGGGCATAGAGGGTATCAAAGTAGGAACATGGAAGACATTGATAGAACAATTTGAAGTGTGGGAACCCAACACGAGAAGTTTTAAAGGAAAATAAATGTTAATAATAGGCCTAGAGAACATTCTTGTGATACTTTGCAACAAATGTGGTTGCTTTATGTCACATTTTAAAAATCAACATGAGACTAAATTGCAAAGTTTCGTATTAACGAGCTCAACAGAAGAGATTTGAAAATAGTCTATTATTAAGTATGTCATGTTCTGCTCAAAGAGGTGAAATATATAAAGAAAAGCCCATTGGTAAAGGTAAATTAGAGTATTGTGACCTCAGGCAAGACCCCACCCAAACTGTTCACAAATTGTTGTGAAAGGAGTTAAATAAAAGATGGATATCATGAAATTTTCAGGCAAATGTGTGAAATTGGAATATCATCCTGAGTGAGGAGGTAACCCAGACCCAGAAAGACAAACATGGTATGTACTCAATCATAAGCAGATAATAGATGTAGAGCAAAGGAAAACCAGACAACTACCCACAGTGCAAGGGAAGCAAGGTAACAAGGGAGACCCTAAGAAGGATGGGCGTGAATTGCCCCAGGATAAGGAAATAGATAAAATCCCCTAGTTAAACTGCAGGCAGGGAGGGAAGATTGGAGGAGAAGGGGGATAAGAACAGAAGAGAATGGGATGGTCAAGTTGAGGAAGAGATGGGGAAAGGGCAATGAAGGAGGTATCTTGGTAGGAGAAACCTAGGCTAGGGATCCACAGGATGACCCCAGCCAAGACTCCTAACAATAGTGGAGAAGGTGCCTGAACTGGTCTCCTATAATCAGACTGGTGACTACGCTAATTGTCATCATAGAACCTTCATCCAGTAACTGATGGAATCATATGTCGAGATCCTGGAGTCCAGTTGAAGAGAGGGAACAGGAATTACACGACCAAGGGGGGGGGGGGAGGGACGCAGGGTTCAAGATCATGATGGGGAAAATCCACAGGGTCAGCTGACCTTAGTTAGTAGGGGCTCATGAACTAGGATTTCTGTATGTTGGTCACAGCTGTGTGGCTTGGTCTTTTGTGGGGTTCTTGGCAATGGCACCAGAATTTATCCCTGATAAATGAACTAGCTTTTTGGAACCCATTCCCTATGATGGTATGCCATGCTCAGCCTTGTTACTGGGCAAAGAGTTTTAGTCCTGCCTCAATTTTATATGACAAGCTTTATTGACTTCCCCTTGGAAGTCTTACCCTCTCTAAGGAGCAGGTGGAGCTAGGATCGAAGAGTGAGGGAACAGTGGTTGATATACAAAATGAATGAAGAATAATAAAATAAAATATTTATTTTTTTTTTTAAAGAAGAGCTTAAGAAGGAAAGGATTTCTTCAACAACAGAAAGTTGGTGCAAATGTAACTGAGTGAATGGGCCTCCATTTCCATCAAGCAGCTGAATTTGGCAATTTAAGGCATTTTTTTCCTCTGGCTTTAGAGTTAAGAATACAAGAAAGGAGTTATGAAATCTCTCAACATGGGAAGAGAAATCTGCTTTGGCCAGATAAATATCAGGGATTTCTCTGCATGGTGATCCAGAGAAGACATTGTGTGAAGCTATAAGATTAAGCCTTAGTAATTTTATTATTATTTTTTGAGGCTACCAAGCTATCTTAAAGGTGCCAGAGAGTGTAATAATTTCAAAAGAGAACTACAGACATGGTGTTTTACCAGCCCAAAAGAGCTTTTTGTGTGTAGCTGTAGAAGTAGTGTTGTTCTTCAGCATAACTTTGCAGACTCTTATTCATTTACATGTGTGAAAGTACTCTGCTAGTGTAAAGTTAGAGGGGTGGTGGTTCACTGAATTCTAACCTTGATAAGGTGTTGGGTATCAGGTCAATGTTAGCTGGAGAACAAACTAGAAGGGAATTAAAAAAAATCAAAGCCGAGTTCTAAAAAGATTCCATTGCCTTCATAAAAGCAGCCTCGTACGTGAATAAAATGCAGTATCCTTCACTCTCTGGAAACCTGAAAATTTTAAAGTTATGTGATCATTGGTTTTTGTACCCTGGAAGAGAATATGGACATAGGGAGCTCATTGTAACTTTGAATTTCTCTAAAGAAAATTCATATTATCCATTTTATGCTCTTGCACTGAACACATTATGAAAGATTTTAAAATCTTAAGCAAAAGAGGACACAAACACTGAATAACTAAGCGTGTTATATACATATTTTGTAATATATGTATTTAAATACTGTGACTAATCTTTTTTTTAACATCTGTTACCCGACAGTGACTTATTTAGCTTAGTCTTCACTTCACTAAAAAGTCAATAAACCTTCACATGAAACAGAAAGTCACTGAGTAAAACAATGCTTTCATGTTTGCAGATTTCCTTCCATACTTATGATTATCTTAAAGTATACCACATGTATACATGCATGTGTGCTTTCTTAAATATAAAAGAAGATGGTAGAGAAGGTAATGTATGATTAACATAGGTAAAAATAAAGCAAAATTTATATCCACTTTAAATTATCACAAAATTATAGAAATATCATCTTTGTAATGAAGATACAGTCTGTCATAATTTCATAATGCATGTTGTAAAGTGTCCATGAGCATTTGTTTGATTATTATTCTGAGGTGAAATTTCTATGTGCATAACATATATACTTTTCATTATTTATTTCACTGTAATCAGTTCTTGATGCGTGAATCCCCTCTGTATGCTGTTAATAAAGAACTGTCTTTGTCCTGGGAGAGCATAATAGAGGTATTTGGGGAAAACTAGACAGAATGCTGGGAGAAAGAAGGCAGAGTCAGGGAAATGCCATGTAGCCGCTGCTGGGAACAGAGATGCCAGAATCATGCAGGTAAACCACAGCTATATGGCAATACACAGATTAATAGAGATGGGTTATATTAAAATATAAGAGTTAGCCAGAAATACACGAACGCTATTGACCAAACAGTATTGTAAATAATATAGTTCCTGTGTGGCTATTTCAGGACTGAGCAACCAGGACCAAACAAGCAGCCTCCTACAACAATTTCTGGATCAAACGAAAAGTCAAATGAAAAAAAGACTTCAGAAAGAATTCTTATTATGCTTAGAATACTAAGTTAGTAATTTTTTGAAATAGTTATATAGCAAAATTTTTAATATTAGCACATGTAAAATATACATTAAAAATTAGCAATTGTTTATGTTGTAAAAATAATATTAAACAAAAGTTACTTTTAAATTATTCACAACCATTTCTTCTGATATAAACTTAAATATCTAAACAATAAAGGATATGATATCAGTATATTCTTTATCTACATCTACCACTTAATGGATCTTGTGTAATGTTATTACTGTTTGATGAAGTTTTAAGAACGTTCACATTGTTTTTTTTTTAACCACTATTCGCATGCAAGTGGCTACAACTAGAATAAAACCATCCTAAGCGAGGTAACCCACACCCAGAAAGATGACCTTGGTAGTATTACTCAAGTGGATATTAGCTTAAAAGCAAAAAATATTGAGCCTATAGTTCATGATCCTAGAGAACCTAACAAGGTGAACCCTAAGAAAAACATAAATAGATACACCTGGAAAGGGAAAACAAACAAGACTGCCTGACAAAATTGAGATCATGGGACTGGGCGGAGTAGGGATGTGGAAGAGGAAGACCAGGGAGAAGGAGAGAGAGGGGAGGAGAACTTGAAGTAATGGGATAGTTTAGGTGGGGGAAAGACAGCGATGAGAGCAAGGAAAGAGATATTTTGATTGAGGGAGCAATTATGCAGCTAGCATGAAAGCTGGCACTAGAGAAATTCCCAGGAATCTACAAGATGACCCTAAGACACTAAGCAATGAAGGAGAGGGTGCCCGACCTGGTCTTGCCCTGTAGTCAAATCGATGAATATCTTAAATGTCTTTATATAATCGTTATCCAGCAACTGATGGAAACAGAGGCAGAGACCTACAGCTGAAGCACTGGACTGAGCTCCCAAAGTCTAGTTGAAGTTTAGGAGGAGTGAGAATATGAGCAAAGAGGTCAAGATCATGATGGGTACACCCACTGAAACAGTTTATCTGAGCTAATGGGGGCTCACCAACTCCTTCCTTACAGGGAAGAAAACAGCATAAGTCCAAACTAGTCTCTCTGAATGTGCATGACAGTTGTATGGCTAGGGATTACTGCAAGGCCACTTCCAGTGGCACCAGGATTTATCCATAATGCATGCAGTGGCTTTTTAGGAACCTGTACTCTTTCAAGAGATACCTTGCTCAGCCTAGATATAGTAGGGAGGTCCTTGGCCCTTCCCTAAAGCAATGTGCCTTACCCTCTCTGAGAAGTGGATGCAGGTGGAGTTAGGTGGAGGGAATGAGAGGAAGGCAGGGATTGGGAACTGGGGTTGATATGTAAAATGAGAAAAAGTTTGTTTTCTTTTTAGATAATTATTTATTTAGATAATACTCTTTTAGATAACAAAAAATAAAATATAAATCTATCTAGCTCAAAAAAAGAATGTTCACAAAAAAGTTTTATGTACAAATGAAAATTTAATTGAATAAATATTTTTTTTACATTCTAATCTTAGTAGTCATTAGTGCATTTAGTTTGCATTTAATTTAATTATCATTTAAATAGGCCATTGTGAGATATGGTGCTTGGTTTTCAGATACTTGCTTCATTCATTGTTTCTATTTTATAGATGCCTTAAACACCAATTTACGGTGATGGAGACAACATAAGAAAAGAGGAGGTAGAAGTCAAATCTCTAGGCATATTATAAAATCATAAGAAGGAACTACAAGTTCTAATCATTTAACTTGGGATTCTCTGCAAGAAATTGAAACTCTTAGCTGATACAGCTGTAACAGTAGAGTTATGTGAGACATAACACGGAATGGAGAGTCTACATATTGCTCCTGGATGCTTGTTTGAGCTCCTAGCTGCTTTGACATTAAATGTATGACAGCCATATCCTTCACTGCACCTTGTTCCTTGTCACGTAATTTACAATTTCATGCTGTAGTAACCTCACATTAGAGTAAAATTTTTCTTTTAGAGTATGTCAAGATATTGAGGTCTCTGATATTTTTTTCTTAAAGAAGAGATTGTAGAAATGTTAATAAAGAAAGACATGTCTGGAAAACTGTAAGACTAAATGTCCAACAAAACTTCACTATTTCACAGTTTATAGAAGAGCAACATCATGTTGAAAACATTATATTGTCTCAGAAAGAGCATATAAAAGATTGAAAATCTCAGGTAGTTTTTAGATAATATATTAGATCTCTATCACCTGAGTAGATATGTCTTCACAAGATAATATATTAGATCTCTATCACCTGAGTAGATATGTCTTCATTCATAATGCTGGGAATATCCTGATGGGTTATAATGTTCTCTTATAGCCCATGGTATGATACTTCTTTTTCTGAGTGATTCACATGTCCTTAACCCTCTATAAGATAGGCAGTTATTAATAGTCCTGGCCAATAAAAATGTCAATCTCAAATTTATTTCACTTAATTGATGAGCCCCAATATTCTCCTGATTTCTTCTTATGAAATTGTGTTATTATTAAAGCACATTTTGAAGTTAATATTTTCCGTGACTAATAAACATCCCTGAGATATTGAATAGCGAATACATATAGTATATAGGCTAAAGAAAAATTTGTTTAATACAGAATTACTTTTCTTGGGCTGGTGAAAATGTTTAGTGCTTAAGGATGCTTTTCTGCTGTTGCATGGAACAAGGTTTCAGTTCCTAATGCTCATGTTGTGCAGCTCCTAGTCACGTGTAACATTACAATCTTCCATTTCCAGTGTAGCACAGCATTTAGAAATTAAATAATAATAATAATAAGTGGGTGTGAGTTAGTTTATTAAATTTTCTAAGTGCCTACATAAAAACCAGGAGAGACCTCATAACAGCAAACTCACAGTGTGCCTGAGAGTTCCAAGATAAACAAAAAGCAGAGTCAAAAAGAGTAAGTTTTAATTATATTGATTTACAAATCTTCCAAATATATTTAAGTTTGCACTTGATTGTTTTATTTAACATTAAAATCAATAAAATATGAGTATATATTTAAACTAATTACAATGTTCCTTTATATGTGTGTGGTATGTGTGTGTAAAATACTCAAAAAATTAATAATTTAAACTTGATAACGTGTTACTATATGATGTGTGGTCTCTTATATAGTTTTCAAACATGAATCATTTCCTTTCTGGTATAAATTATGAAAATTACATTTAAAGATTAACAGTAGACATAATTTATTTTGACTGGGAAAATCACAGTAGATTTTCTTAAAATCTGAGGTGTGATTAACAAAAATCCCATACATATTAGAGTCTCATTGAACTAAGATTGAAGAAGAATTATAAAAACTAACACATAGATCTCGAAGTATGTGCCATATACTGATGTCATCATAGGCAATTATAAGGAAATACCAAGAAAAGTGGAGAAATGCCACAGAAACTTATCTCTAAAAGGAATCATCTGGCATCGAATACTATCTTCCTATAGGATGTCATGAAGCAGACATGTACTGAAGTGAACCCAAATGCTGCTCAGTGATCGACATTTTAGAACAAGGTCTCATTAATAAAATAAAACAAGTTTATGGGAAATTCTTAAAATCCTGCAAAACTGGACACAAATGAATATTACTCTCAAAAAATTATTTTTCTTTGAACATTGACTACTGGAAACAGGGTAGTTGTACCTATGAACATTCCAAAATTGTGACAGCACATACAAGACTACTTTATAATCAAACCAGACAAAAGTCCAGCTTGGAACGTGACAACTGAAATACTTCTCATTTGTATCAGAGAAGGAGGTACTGGTGCTTGAGGAGTTGATTATCTTAAATTTGTGGTCTCTAGCTAAGTGATCCCACTCTAGGCCAACCTACAATCCCAAGAACAACTTGGCAGCAATAACTGTACAGGATTGGTTAAAAATTTAAATTCCAGTTTGGGTATGTATATTACTAAGAGTGGAGTGGATGGATTTGGAATAGTTTGAGTGAAGTAGTACATATTATTATTTTTTAAATTAAATAATGTTTCACTGAAGCATAACTCTTTAACACATTTATTTATTCATTTTAAATAAATCTGAATTCAGCTACTTTTTATAAATGCATGAAATATTATTCAAAAATAAATGTCCATGTAATCTATACTATTAAATGTGAAATTAAAATAATTTCTATTTTTCTCATATTGACTTATTTTATAATAAGAATACTAATGAAACATCAGAAGTTAGATGAGGAAAATTTTATGTATATTTCTGTACAGTTGTCTTACAGTAAGTAATATGAAAATAATTGTAAATATCTAAATGTTCTCTTCTACTTCTCTAATCAATTTAAATCTTGGCTCATTTATTATATATCTGGTGAGATTAATTTTGATTGTCTATAAGATTATATCTGTGATCCACTGAAACAGCCCTAGAGAGGCAGCATTTTATGGCAACCAACACATGAACAATCTAAGGGCAAAACCATTTGGCCTTTCCTGCCCACATATGCTCCCATCCTGTCTGTGTATCTACTGTGTTGTTCTAATGACTGATGACTCTTTTGGAAAACAATGCCCCAATTCCCAAAATGGTTGCTTATAAATGTTTGTTTTCATTTAAAGGTGGATATGATATATAGAGATAAATAATTTGCAATAGTATGGATTTTGGTCAACTGATACAGATTTAAGGTTGCTCTTTCTATATCGTGTACATATATTTCAGCTCTTGCTTAAGCTATTGTGTTCGTGCAGTTCATTAAAAAATGTAATATAATCAAAAATGCAGATCAATAGATAGTCATCTGCTGTAGTTAAGTTAGTTAGGTTTTATAGATGTACAGAGATAAATTTCAGGTGGATAAGTAGTCTTCAAAACTTTCAAAGACTTATAAAATATCACATTTAAAATAATTTAAAAGCTTAGACTTAACAGTGAGACGTGTCTGCTTCTCATAGTACCATTTATTTCAGAGAGGTGATGGTCACTGAAGAAACTCATTATGGACTTTGCCTTCAATGTGACAAGGCTAACCATTTGTACAAGAAATTGTTCTTGCCTGGACTGCTTGATGGTATACTGTATGAACTGGACAGGCAGGACCCACAGAAAAGTGACTGTTGAACCTTCCAAAAGACAAAATGGTCTTTCAGGGTGTATGTTTCACAGAGGAAACTGCAGGATGTTTTGCAGGACAAGGAAGAAAGCAATTGACGACCTTTACCAGTACAAGGCTTAACAGATCTTCAAATTTTTTGCTTCACTGAAAAGTCTGCTGTTGGAAGGAGATCACTTGTTGGTTCCAAAATGCTCAGTCCTGAAATAATCAAACAGAAACTATAATAATAAATCTCTGCTTGGCCCATTAGCTCTAGCTTCTTATTGGCTAACTATTACATATTAATTCAACCCATCTCCATTAATCTGTGTATCACCACATGGCATTAACTTACTGGCAAAGTTTTAGCATCTGTCGACAGTGGGGCTACATGGCTTCTCTCTGACCCTGACTTTCTTTCTCCCAGCATTCACTTTAGCTCTCCATGCCTAGCTTTTTCTGCCCTGCTCTGCTATATGCTCAAAGCAGTCTTTTATTAACCAATGGTATTCACAGCATACAAAAGGAATCCCACATCTGTCTGCCAGATACTATGGGGTCTGTAGACTAATGATGGATGCTTCAACATTATAGAAAATCTTTGGGTGACTATCTAGGTAGTGAGATGTCTCTGTCAATTCAAGAGTTTTGGAAGTTGTTTGCAATGCACTTCTTACTTAGGTAATATTATATCCTTTTGAGTCTTTGATGGAATTGAAGACAGTTATAGCTACTCACAAAGATAAGATAGGTTATAAAATATTTTTCTTAATTTGCCAATTGTAAATGGACTAAATATTGTAACTATAATTATTGCCTGATAAATGTTTTGTATATATAATTGTACTATGTTAAAGCTAAAAACTTTTGTTTTATTTAGAAAGAAAGGAGGAGATGATCTGGGATTCATATCTGTATGCTTTGAATATGTTTTATTACAATTGGTTAATAAAAAAGCTACTTCAACCTATCACAAGGCAGAATAAAGCCAGGCAAGAAATATGAACATAGAAATATTTAGAGAGTAAGCAAAGTCAGAGAGATGCCATATAGCTGCAAAGGAGATCGATGCTGAAAACTTTTCTGGTAAACCACAGCCTCATGATGATACATACATGAATAAAATAGGTTAACTTAAGACAGAAAAGCTAGCTAGGAATACATCTAATTTATTGACCAAACAATGTTATAATTAATATAATTTCTATGCGATTATTCAGGTCTATTGGCTGGGAAACCTAGTAGGTCTCTGCTTACAATCCAAACATACAAGAAAATGCCCTGTGAACCAATTTATGAAAGTTTTTTCTTTTCTTTTATTAGAGGGTTGTAACCTGTCTCTTCCTCAATATAACTCATATGTAATATAGACCGATATCCATTTTGTATTTTCTATAGCTTCTACAGTATTCATCATAGTTTATTTGGCTTCCTTTCCCCTCACTGTGGTAATACCCCAATAAAAACAACTTACAACAAAAGTAGTATATTTTTATTGACAATCACATTTAAAAAATGAGATTAAAAATGAAAACTTCAGTGAACATTCACGTACATGAGTCAGTCATTCAAATATTAAGATTTAATTGAAAAAGTCTATTGGGGCACTGACGAATAGTTTCTCTGAACTATTTTTTGCCTCCCCCTTTATAAAACAGCAATGGGAAGAGGGTGAGCTTGAATTTCAGACACTTCTTTTCTGAAAGTACTAAAATTCCACTAAATGTGATTTATGCAGTATTATGTTCTAACCAAGGAACTCATAGCTTCTAGGCAAACATTTTACTAACTATAATATTAAAACCACAAACATTCAAATGTTTGCCAAATGTGAACGGTGGTGAAAAGCTGGAGTCTACCTGATTTCCTTATCATTTGAAACTATTACTGATTTATAAAAGACAATACTGAATAAATTTTATTGACAGATAAAATAGTATACCAATGGAAGTAAAAATTCCACACAATCAAATTGTGTAAGGCTTCCAGATTTATTGGATCCTGGTATTTTAGCTCACTTATTGTTCTGAAAGTTATTTTTGAATAAAAAAAAATCCAAAGTAAACAAATAGTTTTCTGTATGTGACAGAATTGGAAGCATTATAGTTTTTTAACATAAAATTATGCAGTTTTAGTTACTATATTGTTAAATGTTTGCTGCCAGACCAATGGCACATTTAAGTGACTCTATTTCTATTCACTGTTAAACGATGCATTTGATTTTACATTACTACTTAGTAAACAATAGAATTTGTCAACAGTATTGTGCAGTGTTATATTATGTTTGTTCTAACTGTTCCCAGAGGATTGTTCTGGCCTATAATCTAAATTTTTATTCTATCCATTTTTTTTAGCTAAAATGCTACGTATTAAAATTGCATGCACCGTATGCTACAGAGTAATATTTTCCTCTCGTTTCTAGAAATAAATCATGTAAACACTGTATTTTCCTGAACTTATGAATATTCAAATATTTATACCGACTCTTCCAGAACATTTTTCAGCTATTATGTAGATGTTATATGTTTATTATAAAAAGAAAGCAAAAACTTATGGTTATATCCAAAGCTTTCTGATAAGTTATAAGAAATGGAGAATCAGGCATTGCTAGTATAAGCCTTTAGTCTGAGCACTTGCCAGACAGAAGCAGGCGGATCTCTATTAGTTTGAGGTGAGTCTGTTCTACAGACTGAGTTCCAGCACAGTCAAGGCAACACAGAGAAATCCTGTCTTGGAAAACCAGAAAAAAAAGAGGAGAAGATAATTGAGTAAGACAATGAATGAACATTTTTTCAAATAAATTCATGACTTTATGGACTGAGCTACAAAATGTTAGACTACTATAAAGTATTACAAACTTGGTAAAAGCTCTCTTACTTTCCATGAAGCCCTAAGTTACTATAAGAACTTCAAATTTCATAACCTAAAGCCCTGCAA
Organism: Microtus obscurus; assembly: GCA_963919715.1. Classification (NCBI taxonomy): domain Eukaryota; kingdom Metazoa; phylum Chordata; class Mammalia; order Rodentia; family Cricetidae; genus Microtus; species Microtus obscurus. Next base: position 4,983,701 of record CAWTZC010000789.1, on the reverse strand, counting down.
AGGTACTTTACCAATTTGCCACCATTTTTTGTAGTCATCACACACATTTATCCAGTTATGTTGGTGGTTTGAACTATTGTTCACTTATATTTCAAAATGTTAGCAAAATATCTACCTAGAATGCATAAAGTCCTGAGTTAGAGCCCAGCCCTATATTATTGTGGCCAAATTTCTCAATTTTATTTTAATAAAATTTAATAGAAATATTTATGAAATATATATGTATAGCATACTTGATAATCTTGTCACTATAGCACATAAATAATTTAAATTTTCATATATATTTTTATAATCATACATTTTATTTAACTTTTAACATTGGTGAATATTTAAGTATTTTCAGTGCTTGAATTATTAAAAATACTAACTCAAATAAATTCTTCATTATGACTTTTTATACATAAGACATATACCTTGAAGATATGTGAATAAAAATGAAAATTTGATGTAAAAAATTCCCATGCTTAAAGAAGTACTCATTACTATTCTCTTAAATGTTGTGATGACCAGATAATTCCACTGAAAACTATTATAAGAAATTTGAGACATTTCTTTAAACTGGAAATGATGTTTTGTAAAGGAAGACACCTGGTTTTAAAGAAAAACAAATAAATACCCTATAAAATGCAAATATATGCCAAGTAGAAAGGCTAAAATTTATAATGATTCACTATGGTGCTATAAACATGTAATTGTAGCATATAAGAGAGTGAGACAAGAGAATCACAAGGAATGACCAAAACTGTGTGGTAAGGTCATGTATTAAATATGACTAACTAAGAAATATAATCATATATAGAATAACAAAAGCTCTTATATTCTGCTAATGAATTTCTAAACTAGAACAGATGAATTTGAAAAAAAAATTCATCTGAAATGTCTGCCAAAACCGAACTATTACTCATAATTTTTCACTTTAGTTTTTCTTTTAAAAATACTTTGGACTGAAAGAAGTGCATAAATTTTCAAAAGAAATGATCCATAAACACGTTAGTGAAGACTATACTTCCTCTTAACTGGAAATATGCTCATTTTCTTCAAAGTAGATTAGAAACGAAATACTTGTTTTACACAGGGAAAATACATGGCTTTAAAACGAAGTCTCTTTGCTGCTCTGTTGGCAACAACTATGACAAAGTGCACAGATTGAGTGGATGAGTAAAAGAAAGGAGTGAGAAAGAAAAAAACATATGATACGACAATATTTATGTAAATTTCCCAAGCCAATATCATTAGAGATCTCAAGATCATTGACCACATAAGTCTTTGAAGATAGCAAAGTCAACCCACTAGTAGGATGAGTGTGATCCTTCAGCAGGAAGAAATGTGCCAGCTCTGACCTCAAAGATTTAGTGTCCCAAGCCCCTGGGTTATTAATTTCAGTTGTCCTTAAGTAAGCACTTTGCATTAGTTATATTTGCATTGGTGTGTCTAAAATATTGAAAAATGCTTAAAGGAGCAAATCCAATATACTATAATGGGCAAAGCTAGGCAGAAGGACTTTGTCTATGGAAGTGGCTACTCTCCCCAGGGGAAGTAAAAACTTAGAACTGGGGACAGCTATTGATACACGTTTCCCTTCAGAATCCTATGAATATGTTTTATTACCATAGGTTAATAAAGAATCTGTTTTGGCCAATGGCTTAGCAGAGTAAAGTCAGGCGGGAAATTATATATATATATATATATATATATATATATATATATATATATAGAGAGAGAGAGAGAGAGAGAGAGAGAGAGAGAGAGTGTCAAGGAACAGTCATAAAGCTGGCGAAGGAGACAGATGCTGAAAACTTAGAAAAGAAGGCCACAGCCACTTGGTGATACATAGTTTGATAGAAATGGGTTAATTTAAGATGTAAATATAGCTAGAAATAAGCCTGAGCCATCGGCAAAACAGTGTTACAATTAATATAGTTTTGTGTGATTATTTGTATCAGGAGCACCAGGACACTATAAATCATTTCCCACTTACAATCTATAGACTTTAATGACCTACCTGTAATTTCTGACCAGTAGAACATTAACAGTCTTCACCCCCAGATAAAGTACACATTTAGAATGTGTGTAAGTATGGAAAATTTTAAACTCAAACTAAAATAAAATGTTTCTGTTGTATTCCAAATAGATTACAACAATAAATGATTTTCAGAAGAAAATTCTTTCTGCTGAAATAGCTTATCAGATAAAGAACCTTGTCACCAAGCCTGATAACCCAAGTTTCATCCTCAAATCAACATGGTAGAAAAGAGAATCAACTCCCACAAGTTGTCCTCTGCCATACACACACATGCTTTTCCGTGCACACACACATACCACAAACACATACACATAATTAGCTAAATAGATGTATAAAAAAGAAAGAAAATCTTATTTCCTCAAACAACATAAAATAATCTTCTAAATTAGTCTCATTATTTAAAAAGCAAATTTGAAAGGGAGAACTTACGATATAGTTCAGCAGTTAAAGCATTTACCACTCTAGCAAAGGACCAGGATTCATATTACAGCATTCAAATAGAAGCTCACTACTTTCTGTAACTCATATTCCAGAGAGTCCTGTGCCTGCCCTTAAGCTTTACATGAGGCCCTGCACCCATGAGTTTGTTCCAAATAAAACTCATTCATACAAAGGTACACATATATCATATCTATGTATCTTCTTTAGTACATATAATGCATGCTTCAAAATACTGGCACCTTATTCAACTCACTTTTGAAATATTATAGTTGTCATTTTTTATTGTAGCTCCATCTCTGTGAATAACCTCCTATCTATGATGAAATGAATAAAAGTAGACTTTTACGAGCCATTTGGCCACTGCTGTTTTGTTGGTTAATGTGTGAAACAATGTAAGTACTCAAAATTCTGTAAAGAAAAGATGACTTCTTTGAAATCTCTTTTAAGGTCAGCTCTTCTATTTTACTAACATGAATTGTGTTTGGCCCTGAAGAGACAGTAACTATCTATAATTGTTGCCTGACCCTTCATTTCATCGAAAAATCTGTTCCTCTATTCCAAACATCACAGATTTTTCTTATTTTCATATTCTCCTTTGCATTATTTATTACTATAAAAGTATATAATTCTAAAGACTTCACAAGTTCTGATTTATTTAAAACTAAATACCATAAGTTTAAAATAATTTGAGTACTATATGCTGAAGGTATGTATATTAAAGAACACCTGAGCAAAATTGATGTTTTTTTAAATATCATTGAATTGAAGGGGATTTTAGTGCTAGCTCTGGGATTGTGCTCCAGTGCTAAGTGTTATGGTACATGGCTATAATTGTGGTACATGAGAGGTAGTCGGGGGAGGATGAGACATTTTAAGACCAGTCTAAGCAATTCAGGGAACTTGATTTCAGATTCATTCTTAGATATCCTATGTTGGAACAAACAAAAACAAGAAAAAAACTGGAAAATATATGATTGTGAGATTTTACATTGTGTCCACGGTAGTTCACACTTGTCAGTTTTGGAGACACTTCAACAAGAGGTCAATGAGGTCAGGGCCAGCCAGTGCTACCTTCAGAGATTTTTTTTTTTGTCTCAAATCAAATGATGTGAAATATACTATGTATATTCTTGAAAAATTAAAACTCTCCTTAGATATGCCATTACAAACAGAAAACTATGGCAGTAAAAATAGACTTTGGAAAAAACAGGAGATAAGAAATATGGTTAAAAGTCCATATGCTTGTATTACATTGCATTGATTTTTCTATGCCACAGGAATGGTTGCTGAATTTTCAGTAAGCCAATTTAACCTTTATGCTTCAACTTCTGTTTTATTAGCTGCAGCAGAATTTTCAATCTATGAGCATTCTCCCCAGATCGGTTCATAAGTTCCTTTTCTTATAAACATCCTTTCATCATTCATGTGGCAGAATTGAAGACAGTCAGATTTTCTTAGAACTCAAATGAGCCAATGAGAATCACAGAACATTTTGAGCTGCCAGGTTTGAATAGAGATAAACCTAAATATTATTAATTTTGGAGGCTAAACCTCTTCTCATAAAGTATTTGTTATGTGTATAGTTCTTTATGGATGAAATAAAAGGAGTCCCAGATACTGTAGTGTTTTTTCTTAACTATATTTGTATAAATATAAGGCTGATACTCCTTTCACCATATCTTACAGTTTACAAATACAGTAGCAGTTTTTATAAGACCCGTTTTTCTCTCTCTCCAGATATTAATCTCCCAAGATTTGCTAAATACTAGAAAGTTTGCTCATTTTCAAATACTAAGTTTAATTCTTCCAATATATTCCCCATCTCTTATCCTACTACAGACATCTATACTCTGATTAAATAAAATTATAAGTAGCTAGGAATTATATTTGGGCAACAACAATAACAAATCCAGAAAACTATTTTGCTAAGGTAGATCAGAGAATTTTATTTTGTGACCTTAAAATAAAAAGAATGAAATAATCAACACTAAAATTGATTTTTGACATTTTGGCCTATACTAACTTATGAAAAGAATTTTACCACTGATAATGGAGAATGTATTTAAAACTTGTTTTCAGTTAGAGCCATGTATCAGGTAGCAGTGCTGATGGCTTGGTTGAGACCTTAGACTTTAATGTTTGAATTTGTTTAGTTTTTTATCTTTGATTTGCAAAGCCCTATACTCTTTCAATCAACAGTTATATAAAAGCTATATTAAAAAGGAAATGGTAAAACAGACCATAGATCTGGATATTTGCCTTCATTTTCCCTCATTACTAAAAATAAAATTTAGTTGGTAAAATGTTACACAAAAAATACCTGCTCAGTGATTGTATCTTAAAAAGTTTCAGGAAACTGATACAACTTATTCTCACAATTGGCGGAAAATACATAGGACCATAGAGTAACTGAGCAAATAGTGACCAGAGTCGCAACTGCAGATGGATACCAATAAAAATACCATATATGCAATAGAAGAATTTAGAGTTACTTACCAAAGAAATAACTTTGGGAATATGTGAGAGTATGCTCTAGCAGAAAAGAGATAACTTTGTTATATTAATGCAATACTAAAAATATACTGGAAAGGACTGTGTCTCAAAATGTCTGGCAGTAAATATTGTCTCCTCTACACCTTCCATCAACAAACAGGGCTACTATGAGACAACTAATGACGGAGAGATACTGTTTAGCAAGCACGTTCACATGTTGTAGCTATCTTATTTTCAGGGAAACTGTCCTCTACAAATGCCCTAACAGGGAGAGAGATATTAGGAATACCAAACTCAGAAAATCAGAAATGTCCTAAGAAGTAATTTTCAGAATAGCCTTTGAATACTACTCTTATATGTCATGTCAGCAACATAATAACATTTACTACATTATACATCACTTCAGACATCTGCTTTTAACCAATGCTGTAGAAAAAGCTCTTTTTATTTTATTTTGATTTGTTTTTGAAATGTTGCTGTTTAGCTTATGATATCAGACTTTTATCCCAGGTGAAATTTATCTGTCGCAACTTTTCTAGCCAAGCTCTTTTTGGACTCATCATGTTAATCCCTAAATGTGTTAAATGTTGTTTTTTATTTTATATTATAAATATATAATATTATATATTTATATAATAAAATAATAGCTAATATTTTATTAGCTATTATATAATTTGAACTAAATTACATTAATTGAATTTAAAAGTATGTTCAGATATAAGGACACGATCAGTAAACATTGCTTTGCTTTTCCAGCCTACAAATGGTATACAAGACTTTCTTCCAAATTTTTCCATCTGTTTAAATTTCAAACTCACTAAATAAGAGAGCAGCTCTCTTAAGCTCTTTCTCCAAGTTCCAGAAAAGCAGATGCCCCCCCTTTTTTTTTTAAATCAGACAGCCCTTTATTACTTTGGATTGACCAAAATAAAAAGCATAACCCACATTCACTCTTCTTGTACAAATTTCATAAACTAGAAACACTGAATCAACATTGCAGAAACGCTGATCTACTGATACATTTGGATGCGTTTTTATCACATAGTATTGTGTTAAACCTCTGTCCTATACAGTATTCCCAAGCCAATATCAACCAACCCCTCTCTGGCCATGGTCGTAGACTGGAGAAGACTTGTAACTGATTTTTTTTTTTTTTTACCTTTTTTCCTTTGATAGCCTGTAGAGTAATTTACAGTGTTATTTATAATAGTCCTAATGAGTTAAGGTTCTACATAGACATCAGATCAAATGCTCTCTGTTCAGTGAATTGTATAGTTGCTATCTTCAGCAAGAGGTTCTTACAGTCTGTTTGTTGAGAGAAACCAATATCCTTGGTAATAGCCTGGGTAGTTTTATGATTCTTATGGGAACCCATTGGTCAATAAGTGAATTTAATGTGCTCATTCCCAGTATAGAAAGCTTCATTCAATGATAAATTAATTTTATCTGTGTCTCCATATATTCCATTCCACTCCTATTTTAATTCCTTTTCCTTTCATAACTATGTATTCTATTTCTCCTTTCTAGGGAGATCCATCCCTCCACACTAGAAGTCCTTTATCTATACTTTGTGAAATAGGTTGGTTATCATTGATGAACAGCTAATATCCATATATATGTGAAAATATACCACATTTGTCTTTCAAGGTCTGTTACCTTGCTCAAGATGATCTATGTATCTATTTTCCTTTCTTTCTTTTTTCTAGCTCTACTATTTGTCTGTGGATATCATGATTTCATTTTCTAACAGCTGTGCAATATTTCATTGTTCATATTACATATCTATTACTTTTCTGTTGTGGGCCATCTAGGTTGCTTCCACTTTCTATTGTTTTTAAACAGAAGCAGTAGGATTGAACAAGTGTCTCTGTAATAAAATTTATGCACAATATACCCAAACCTTAAGTACAACATCAGCACTAAGTGAATTCCACCAATTTAAAAAAGGAAAAGAAAAGAACTCTCTAGAGAAAAAAATAATAAAAGTTTTGCCTAAAATTATATATATATATATATATATATATATATATATATATATATATATATATATATATATATATATATATATATATTATGTGTGCACACACACATTGATATGAGATTTAGGGATGAATAAGAAAGGAAAGGTTTTGGATTTGCTGTGATGTGTTTGTGTCAAATTGACAAGAGATCGGTTGTCCTGGATAATCTTATCTCTCCATCACACAAACTAGAGTTATTAGAAAGGAGGTAGCCTCAATAGAGAAAATGACCCAATAAGGTTAGGATATAAGCAGACCTGTTGCATGTTTTTTTAATTGGTGATTGATGTGAGAGGGCCCAGGTGGTCCTGGTATCTATTTGAAAACAGGATAAGCAAGTCATGTTGAGCAAGCTATTTGTAAGCAGTATACATGGTCTCTGCTTCTTCATTTCCTGTCTCTATTTTCCTGCCTTGTTTATGTTCCTGCCTTGACTTCTTTGATTATGAATTGTAATGTAAAACAATAGGTCCAATAAACCCTTTCCTGCCCAAGTTGCTGTGGCCATGACATTTCATCACAGTAATAGTAACTTTGACTGAGACACTTATGTATGTTGTTGTATCTTCTGCAAATAAAGATACAGCTATTTATTTTTTCCTATCATTTTGATCTTTCGCAGTTTTCTTTTCATGCTCAATAAAAATTCAGGCATTATATTGAATAGATACTGAACGACAGGCAGTCTTGTCATGTTCTTGATTTTAGTTGGAATCATTTGCGTTTCCATTTATGTTGATGTTGGCAATGGGTTTTCTGTAAACTCCAGTTATTACGTTGAGGTATGTCCTCTGTATCACTAATCTCTCTGGTACATTTATTTTAAAAGGCTAATGGATTTTACATGAGGCCTTTTTAGAAAATTAAAATGAGATGATCCTGTGGTTTTTGTCTCTCAGTTTCTTTATATGGTGGTTTGCATTTACTGTTTGTTCATGTTGAAACATTCCATCTCCTTGATTAACATATATTATCTTTTGGATGTGCTCTTGCATTTAGTTTGCAAGTATTTTGCTGAGAAGTTTTGAAACAATATTCATACAGGAAAGTGGTCTGTAATTATCATTTTGTTGTTTTTCTTGATTCTTTAGGTGGCTCAGACGGGCACAGTAACTGTGAGCTCTTTAAAGGAAATGAACTACCACTGCTCAGAGCTCTCAGGGCCTAGGCAGTGGTGCCAGAAGACACCTAAGAGCTGCAATACAGAGAACTGCAAATCTGATATTGGTGATTGGTGGGAGAGAGGGCTGAAGTCGACATTTTTGTTATTGCCTAGCAGGGTTAGCGGTATGGTGTACAATGGTCTGGGGCTTATGCAGATACAAACAAAACGTCTGTGCCTGCTATCTGGCCAGGCTTTCCCCTGGCTCTTTGCAACAACAATTTAAGCAGTTCCAGTAAAAATAATTGAGAGAGAAAGTACCAGAATAATTGGCAGTGATTAACTTCTTCAATGTTATGGATAGGGGAAAGAATATATTTAATTCTCCAATCTAAAAATAAGATCCCAAAATACTGTAAAATAATACAATGTATAACAGCATCATTTTAGGTAATCTTTACAATAAACAATTCACATGCATATTTTCAGTGGTCAGCATGCTCCTCCTACACACCAAGGGAACAAGACATGTAGAAAGGGGTGTAACACTACGGCCACTTGGCAATACATAGACTAATAGAAACGGGTTAATTTAAGATGTAAGAGCTAGTTAGAAATAGGCCTCTGTCATCAGCTGAGCAGTGTTGCAGTTATTACAGTTTCTGCGTGATTATTCAGGTCTGGGCAACAAGAAAGTAAAAGTGCAGTCTCTTTTTACAAAATTTACCTAAAAATTTCAGTAGAATTTTTTTTTTTTTTTTTTTTTGGTTTTTCGAGACAGGGTTTCTCTGCGGCTTTGGAGCCTATCGTAGACCAGGCTGGTCTCGAACTCACAGAGATCCGCCTGCCAAAACCACTTGAAGACCCTCTATACAACCTGAGTGTACTCACCTCCCAGCTCTTCCAAGTACAACAGCCCTCCTCTGTGCCCTACCCTTACCCCCAAAGTCCATGTTTTGCTGTCCATATATTCACTGGCATTTGGTCAAATTGCTAGTTGCCATCCCGTTAAGGAAAGATGAGTGTTTCTTCCACTGCTCTCATTAGTGAAAACATAAACTGAAGGGAGCCCTGTCAGGACCAGAATGAGCTCCCCAGCACTCTTAACCTCAGTGACAGATGAGAGTTCTTGTTCTTAATTTGCTCATTTCAATTAACACTACCTTGAAAATTTTCATGTGTCTTAAAATTTTCAGAGATCAAGCTAGATTTTAAAATAAGTATTTGTATAAAGCTGGTATTAAAAAGTTTTCAAGGTTAGCAAGCAAAAAACACATTTGTTCACATATAGAGACCATAGTTTTAAAGGTTAAACGTCATTATTTAAGGTCACATTACCATAGTCTAAGAAATGACTGGCTTGATTTTTATATCCAAATTGATGAAAGTATTAAAAATCTTCCTCCTTCCTAAATGTAGGTTATTAAACTTTTCAAACCTTTCTCTTTGCAAATCATTTTTATTTCATATTAATTCTTGTAAAGTACACCATTCATCTAAAATATTTAGGATACCTTAATTTTAGACAGTTCTGATTTAAAAGAAAGCTGAAAATGGAAGGTAATATATTTGACAAAATATTATGTCTTTAATTAGATTCTGATTTTATATCTTACGACTTGTAAAGTGATATTACATTACAATTTATTATATGAAATCTCAATGCCAAAAATGTGCCCTTTCTATGATAGCTATGGCTTGCTTCAATTTTTGTTAAAATTTACATAAAATTTAATAGATTAAAATTGATGACTAATAATACCAACCAAAATAAAGTGTTGATGATTTAATATTATATTTTGTATCTAGTTTATCATCCAATTAACATCTTGAGTAATAAATAATATATATTGTGGAATAAATAATGGTCACTAAATTTCCAGATTTAAGGCCTTAAACACTAGATGTGGCATACCAACTCATTAAATTTCTCATTTACAGGACAACTAATTTTAAACAGAACCAAAGCAATATACAGGGTTTTGATTTAAACGATACCATATAAATGATTCTGATATTTAGGATATTTTTTTATCTTAGTAGTTTAATATCCTAAGGCTTTCTGACTAGTGATACTATAGCATTTTTTTTTTGATTTTTCGAGACAGGGTTTCTCTGTAGCTTTCGTGCCCATCCTGGAACTAGCTCTTGTAGACCAGGCTGGCCTCGAACTCCCAGAGATCTGCCTGCCTCTGCCTCCCGAGTGCTGGAATTAAAGGCATGCGCCACCACCGCCTGGCGATACTAGAGCTTTTAAACATTGAACCTATCTATTAAACTTAAAACTATCTTTAGCTCTTTTAAAACTCACATATTAGAGAATCAAATGTCCCATTTGCTGTAAAATATTATATCAAAGCATCAGAATTTTAAAATTTCAGCATGCACATCCTTCTACTACAAGAGTACGGGGAATTATAATGTTTGTTGTCAACCTATCCAGGGTTACAAACAACATTTACGAGTTATATAAGTGTTCTGCTTTAAAAGAGTTGCTCATCCACCTCACCAGAATACCAGCTTATTGGAACAGCTTGCTAAACCTTACACGCTCACTTCTTTCAAGGCATTCAAGTGGATTATATTTGACTAGTTCTTTCAATATTCTTAATGTTGGTGGCCAGCTTTCAGGCATTATGTTACATTAACTATAGACATCATTGACGATAACACTCAATAATTCTGTTTTAGAAGTCTACTTTATTTTGCTACCAGGAAAGCAGTTTCTGTTGATTTCTAATCTAACTCTTATCCAATTGATTTTCTTCTTTTTCATCATCTCTTTTACTGTTACACTTAAATCACATAAACTGGAAACAGCATGTTCACAAATATTTTTCTATACCTTCGATCCATACACCTACCAACTTTCACTTGAATATTAAATACATGATTTTCAATCAGCATATACAGAAATGGATATTATTCAGCCCTTATAATCTCTTTTATTGATGCGTCATTATCCACCACTAAATGAATCTCCATCCCGTAATTGTGTGACTCAAAATTTGAAGTCATCCTTCATGAGTAACTTCCTAATGAATCTCCTATCAGCAAATTACAGATAGTAGTTTATTTTTAATTTCTATTTTTAGGTTTATACACTTTCACCCCTCTATTCTACCTTTAAAACAATGGTCTCTATATTTGAACAAATATGTATTTTGCTTGCTAACTTTGAAAACTTTTTAATGTCAGGTCTATAAAAATATTTATTTTAAAATCTAGCTTGATGTTTGAAAATTTTAAGACACATGAAATTTTTCAAGGTATATGAATTGAAATGAGCAACGTGTAAGAACAAGATCTCTCCTCCATCCCCTCATGTGGATTGACATCCAAAGCAATTTAGGTCCCAAAACTTGAGAGTAGGGTTCTATTAGTGAAGAAGTAGCTTATTTATATCATCAAATTAAAGAATTAAATAGGTTCCTAACTAGAAACTTCACTCCTATTGATTATTATTTAGGGTTTGGAGAACACTTTGTATGATACTGAAGAAGACAAAAATCATCCTATCACATAACTGTGAACCATGTGAGCCACAACTGTGCTCTGCCGTAGGATAGTGTGGCAGAATGTAAAGGGAGAAGCCAATTACTTTTTCATTTTTTATGTTGGAGTTGAAGCCCACTCTCTGAGGTGGAACAAATAACTGGAACTAAAAGGTGTCTAAAAACCATGATAAAAATGGACCATTGTTCTAGAGGAAAACATGCAATAACATGACTTTTAATGACATGTTGTTATACCCATATATCACTGAATCGCTCAACCCTCATTAGAGAATTTTTTTCTTGAAGTAAGATTAACACAAATATCTGCTACCAGACATTATACAGAAAGCCATAGGCACTGAGTCCTAAGTGAGATGACTCTAAAATCCCTCCCCTCATAGCTCATGGATTTAAGTGAAGGAAGAAGGGGGAAAACTGAAAGAACCACAGATGGTAGATAAATCTGGGAAAGCAGTATCTTCCAGATAAAGCAGGATTAATTCACATTTGAATTTATGGAGTCATTGGCAGTCTGTAGATGCCACCATGTACAGGTTGAAACCAAACACTGAAAGGAGAAATTAAACACAAAGCTGCATTTCTAACAAAGACTCTATTTGCATTTGATCCCAGGTAGAAAGTGAGAGTAAGTTCTCTCTAATGACCTGTGGCTGGATAATCCACTGCATTTCCGCAATTGACCAACACAAAACACGTTGTGCTTTTCTGTTTCCTTTTTTAGCATTTTATATTGTGTTTGATTGCTTATTTGTTTTCTGTTTGTCTTACTGATTTTAATATTTCCGTTTTCTCTTCTATTTAGATTTTTATTTTTGTTCTTTCTCTTTAGAAAGAGTGAAAGAGAGTGTGAGGGACAGAAAACAAATTTGGGTAGGTAGCAAGAAGGGGAGGGCCTACAAGGAATTTAGGCAAGGGGAGAAAATATGGTCAAAGGCAATATGTGAAATATTTTTTAAAGAAGGGCATTGAAAGAAGTCATAGGTCAGGTCACCTATATAGAATAAAATATTACAGATGAACATCTGAAATGTCTAATATTCAGATGACAATTGACAGAGGAAGAAAAGAGTGAGAATTAAACTTAAAATTGTTGCAGGATGAGTCACAGTTCATAGAACATGGGTGCAACATACATATATATGTGTATATATATATGTGTGTGTGTATTTATATATATATGTGTGTGTATATAAGGTATATACATGTGATTTTAAATCAGAGTAAATGTGAACACACACTGGTCTTTGGAACAAGTGATTCCAATGAGATAAATAACTTCAGGTTTTCTTAACAGTGGAAAGTGAAAAATGATAATGTATAATTTGAGTTAAGATATCAATTTTCTATTTTTTCCTATTTACCAAGAGTCAGTCTAATGGATGTCATTGAGAAATAGGTTTATTTCTATTTTTGTTTACCTAATTGTTTCTAGCTTCCAACTACTGAAGTTCAAAAAATGTCTATAAATATACAATCATGAGTGTGTACTCATTAAAGAGAGGCTTGGAAAATCAAGCTGATCCTAAGCAGATGAAGTGTTTTAAAGAATTAAATAACATGCACACGTGACTCTGAAACAATGGGAATAAATTGTTTTCCCATCATTTCTTGTTGAGAATTATTTTCTAGTATCAGAGGAAATATTCTTTAACAGCATTAAATTTCACCAAATTATTTCACATTAATAGACTGTCCTAGCATAGATTCTTTTATTTTCAAACAGTAACAACACATGTTTCCACAAGTATGCACAAACAGAGAGAGAGAGAGAGAAAGGGAGAGGAGGGAAAGGAGAGAGAGAAACAGAGAGACCAATGTTCATTTAACTTTTTTATTACATTTTACACAATAGTTAGTTTATTGTTCTTGAAACACACCCAGTGTGTTTTGTATCCTAGTACTTTCAAATATTTTATTAATATTAAATTGCTTTCTAAAATGAAATTCAGTTTTACTCACATGCTGCATGAAAACTTATGAACAATTTTATATGAAATGTTCACGGAATCGAACAGTGTATGACAAGCCACAATATCATACATGAGAAATCCATCTTGCAGAAAGGCAGCCATTGAATGAAGCAACATGGAAAATATCCAGAATAATAAAAAACATGAGTTTATGTGTTAGTTTAATTTCTCAAATCTGATTCAGTATTTAAATAGTCATCACTTTTTTGTCATAGTAGTCCTCCAGGGATTAAATATATTAAAGAAACCTGGTCCTTTGCTCAATGTGTTCTAAGAAAGATGTGATTCTAGGATTACTGTGTAACTTGCTACATAACAACTGACTCCTTGACAAAGAGGTATCCAATATATAAAATATTTCTGTACAAGTGTTATTTATGAACATATAAACTCAAAGAAACTATGAAATAAAATACATGCTGTGGTTAATTTGCTTGAAGTTTTTGGTGGATTGTTAGTAATGAGAGTGGTGGTGTCTCTTACTCTTTTTCCTGCTCAAGGGACCTTTTTTCTTCCTACTTGGTTGTCTTGTCCAGGCTTGATATGAGGGTTTATGACTAGTCTTATTGCAACTTCTTATGCATAGTTTGATTGCTCTCCCTGGGAGACCTGGTATTTACTCAAAGGAAATGGAAGAAAAGTGAATCGGGGATGGCAGTGGTGGGGTGGGGGAGGCATACTGGGAGGAGGTGCAGGAGCCTGCTGGCTAGTTGTGTTATATGAGAGAATAATAAACTAAAAAAACAAACAAACAAAAATCACATCCTGATGGTGGTGACTTCTGCCTTTTATCCCAGCATTCAGGAGGCAGAGGCAAATTGATATTTTTTAATTTGAAGCCATCGGAGACAATCAAGCGAGTTCCAAGACATTCAATGCTATTATACAGAAAAATCCTGTCTCAAAAAATGAGAAACCAAATCAAATCAAAGCAAAGCAAAACAAACAAACAAAGAGCCCTAAATATCCATTGTGTTATGAGATTGCTGAGCTGATAGGTTTACAATAAATCCCTTAGTAACTAGCTTCTGAATAGATGAAATCCAAGGTAAGCATTTTGATTCAGTTTATTTCTATAATAAACTGAAAGTTGACAAAGAAGTCTAGACTCCAGAATTTAACCTGAACAAGAAGAGTTTCATGAAGAATAGAAATCAATTTGCACTCAGAAGTAGGGTTATTTTCATGCTAATAAGACCATGAAGCTCCAACATGAAAGGTTCTTATTTTCTCAAGGCAAGGAAACAGTTCTTGTCTATTGTTAATGTCCGGTTTTATTGCTCGTTTCTTCATATTATGCGATTAGGTTTGTACAAATATTGTAAACCGCAAAAGAGATATGCTATCAAATACTGTCTCTGTAATGATTTCTAAGTATTAAGAAACTAAAAAATAAATATTAAGAAACATGTCTTACTTTAAATGAAGAGTGGGGGGGTGTAAAAATGGCTCAGAGTTAATGGGCTTGTGGACGAGAATGAGGACCTGATTTAAAATCGCCAATACACCAAAACGAGGCTGGGGAAGACAGTGTTGGCATAATGTCTCAAAGAAGGTATGAATATAGAAAAAGATTCCTGAGGGTTGCTGGACAACCTATGTAATTCTAGGCTTACTGAAGGAACCTTCCTCAATACTAAGATGCTAAGTAATGAAGGAGGATAGCTGACCTCAAATTACCATTTCTACAATACTATGAACTCACGTGACTGTCCTCTCACACGCTCATATACAACATGTACAGACCTTAAAGTAATACTAAGAAATATGGGGACAATGAAAAACAGAAATATAAATATTGATTATCTAAGAAAAGGAATATATATATATATATATATTTAAACAAAAATCATGAAAGTTACAGAAGTTAGTAGGCAAATGTTTACTCATATTAGATACCATACTTTTGCTATAAACATAATGTTATAACTTTAATTTTCCTAATACAATGCCTAAATTACAATAGGCCCCTAATTTGTTTTTATTGTGATCCTAAGATTATTTAACTTTCTCAAATAGCATTTTATCTACCGAACAACTGAACTAGTTTATTATTGGTGGAAATTAAACTTTTCCTTTTCAGGAAATGAAATTGAATAGTCTCACAATCCTCCTTCCAAACAATTCTTAGTTTTTTTTTCTATAATTTTCCTCATAAAATTCCAGTATCATAATTGTTGGTTTATTATCTGCTACTTGTTGGCTTATTATCTGCTACATTTAGAGAAATATTTTTGTAGAAAACATTTCACCACAATATTATTTAATAATACATGTTAATATAACAAATGCATTTTGAATACAAATGCTACATATTAAGTAATACATAATTGGTTTATTGCTGAACCATCTTCTCAACCCTTGAACTCCTCATTTGAGTAAGCATTACTTCTTACCATTTACTTTTCTATTACTTGTAACCACATGTTTTTCTTTGATTCCATATCAGTTTTCAATAACTTATAACTTTGTGTTTGTTATGTGTCATTTATGATGTATCTGTTTACATGGTGTGAGTATATATTTCCTAAAAAGATCATGGTTTTCCAAAGAGAACAAAATTTACTCATATATAAACTCATAATTAAATAGAACTATAAAGAAAGTAACCTGATAGATTTTTTTAAATAGCATATAATCTTAGTGAAATAGAATGGGTGGATAAAAATACTTTCAGAATCTCCAAAATAGCCATTATCTAGCATAGATGAAAACACACATAAATTTCTGATTGTCTGCTTTTGAACAGCAGTTTTGGATACATATTTACACAACTAATTTACAAAATAAGAATATATTGGATTAAAATAAAATGTAGATATTCTAATTAAATAAGAGACACAAAATAATTTTGTTTTTCAATATTTCTTAATAGTTAATTATAAAGCTTATTTGTGATCTGATCTCTCAGACAAATGTGAATTTTATTTATTTATTTTATTTTAGCCTTATTTGTTTTGTGTACTTTTATAAATTAATTTATTTTACTAATGTGAAACTAAAAATATATAGTATATATGTAGGCAATTTTTAAAAGGTACCAGTTTCTAATTGATACAACACATTATATTAATTGCTAATTTAATGCAACTCTTAAGGTTGAACTAATTTAATAAACAACACATGTTCAAAATTTGAAATTATTATTTTAAAAACTAATTATCAGTAATCTTTTAAAATGAAAATAATTAAAGCACAGTATCTTCTTTGCCTGGGAACACAGTGGGAACTCCATGACTCATGTAAAAAGATATTCTTTGCACAAACTATTTACAAAAATCATATCATCAGTTATAATAGCCAGTGTGTGTGTATGAAAGAGATTCCAATATTGTT
This sequence comes from Microtus obscurus, assembly GCA_963919715.1. Classification (NCBI taxonomy): domain Eukaryota; kingdom Metazoa; phylum Chordata; class Mammalia; order Rodentia; family Cricetidae; genus Microtus; species Microtus obscurus. The sequence goes on along the minus strand of CAWTZC010000789.1, from coordinate 4,966,797 downwards.
ACATTGCTCATGTCCAAATGTTAGGACAGTTAAAAAATGTCACAAACCATTACTATTATTTTAGCTTTCTGGTAGAAGGTATTTGTGAGACCATTATATTAGACACAATGACATATTGTTTGTTGCATAATGCCACATGTTCAAGATTCTCAGTTTAAATCCAATCATTTTCATGAAGACCGAGCACAATTTATCAGTATGTTTTGTTGCCTTGTGTGACACAAATTATTTTCCAGAGATCTTTGCTTGGGAATCACTCAGTTCCCCAAGTTTTGTAACGGGAGCATTTACCATCTGGCATATGCTTCATGGCAGTGGAGAGCTACAAACATATCATATATATGTGCTCTAGTGATGATACTTTTATTTTTAACTTTCCCTCTCCATGAATATCAGTGCTCATGCTGACAGCATTTCTCATAGAAATAAAAGACTGTTTGCCATATTCTCACAGTTTCTGACATAATTAAGTTTCTGAATGTGTCAGAAAATATTCTTATCAGTGGTATTCAAGCTTACTTGAAAAGAAATATCACCTGGGGAACTTGTAAAATGCAGATTACATGAGGTTATCAAGTAGATTGGGGAAGTTTCAGATCTGCATTTTTAATAAATCATTCCAGTCGATCCTAACCAACTTCAACCACATAAAATCAACTTATATAAAAAGCAACTTTGTAAAAGAATACATTATAATTCAATAATATAATGCAATAAACTAAATATGTTGGGTGAGGGGTCATCTCCTGAAACATAGACTACCTGGTAATGGATATAACTTTATATTCTTCTTTCTCCAGACACTATTTACTGAAAATAGCTCATTGAATAAGTTCGGGCATTAAAATATGTTCCTAACCTGTACTGGAATTTTAATTATCTTGCGTGTATTTTAGTATAATCTTTGAAGTATGGTGGCGTGATCTATGCATTGTAAACTGATATCAACATATCTTTAACTTCAATTACTTAAATTTGTGTTGTAGGAACATTTAGAATCTATCTACTCTTTCAAATTTATGTAAGCAATAAATTATTACAAACAACCTTTACCACAATAAAAAAAAAATCAATGACAAACTTGTAATTGAAAGGTAGTGTTGTTCTATCCCTCTTTTCATTTCTGATTTTATTAATTTAGGTATTCCCTCTCGGCTTTTTATTTAGTTTGGATAATGGTTTGTCTATGTTTTTTAGTTTCTTTTTTTTTTTTTTTTTTGGTTTTTCGAGACAGGGTTTCTCTGTGGCTTTGGAGCCTGTCCTGGAACTAGCTCTGTAGACCACGCTGGTCTCGAACTCACAGAGATCCGCCTGCCTCTGCCTCCCGAGTGCTGGGATTAAAGGCGTGTGCCACCATCGCCCAGCCTGTTTTTTAGTTTCTTGAGGAACCAATTCTTCATTTAATTGGTTCTTTATTTTGTTTTCTTTCTTTTTATTTTTATCACTTTCATCCCACTGTTTTGTTATTTCCTGCTATATACTACTCTTGGGTATGTTTGCTTCTTTTTCTCTACATTCAAGTGTGTCATTATTTCAGCAGTAAGAGATTTCTCCAAACTTTTATGCAGATTTTTAGGGTTATAAACTTTCCTCTTTGCACCATTTTCGTTGTGTCCCATAATTTTAAGTATGAGGTGTATTGTTTTTCATTGTTTTCGACATTGCACAATTGAAATTATACATTTAAAATGTGCATTTATTATCTTATTAAATATTACATTAATTAAGTAAAGTATCATATTAGTTATGTAACCATAAATATTTTATGCCATTCAGTACAAATCAGAGAAACAACAGCATTGTATTTATATTATTTTGAAACTAAGCTTAAGTCATTCATGGAATTTTCTCTGCTATCTAGCTGCAATAGTCTTAACAGTGAAGCTAATACTATAAATACTTAGAAATACACTGGCAGTATGTAGAAACCTTCCAGCATCAAGAGTTTTAGTCACTAAGGGTAAAATTTCCACTTGGATGCCAGCTTGATTTCTCCATTTTGATAAAAATAGGTGATGTCTTCAGCAATAGACCTTATCATCAGGTTTAGGGAGTATCCGATAAAATTGAAAAATGTTCTATTTTTTGGAACCCCTTTGGTCAATGAGTCAGTAAGTGATAAGTTATTCCTGACACTGGAGGTTTTACTTAGTGACATAAACAGTCTAGTTGGGGCATCACCTCCTCCATTAAAGGATAATTCCATTTAATTTTCTTTCAAATACTTATACATTTTAGGAATCTTCTACTGTGGTGGGCTTCCAAATGACTTCTCATAAAAGCAGATAGTGTTAATTGCCTCTCCCCAAACTCTTTCCTTTATTCTGACCTCACATTTAACAATCTCAGTTTAGTTTCCTTTTATCTCTTTATAATGTGTTATATATTATTGTCACTTCTTTAGAAGATCATTGTGTTTATTTGTATTGAAACATCTATATCTGAAGCATAAATGATAGCATCTACACAAAAGTCATGAAGTATTAGTCTTTTTTATTCAGGGTTAACCTCACTCACATGGGAGTTTTTTTCTTTTTTGTTCAATCCATTTACCTAAAAAATGTCATAGTTTTATATTTTCAACATCTGAATAATAATACATTGTATAACTATACCAAATATTTACTCCATGGCATAGGAGGTTCTTCTGTCTTTGTGTTGCTTTCATTGGTTAATAATAAAACTGCTTTGGCCCCTTGATAGGACAAATTTGGTAGGTGAGGAAAATTAAATGGAATGCTGGGAGGAAGAAAGCAGAGTCAGAGAGAGCTGCCATGGAGTCACCAGAGTCAGACATGCTGAATCTTTCCCAGTAAGCCACTGCCACATGGCAATATACAGATTAATAGAAATGGGTTAAATCAAGATGTAAGAGTTAGCCAATAAGAGGCTAGAGCTAATTGGCCAGGCAATAATTTAATTAATACAGTTTCAGTGTGGTCACTTTGGGGCTAAGCAAGCCAGGTGGTTGGGATGAACAAGCGCTCTTTCCCTTACAACAACTATATGTTCATAGTTTGAACGTCTTCTAAATGTTTTCCATTTTCTAGGTGTTAAGAGTAGAGTGACAGTGATCTTTGATGGGAAAGTATTTCAGTAGTAACACAGAGTATTTTGAATATATCTTCAACAGTGTTCTAATTTGTTCTAATTCAATCTTGAGGTAGATAGATTATGAGGGGTTTTTAATGAACAGTTTTTTTCACAATGTCTAAATCAGTTTATACTTCCACATGATGTGGAGTTACTCTGTATGCTGTGAATATCATTGGTTAATAAAGGAACTGCTTTGGGCCTATAGTAGTGTTATAGGGGAACAGAGCTTGGCAGGGAAAACTAAACTGAATACTGGGAGAAAGGAGGCAGAGTCAGGGAGAAATCATGGAGTTGTTGCTGGAGACAATTGTGCTGAAGCTTTGCTAGTAGGCCACGACCTCATGGTGATGCACAGATTTGTAAGAGTTAGCCAATAAGAAGCTAGAACTAATAGGCCAAGCAGTGATTTAATTAATACAGTTTCTGTGTAATTATTTCAGTTCTGGGTAGCCAGCACAAACAAGCGGCCTCCTTACAACAAATTGGCGCCCAATGTGATTGGCCAAAACCCACATCCAAATTGAGAAGGCTTGAAAAGGAAATCTAGACGCAAAAATACAGAGTTTATCACAGCTTCTTGCTGTTTGCTGGTGGCATGCTGCATTTCCTTTAAGAGAGGTTTTCTGGATTCAGTGGTAGCAGAAATAAAGCTGTGCCATTTTGAAAGGCTGTTTTTTTTGGGGGGCCCTGCTGGCTTTTTCAGGAAACCAAGTATTTCAATAGGGTTTGTGAGAAACTTGCTGCAGCTTGCTTAGTAGAAACATGGGTCGGCTCATTGTCTAGCAAAGAGGCACCTTGCATGACTCTCAGAGGTGCTGAGCAGCTTCACCATGCTGGAATTTGTGAAGCAAGTCATTGGTCTGTATAAACCCTAGTAATGTTGCAGTTTAATTTTTTAAGAAGCGCTTAACATATGAAGAAGTGCTCCTGGACAATATAGAATTACAGATACTCAATAGGACATATTCAGACATATAAAATATTCTAAATGGGTCACAGTGTTGCATAGTTTGCATAGGCTTGGGGGGGGGGGAGAAAAAGAGTATAGAGAGTTGGAAAATAAGTAAATTTTTAATAGTAATATTAATAACGCAGAGCCTTTAAAGAGCCAGTGTACAGATAGTCATAGGTTAAAGGAGTAAAAATGCATATTAAAAAGTAATAGAGTAAAAAAAAATGTAAAGATGGAGAATACACAGAGCATCTGAATTATGTGTATTACTTTTTTTTTTTTTTGAATTTTTTGACTCCACAGGGACATTTGATTCTGGAGAGTATTAAACTAAACCAACATATATGTTTTAAAGGTTTCTTGACTTGAAAGTTTGAGTCTAAGGATATGTTGCTTTTTAAAAGAGGTTATTCTTTTGCTTTCACAGAGGATGAGAACCTGTGGAATCATTCTAGGCTTATGTGGTTTGGTGGACTACGATCCACTGAAAGGTTGCTGTGAACACTCCCAAAACATTACTTTGCTGACTGAGATGAACCTAGCACACAGGATATACCATGAAAGACTTGATTAAAAGCACCCCTAACAAGCAGAAAGTAGTGTAGAGAACTGAGTCCAAGTTCCCAAATATAGTTTATAAATGTTTGTTTACATTTAAAGTGGGGTAAGCTATAGATATTTGTATAGGTATGAATCTTGTTTATTGATACACATTTAAGGGCAATTTTATTATACTGTGTATAAGTATTTTTGACCTTGGTTAAGATATTTTTTGTATAATTAAGAAATACATGTTAATAGATAGTCATCTATAATAGTCAAGCTTGTAGCCATGATAGTTAGATTTTCTAGATATGTATAGGTATATGTCAATTAGATAGGTATTCTTCAAATATTGCAGAGGCCTTCAGAATATGACATTAGAAGATATTCAGAACTTAGGCCTTTTCATGATATCTTTCTGGAGTCTTTGATGTAATTGAAGAATTTATAGTGATGGCTTTAGTTTTTCTTAGTTATGAGAAAAGATAAAGTAGATATAATATTGTAACTAACATAAAAGATCATTTAAAATTTCACTATTTACTTAGTTACTGAAAAGATCTTCTGAATTCTCTTTCCAAAAATATAAAATACAAATAAACTAGAATAATTTGTTACTTTATTCAAGGATATATAGTCAATCTGTCTTCACAAGTTTGGTAGGGTTTTCTATAATGAATACACTCACCTGTTTATTGATTGTTTGCAGGGTTTCAGTAAGTCTATGAACAATAACCGTCAATGAACTAAGGAAGTATGTTGCTCTGTAACACATCCAATGATACTTTTACCCATGAGACTTATTTTATTTGTATGTGTGTAGCATGTATGTCTCTGCAAGCAAGCATGTGTTTTTCTGGTGCACATGACCCATGTCTCGTGGCTTTTATATCGATGCCATAATTTTATTTTCTGATTGATGTATTGAGGTGGAATCCATCAGTGAAACAGGAATTTCATAGCGTAGCTAAACTGGCTGGCCTATGTGTCATCCTGTCTTTTTCTTAGAGTCCCAAGATTGCATGTACACACTATCAAACCCAATTCTTTGTCACAAATAGATTCTTGGAGTCTAAAATTCATGTCCTGATTTTTTGGACAGCAAAAATTTTAGACACTAACATCTTGCCGGTTCATGATGAAGCTTATTTTTCTAAAAGTAAGCAGTTATAGCCTGGTGTGATACATACATCAACATAAAACTTTAGTAAAAGGAGAGATATTTTATTTACCAAGTATCTGTAAACTCAATTGCATATTTGCTAAAATAAAGAGTTTAAATTAAAGAATTGGATTTGAAGCTGTTTTTTCTTCTATTGTCAAACAGAGAAATAATCTCTAATAACCGAATAAAAGATGAATGTGTTATTAATTGCTTGTGCGCATGCCATCTTAATTGCCATTTGAATGTGCTCTCTTTCCTTTAATTTAGCAGTTCAGGCATTGCTGATGTGGAAGAGGTATTACAACTAATGAGCAAAATTCCTCCGCTGACACCATTTTAGTTAGCAAGCTGATGATACCATTTCTACCTTTGAGAACAGCACATGAAAATGAGGTGTTTCTGGCATGAACAATTTCCTAAGAAGAGATACTACTATGAGTGCTAAAAATGGTACTATGAGACAATTGGAAATGCAAGGCAGTCATTTAGGTCATGGTGCATTCCACTATGTCATATCTGGTAATAAAAACTAATGAAACACTCCTACAAATCCCCAAAATACGAAGGACATCCAGTCACACATCTCAAGAATGAAGGCTTAAGTAATTGGTAGTAATTGAATACTGACCAACAGAGGTGGTACTTTACATCATAGACAGATTAAGGACAGAGCAATGAAAGTCATAACTATCTGTAAATTTTTGGGGGGGTAGAAACAAAAATTGCTATAATAATTTTAACCCATATTTTCTACTTTTCCCGTTATATTTTCACTATGTTCAATATTATACAATTTTTATGAACTTTTGTTTTTAATAGAGTATATAAGTATTATTGTTAATGGTAAGCAATGATATATTAACTAATGTCTATTTAGTGTTAATAATATGTATTTAGTATATGTTAAGAGATATTAAGTCATTTGATGTGTTCCTAAAAGTACAACATACTGATTTTTCTCCTCTCAGTACCATGTCCAAACTCATACATTCAAAAATGAGGCTATAAAATCTAGAATATTAATTATATACATAAACACTGTGGTAAAGTATAATATCATAAAAGCATGGGAAATGAAAGATTTTTGTACCCAGATATATTTTGTGACTGAGAAGAGAAGACAGAGAGAGTGGGTGGAGCAGAGGGAGATAGTACTGGGATTGGTATGGCAGGTGAGAATTTAAAAAAAAAACAATAAATGCATATTTTCACCAAAAATAAAATAAATAACATAAAACATCATTGCCTCTGAGTAAAATAATTGCTGAAAAATGACTTAATCTAGAACAAGCATCTGTTCTAAATGATTTGCTTAGTACGTACTAATTGGTGATGTTATTCAGAAATAACATACTATTTATTAACATTGGACTAACAAAACTTTATAGGCAATAATAAATGGTAATGCACATTTATTATAAGGTAAACAGTTTAGTACCATTTTTAGACATTTAGGAAATATTTTAATAGTGACCAATGATAGTCTATTGAAAATAATATATTAAAATCAAGTGTTTGGAAATATAAATATTGTCTATGTGAGAATTATACAGTTCTCTGTTTTTCACATATATGCAAGATATACTTTTATTGCAGAAGTATGTGTGCATATTAAATCAAGTATTTAAAATTTTATTCTGAATTGTATATCATTTACATATTGAATATGTTAAACCAGTGGGTTTAGTTTTACTAGAATTGAAAACAATATACTCTGAAAATAACTTTTCACCTTGATCATCAGTCAGCATTTAAAACCTCGGTGTTTTTTCTCATTCCCAGAGAAATAGCAAAAGCATGGGGAACTACTGCAGTACACCATTAGCATAAATATTTTGTTATCAATGTCAGTTCTTATCTCCCTGAAAATAATCACATAATAAATTTCAAATATTTTGTTACTTTGTGTGTGTGTGTGTTTTTTTTTTTTTAAATCTTGGATCATATAGCAGACGTATTGAAGATATTTTATATTTAAACTTGGCAGAACTCAAAATGTGTTCATTTCTAGTCAGGAGAAACTATATATAAATCTCCTGATTCTTTTAACAAGGATTTTACATCACCCATATGCAGAAAGCTGATAAGTAAAATGAACAGACGGTGTTGCAATCCTATTATGCTACTTCTGCAGTACATATTTTCAGATATGTTGCTTAGGATGTTTTATCTTCCTTTCCAAACTGCCAGAAGAGTGGATAGAGACTTACAGTGTAACTTACAGTGACTTTAGCAGGAATTGTTACACAATTTTGGAAGCATTAGTTTTCTGGCTACACACATGATAGAATTAGCAGAAGTGGCTACTGAAATAAACAAATTCAGTTTATATTAACTGAGTAAGTATGCACAGTTTTGTCAGTACAGAACATGGTATTTTAGACTTATTGCACTTTTATTGTGGCTGTATATACTCAACTAGATGTAACTCATTCTAAGAGCGGAAGCCATATTTAAGTTGGTAGTTACCACATGCCACATAATACAACTAGAGAAGATGCTAGAACATAGAACACAGCCATATATATATATATATATATATATATATATATATATATATATGTTATTGAACTCTTCATCATATTATTAATGCTGATTCCTTCCTTTCTTTATTCACTTTTTAGTCTTTAATTGAAAGTAGTTTTTTTTCTCACATAATGTATCTAGTTCAAGATTCTCTCCTTTTACAACTCCTGATTTCCTCCTATCTGACTCCACATTTGGATTCACTCTCTGTAAGTCTCTGCTGGTTGTTGAACAAAACATTGATCTATGAGTATAGCATATTGTCATTAGAAATAATTTTATGGTAACTGATTTATTAAAAAAACATGGATCTTGGTCTCCCAACTGGTGGGTTCCATCTTATGGAGTGAGCTTTAATTTCAATAAAATATTTGTTATTTACTTCCATAATCTTTGTTTGATCATGGCTTTAACATATCTTGGAGGCAGGAAAATGTTATAGATCAAAATGTTTATGGTTGAATTGGTGTCCATATTTCTCTTTGAGTAGATTGTTTTGTACCTTACTGTATCAAAGACTCTAAAAGATAGAGATGAAGACTCAGTGTAGGGAGGAACATGACTTCTTAATGTTCAGTGAGTTGTGTAGGTGTTGTGTTTAGCCAAGGGGCATTGCTGTCAGTTTGAGAGAGAAATATGTAATCTTGGCAACAGGCTGTGTTGTGGAGATTCCCACAGAACTCTTATAGCCCCCCCCCCCAAAAAAAAACCCAGTAATATATATCCCAAAACTGGTATTTGAAGCTTTATTGAGGAGGGTCAGATGGAAATCTTCTGCCAAAATATTTGGTGATGGGAAATAAAACTCTCATATTTGTATATATTTTAGGAAGTTTCAACTGTATTAGGTTTCAGTACTGCCCCTCAATTATCCTTAATTTCAACTCTCTCTCCCTATCTTTCTTCCACTCACCATTCTACTGAACTTTTAAACGCCCCCCCCCCGTTTATCCAGTACAATCTACTCTATTTCCCTTTCCTAAAGAAAAAGGCCCCTCTCTACTTCCTATTCCCTTACTCTTTACCTAACTTTGGTGGTTATATATATATTATAGATTGATCTTTTTATTGACCTAACACATATTCACATATAAATGAATACATGTCATATTTGCCTTTCTGCATCTGGGTTACCTCATTAAGAATGATTTTTTTCTACTTCCAGACATTTTCCTGATAATTACATATATTTTTATTTTTATTATTTTATTAATGCTTCCTTGTGTAAATGTAACATTTTCTTTGTCCATTCTTCTTTTGAGGGACATCTAGGATATTTTCAATTTCTGGCTTTTGTGAGTAGAGCAGCAATTGATATATTTGCGCAAACATCTCTGGGGTAGGATGAAGCAACTTTTGAATACATGAACAAGAGTGGTATAGCTGTGCCTTGAGTGAGAACAACTACCAATTTCCTGAGGAACTTCCACACTTATTTCTACAGCAGCTATTAAAGTTTGTACTCCTACCAGCAATAAAGGAGTATTTCAATTACTCCACATCCTGTCAGCCTCAGCTGTCTCTTGATTGTTTTCTCTTTACTCTTCTAACAGGTAGTAGCTTTGATTTGCATTTCCCTGATTACTTAAAATGTTGAACATTTTTTTTAGTGTTTCCCAATCATTGGAATTTTCTCTTTTGAGAATTCTCTTTGTGAATTGGCACCAAATTTGCAATTAAGTTATTTATTTTCTTTGTATCTAGTTATTTGAATTATATGTATATTTGGGAAATTAGCAATCTTTCAAATATTTGTGCAATTGGGAGAAATCTTTTTTAATTATTTAGGGTGCCATTTTGTCCAAATAATGGGTCCTTAAAGAAGGGAAGTAGTAAGCAGAAGTTAGGCTGTTCAAACCTTATTCTCTCACATTCATTAAGATTCCTGTTCTTCCCTCTTCCTGTATCTAAGCTATCATTTGTAGGTATGCAATGCAACACTGATTTCTCTTTTGTGTTTTACTATATCAACATTATCACAAAGAGTATAATTTTAATTAATTAGATAACAAAAATTCTATGAACATTTGAAAGATGTTTTAGATCAAACACTTATTTAAAATATGATGCAGTTTAGTTCAAAAGCACTAAACTTGCAGCTTTTTAATATTATGTACTATGACTATGGTTCCAAGAGCAACACTTTCCCCAAATTTCAGTGAATAGTATAGTTATTGTAAATAAATTTCTTTAAGGAATAATCTTTATATTGGATGGAGTGGAATATGGGAATTAATTAGGAGTTGGAAGAGAGAAAAACATGATGAAATATCTTGTATGAAAAAAGTTTTTTTTATAAAAAACAGGTTGCATTTTTTTATTCCTATGGTTGTCTATTTTTTGAAGAAATTTAAAGACTTTGATGAAATTTTATTACAATCTTTTTCATGGAAGTTATTCTTTCAAGCATTAATGAAATGTGCCATATTTGTTTCTGGATAAATAAAGTGACAATAGATATTTTATTTTAGTCATTTACATAGTGGTAAATAATAAATATATCTATAGAAAGTGATATTTTGGGTGAAAACTCATTATTCACCAATAAAAGATGAATTTAAGATTATATATCTCATTTGAATTCTGAAATACATAAAATATTTTTATGTAAATAAACTACATGTACCAATGTTCTTGATAGTTTTTAATCTAAGAAACTATGAATAACAAAGTCTAAATAAAAAGGAAGGTTTTACCTTTACTATTGTAAAATTAAATATAACAAAACCAGTACCAAGAAAAAAATACAGTTATAATATTCATATTACTTTATCTTTTATCATAATCAAGGAAAACTATAATTATGACGATCTATTCTTCATCTCCATCAAAGATTCCAGAAGGATACAACATTACCTAAATAAAGAGGAAGTACATTGTAAGCAACTTCCAAAACTCTAGAATTGACAGAGACATCACACTGCCTGGACCGGCACCCAAATTTCTTCTGTAACATTGTGGCATCCATCTTCAGCCTACAGGGCCATAGTATCCAGCAGACTTTTCCATGAAGCAGGAAATTTCAAAGACATTTTCGCCTATATTGGCAGTTTTTCACTTTCTTCTGTTTCCTAAAGAATGTCTGACAGACTTTGTTATGAAGCAGAAAACCCAAAGACCATTTCAATTTTAGGCAGATTCAGTAGTCATTTTTCTGTGGTTCCTGCATGTCCAGTTTATAGATCATAACCTCAAGCAGTTCAGACAGGACCTTTCTCGTATGGCTAGAAAAATCCATAAAGAGCCTCTTTGAGGCCCATCTTTCTCTTGAAGTAAACTAATGCTCCAGGAGCAGATGTGTCTCATTATCATGAAAAGTCCTAAGTTCTTAAAATATTTTAAATGCCATATTCCATAGGTGTTTGAAAGATTTCAAGATTATCTATGTAACTGAAATATATCTCTATATATTTACAAAACCTAACTAACACGACTACAATTTTGACTATTATAGATGCCTATCAATTAACCTACATTTCTTAATTATACATTATATTTTTAAATAAACTGCACAACTACAACACATTAATCAAGAGCAGAGCAGAAATATACATGTAGCAAAATTGTTCATAATTTGCATCATTAAAGTAAGGTTATTGGTTATTTATTAACCAATGGTATTCACAGCATACAGAGGGGATTCTCACACCAGTTTTTAGAACAGATGATAATAAAAGACAAAGGTGTAATACACTTTACATAGTATTAGATTTTACTGATAAACAAGGTATGTATAGACTCACTATTAATTTGCTGTATATTGGATTTTAACTGACAAGCAAAGGCAAGTATACACTCACAATTAATTTGTTATCTTTAAAACATTCCTATAATCTCTCAATTGAAATATAATAGAATCATGCCTTTACGTTAAAAGAGTATTTCACATTTTTTTATTGCAAACAAAAAGATGTATATCAGCCCAAAGCAAACATCCTAAGAGTGTAATGTATTTATGGCACAAAGGATGCTATAAGCAAGACTTTGTGACTCTGATTTACAAGAATGGTCTTTGTTTAATGAGCTAACAAATTCCTTGAAAGCATGTTTTCTCAATCCCAGCATACAGCAAGCAAATAAAAACAAATCCCAAAATGGAAAACCGGTATTGCATTTCTATCTTTAACTCAGTCTGAAAGACAATAATTGGCCTGATCCCAATGCACAGAATATTGATGAGAAATTTAAATGACACATATTGCATCCTTTGTATTGGAGAGAATGTATTGCTGTTATATCCTCTCTTGAATGTCTTTCTTTCTGATCATAAAATAGTTGCTACAAACGTAAATATAGCAGGAAATATGGTGAAAGTATTTCATAATGTATTATGTTTTCTCATGAATAGTTTATTTTATTAAAAGCAGAATTTGTTTACAGAATAAATTTAAAGTTTTGTCTCTAGAAAAATTTTGCTATATAAAACACTTTAAAATTTAGCATGAATTTTGAATAGTACACCTAGCTCTATTTCAAAAAACACTTATAAATTTTTCCAAAGTGTATTAGGATATACATGAAAAGATGTTTTTTACTCTAGCACAAATGAACCGAATCTTAGACTGCTTTAGCAATAATATTATAATTTTATGAAATTACTAAAAATTAAGATGACAATTTAAAATTAAATATTTATTCAGCCAAAATATAAGTAAATTCTGGCTGTGGTGACACTTGCCTAGAATCCTTGCACTTGGGAGTCAGAGACAGGCAGATCTCTTTGAGTTCAAGGCCAGGGTAGTTTGCAAAGCAAGTTCCAGGAAAACCAAGAATGTCACAAAGAGAAATCCTGTCTCATCTCCCTCATCAGATGGCGCACGCCTTTAATCCCAGCACTCGGGAGGCAGAGGCAAGCGGATCTCTGTGAGTTCGAGACCAGCCTGGTCTACAGAGCTAGTTCCAGGACAGGTTCCAAAACCACAGAGAAACCCTGTCTCGAAAAACCAAAAAAAAAAAGAAAATAAACATAAGTCCACCAATATGCTTCAGAAAGGATAAAAGGGGCTTTGTCACCAAGTTTCAAGTAAGCAGGGAGTTTGTGTTCCATGATCATTTTGAAAGTCAAGACTGACTCTCTTAATCTTAGAGCATATTGTCTGATATTACTACTGGCTTTTTCCTTTTCATTTTCAAAATCAGTTGCTAAAGAACCACAAACCAGAGGAAATAAAGCTGGCCACAGGATAGAAGTTTAATAACTTAGATACCTTTCACCTAGTGAGATAAAGGATGAAAAAACAGATGGGGATAGTTTCCTGGGATAATGCCCCAGTCCTTCTCTGTCATTCACAAACAGTTTCAATGTTAATTATCTACTTATCTCCTCTCTATTACACCAGCTTCACTTGATAAACAGTACAAATTGGGCTTTCAGACCCATTACAGAACCGGAGTGCTCTTACTAGAATCAGTAATGACTATATTGACTTGAGGATGCTTTATCTAAAGCCGAGCACTTTTGGAAGTGGAAAAGAAATGATCAAACATTAGAGGAGGCTGTAGCCTGGAAACAAAACTTTCCTCATCAGACCTGAATTTGAACTGGATCGACTTTTCAGACTTTGTTCTACTTGATTTCCAAGCAACTCTTTAATATTCTTTACAACTCTTTTCTTGAAATATATACTGTACCCAGACTTCTATTTTGTCACCCACTACCCTCAGGCTACTGATGTAAAGACATCTGTGTAGGATCACATTTATATTTGAGATATCCTCAAAATTTAATATTTGGGTTTAATTTAGACAGAAAACTAAAATCTGAAAAAACACTTGAGAACATTTTGAAGATACTTTTAACTCTAAGATAACAACATAAAATAACTATAACTTAACTTATAAAGTGGTGAAAGACAAATTGAAAATTATATAAAGACATAAAAATTAAGATATATCTAGCTTTGTAAAAATGTATTTCAGTGTCCTGAGTATTCTCATTTATACTCAATCATCTTACTTATGTTGTTGAGTATGTGAATGTATCTACAGATGTTCAGAAAATCTTTGACCATTAGATCACTGTTTTAGTAGTATAATCTTTGAAGTTTCACTTTTACATTAATGTTTAAGAAATATAAATCTCTAAATTGTGCATTTTTGATGATGTGAATACAAAGTATATTTTGTAAACTCTACATACAGGCAGTTGTTTTTTATTGAATGTGTGTATTGATTTAATGTATCTGAAAAAAGCAAACTTCATGTTAATGCTTTCATATTTTATACTATTCTTTTTCATCTATTTTTATTTACAGTCACAAGGAAGGTAAGATGAAATAGAAAGAGCTTGTAAACATCTACTTTGTCTTTTGCCTCTATTTTACTTCCTTTTAAGTTTTTTATTTTATTTTAAATGCCAACTACAGTTTTCCCTCCTCCCACTCCCCACCATGTTCAACCAAAACAACCCTTCATTCGCTCTTCCTATGTGGAATCAGTAAAGTCTGACATATCAAGTTGAGACAAGACTAGGCTCCTGAACACCTGCCACGAGTTTTAAGGCTGAGCGAATGTTCTTCCACAGGGAATGGATTTAAAAGAAATACAGTTCAGGCCCTGGGGATACATCCTGGTCCCATTGTCAGTGGCCCCAAAGACTGCCCAAGACAAAGAATTGTTAACCAAATTCAGAGGGCCTATGCAGGTTCCCCATCTTTCATTACAGAGACAGTGAGCTTTCACTAAAGCTCTGATCAACTCTCTCTGAATGTTTTCACGATCATGATCTTGACATCTTTGCTCATATATACCCCCCTCCTTCTCTTCAGCTAGACTCTGGGTGCTCAGACCAGTGCTTAGCTATAGATCTCTGCATCTGCTTCCATCAGCTACTGCCGAAGCTTCTATGATAACAAGCAAGGTAGTCTTTATCCTGATTACAGGGGAAGGTCAGTTCAGGTACTTTCCCCACTACTGCTTGGACTCTTTGCTGAATTCATGGGAAATTCGTCTAGCACCAATTTGGAATTATGAATAATAAAAGGGTTATTTATTTAAAGGGAAAAAAAAAACTTACAGATCACTGTGGTAGACAACAGGACGTCCAGGAAAAAGCATCTGATAGCCAGAAGCAGAATCTGAAGCAAGCAAGAGAGCAAGAGGGCTGCTGATGCTTACTTTTAAAGCAAAAACTATCACACCCCAGTTGGCTGGTATCTCAAAGGCTATTGGCTGAAGTAGCAAAAGTCGCTCCGACAGCAGATCAGATTCTAGGTGACTTTTCTCTTTTTAAAAGTACTTTTTTTTTTTTTGAATTTTCGAGACAGGGTTTCTCCGTAGCTTTTGGTTCCTGTCCTGGAACTAGCTCTTGTAGACCAGGCTGGCCTTGAACTCACAGAGATCCTCCTGCCTCTGCCTCCTGAGTGCTGGGATTAAAAATACATTTTAAAAAAATATTTTGATCATGTCCCTCCATTCTCCCCAGCTCCCTACACCCAAGTTCATATTATTTCTCTTTCAAAAAAAAAAAAGAGAGAGAAGAAGAAAAAAGAATAAAAGTAAAAATTTAAAAAAAGAAAAAGAAAAGAAAATCAGCAACAAAAAATCCTTGTCAATTCAGCGACCAAGCAGAGAGCTTCCAGTCTTGAGATTATGGAATAGGGCACTCTTATTTTCTTCTTCTCTTTAGGACTGAGCAGCTACCAAGTCCTATGTCTCTCAAGGGTACAGAGGTCACTTTTGAGTGCTCATATTCCAAACATTTAAGCCAGTGAAGTCAATATTCTCCTGTATTCTTTGAGTGCCGAGACCTGTAACACAACTCCTATAACTGTGACTCTTTGGCTTTTGTCATTTTCCTCTTTCCTTTCTAATTCTCTGCTATGTTATAGTGTCAATGACTCACTGAAATCTGAATAAGTACTAACCTGAACTTTTTGAGTCTCCTGCTTTTAGAGGCATGAGTTATGATAAGCCATAGTTTTTTTTTTAAGAATTCACCTCATAATATGCATTTGACCACAGTAAGAAATAATGGATTAACACAATAAAACTTTGAATTTCCGTGAGACTTTATTAGAGAGAAAACACACTCATACACATTATCACACTTTCAACTGCTCAAATTCCTTAGAACTTGCTTAATGGCTTCACAGGCAAAACAATTATCTCTATCACTGCCTAACTGGGCTACTCGTTCTCCAGAGCAAAATTAATAGATATCATTTAATGGTCAGTGCGGTTTCTGACCTTTCCATGACTCCGGGGCATGAGAAGTGTTTGTTCCATCTAGTGCACTTACATTGAAAGCTGCTGCTAACAACTTGCATTTAGCATTGATTTTTGATAACAGAAGGTTTTTTCACAGCAAGGTCAGCACCCTCAGTGTGGTATGGTAGAAAGGATACAAACTGTCAATATTATGAAAATGAAACTCCAGAGACAGATGTTAAAGAAAATGCAGCAATCTTTGTTAAGGCTTTAATACACTCTTTCTGAATTCAAGATAGCCCATAAATTTTGAACCAAATAAGCTGCTAGAAAAGAAATTTAAAAGCAAATAATGGCTATATTAGCAAAGAAATGTAATTCATTGACCTGATGATGGTTTCAAGACAAACAAAACATAAGGAGAAAAGGAAAGAGTTGAAAATATAAAATTCTTATGTCTAAAACATAAAGTATATTTTTACTTAACGAAAAATTTGATGCTTATTTTTAATGAATATATATATACATATATTCATGAAAATATGCATATTTCAACAAAGATGAAATAGTGTATAGTAAAAATATTTCAACTCAAAAATAGTTATCACACAAAGAAGCAAATGCTAAGTAATACATGCAACTATAATAGAAAGTTTATATATTTTATTTAATAATTTTTATAAAATTGACAACTCTTACTGTTTTGAATACAATATATGCTTACTTATAAATAAATGTATTACTATGAGTCTGGTATGTATAAACATAAACATTTTAAAAATGAGTCACATCTTGATCTTAAAGAATAAAATAGGAAATTCAGTATAAGAATCTATTAAAATTATAAGCTAATAAAAATTGTCTTGTCAGGTCATGGCTTTTTATCAGCAATTTATGATCCTTTTAAATATCTCATCTAATACTAACAATCACATTTTTAAATTATCAGGAAATGTCTTTCTGGAATTAAGCATTTTGCAGTCATTATCATTAACATATCTCAAAACAGTAATTATACATATTATAATCAATCTTTTATTTAAATTTAAATTTGCTGTGAAAATAAAGTGTTCGATAAAATTTGTTTTCTAGGGTTTTACTTTTTAACACAGTGCTCTGAAAGTAGTAACTGAGAAGCTTTATAATTCCATACCTATCACATTTTTCTGTGGATGAACATAAGGCATTTAATACAATATCATATCTACCAATAGCTAGTCTATTAAAAAGTCAAGCCTAGTGGGAAGTGGAGATTGAACACATACATTTAAAACAAAATTTTTTGAAAGACATTAAGTCAAGGTGCATTAAGTCTAGGTACATTAAGCTTGTTGCAAATGTCATAAACAAAATGTCACTTTCTGGATCTCTATAAATGAAATCTCTCTGTTAAGCCCCATTTTCTCAAACTTTCCTGTATTTTATCAACCTTCCACAGATTCTCATGATTAGAAACTGCTAATGCTAGTGCCTCAGAATTGCTAGTGAAAGAAAGAAACTGCCCATGACATTTTCATTTTTAGGTGTGAGCCTAACCTTTAATGGCTGAGTCTTCTCTCCAACTTGGCTTTGACTTTTTAAAGGTGCCTTTATAAGGAAATCTGTTTTCAGACTATCATTATTAAAATGTCTCTCCAAAATACACTATCACTTGCATACTTTGAAAGAAAATATAAAAAACCAACATGCTTATTTTCATTCACTTTAGTTAACATAAATATTATTAACTCAAAAGTAGCTTCTAATATAAATTAAATTTTTATAGTAGACAACAAAATAAAATAACATCTTATAACCATAATATTTCCATTTTATTCACTTATAAATTACTACAAAATTTATAATTTTTCTTGACCAACATTAGTTGTATATTGTTAGTTCCTTTCACTACAACAAAAGAACAATTTAGTGATATCACTTATTGACAGGACCTGAGACATCTTAATAGACAGCATAACTTTAAAAAAATTAATAACAATCAGAAAACTTGCAAGCTTCCATCAGATAAAAAAATTGTCAGCTAGATTAACTTATTTATAGTTTCCTAAAACAAATAATATTTTTTTTACAAATGCTCAAAATAGCATTCTGAAAGCCATTCATTCAATGGAAATAGAAAGTCTATTATTTTATATTTATTTAAAAGATGAATTCTGTACAGTATATATTTAATATAGATTAGATTGAATTACTAATGCAGAGCACTAGTCCTTTGAAAGTACATTTGGAGTGATGAGGAATATATGATGTCTGCAAATGTAAAGTGAGTTTTCATAATAAAACAATAATAATTGTAATCAAAATCAATTTCAAGTGCTTCAAATCCATTCAGATTATTATACTGGCCAAAATAATGGGAAATTAAAAGGATTTAAAATCCATTTAAATCTTGTGTACTTTAAATATCATACTTTATCATATTATGTAAATTACATGTCTGCAACATAGTCGAGTTTAACAGCCTTTTATGTCTTTATGCAAGTGATGCTGGTGACTTACTACACACTTTGTAATGAATGCATACAATAATAATATTGTAGGCAAACATCCCATCTCACTGGCAGATGGCATAAAAAGCTGTTCAAGAACCTTTTAAAAGTAAGTTGAAATAGTCTGATAATGAATAAATAGCACATGTTGTCAATGTAAATTTGAGAAACAGCGTACTTGCAATCGTTTCACTTGAAAGAAAATGTCAACTAAATTTGTATCAGTATATTTATTTAAAGCTTAATCTTGTCATTATTTTAAGTAGGTAATAAATAGAAACTCCCACTATATTTATTGTAGTCTTGTCAAAGACAAACTTAAGCTATTTATATGCACATAGCTAAAAGGAAATCAAAATGCATAGAGTATTGAAATACAACCTTGTTATTGTCATTGAAATCAATTGTCTATTTTTATTAAAATAACAGTTTTATATGTTTATAAATGTTTTCAAAATATATTAATATTCCTATAGCTATTTTTGGACAGTGTTGATGGTTTAATCTGGGGCACTGTACATGGTAGTGTTATACTCTAGAGTTATATCCCCAATCCCTTACAAATTAATTCCTAGTAATTTTCTTCTGTTATTAAACCCCTAAATTAAAATAATATCACATGAATTATTAGTTCTTTAGAAAAACCTTTATACTTTTCTCTTGGTTATAATAAATTCTTTATTGTGAAAAATATATTTTGCCCTTAGGTTCAAATTTATGCTTTTATTTGGAGACATACTGTATTATATTTATTCTCTCCCATGGTCCCCATGCTCCCAATATACTCAGGAGATCTTGTCTTCTTCTACTTAGCATGTAGATTAGATTCATGTATGTCTCTCTTAGGGTCCTCATTGTTGTCTATATTATCGGGGATTGTGATTTGTATTACTGGTTTTCTGTGCTTTATGTCTAAAAACCACTTATGAGTGGGAACATATGATATTTGTCTTTCTGGATCTGGGTTACCTCACTCAATATGAAGTTTTCTAGATTCATCCATTTGTGTGCAAAATTCAAGATGTCATTATTTTTTTCTGTTGTGTAGTACTCCATTGTGTAAATGTACCACATTTCCTTATCCATTCTTTAGTCAAGAGGCATTTAGGCTGTTTCTAGGTTCAGGCTGTGACAAATAATGCTGCTCTGAACATAGTTGAGCACATGTCCTTGTGATACAATTGAGAATCATTTGAGTATATACCCAAAAGTGGTATTGCTGCATCTTGCAGAAGGTTGTTTTCTAATTTTCTGATAAATCACCATACTGAATATCCAAAGGGGCTGTACCAGCTTGCACTCCCACCAGAAATGCAGGAGTGTTACCTTTACCCCACATCCTCTCCAGCATAATAAGTTGTCATCCGTTTTTTTGATCTTGGCCATTCTTACAGGTGTAAGATGGAATCTCAGAGTTGTTTTGATTTGCATATCTCATATGGCTAAGGATATTGAGCATTTCCTTAAGTGTCTTTAAGCCATTTTGCATTCCTTTGTTGGGAGTTCTCTGTTTAGGTCTGTATTCCATTTTTGTTGGATTATTTGTTTCTACCTTGTCTAATGATCAGAGAGTTTGGAGGTTACTCATATGATCAACTGTAGCAGCATATGTCCCAAACAAAGATTTGATAACAATAAAATAGCTTATTCTAGTAAATCCATGCCAAACTAACAAGTGATCAGGATATTCAAATGTATTTCTGCTCTGTTTTTGGTAACTATAAGGTCACCTAGGGAAGGGAGGTCTTCAGCATACATGACCTAGAGTACCTTCTCTATCTAGATAACATAATGCTATTTATTTGATGTCTCAGAGTGTTAAAGTGATTGACTGTGTGAGTTATCCTTTGTATCATGTTAATAAAGCCTTTTGTTAGCCCCCCCCCCATTTACATTGGGTATAAAAGCTGTGGAATTATAAACACAGGTGCTTTTAGGATTTCAGTAATCACTGGAATACCCTCCTGGTATGTTTCTATTTTTTTGTCTTATTATTTTTATGTCTCTTCATACTCTTTACTTATATTTCTAAAATTCCAGTGTCCCTACACTGGTAAAAGGTGATTTTGTCGAGAACAGTTCTTGACAATTTTATAAATATACCATCTTATGCATAACGTAGAATCTTCTTTCTCTTGTTCAGACTTTGTATTCTTTCTGTCCTCATCTTCTCTGATGTTGCTTATCTTTTCTTTAAGTTTATGGGTCTCCAAGGAAAGTCTAGGTGTTACAGTATTGCTCTTCTCTTTTGATTTAATAAATGATGAGATATTTGTTATACATTTAACAACAGTAGCGGATTATCAGAAGTTGACAGTAGCACAGACCCTGTGCTATGTCAGGCAAAACTAAAAATTTAGGGTATGATGTGATTATTATCATCCCACGGTATTTCTCTGTACAATTTTTATGCATATACTACTGACCCTAGTATAATATTACAGACATGAATTGTGATATCAGGATATTTATAATATTAGATAATATTTTATAAATAAGGAACATCTACATTCTGTGGGTAAGGCATTGGACTCTGTCAAGTTAGGTTTATTTATGTTTTATTAAATATACTCATGTTGATGAAAAGATGATGAAAATGGCACAAGATTTTAACATAATTTACTCTTCTCCCTCATGTCAAATTATTAAATAATAGATGCAATATTTCATATACATATTAAGAAAGAATATTATCAAAATAATCTGAAACATTATAACAGTAATTGAATATTTAACTTTGATAAGGTTTAAACAAATGAATAAATGTTTAAAAATATATTGCATAAATATGATTTCAAAACTAATTTATTTTGTATTTTTCATATGCATTAAATCATCTTCATTTAAAATTGAATTGCTGAACTTGCAGTCTCTATTATTTGTTCTCTTTATTTAATATTGATATGTGAAATATCAGCAAAGATACTTTGCATTCCTCATTAAAACATTTAAGTCTTATTATTTGAATAATACTTTTACTGAATTTTGATCATTTTAAATAATTTTTGGTACATTCCTTTATATAGTAAACAGTCAAAGAAATATAAACTTTTAGTGATATAATTACTATATTTCCATTAAGACATATTTGTTTTAATATGAAAAGGAAAATTTAGGATAGTCTTGTAATCTTAAATCCAACATATTCAGTGAATTATTTTGATAAATATATCCAAATAATATAAAAACCCATTAATTCCAGAGCCATAGAAAATCTGCTACCAATTCTTCAAATCATTTTATATTGCTAGTTTCTTTACAAATTACCAGAGTGTTAAAAAGAAAAGAAAAAATAAACAAAACTAAGAAAAGTAGGTAACTGATTTACAAATAATCAAACTGTGTTTTCATTTATATAGTCCTTCCTTCTTGGGCAATTTTCTATCAATACAGTTAAAATTTGAATAGGGAGAGGAAACAAATTAATCTCCATGTGCTGGAGATTAGTACTAGAGTGCCAGTGTTTGTTTACAAAGTGGTAAAAGGTGAGAACTAGGAATCCATTGTATTGACACAACATTTTCACGGAAGATAGAGAAGTAAAAAAGAAACGGAAGGTTAATTCTACAGCAAATGAGATAAGCTGTTCTTGTAATTTAGCAAATACTGTTTTTGAATTAATGTTACTCTTTATATCATAGAAAGTCATTCATTTTCTTCATACTACTTTTCTTGCTATATGTCACAGAGGAGAGAAGTGTCAATGATACATAAAATTAGCAGACAACAAAGAAATTATTGTAATATTTTAAATAGACTTAAACTATAAAAGTTAATATACTTAGTAAAAATAAACCAGGAAGACTGAAAACTTATCAGTAAATGAATAAAGAATTGATGGATTTAGTCTTTTTCTGAATCAAATTCTTTAAATGTCACACAAATTGAGCAAACGAATCTACGTAAGAAAAGATGGTGCTGGCCTGTGACATCAAAATTTTTGGTTTTTATTTGGCCTTAGAGCAATTTAAAATTTTTTGATTGCTTGTGGAACACACACAAATCGCATCTATCAGAATACAATGTCATTTGCTATTTTCCTTACAAAATTGCAACAACTCATGTATGTCCCAGTACACTGCACTGATAACATATGCCCTCCGAATACAAGGATCATGCAGATCAAGGCTCAAATCATAGTTTTAAAAGGTGCCATTATGAAGCAACTCGACTTGGGTTATATGCTCATGCTTTTGCACGACACTTTTGAATGTATATGCCTGTATCTCTGAGTTGGTAAAAGTGTTGTGATGAAGTTCAGAATTTATAGTTTCACATGCAGGGTGATACCATATCTTTCACTCCATTAGCAGCTGCCAGAGTCATTTTGGATTTGACATTCCCTATCTAATCTGACACCAAATAGCTAATCTCCTTACCCTTTACATTTCTGATGTGTCATATTGCATTACATTTCTCCTGTCACATTCCATCACTGTATGTTTTGTCACATAGAAAAGCCAATGTAATTTGACATAGCAAAAAATGATGGGCTCCAACAGAGTTAACACAGTGCTTGTCAATGGAGCAGAAACACAGAAAATTACTTCAAACGTGGAAATACTAACTTTTGATAAAATAGTGGCTTAGTAAAAGCAGTTGTTCATATATCATATACTAGTTAAGTTGAAATTCATGGGCAACTCAAATGCTATATTTAATACCATTTAATAGAATTGAAATAGGAAAGAAAATATTTGTAACAATGCCCCCCCAATTAAAACAGTTTTTGATTTTACTTCAATTTGAATGGAATTTGAATGGTAAGTGTTTTTTTTTTTTGAAAATGTCTTGAAATGTCTCTCACAGTCATATCATTTTAATTCTAACAGAAATGTTAATAACTATCCTAGGTGTATTTACATAAAAACATTGTCTTTAACGTCAAAATATTGAAATGTATCAAGTTTAAAGGAGTATTAACTTATTCTGAGGAAAATATTGTGCTGAATTTTGAATTGAAACAAGGAAAATATAAACAGTGTATATGTAACAAGGTCTTCTATAGATGAAGGGATAATCTATATTTATCTTTATATTTTGCTTGCTTTTGCTTTCATAATAAAGATATTTATATTTTATACATGTTTGTATTATCTCACAATAACATTGCTAATCTGGAAAAATGATACTTTTGATATTAGTCTATATTCAGAAACAATAAATAGATACAAAAGAAATTTATTGAAAATGCTAATAATGAATTCATACTTGGAACACTATATAAAATAAGTTTGATGATGGATCATCAATGTTACAGGATTGACAATTTGAAGAATTCTCATGGTACAGGGAATTGTCAATTGACAGAAACAGAAAGTGAGAGTGCATATCCAAGTAAGAGCTATAGATAACAGTCAAGCATTATTCAGTGATCATTATGCAGAAATATCCCATACAATTCAGTCCCCTAATACTGTAACTGATGGGAAATGAATTCTACATTAATTATCTTCCATTATGCATTATTTCAATATGTATATAAATATGTGTATTTGTGCATGTATAAATATGTGATTTCAAGGAGCATGGAATAAGGACTAATCTTAACTCTTTATTTATTGCTTATGGCTTTGTGTAATTTTTATTTAATTATTTTCATGATGTTTAGTGTTGTATTCTGCTTCAGTACTGTCATCAGGAGCATTCTCATCAAAAGGACACTGAACTGTGTTGTGCAACAGGATAATGACCACTTACAAAGGCTACTAATTGCTAGTACATTCATGCCAGAAAAACTGCCCAATGGAGTAAATGTAATATTATCAAATCCCAGCTAATTGTTGATTGTTATAACAACCAACATTAATTTGATCTTGGTCTTTTAAATACTTAATGAATGTGGAAGCCACTATTTATCTCTGTTTTTAAAGCTTGTCCTCTGACCGTAATCATTTCCCATTTTCTACAGAAAGATCTTTTACACGTAGGGACTGTGCTTCATAACTATCCATTTCCCTTCTTAAAAGTTTCCTCTTTATCTATGTAAACCCAAGAATTAATTTGTATGATGATCATTCAAATATCCTATAAAAGGAAAAAGTTATCAATACATGAATGTGATTGCTAACAAGAAGAGTAACATTTGCTGTTCAGAGGCAAATGAGATTGAATATAAACAATTCAGTCTGGAAAAAAACTGCAGCTGATCTTGCTCATTCTGCAAGATTGATTGATGTATGTAAACTATAATGATTATGAGAAGGTCTGGATGGTGCAAGTCCAGACCTGATTACAATTTTCCTGGGGCTCTTTTAAGCACTATTAGCAGTCATTTATTATCATCTTCTGTATGTGAAGTAGCATTTGGGGGGTATTAGGTAAACAACTTTGGATTATACAAGGAAGGTACCTGCATCCATGTATAAAATAGCAACGAATGCACTCAACATTAGAGATCTTCAGGTGAGACTTCCAGTTTTTCACCCAAAATAATGTTTCAAACAGTGTACATTTAAAAGTATCTTGATTTATGATTTAATTTTTTATTTTATGATAAAGCCTTCATGAGTCTGTTAAAACACTTGAACACTGAACTACCACTGAACATGGTAGTTTTGCTCACTTTTGCTTCTGTTATAAACTGTTTCTTAACTCTTTTGAAGTGAAAGTTAGATTTTTGGGACAACAACTTATTTAAACAAATCAAACAACGTATGGGGAAAGGAAATATATATAAAACTTAATTTCCTTATTATATCATAAAATATGAAAGATGGATTATGAGATGGTTCAACAACTAAGAACATGTGCTGCACCTACAAACTGAGTTCAGTTCCAGGAAACCACATTGGGTGACCAACAAACACTTCTAACTCTGGTTTCAGGGCACTCTGACACTGGACTCTTCTAGACAGTTGAAATCACATGCACAAATCCACAAAGAAACACAACTGCATACATCTAATTAAAACTACTTTTAAAAAGTTATTTCTTCATTTTTTTATTATGATATAATTGTTTGATTTCCTTTTCTTTACTCCCTTCAAGGTATCCCATAGAGCCCCCTTGCCTTATTTCAAATTAGTAGCTTATATTGTATTATTTATGCTCACACACATATTCTTACATACCATAATCACATAAATATAATCTACTGTTATACATTGTTAACTGTATGTATAATTTCAGGGCTAATCATTTTGTATTACTCAATAGAGTGCTCTTTTATGAGGAAGACTGTTCCTTCTGTTCTCAGTTTTGCTCACATGCCTGTAACTCTTTGTGTAAAGTTGAGATTTACAATCAATCTTTTAGGTAAAGAATATGATAGGGACTAAAGAGATGTCTGATCTGATAAAACAACCTAATACTCTTAAAGAAGACCAAATTTCAACTCCAATGATCTACATAATGACTAGAGCCTTTTCTAGCTCCAGTTCCAGAGGATTTAAAGCCCTATTCTGTAATCCTTGGGCATTAAACATTCATGATACACAGACATGCATGCTAGCAAGACACCCAGACATGCATTAAACAAGGACAAATATTTTTATAAGAATATTATATGGGACCCTTGTCTGGTGGCAACATCCTCTAGTACCTGAACTCTGGAGTAAAAGGCATGAGGGAGGTTGCATATCCAGGTGATTTTGATCTGCACAATGAGTCCCAAGCCAATAGTACTGACATGAAAACATTAGATACATGATATTCCAGCATAGGAGTGAATATAACCCCTGCAGGGGTGCTATAATTTCTATTAAAGTTTATTTACATTTCTCAAAAGGTAACTTCAAAGTTAGAAGTTTTAAAATATCTTGGAAAACTTTAGAAATAACAGTGTATAGGGTTACCAAAGACATATGAATAAACTGACAGAATTTCTTTTCCTCAAGATGTTTTACTTTTGAAATTAATGCAAAATTCTAGAAAGAGTAGTACAAAAAATAACTTATTATGGCACACTCTCTATAATCCATTTATTTCTACTTAATCAGAATTCTTCTCAAAACACAAATTCAGCAGTGAATATTTCGAGAAAACCACAAATTTTTTCAATAGCTCATACAATGTAATCATTATTGCTGTAGATAAAAAGAAATGAAACATTTTAATTAGAGTGTTAGATTGTAAGCTGAATCTAAGGAAATGTTCATAAAATGGCCATTGGCAGCAATGAAGTAAAAATAGATTAAATTAAAATAAATTTCTTTTAAGAAAACACTCCTGGGATCCTCATATATTTTCTTCATATAAATGTTACAATGAAAGTTTTACATTGTTGGCATTATGTATAATTTTTTTAGTTATCAATTTTAATAAATATTTCTTCAATAATGTAGCTGAAGTATACATAAAATGTTAATTTTTCATTATGAAATTCATTACCTGAGGATGTGATTTTAACATGAGACCATCAGAAGACCTGACGTTTATTGCTCAAAGATTCAGTTTGATGACTTGAAAAGTATGTTATGTACAGTTTACATCAATTTTTGTGCCATTGATAAAATAGACAATAAAATTAAGTTAATTGTTGTTAAACAATTAAAAGTTTAGCTTATTATTAATCACTCCAGAAGTTGATTAGTAGTACACATTTTAGAGCTACATAACTTATATTAATAGCAATTATACATGGAAACTCTATGCAACCACTAATAACAGTCAGTGTATTTACAATGCTGTGAAAATACTAGACATCTACTTTATAAGTGGAAAATAGTCTCATTAAAAATATCTTGTTAGTTTTTGAAGATACTAACTATAAGGAAGATAGTGAAAATCAGAAACTAGCAAATTAAAGCATGTATGTTTGGGAATAAGTTCAGGGCTACCACCTTTTATTTTAATATTTTTTAATAGAATTTCAACTCATTCTTTAAAAAATATGTAAGACAAAGCAAAAGAATGAATCTTAGAACTGAGAAAAGTAAAGAGAAGTTTTTTTTTTCCCCCTGCTTCATCTCTCTACAATTTTACTTCTGACAGACTATCTAATAACAAGGAAGGACCAAGAGAGCCAAAGTATTATGAATAATTTCAGTTGCAGAACAGCCTGAAGGAAACAGATACTGAAAAGAGAAAACCATGACTAGAATCCACTCTAATAGTGTCTCAGAGAAAGAACCGAGTTGCAGAGTAATGAGAAAAGTTTAATGCAAGAGGAAAGACTAGATCTTAGTTGTAGGAAGATGGTCAGAAGAACTAGGCTATTTTAATGAGACAATGAGAAGATATAATGACTAAGATAACTAGATTGCATAGATACCTAAAAGATGGAATTCAGTGGATAAACCATTGAAGAGAGGCACGGTGAGCATATATGCATATATGCATGCACAGATATACATACATGAATAATAACACACATAAAAATATAATGCTTAAAGAGTGTGTCTCTTCCTTTAATCACAATTTAGTTTTTTGGAGTTAAATAGTGCATTGAGCAGATCATATCATGACTACTCTCTAATTATTGTTGAAATAATACAATACTGTAGGCATTCAAATAATATTTTTATGGTTACTTTTTTTTAATTTTTGAGAATTCCTATTTTGGATATTGTAATTTTATCATTTTCAAACAACCCTCTCATTTCCCTAATATCCTCTTATTCCTTGTCAATTTATGACCTTCTATTATTTATTTAGTATTGTTATCTCTCTCTTCACATGCACACACAGAGTATGACATATATATATTTGTTTAGGCTTGAACACTAGGATTTCAGCAATATAGAATGGGTTTCATTCTTTTCTCAGGAGTTATTATTGAATGAAGCTCTTCATAGATTGTTGGGCCTTGTGTAATATCCCCTTATTACAGTTGCACTATTGTTCTTACTTCAGGGCTTGTTCAGGTGACCATATTGCTAAAAACATTTTTTTCCAGAATAAAATAACCATTACAGAAATGCACAACAATTCAAAATTCCCAGAATGACTAACCATTGACTTTCCAACCCCAATGACTACATCTTAAATACATACAAGACCAGGAAAAATGAGGAAGATGTAGTGAAACATTATAAGATCAAGGAGGGAGACATCATCTGTGAGATAGTATGTTATATATAATATCTGTATTACTTTATGCATGATAAACAATTTGGAGAAAAAGTATAACTTAGAAAGTGACCTGATTACACACAAATTCGATTTATAAAAATATTTATACTTAGGTAAATTTGGATCTCAGAAAAAGTATGAGACGTTATATGACATGGATAATAGATTGTGTGTAAATGTATGTAATTCTGAATATTTTTAAGAGTTGTGTTTTAGAACAATGGTGTTTTTTCAGGTCTTTGGTAGATTTTTAAATTTGGGTTTATAGTGTGATACATGGTTGGTCATGCAAAATTTTCACGGAGTTAGTATGCTTCTGGTTGCAAAAGGAGTTGGGCTTTAGTTTCCTTGCTGCCCAGACCAAATAATCACAGAGAATCTCTATTAATTACAACAGTTTAACCAATAGCTTAGGCATATTCCTAGCTAGCACGTACAACTTAAATTCACCCATTTCTTTTTTTTTTTTTTTTTTTTTTTAAATTCACCCATTTCTATTAATCTGTGTATCGCCACGAGGCTGTGGTCTACTGGTAAGTTTCTGGCATCCTTCTCCTTCAGCATGGCGTCCGCGTTGACTCTCTTCTTTCTCCGAGCATTTGCCTTATTTTATCCACCTAGCTCTATTCTGACCTGCCATAGGGCAAAGCAGCTTCTTTTTTAACCAATGGTAGTAAAACATAATCACAGTATGTAGAGGGGAATCTCCTATTACCTGGACGGCCCTTTTCTTGTGAACTTGAAGGATGAAATTCACAGAGCACAGAGGAAGATATTTAGATATTAATATTTTATTGTATGGAGCTTGAGGTAAATAAAGCAGAGCTCCTCTGCAGCAGGTGTGGGCCCCGAAGAATGGAAAATCACAAAGGTGGCAATTCAGGGACCTTCCTAAAATACGAAAGAGGGAAACTTGGTTCAGACACAGGGAGAAGGGGAGTTAGTAATTCCAGTTGGTCAAACAGGAGTTGTGTGGTTTGCTTCTCTCAGTTTCATTTTAACTTAAAGCCAATTGAGGAAGTTAACAAGGAACCAGGAATAACAACACTCTCTTCTAGCATCTCTGGCCTCCAGAGAGAACATTCTGGCAATTAATGCTTTGGGTCCCTTCCAATCCAGATCAATTTCCACCATCTGTCTTTATCATACGCATAAATTGTTAATAGTATTTGATGATTAGGAGGCATTTTTGATATACTGAAGCATGTTGTTGCTAATGCAAAAACTATTATGGAATGAATCAACCAGAAATTCTATAAACCAAATTTCTAATTAAGTGATACATTTTAGCAAAGGTTGCCAAACCCAAATTTAGTTTCTCACAACTCCAGTGAAGTATAGACTAAGGGACGGCTTAGGGGCAAGCAAGTTGATGGATAAGATCTAATTTGGCTCTTTGTAGTTACTTGGAATATTTCACTTCTGTTAGTCTTAAGCAGAAGTTAAGCCTTTTGCTTTTAAGAAAAATCTGCCAGAAAACTTGAGGAAATGATTTAATGAAGAATAAAAAGAGCAGAGTTTTTGCTTGTAGGCCACTAGATAAATAAGGTTGCTTAACGTGATAAGGTTTGGTGGGTCTGCACAGATCACATTATGTATAGCAAGTTATGAAAGAAAATAATGTTTATATTGCAATCCTTAGCCAATAATACAAAATATTGTAAAACAGTGTTTCATTCAGGCATGCTACTTAACTATTGGAGATTACACTTTCCAAAAATGTATAAAAAATTTTAAAAAATAAATTTAGAATAACATAAATTCATTGCTAAGTTGACAAGAGTTGGAGCATTTTGCAAAGTGGAAGTTGTACTTCATTGAATGTTTTAGTTTCTTTTTCTTTTACATAAAGTCACAGTATTCAAATATTTATCTATATGGTAATACCATAGCGTTTTCTTGCCAATATTATATCATATTTTATAGTTCATGGAAAATGAAAATATAAAGAAATAGGAAGTTTTTAGAAAACTGTTTTCTAATTTATTTTAATTTATACATGTTGGCTTTTTCAATGAGTATTGGATCCCCTGGCACTAGAATTACAATCAATTGTGAGCTGTCATGTGGGTGCTAGGCATTGAACCCAGATCTTCTGGAAGAACAACCAGTGGTCTTAAACACTTAGCTATCTAAGTTTTAATAGTGATGAAGTACAGAGCTTGTGATTTTTTTCATTAATGCAATACAAAACCATGTTGGTAAATAAAAAGTCTTGGCATATTTAAGCTACAATTTCTTTTTGATACCTTAAGACAAGCAGGTGCTTACTAGATGCTTTTTCCTTTTCATTTTACAATGATGATTAGAATTCTAGAAAAAATAAGATGTAAAGTCTCATAACTTAAATCTATAATGGATCGACTCTAAACTTCTTGCACATAGTTTGCTGCATTTAATTATATAATAATACAAAACATTGACACTGGTGTAATGATTTTAAATTTCCCATTTGATCATTGCATGAAAATTCACATATTTTCTGTTCATGTTCAATGAAATTGAGAAAAAGGAATGTATTTTAACATAATATTTTTATTGATTACTTGGAAATTTCACCTAATGTACACTGTGCACTTTTACTTCTCAGTCCTTCCAGGACCACTAACCAGTCCTTGTGACCTTCCCTCAAAAAAGACTCAAAAATAAAATAAAATAAAGTCTTGTCCTTATACTCACTTGAGAATAGTCAAGCTCCCTGTGGCCAGGGCTCTAAAGAAAAGCGAATTCCTCCCAATCCTCTTCCCTACCAATAGCCCTCTATTTTGGAGAGCTACGCTTCAGCATCTTTATCACAATTTTTAAGAGTTCACTTATGGCTTTCTGTTAAGTTTTTTACTTTTGCTGCAGTGGGAGTGGGGGTTATCCCAGAAGCATTCTGTGATTCTCTTTCTCAGTCATTTATACCACTGCAGGAAAAGCTTCCTTGTTCTTTAGAGTCATCAGGAGAGTTTATCTTTCAGAAAGAAGAAATCTGCCTCACAAGGGGGATGTGGTGACTTTTTTTTCTGTCAGAAAAATGAGAATAAAGGATGATTAGGAAAAGTCTCATTAACTTACAGCATCTATTTTATCCCTACATCCTCTCATGGACTCTGTCTGCAGTGAAATTCACTTGTTGGTAATCCTAATGATGTTCATTTGGACTGTCTTCGTATGAGACTCTCATTTACAGAATTATCTACTCTCAAGAAAACACTAATGTTCACTCTCAGGAGAAGGTCCGAGTGTCACTCTATACTGTAGTAATTAGAGTGGACTAAAAGAGTAAAACATGTAGACATCCCAGAAAATGCAATGTGCAATAAAAATAGATGAAAGGATATAAGGTAAGCATAAGCTAAAAGTGCATAGAGATTCAGAAACAGCTTCTGTGATCCTGATCCTGTACATTAGCATTTCTTGGTGCTGTGACTTTCATTTGAGGTACAGAGTAGATTATAATACAAGTCATGTGACAACCAAATGACAAAAGAATTACTATTCCCAGATTTTATCATCTATGAAAAAGGATGTTAGGACATCAAAGTTCTAAAACCTGTTCTTCTTTTCACTTGATCTGGGTCTGCATAGTTAATTTTATTTCAGAGTGGCACCATTTTTCATCTTAAATATGTCTCTTCAGCAGCTACAACTCACTCTGCAACAATCTCAGGAAGAGAGCCCCTTTCAAAACAGAGAACAAAGTGTAATGATAATCATAGAACAGTTTTGTATGTGGTGTCTTTGCAATAGTTATATATGAAAATAAAACATAAATAAAATGAAAATAATATGTGAAATGTGACCATTTTGTGAACCTACAAACAAAGAGTAGCTAGTGCCTAAGGAACATTAGACAAGGAGTTCCTATCATGATTGCTTTATGTTTCTAGTACTGTCTAAAGTCAAAACAAATATTTGCATCCCTAATTCAATAATATCAACAAAAAATTCTTCACCTCTTTGTTTCTATTTCTACTTTATAGGGAAACAATAATAAAATTAAATTTCAATAATTTTCAATCATCAATTTGCTCAGGTCAGGCAAAAACAAATTTCAGAGTTAATGGCATTTTGCCACAACCAACATGTAACTAACATAGTGATGACTTGGCTAGTATTAATGCTTTTATGACATAGCTTTGATAGGAGGTCTTAAATCCTAAGGTAAAAAATGAAATTGACAAAGGAAATAAAGTACAAAAGTCAAGATGTTTTTAAACAGTTGTCAGTGAGAACAACAATGAGAAAATGGCATTTAAATCAAGGTGTTAAGACAAAAAATTTAAAACCCAAATAACATGCAATCACAATTCTCACACAATATGGAATATATAAGCTAATGTTTCTAATTTATACCACCAGTACTAGTTCATGCTACCTGATGGTGTTAGGTTGCACACTGGCTCACTGAAGTAGGCAAAAGTTATTATCCACATCCTATTAATAAAGTGAGGCAAATAAGTATCTTATTCAAGGTCATGCAGGTGATTAATGACCTCATTATAGCTAGACTTGCCTCAGGTCCCAGGTTTTAACACTACAATAGTCATATTCTGAGAAAGAGGCTTATTTAATTTTTTTATTCACTTCCATAAAGTAAGGGGAACATTGAAATTTCCATTCTAACAGTTTTCATTCTTTGTTTGGTGTCAGTATCTAAGCAGACTTGCATCTTAGTGATTGCTATTATTACTGGCCTATCATATTTATCTCCATGGTAATGCATTTATAGGAAATAATCCTCATGTATATGTGCACACACACAGACATAAATATTAATATAAATAATTTAGTTTTCTGAAAACAAGGTTATTCATAAAATATTTCATTCTCATTTTTTCTCAAATTAAACATTTTGTAATAAAATCTTGCAATGGTACCTCTTCTTGTGCCTTTTAAATCAGAAATACTTATGCATCTAGCGTACTCTAACCTACTTGACAAAATATGTATATACTCAATATATTTGTTTGTATATATAATATTACATATACTTGTTTCAAACTGATACAGAGAAATTATAGAGGTTGACAGGGAAGAAACAAACAAACAAACATACAAAAACAGACAAGCAAACATATACTTTCCATATTTGGTAGAGAAAATACTAGCATTGTCAAATTTTTTAAAACAGTTTCAGAAGACTGCTAATTCCAAATGAATATTATAGACAACAAAATGTGACCAAACCAAAATCATGATGAAACCTAAAATAATAATATAGTATTTCAACCCAAATAATAATAAGCCTGAAATATAAATATTAAAGCTAAATTTATATGCATATGACTTAAATCTATGTAATTAAATACAAAGCTGAAGGATTTCTAAATAGTTACTGAAAGGGCATGGCAAGTTATTAGTAACATATCAAGAACAATATTTTAGGATATGAAACACATAGGCTGAAGTGAGATGATGCTAAATAGAACACATTAAATAGAATAAAGTAAATAATAATTTAAAAGCTGAGTGAGAAAGAGAGAAAAAGGAAGGCAACATGAGTGTTTTATTTCACTAAATGGTAACTTTAATGTTACATTTGAGGCAGTTGATCTGTTGTTTAAAACAGAATATTTTAATTGCTGTTTGCTTGGTTGTTAGGGGAGTGGCACTGGGAGAAGGCTTGTTGGGCAAATTACTTACTGTACCTGCATGAATATTTGAGTATTCATATCAGCAATAATTGAGACATCCAAGCTTGATTAATTAAACCTATGATACTAGTGTTAAGTCTCAAGTGGATCCTGGGAAGGTGAAGACAGGTGGATTCTGGGAAGGCACTGGCAGTCAGTGTTTAGGTCAAACGGAGGCATATCTGTCCAGCTCTCTCTTGATGGGGTTTGCACATTCCAGAGTAGGGATATGATTATTAGAAATATTAGGCAGGAGGATTAGAGATATGAAAGAAAAGGAAAAAAAGACACAGAATAGAACTGAGAGAGCTATCCAGTGTATAGTGAATTCACTGACATTTTCCTTATGCTTATATACCGCAATCCAAAATGTGGGGGAAGGAGGGAGAAGGCAAAAGACTGCTTTAACATGATACAAAGAAAAAAGAGCACAATAACCTGCTCAATACTTAAAACTCCAAACATCTGTATCCTAAGTTAAGCCTTCTGTTGTTTAGGCAGGACATGCAACAACCACACCTTAGACCAATCATTCTGTAGACAGCCAATCCTGTCATATCCTTGATAGAGCAGCAATAAGCTTGAATTCTCTGACCTTTGGTCCAGGTAGAATGGACCTACTTCTGTGGGTTCCCATAAAACACTCTAGAAAAAGGTCAATATCCAGGTGCATCAATAGAACTTGTCTCAAAATATAATGATCCAATGATCATCAAAAAAGTTTCATCCAGAAATTGAAGGAGAAGATGTGGATACTCACAGGCAAACACTAGGTGGAGTTTGGGGAAGCCTGCAGAAGAGACGGTTGTAGGTGCCAGAGGCGTCCAGGCCATCAGCAGAACACAGTCAGTCCACAGTCTCACATTAGCAGGGCTCAAAAGTGATCAGATTTTATTTATTCTCAATGATTTATACAAATGTCATTCTATTAAAGTACAATAAACTACATTGAAATTATGTAGGAGGAGGGAGAATTTTCCCCCTTTTTTCAGAATATTTATTACACAAAATGACTGAAAACTCGGATTGATCCTTCTTTAATTAGTCATTCTTTGTTATAAAACTAAATGTTTTTAATGAGTTATTGGGGCACTCGAAAAAGACCTACTATTTTGTCTACTAGTGAGCCAGGCATTTCTTTGGCTTTCAATATTCACAATTTCATTTAGAGATGGATTACAAATGAATCAGTTGGCTGTGAAATGTGTCTTGCTAAAACAGTTTTCATTTTCTTAAAAACCCAAAAGATTATATCATCTTGTATATCACCAGGCAACTTCATTTTGTAATGTGACTTTATCATGTTACTGAAAATAGAAATCTGCCTAGCAAAGAATAAAACAGGGATGCCAGTAGAAAAGTCTTTACGAATTTATTGACATTTAGTGTCTGGTATTGTAAGGACATTTACTTATGAAAAAGTTTATTGTAGTGAGGATCAAGGACCAAATGTTTTATTTTTATATAAAAACATGTATAATTGTGTGCAGCATATCTACATTCAAAAAGAAAGAAATCTTGGGAAATTAAGGCAGAGGCTAAAAATAGGTTATTTATTGTTTTCTCTTTCACTCTATATAATGAAAAGTGAGAGTCAATATAAATAAAATAACATTAAAGCCAAAATTTAAAAATTAGAGTTTGAGATATAATGTTTAAATTATATTTAAAGACTTCTTTTTATTTTCTTACTATTTATCATATTTGTCTTTATACACTTTATATATAATATCATATATGACATATTTTATCTTATATATGTAATATATTAATTATAATTATATACACATACACAAATGTATATACACCATTCAAGCTATACAAAGCCTTATTGTTAAGCCATTTTGAACCTAGACCATGTTGTCAGCAACTCATGGTTGAACATGTACTATCTTTTGAAGTGGAATATTTTCTTTCTTCCTTTTATAGTATTCCTGTTCCCTGGCAGAAAAAGTTGGCTTCCTGTAGTACTACTGTGCAGAAAATAAAGAGAAAAGCATTGTAACTCTGTTTTCTAAAAATTTTTAAACCCATTGCTAGATGTCCCGTGTGTGTTTCTTCTTCAAAGTGTGCTGCATGGCATTTCCTGATTCTGCATTCCCATTATTTGTTTTTCATTCTTTCTAAAAATATTCTGTTAAAGCCAGACTCCTAAAATTATTTTCCTCAGAAACCATGCCCTTTAATTTATATTCACTGTTTTCCAGATGATTCTCTTGTGGTATGAATAAAATACCCCCCATTTTCTCATGTATTTGAATTCTCAGTCACACTGAGAAGACTCTATTTGAAAGGAATTAGGAGGTGTGGAGTTTTTTTTTTCCAATTATTTTTTATGGAGTAGGTGAAGTCTTGTTGGATAAAACGTGTTATTTGGAATGGACACTGAGATTTCAAAAGCCCATTCCAAACCCAATTTCTTTTTTATTCTGTGGATTAGGATACAGTTTTTAGCTATTTTTCCATAATACTGCCTTGCTTACCACTGTGCCCCTAACCATGATAACACTATGAAACTGGAAGCAAGTCCATAATTACATGTTTTACTTTACAAGAGTAGCCATAGTATTTCTTCACAGCAATAAAGTAGTGACTTAGATAAGGCTTTGGCCTAGAATCTGTCCTGCATGTAAGACATGCTGGATCAATGGTGGCATAGAACATATGCCAACCCATGACTGGTCCAAACTGTGGCTTATGCCATGAGAGGAAGCTCACTCCTGACATTTTCTGGATGTCAAGATCAAGAGGGAGGAAAGCCCAGAGACTCAGGAGAGAATCCAACACAACTGGTGAAAAAAATCATTGAAATTATTTCTAATGACATTCTGCTATAGTCATAGGTGGGTCCTTACTGCATTTGTCATCAGATGAGTGTCATCTAGCAGCATATGGATGCAGAGGCCTAAAGACAAACACTAGCCAGAACCACAAAAGACCAGAGGGATTATTGGAGAAAGAGGGGAGAAGTAAACCATGTGATCTTGTCTTATAGAGCCAACTAACCAAGAGTTCATAGAATTCACAGATATTGAAGCAACAAACATCAACACTCTATGGATCTGAGCTAGTTCCTCTCCATATACCTAATGCTTGTAAAGCTGGGTGTCTTAGCAAACTCCTAACAATAAGAGTGGGGCTGATCTTTTTTATCTGTTCTTGGTAATCTTGTCTTACTTACTTACCTCATCGAGCTTTGATTTGAGGGTTTATGCCCAGTCTTACCGAATCTCTAGACTGTTCTTTTATATTTTGATTTGTACCCTTTGAGAGTATCCCACTGGCGACTTAGAATGTCTATTGATAATTCCACTTTTCTGGCCTAGTTTATGTAGCCCCAGCTAAGAAAGACATCAAGATGATATGAAACACAACCATTTTAGTTCAATTCAATGTGCTATATTATTGATTTTGGAATATATAAATGACACATATGTAATTTCAAAAATAATCTGAAAGGACCTTATTTAATTTTTTAATAAATCATAAATTACAATTATAAAGATAACAGAATATGTAACAGAAAGATTCTTGTACTTGATATGTTTATTTCCCTCTTGCTGAATGTAGCTTTAAATCTTTCCCTTATGATTTCTATCTCAATATAGCCTTCTTTGCTAAGATTTAGTTTTTTAGAGTTCAGACTCTTATTTCTCTTCATTATGGTATAATCAACAATTCAGTATCTGATTTTTCTAGCTCCATCCTG
Organism: Microtus obscurus; assembly: GCA_963919715.1. Lineage (NCBI taxonomy): Eukaryota > Metazoa > Chordata > Mammalia > Rodentia > Cricetidae > Microtus > Microtus obscurus. The sequence continues at coordinate 4,928,534 of CAWTZC010000789.1, read as the reverse complement.
ATTCTTCCCCTTGCCCAGGTTTATCTCCTGCTTTTTGAAACCTTAATCAATGACAGTGATATCAATACAGGTGCAAACACAAAACAAATAATTAAGTTTTAATATCACTTGGTTTTTTCATTAATCATAGTCTACTACTGAAAAAGCTATTTTAATAGCCATTTTTTCCAATTACAACATGAGTCTAACATGTGCAAAATGTTTGTCCATTTTTTATATTATATGAAAAGTAAGGTCAAGAATCTTGTAAATAAATAAAAATAATAAATTTAAGAACTTCTGAATTGCCTCTAGCTTTTATATTTTTAATTCTGCTTAATCTACTTTTTTATTGATTTTATTGAGCTATACATTTTTCTCTACTCCCCTCCCTTTCTTTCACCTTCCCTTCTACCCTCTCCCATGGTCCCCATGCTCGCAATTAACTCAGGATATCTTGTCTTTATCTACTTCCCATGTAGATTAGATCCATGCATGTCTCTCTTAGGTTCCTCATTGTTGTTTAGGTTCTCTTGGATTGTAAAATGTAGGCTGGTTTTCTTTTATTTATGTCTAAAAGCCACTTATGAGTGGCGAGACAGTTCTATTTACAATGTACTTTACTAACCAGAATGTGAATCTGAGTTCAGTCTCTGGAACCTGTGGCAAACTGAAAAGGCTTCTAGTGGGAAAAGTTTCCTGTAATGCCAACAATGATGACAAAAGAAAAAACAGAAAGAAGTAGATGAGTGATGGAGACACGCAGATCCCTGAAAGGTTGTGTTTCAAGATGCCTACTCTTGAAATCCTAGAGTAATGAGATGCAGTGTATCAGTATTAAGGATGGAAGAAACACAAAGAATAAAATGAAGCCAAGATTGTCTCTGACATTTACACATCAAGGAACAATACCCTTGTGTGTACAACACATATCAACAATATTTAGTTCAAAATGATAAATCTAAGAATCTTGACATTCTTCAATGAAAGTGAATTACCCTGTAGCATCACAATTAAATACTTAACAAAACAATAGAATATTGATAGTTATGCTGGTTTTGATGAGCATGGTCTTCATCAGTTGATTTGTTTTAATCCTTGTTCCCCAGTTGTTCGGATGTTTGGGAAGGCTTGGAAGATATGGCTTTGTTGAAGAATTCATGACCTTGTTAAAACTACACCAAGAACCTCCCCCTCCCATCTCTGCTGTCTATGGATCAGGAAGCAAAGCTTTTAGATATAAATCTCACACGCTCCAGAGTCATACCTGTCTGTTTTCCAACAGAGAGATTGCAATGGGGATGTTAAATGGGGAGGGGGATAAAAGATGTGAATAAAAGAGAGAATACAGGAGTGAAAAATAGTACTCAGGGCCAAGAGGCTGTAGTGTCTAAAATTACTAGAAGAAAGAGAGTAGGAGGTACATATTGGAGGGATAATAGTAAGGAAAATGATATATTACAATTTTGAAGATAAAATGACTAAAAAGTTATATATATATATGATAGATGATAGATACATACATAAATAAAATACATAATCATTACATAATACATAAATACATACATTTTTAAATCACCTGTTTTTCAACACAGACAGAACATATATTTACTTTCTGTGCAGTTAGGCCCTTCAAGTCTAAAACCAAATGTGCCTGATCATCAGTAACATCTTATGAAGCAGACTAAGATTAAAAAGATCATCCATAGCAAAAGTAGCATCTTGAATATATCTGCTTAGCACATGAATGTTGAAGCTATGTGATTGCCACAATTTAGATGACAACCTGATTTTCCTATGAAATTCCAGATATCCAAACAACTAAGAAAGAATAAAACAAAATCTTAGTTTTTTTTCAACCTTTGAAGAAAAAAACACAGAAAATATGATACAGGATACTCTTTAGTATGCTGTGAATTTGTCTTATTAACATTGATTAATAAAGAAGCTGATTTGGAAAATAGCCAGGCAGACAATAGCTAAGTGGAAAATCTAAGCAGAAAGACAGGAAGAATGAAGGCAGAGAAACGGAGATTCTAGCAGCCACCATGGAAGCAAGATGTGAGGTAACAAATCAGAAGCCTCTTAGAAAAATAGAAGTTGATTAATTTAAATGGTAAAAGTTAGTTAATAATATGCCTGAGCAAATAAACCAAAAGTTTGTAATTAATATTAAGCCTCAGAATGGTTATTGCAAACTGATAGGCATAGAGAAACTTCCAGTTACAAAAATATATTGATGAATTATACCTTTATGCTGGAAAAATATATGCTTCAATCCACAAAATAATTATTAAAAATTTTACAATATGTTGAAATTACAGCAACTTTGATAATTTAAAAATGAGTTTAAGAAATAAGATAAAATTTTATGTAGTTTTATCTGTAGCCATTATAGAGAAGTCATGTACACTCAAATATTAAGTAATAAAGAGGTCTTTTAATGCATTGAAGGTGTTCAAATGAGTTAGAACATTAATAATCTCATCTGGATAAAGTGAAAATGTATTTCCTTGAACATTAATCATACTGAGGAACAGGTCAACACATACATTTATTAAAGAAGTTTCAAAATCCAAACTTTTAATAAGTGAAAACTCGTGTCAAGGCCCCTTGTTCCCTAGGAGGAATGATAGCTCCTTCTCACTGAATCACACCACATTATGTGACAAGGCAGATGATGTGTTAGTGGCCACATGCTGACTGAGCAGCTGGACAAAATGAATTAAAACCAAAACCTGAAAACATCTAGAGCTGCAAACTTCTTTCATTTTTAATAAAAATGAAAGAAGTTTATGTTGATTACACAATAAAGTAATCGCCACAATTATTTTCACATATAACTTTGAATATTTTAATTGAATGATAAATTATGACTCTGCAATACATATGTACTCTAGATATTCACTTTAGTTTATAGAGATATTCACAAACAATATAACTACATGAGCTAGCAATGTGAAAACTTCACAAATGAGAACCAGTTACCATGTTACGACAATTTATTTAGTAGCAGTCAAATGAGAGTCAGAGTTCAAAAGTTATACAGGAGACTCAAGGTATGCCAGCCATGCTAATTATGAATGCTGATATTCCTCCACGTCTGTGCATTTGGGCTTATTACCTCAATCTCAGTCTCATATTAGTATTTTTGTCAATACTCTGTAGTAACTGATATAACCCTTTAAGTGATCCTCTAGAGTGGACATAATTTAGACACTCGGCCATAATTTAGACAGCATAAAAAAGCATGTCTAGCAGTACACTGTCGCTGCTACCTCACAGTCCTGGTCCAGGCTGATCATCAAAGCTGCATTTATTTATGTATAGGCACTGAATTCATTGATATTATTTCATACTCTGCTGGGAGGAAGAAAGCAGTCAGAGAGAGCTGCCATGGATCCACTAGCAACAGACGCTGAAAATTTTACCCTGTAAGCCACTGCCACGTGCAATACACAGACTAATAAAAATGTGTTAAATTAAGATGTAAAAAATAGCCAATAAGAATCTAGAGTTAATGGACCAAGCAGTGATTTAATTAATACAGTTTCTGTGTGGTTATTTTGGGGCTAAGCTAGCCGGGAGGCTGGATGAACAAGGAGCCACCCTCCTTGCAACAATACCCTTCTGCTCACCTATCATAAGGCTTTTGTTTCCAAAGAGCTTCCTGCTGCTGCAATGCTATTGGATTTTAGGTCTCCTAAAATAGATATTATACACTCATTACAAGACAGCTGATACACCTTTCCCACTTCTGTGTGCTCATGCTTCTGACTCCCTGTTATCTGTTCTCTTCTCTGGAGTTTTGTTTTTTATGTGGATGAAGTTTAAGTCAGTCAAAGCAACCAATATTTCCCTCATTCAGGATCTAGCAACATTATTGTCTCTACGTAGGGCATTGTTGTAAATGTGGCCCTTGATAAGGAGTATTTCCCTTCTTTAGGATACCTCTTAAAGATTTCTACATCTGGTAATTAATTGAATGTCATTTAGTACTTCTTAATACTAAATATCATTTTCATACCTCTGGGTATTGAAGTGTTTGCTTGGATCGTGAGATGCAATATGGTACAAATACAGGCAATGTTAAAATAAAGAGTTTTGCCAAAAATCTTTAAGGTAAGTTACTGTGCAATGTACAGCATTTGATGTGAAAAATAATATTTTTATTTTAGATTGGAATTGGAGAAGTTGTGTCTGCCAATGGTGCAGCTATCAAGGGAAACTACTTAGAAGAGCAAAGCCAATGAAATTGGTATAACTTTCATGTATTTAAATAAACTCTGACATTGCATTAGACAAAAACAAAGAGTGCGCATCAGAAAATTTCTAAAAATAAAAAACGAAGATTTGTTTTGCCCTTAAGCTTGAGTAACATCCAACTCCTTGCCAGTTTGCAATGATATCTAAATTGCAGTGGAATTTCAATGAAGCTATCCCCAAAACTTGAGAGTAATAGAGTAGCAACTCACACATATTCTGCAGAGCAGATGCAGCTGTTGTATTTGGCTATTTTGGTAGTGATTATTGAATAAAAACCATAACTTAGGTTAGATTCCATGCATGATTGCTGTTTGTTTCTATTTTCTGAAGAGATAAGGCTTTCTTATTTAACTAGATAATGTTTATGAGTACAAGTATGAACATAAAGAGTTTTGAAAGTACACTCTACATGAACTTTTCTTATGAAATCACAAGGACAGTTTTATAAAAGGAGCATGTATTGGAAGTTGAAGCTCATTTTACTTAACACTCAATAAAGCGTACACATACTAAATTCATTTTTAATCAAATATTAACATAGTCTCAGATGTTCAACATATACTATAACACAAAAGGAGAGAGCTTACTATTAAAAATATTTGGGTGAAATAATACACATTTGGGAAGAAAAATTGTGGCAATTTGATCACAAACAACAAATGTAGTAGTAGATAGGGCTAGGTTAATTGCTTTGGTATACTTATTAAAATTATGGACTTAATATTCACAGTTTGAAAATTATTGCTTCTGAAATTAGTTATCTCTTGCCTCCGTTTTCAACTTCAAATACATGATTACAACTCTTTAGCATTTTTTTTTAAATGTATTTATTACTTTATTAAAGATTTCTGTCTCTTCCCCACCGCCGCCCCCATTTCCCTCCCCCTCCCCAACCAAGTCCCCCTCCCTTCTCAGCCCAAAGAGCAATCAGGGTTCCCTGCCCTGTGGGAAGTCCAAGGACCACCCACCTCCATCCAGGACTAGTAAGGTGAGCATCCAAACTGCCTAGGCTCCCACAAAGCCAGTATGTGCAGTAGGATCAAAAACCCATTGCCATTGTTCTTGAGTTCTCAGTAGTCCTCCTTGTCTGTTATGTTCAGCGAGACCGGTTTTATCCCGGGCTTTGTAATAATAATCTCTTTCTTCCAAACAATTTTGACGTCTGACTTTCACTTTGAATGTGCTATGTTGACTTCCTCCACTTTCCTAATCTGCTGGTTGTTTTCTAACTTACTATGAAATACCACATTCATTTTGATTAATTTATCTCAATTATATTCTTTTGTTGCTGTTCTTTTTACTTTTTTTAAATTGGGTTGGATTTTTTGAGAAATTTCCTATCATGATGTATCATATTTTTGCATGTGAGTTATTGTTTATTATTTTTTAGAGTTTGAGGTCAGTCTCATTTACAGAACAAACTCCAGGACAGCCAGGGAAACACAGAGAAATTCTGTCTTGAGAAAGAAAAAATTATTTGCCTTCTTGTAAATTTTTGGAATTCTAGTTAACCCTTATTTTCATTTACATAAGGTCTACTTTTTTCTCTGTTTATTCTCCATCATTTCAAAATTCATTTATTGACTAGTCTATCTAACACTATTTAGATGCACAAAAAGCAATATTCTCCTTTTCATTTAAACAATCATAAGTTTTCCCTTTCAAAAACAAGACAGCTTTGGGGGCAGAGCTCTACATGTTTCACAATGAAGCCATGACCATAAAGTTATAGCATTAGGTAGAAATGTCATTTTCCCCTATTTGAGTCAGAATTTGTTGGATTGAAATGAAGCTTAAATTTGTAAAGAAACAGTCTATTTTACATTTGCTCTTTTTTTTAAACTGCTGGCAAATATATGTTCCTTTCATTCAGCATGTGTACCCTGGAGTTGCATAACAGAAAGGTAAGCTTAAGGGAAATACATACAGGTAGATGCTTCCTAATGTGTACAAAGGGGTGAATGCTTCCTAAAGTGCATATACACGAGGATGCTGCCTAAGGTGTACATACAAGTGCATGCTTCCTAAAGTGTACAAACAAATCGATGTTTCCTAAAATGTATATACAAGTATGTGCTTCCTAAAGTGTACATACAAGTGCATGCTTCCTAAAGAGTTCATACAAATGTATGTTTTTGGAAGTGTACAAACAAGTGTATGCTTCCTAAAGTATACACATAGGTGTATGCTTCCTGAAGTGTACATTCAAGCATATGATTCCTAAAGGGTTCATACAATTCTGTGCTTTCTAAAGCTGATAAGAAAACACCTTTCTACTGATCTTATGCTGGTAGAATATGACTTTGTGATCCTGATAAATATTTGACTATTCCCAATGAACATATTTCAAGCTATCAACAAAAGGGTAGTTGTATTATTAAAAGTATCAGCATGTGTATTCCTCTATTTTAGTTCCAAGAAGATTATTTCATATTTTCAAAACGTATATAGAGAAAGAGTGCCCACTTGTAAACCTCTGACAAGAAATGAAAGAGTAAGATCTTGTGAATTTATTATCATTTATTGAGCTTACACAAACATGTTCCTCTATACTTTGACATGAATCATTCACAAAAATAAGGATTATTTTTCAGATGCCTAATTTACGAATTTCAAGAAACTTTACTTTTATTACAGCCATAAGCATCTGTATTGTCAGTTTTTGGTATAAATTATAGAGTTCCTCAAATTGTAAGACTTCTTAAGCCTTCATAGGTACTTGTTAAAAGCCGCTTCCATGTATTAATCACTATTAACACTGTCAGCCTTTGAAATTCCTTGACAAGTGTCTGGGAGTACTTTTCCAAGAATGTTACTTTCATGTAAGTAAATGTCGTACAAGACATAAATACTTTTCCAGGTGACAGACTCTAATCACTTGGAGAAATGTTTCAACATTCTCAAGAACTATGTATGAATCCCTTCAGTAATATAATATATTTGAGGTCATATAATAAAGTTGCTCCCCTGTCTCTAGAATTATTCACATATCTACATGACCAAGCATGATTTTTTTATCCTTATGCTTTTATCTGTTTAATATAGTTGATGTTAGCAACAGAGAATATAAACATTTTTCTCGACATGCTTATTGGTTAATTATTTTAGTCTTGTTTTTGGAAAAGCAATGTAATTTTACCCATTCTAAGCACAGCAATTTTATGAGAATTTCTGTCTCTTGGTCGGAACTGCCTCCTGAAGAGTCATTTTATTTATCTTTCTGTATCATAATCATGCTTATATCAATATCATTTTTATTATATATGTATACTGTATCAAGGACACAATGACATACTGCCCATCTTAATTGAGCATTACACTTGGGCCTTTCTACTTGCCAAAGGGTTTTCCTGTTACTGCAATATATTATCATCCATATATGTGCTTATGACAATAAAATTTGCAATGTTTTTCAAGCACTTTAAAGAATTATTAAAACTTATTGTTTTTTCATCCTTTATCTATTAAAAATTGTCTTTTATCATCAGTCCTTTAGAGCTTACGGAGGCCAGACTGTACAACTCAATTACATACCAATTGCTAATTAATACTCATCAAACATCCTTTTGATTCCTGTTTCCTTACAATTGTTGCCTCCCTCAATCTTAAAAATATTTGATAATATTTTTCAACAAATTCTTATTCACTAATATTCCACTCTTGTTCATCACTGTGGACATTTAAATTTGTGGCAGTTATGACCTGCCTGACAATGTGTCTTCATGTCTGCAGCGATGAGGAACTCATTATTGCTTTTCTACACATAAGAAAAGAAATGCAGCATGATTGGCACACTTTTAAGGGCTTGAATTAATAATTATACTCTGAGAATCTTGGTTAATTTCAGTAATAAGAACTATAATTATCAACTTTATTATGCTCAATGTTAGAAAATTAATTTAAGAAGGCATATACACTTTAAGTCATCTTTTAATCCAATGCTAATGACTCCAATAATTGATGTTAAAATATCTGTGAATGTCACAATTTACCTTGGATTCAAATAGAAAAGAATATCTTTTATCCAGCACAGAGAAAAGTTTAGAATTATATGCAGTTATATATTTTGTGGCTTCTCATTTTGCACCATTTTAATTACTCAATGTTTCTTAGCTTTTACTGAAAACATCCTGTAATCTGAATTGTTTTATGGTAGGGATTATAATTATATTGACTAACCTAAGATTTATATATTTCTTCCACATAACTGATATTATTAAGATTCAAATTACTACTCTCTCCAACCTTAGTGAATGACTAGTAACTTCCCACAGATTTGGATGGAATACAATAATGCTTTCAATTATAATCTGTTCAATTTTTAATTGCCTTGTTAAGGCTCTCAAAGTCTAACCCAGTATAATTAATTTTTTCTGAATACCTCTTCTAAAATTCCAATGATTCTAACAAACATCTAGGATGACCATCTACTAATAAATCATTATCTCTGCTATTCCAAATAACAAGAGACTTAAAGGTATATGATGTGGGAGTGTCATATATCAATCTGTTGATTTCATTGGTTAAAATAAAGAAACTGCTTGGCTGGTCCTATAGGTTAGAACATAGGTGGGTGGAGTAAACAGAATTGGGCGGAAAAGGAAGTGAGCTCAGAAATCATGCAGCTCCGCTCAGAGATGCAAGGTTCCTGTCTAGCGGGCAGACGGGATGGCTCTGCTCTCTGAGGCACACGCGTGATGAAGCTCCTACTCGGGAGGGACGTAGGCTAGAATCTTCCCGGTAAGCGCACCTTGGGGTGCTTACAAACCTGATTTGAAATGGGCTAGTCCAGGTGCGAGAGTTAGCCAAGAAGAGACTAGAAATAATGTGCCAAGCAGTGTTTAAATGAATACAGTTTTTGTGTTGTTATTTTGGGCATGAGCTAGCCAAGCGGCTGGGGTGTTGGGGACGCAACCCCGACGCCCCAATTTCAACAGGTATATAATAAATTTCACAACTTTGTAGCCCATGGTTAAAACTTCTGAAATTGCTTGCTTCACTTATATGTGAAATCCAAATATCAAAATTTGTTATATATCAAAAACACATAATTTTCTTTAGTGTTGTGTTAATATAAGTGTATAAGTTTGACATAATTAGTGATTTTTCTTATATAAAGCTTTCATTTGTATTGAAACAATCCATCCATGGGCCACATCATAAGATTCAGAGAATAAACAAAGTCACACGTCTCAACAAATAATAAATATATAAGATTTGAGACCAATAGTGGGAGTCAAAAAAAACACTTAAGAACTGCTGATTGAGACTCACTGCCCAGCCAAGTGAAGGAAGACTCTGGGACCAGCAAGTCATGCAGACAGGTCAAAGGTTCTAGATTTGATGAGTAGTCACTTTTCTACAGTGGGCTTTTGAAACTGCAGCTCTCTTAGAGTTGTCATGCTCTTGTAGGTTGCAACAATAAACTAGTTAAAGTTCACAGATCTCACTAACCCTTATTGCAAGTAACCTCAAGTGAAAGAAAGGAAGAGAGAGAGAGAGCAGGAAGAAAAGAAAAAAACTTTAAAATTAAACTAATCTGTGCAGAAAAATTCTCTAACAAATTAAAAATGAATTTGAATTACATTATGGAGATTGGGTCTTAACAGATAGCCCAGACTGCTCTAGTAATCATTATGTATGTATCCCAGGCTAGTCTGAAATCCTTGGAAGCACTTTTTCTTTAGCTCTTTGAGTATTGACCTGAGTATGAGCCACCAGAGTTACATAAATTTGAAATTATTCAATTTATTTTATAGCTCATAATGAAAACACTTATAATGTTAAGATTAATTCAGTCTGTTCAATGTGCTAACACAATTAAATTTTTCTTTAAGACTACTTTCAGCATTATATAACAATGTGCCATTTATATTCATGACCATGTTGTTCCCATTTACTTGAAATGTATGTAACTTGAAATTCCCACAAGGTAAAATAATTCCTGTACTGAAAACTCGAAGAATTTGAAACTTGTATACTATAATGAACTACATTTCTTTGTCATAGTTAACTCCTGAGAATAGCTACCTAAATTTACTACATCAAGTATTTCTTCTCTTATCACTTCAAATAGACTCCTGTCACCACTCCACTGACACTGCTTTTATCAAGGGCATCACTCACAACCACGGCTGTTAAATAAAATTGCCAGGTCTCAATGCTTGTTCTTACTTGACATTTCATTATCATTTAACATCACTAGTAATTCTTGCTTCTTGAAACACATCTTTTATTTGAAATTTATGATGATATATTATTAACTTTTTCTTTCTCTCTGTGTATGCATCTCATTGGCACTCCTTACCCTCTTGTATTATATTCTTTTTTTCTAAATACACTGACTTAAAAGCCAGAGCAATTTGGGGCATGTACTTTAATTTTTATTTCTAGTTGGAATTCTTATCAGTGATATTGCTTTGTTGACATGCTGTTTTTTTCAGAAGACACTTAAGTATCTATCTAAACTATCTTACAACAATTTCAAAATTACTATATTAAAAGCCATTTTCCATAATCTTTTTATGTGCAGTCTTTGCTATCTTAATTAAAGGAAGCCCCCCCCCCATATGGATGATTCCCTTTTTAATCTTTATATCTACTGTATCCTTTTTACTGATATAAACAAGATTTTACTTTCTATGTGTTAAAACTGCCATTTTCTAATCAAGGATAACAATTAAATATAAACAAATTTTTTTTTTCCGGGCATTTGTGCCTTGTATTCTACCTAGAAGAATTAGAAATCAAGTGTTTTCTTATAAAATGTCTCTGTCAAATCACGCAGGAAGTAAACTAAATGATATCAAAGTTTATAAACAGAATATGACATCATCTCTTTACCATTTCCCCTTTGCAAAGCTGTAAAAACTCACTGTCTGTCCCATGACTCTCTAAGTTCATCTGCTACCTTAGTTCTTTCAGCATGCCATAAGCTTTAACTATAGGTTCCTTTCTCACTCCACTTCCTTCTTTCCCACACCAGGCAGGAGTGATCCATTCTGCCATAATATCCAATGAATTTTGCATGAGAGTCTTAAGAGGAAAGCTTTCCATACAAAAGTCAGATTTGCTATTAGAAAGGCTTTAAGTGGGATGACTTTTTTTTTAATTCAATGTGCTGTGTCACTTAAGGTCTATTAACTTCTATTAGACTTCAATTCCCTTTAGCAGCAGGTATAGTTAATTTTTGAAAGGAACTGTTAAAAAATTTTAGAAGAATTTTGATGAAAATAATTTAGACTTGTAGCTTTTACAACTAATCTCAACTTAAATATTCTCTAATATCTCATGAGTTGCTAGAGACCACACCATTCAATAAATTATAACCCCAGAAAATATATTAAACTTGATATAGAAAACCTGCAGCAACTGCTCACCAATATACTAAGATACACAAACATGTCGATACCTTGAGAGCTATAGTTTTATTTAAAGCTTTATCCTCCAGATTACTCTTACATAGTCAATTAGTTTATCAATCTATTCATTATATAAGTATTAAATTATAAATATACTAGACCATATATACATATAATGTATATGAACACAAATACATACGTGTGTGTCTAGTGGGTATATATGGATGGAATTTAAATTTTCAATTAAATTTGGAAATTCATCCCTCTTTGCTTTAACAATAACTACAGTCTAATTGTCTTCTACATAAACATTAAGTTGCATCAGCATAGTCTTTGAAATTGTGAAGTTTAGTTATTGCACGATTAATTTGTAACAACTACCTCCACTTATTTTCAAGACTTTGAGTCAGCCATAATCTATGTTATATAATTTATAACATGAGGCAAAGAAGATGAAAGGAATGTTCATACTGGAAATTTTCCCATCAATATGTCAAAGGACAGTATCTTATGGGAATATACATGTTCAATACTTTGATTCACTGAAAAAATTATGTTGTATAGCACAGATCATTTAATATTTATATATCAATTTCTGACTTGCCTTAATGAAGCTAGACTTCAGTTCTTACTTTTAAATTTTCTGATAGAATAAATGGGTAGTTGCTATTTTACATTTTATTCTACCCTTCAATATGCGAATGATCACAGACTATTATCTGTCATTACATTATAGAGACATACTTCAGAAGTCTAGAATTTCACAGAAGATGGGCCGTGAAAGTTTGCTTTTGTGTGTAGTGTCAGAGAAGAGGGATATCTTGAGAACTTTCAATTCAAATGGCACATAGGTTTCCATTGGAAAGTGTTCATCAGTTGTTATTGCGAGCTCTGGGATGGCTGGTATGACAGCGTGAACTGATGAATAAATAAGAAATGTGGGTGTTTTCACTGGCGTTATTTCCTCTGTATCTTGGTAAAATGAATAAAAGTTGAAAAACTTTTATTTGAGAAAATCATAATGATAAAAATTTAATTTTATTCAACATTCAAGTCATTAAATGCAATAAACTTTAATAAATGATAATATTCTTGCCATCATTTGAAGAAAAAAGAAGTTGGTACATTTTAAGTGGCAATATTCATACTACAAAAGTTGATACAGCTCATTTTGAGCAAAATTGTGTTTGGGTTGTTAAAACTAAGAGGCAGTTCCACTGTGACAAGCCCAGAAGTATGGTGATAGAGTTGTCCCTCAAAACATAGCCATGCCCATAATTAGCTCATTTTTCTCATTTCAGCCAGTCTTGTGCATGGAAAACAGTGCCACAAAATTCATCACAGTAAAGCTGACAAATAAGAAGAGAAAACCTGGATGATTTTGTGAATGATCATTCTTTACTGGAGTATAAATTTGATTATCACATATTTTCTCATATATTTAAATTGATACTACAATCAGTAATTTTTAACTAATTGATACATTTTAGTCTAGAAACTTATCACAAAAATTGAACTAGTCTATAAGCTAGTATTCTGTGTGAAAGGTGATCTACTCTATTCTGAATAAGTAGCTTCTGTTCCCAACAGTTCACATTATGTGAATTATATATAAGCAGCTTACAAAAGTTTTCTAACCACTTCTTAAAATTGTAAAAGATTAAGAAGCTCTCTTATATTAGATAGTTGTGGGGACATATACATTAAAAGCAAAATATAGCACTAGACACATCTCATAGCAGTTGTAACTCTAAGAACCAAGATAGGCTTTGTTATGTAACACAAAATTCCCTCATAGATGGGGGAGGGACTCAAGAAGTTCCACATCTAGTATGGGATAGGAGCTACTAACAATAGATGACTTGTGAAGTAGAATAGGTGAAGTAGATTTCCTTTTATTTAGAATTATGCCCTGTAGCCCCCTATGTAGGTATTCATGTAAATGGCCTGCATTCGTGAAGTTATAGGGAACGGGAAGTAGACTTTGGGTTTGGGGACAGGGAAAGAATATGAGGTTGGAGGTAAAATTGTTGGAAGGATAGAAGATGAATTGGAGGAAGAATAGGGTAGTGGGTGTGATAAAAAAACACGTTTATATGAAATTCTCAAATAATATAAAAGAATGAATAAAATGTAAAAACCAAGATTTTTCCATTATGGATTTACTATTTCCATGAAAAATTTCAAAATGTACTTTTGAAATATTAACACATAAATATAAGTGGAGGGTTACATGATAGATCATTTGGCAAAATACTTGTGTGTTAGCATGAAGTCCCAAGTTCACACCCCTAGTACACTAGTATCAACTAGTTATTGTCGATAATTCCTATGTGTGACGGGGATTAGCAAAAGAACAATTCCACTGACTTGATCAACAAATAATCATGCTAACTGGTAGATCCATGTTTAGTGAGAGACCCTTTTCAGACAAAACAAAACAAACTTGGAAGAAACACGATGCAGACACACAGCATACGTATGTCACACTGCACAGACACACTCACTCTCACACAAAAACACATACTCACAGCCACAGAAACATGAAACCACATGTGAAAACACACAAACATCCATGCATATAAAACATATACAAATATTAATTTGATTAATATGTTGACACATTTATTTTCTGGAGAAATTCTGGGGAAAGTGAAAACTACTTTAAGACATAGATCTTTTACTTCTCAGATGAATGACATCATCCTGCCTCCTTAAACCGAGCAATCCACTGGGATAAATGTGCTTTAATGTGATCAGTTTATGCTTTCCAAAAAGAAAAAAAAAGCATTTTTCATGCTTCCAAATGGGCAGACTTGTGTGTTTTTTTTTTTCAAATATTAACCAATAGATAACACAAACTTTTCTTAAGGCTTACTTGGCTCATTGTTTTGATAGATTACAAGATCATGTCATAGTTTAGATTCTACCTAAGACACCCTCTCTCGTATTATCTTATAGCAGACAGCGATGAGAATCTTGTGTGTGAAAAGAAATCATATCCCCAAAGCAGGAAGCTAGTGGGGCTGTGTCCCTAATATTCTGCAGAAGGTATGTCTCCGTACTAGCTGCTTAATTTCTGTGATAAAAAAAAGTACCAAATGCCACACATGGATAAAAAAAAAAAAACTCATTTTCTCTTTATGTTGCAGAGGGTTATCCATGTGGCAAAGAAAGCTTGGTGCTAGTGGCTCAGAATGAACTTGGTTGATAATATTTCATCACAAAGGAAGCAGAAAGATCAAGAAATGGGGTGAGACTATAAACCCTGAATGTCTGCACCTAGAGCTACTATTCCTCCAGTGAGACGATTCCTCCTAATAATCTGTCCAAAGAGTGTTACCAACTAGGGACCAAGTGTTCCAATAGGAGCCTGTGGGGAGCACTTTTCATTCAATCCACATAGCTCCCAATGACACTTCAACCTTCCTCTAGGCTCTACTTCTTCAAAGAGTAAACACCACTTCTCCATCTCTAAACATTCATCACATGGCCTTGGGTGACACAGAAGATGGAGTCATTGCAGTGAACAAATATTCACTAGATGATTGAAAAATATATGAATCAGGAATATTAATTAACAATTCTGGAATTTCATAATACATACATAATTAAATCAGTAAATAACAGAAACAGAAACAAAATAAATTTTAAAAGTGAGATTGTTAAAAATGTGAATATTAGAGGTGATATTTAGACTTAGTTACAGCAACAGGCTAATTCAAATTCAGTCTCATGATATATATACAATATTTTATGACATGTCACTTGTCAGAAACTGAATTAAAACACAAAACAAGCTGGAAAATGTATACAATGGTACAGATACTTTAATAAAAGCAAATGCATTATGATTATTAAGAATATGATCTTAATTTATCACAAATTAAGAACTAGACAATATAGGTAAAACAATATAACATCTTTTAAATTTATTACAGGTATGACATCCTTTAAATATCTAAAGTAATTTTTCTGAGTGCTATATCTAGGCTGAGAAGTCACATTTTTTTTATAAAGAAAAAGGAGATCATTTCAATAAATACTTAATATAAACTAGCATATAGATACTTACATTTTATCCTGCAATCCAGGTATAAAAAATACAAAGTAAAAAAGTGAAAAACATACTTGTGCCTCAGGTTTTAAAAAGAAGTTAAGAATATTCACAGTCCTGTTCACTATGCTAGAGTGATCCCCACATATTTGCATAATGGCTTTTAAATAAGCACATATGCCCAATGCCTTGCATAACGATAAACATCAAACTGAAAAACAAAAGAACAAAGCAAAAGAGCAAGAAAAGATTGGATGTTTGCCAAAGCCCTTGTTAATAGTTTCTCTTCAT
Organism: Microtus obscurus; assembly: GCA_963919715.1. Taxonomy (NCBI): domain Eukaryota; kingdom Metazoa; phylum Chordata; class Mammalia; order Rodentia; family Cricetidae; genus Microtus; species Microtus obscurus. The sequence goes on along the minus strand of CAWTZC010000789.1, from coordinate 4,912,580 downwards.
CCCACTGGGACACATCTGATGTACTATTCCTGTTTGTGATACTCCAAACCGTGTGCAAAAGACTACATTAAAATGAAATATTGATTAATCCCTTCAGTTGAGATTATAGCATATAAATATAAAATATATTCTACGATATGTTTATTATATTTATAACAATAATTTTCCTGATTTGCTTTATTTGTATTATTCCTTGGGAGCGAATGAATTAACTGAGCTTGCTTGTGTATTTTATGATCCAGCATTTTATTATAGTTCTCTGCTTAGTAAGATGTTCACTTTCAGTATTTTCTAATTATCCCTGCTGAATTTTAACTAAAATAAATTCCTTCAGCTTAGTAACTCATGACCATTAAATTATCTGAAGCTAAGTTATGGAGGTACCTGGATAAAATAGTTATATATTAAACGCTGAAATTCCTTTCATTATACACCTCCAGAATTGATTGTTAAAGTCTGACAAGGATAATAAACACCCCTAATTACCAAGAAGCTCCGTCTCCACCAGCTACTATTCTCTTCTTAGAAGAATTTATGTGCTTTTCCAGGCAGATAGATTTGCTCTGCCTCTTAGCCTGACATAAATTATTTTTATATCAATCTTTCAGAAAAGAGAGTGTCCTCTGAGTGATAGCTATGTGGAGTACAGTACCTCTGGGAGAAGGAAATTAATTTGTCTCATTATTTTCTATATCTCACTACTCCCTAAGCCTCAGCACAGCTCAGAAACTTATAGTGAAAGTCTGAGCCCCAACAGTTAAGATTTGTGAGCCGATATCATTAAAGAGCAAAGCTCCTTAAAATAAGGCTAGCTGTTGGGAATTGAAAGTAAAGAAAAAGAAGAGAGAAATTCAACTAGGAGAGATATTTAATCCAACTTCATTATTTTTACGGTGACACAATTATATCACCGTGTTATTTGGCTAGAAATTGCAAAATATTAGACACTTCATTAGGGAACCAGGATGTACTATTGCTTCACAGACAGGAGGGAGTACACCTTTCAAAGAAAAAGAATTAAAAAAAATCACACTAATATATAAACAAATTCTCTGTTTTGCATTGAATTATATGCTTTCTTTAACTCATGAATAGATTTCTTAATGATGCTAGATGTTGGATGATTTAATTTGATAGTCATAACTATCAAAATAAGGTCTTAATATTATATATGCCTTATAACTTTTCAAATCTGAAAAAGGGCCTTTATAATATTAATGGTAAATTATCCTTTTTACTTTGTTTATGTAATTTACTTATACATAATATTCAAAATTCAGAATTTAAATATTAGAATATATTCAATGAATAATTTATTGGAAAATATATATCTTGTGAATTGCTAAAATAATGTTGTATTACTATAAATCTATTTAATATAGAAAGCAATTCCTTAAGATAAAATAAAGAGCAAAATATATTTTACAAACAATATTTTAATATAAACGTATGTGTAGAATTGTATAAATCTTAGTAACTTATTTGTATGAAAATGCATTATCTTTAGAATTAATAAATGACAGTATTTTCTAATGTATAATCCATAGAAGGATATGTGAAAGTTTTAAAAAGTTTTACTTATTAACATTTTTCAAAAAGGTACTACCAGGTAGTTTAATAATACTAAAGAAGGATGAAATATAAGCTTGTACCATGAATTTATTTTTTAACGATTTTACATACTGAAATATTTGTAAATAGTGTCCAGAAATGAACAAGAAGATATAATCACTGGGACGAGTGCAAAAAATTGTATCCTTCAAACAAATAAATGTATGTTCCTTCAAGGCTATTCTTGTTATGAGAAGGTCCTTGTCACATTTCAGAATCAAAACACAGTGGATGACAATCACTTCAGTAGCATTATTACCCTTAGCAAAGGTTCTGTTATTATAAGTTAAAATTTCCTCAATATACTATTATGCACATATTTTCCCTGTGGCAGTCTTAATACTTTTTGGTGATTTTGTTTTATATTTTATGTATAATATCTTTCAAAACATATTGATTAGAAAAAATTGAATGGGAAAGATAAATTCAAACAAATACTATTTCATTTAAATATCATGACTCTAAAACATTCTTTTTAACCAAAAAGTGAGAAGCATATCTTTTTTTTCCTAAATTTCTGTCTTAATTGTTAATATCTTCTGAAGATACTTTCATGAATATATTTGACCTAACATCTTCTCACTCAAGATAAAATACCAGAGGTAGACCAAAAGAATAATTCTACCTAAGTCAATCATTGTTAGCAATGGTTGATTAGAATTAATTGCAATTATTATATTCTACATTTAGAAGTATGCATGTAACATAGAAATAACTAGCTGGTAATAGTTTATCACCCTTAAACCTTGAAAAATTGAATTATATAATACACAAAAATCATTTTTCTGGTAACTGCCAACTGTCATTCCTTGTCATTACTGGGGAACTGACACCATTCACTGAAATATTTCACAATAGTGTGGTTCATTATCCTTAAAACACATGATGCAAAAAAGATGTAAAAACTGAAAAACAATCATATGCTCTCAAAAGTTTCTTAATATCCTGTGCTTAGAATTGATATTAGTCCATCTAAGTTTATCAACTATGAATAGATAGTAAATAACCATCTTTTGTTTAGTCACCAACTTTACTAAAATTTTGACTGCCAGCAACACTTTTTTTTTGTTTAAGTGGCTTTCTTACATGACACTATGCTTCCAATGCAATTTATCAGTTGGTGTCATAAGTATATACCTAAAAATTATTCTAGTACTATTTATTTCATTTTGAAATTACTTTTTACTTATGAAAAATACTTCACAGGAGAGTTTGGTAGTGGCGGTGTGAAACTCTTGTGTGAAACTCGGTCTAAGGAGTCCGTTGGACTCCCCCCTCCCCCGAAAGGAATCATCCACAAAGGAGACAAACGCCCATCTCTCTGTTGGAAACCTTTAAGTCACAGGATGAGTCTACAGTGGACTGCAGTTGTCACCTTCCTCTACACAGAGGTCTTTGCTGTGTTGCTTCTCTGTATTCCCTTCATTTCCCCCAAAAGATGGCAGAAGATTTTCAAATCCCGGCTGTTCGAGCTGATAGTGACCTATGGCAACACCTTCATTGTGGTTCTCATCGTCATCCTTGTGCTGTTGGTCACTGATGCTGCACGTGAGATCCGGAAATATGATGATGTGACAGAAAAGGTGAGCCTCCAGAACAATCCAGGTGCCGTGGAGCACTTCCGCATGAAGCTTTTCCGTGCTCAGAGGAATCTCTATATTGCTGGCTTTTCCTTGCTGCTGTCCTTCTTACTTAGACGCCTGGTAACTCTCATCTCCCAGCAGGCCACACTGCTGGCCTCCAATGAAGCCTTTAAAAAGCAAGCAGAAAGTGCCAGTGAGGCGGCCAAGAAATACATGGAAGAGAATGACCAGCTAAAGAAGGGAGCTGCCGAAGACGGAGGCAAGTTGGATGTTGAGAGTGCTGAGGTGAAGTTAGAGAAGAACAAGAGTCTGAAGAATGACTTGAAGAAGCTAAAAGATGAACTGGCCAACAGCAATAAAAAGCTAGAGAAAGCTGAAAATGAGGCTCTGGCCATGCAGAAGCAGTCTGAGGGTCTTACCAAGGAGTACGACCGTCTGCTGGAAGAGCACACCAAGCTGCAGGCCTTAGTACGTGGTCCCTCGGACAAGAAGGAGGAGTAAAGGCTTGTTTCTCCCCCTCCCTGCAACTGGCTTCCTCCTGATCCGTGCTCACTGTTTACTACTGAGAGCTTACCCTCTCTCTCTGGTACTTTGGTTTATCCCCTTCTACTTCCCCAGTTTTTTTCCCACAGCTTACAAATCATTATTTTGACTCCTTTACACATACCTGTCATCAAACCAAAGGGGACCTGATTGTTGCTCATTTGGAGTAATTTGCCATGGTCTTGCCTGGCCAGGGCACTTTCCAGTCCTAGAAGTGTAGAAGAGCACTTGTGACCTGGCCTGCAGTTGAGCCCCATTTATTTTGCTGTATGTCCTTAAGGTGGTTGTGAGGCAGGTCAACTGTTTTATCCTGAGGACAATAAATGTTGTTAGTTTACAAAAAAAAAAAAAAAAAAGAAAGAAAAATACTTCACAGTAAATAAAACGTTAGATGAAGAATATCAATTGCATATTTTCAAGTCCATTTTAAAGAAGAATGAATCAAAACAAGATGCATACGGTGATTAAAAGAAGGAAAACCAAAGTCACATGTTGCTGAAGCAGTAAGATTCAGTAGAGACTGATTTAGTGATTGATCTAATTACAGTGATATTACTCACCCGTAAGAATGCAAGTCTGATATGGGAAGAAACTTTGGCTCCAGGCTTCCTTGAATCTATGGAAATGGTTAGAACAGAATGATACTCAATTACATACTTCATCTCTATAAGTCAATTCATTTTTTTTTAGAAAAAAAAGAGAGCCTTTTGTTAAAACTCATTTTATTTTTTAAGTGACAACAATGATAAATTTATTCTCATGTTGTTACTAAATTTAGTCCATAAGAAAAATATCATGAACAAAAATGAGAAACAATATCAATATTCTCTCAACACAACTAGTGATTTCTATTTTTTTCAGGAAATTGAGAAGTTGTAAAAATTCATTAGCATAACATTATTTATTTAGAAGGGAGATGAATACTTCATTTTCAAACAGCCTGAGTTACAAATTTACCATTTGTATTTTTTAAAAATTGTAGTGTTATTATGTTTTTATTTTATTTGTAATGTGAAGATCTTTGTACAAATGCTTACTTGCTTTATATTTTTCATTTCAGTTGAAAATAAATTGTCTAAATAGTTTGGATTTGAGTATTTGTAACCTAAAACACTAAGGTGGGCAGTGCTGTGAGTTATTTTCCTGATATTGCAGCAGCTTTGCAAACACCTTTCCATGATTTTCAAATCTTTTCACTTGATCATCATGTTTTATAATCCTTCAATAGATGTCCAGGCAGATAGGAAAGTCCATCTTCTTATGAGGTTTTACAGCAAATTATGCACTGAGTTGGTGTAAATTATGTCACATGCAGAGAGAGGGTCATTCATTTTTGTATGAATTATTCTGGTTGCACTTGGGGCAAACAATATAGAAAAATATGTCTTCCTCTGAGGTACAACTATGGACATAATTAAAGTGATGTTTCTTCATACTTGTGAGCTAGTGTGTAACAGTTACTACTTAATATTTAGGCAAGTGGACAAGGAAACATTTCTTTTTAACCAGGAATGTTTTACCTAGCAAAATATGTGATATGTATTATTTATAAACCTTAGACTTAAAAATATTTAGAGCCCACAGAGCCCACAAAGATCCATCACAGTGGCATAATATAAAGATATTTGTTGTAGGATGCTGGTTGTTTGTTCCTGGCTGCTCAGCCTCATATAATCACACAGAAATTGTATTAGTTAAATCACTGCTTGGCCCATTAGCTCTAACTTCTTATTGGCTAAGACTTACATCTTAAATTAATGCATTTCTATTATTTTATATTCATCACAAAGCTTGTATCCTACAGGCAAGGTTCGGCATCTGTCTCTGGCAAGGTTACATGGCTTCTCTTTGACTCCACCTTTTTAATCCCAAAATTTAATTTAGTCCCCCTCCCCACTATCTACATCTATTCTGCCTTTTGAGGCTCAAGACAGATTCTTTATTAACCAATGGTATTCACAGCATGCAGAGGGAAATCCCATATCAGATAGTAACTTCTTTGTCTTAAATAAAGACAATTGGTTGCATATATCCTCAATGTTTAGAAAGATTGCATATTGTCCCAGATATGCACAGACCTTTATATATTTGTCATAAAATATAGCAATCAATATAATCTACTTAATACTGTTAATGGGAAGACAGGAAATAAAATAAATTAACACCTAGTATTAATTCATTCATCAAAAATGTCTTTTGAAAGCAAATACAATGTGAAAATATTAATTCAGTAATCAACTGTCAAGGTATAATGAAGAGACTGATAAAGTGACTAAAATTAGCCTCTGCTTCTTTTATGTTAAGAAAAGTACCAAAATAGCATCGGCGTTGGCAATTGTAGATAAAGAGAAAGGGTTTGGGAAGGTAATGATAATAATCCTTCAGAAGAAGCTAGTAAATTATATATTCTGTGAGTCACTCTAGAGGTTTGATTGGCAGCACTAATAATTTGATGTGGATAGATGGAAATTATGGCCACCTAGTTTGGGAAATTACATGATTCAAGACAGTTAATTAGCTACCTAAGTCTATTAAAAGTCTTTCCATATTTTTATATCTTTGGTGTGAAGTGAGATGCTTTTAAGGAACATTGTAATATCACCTAATGCAAATACTTCATGATATAAGTTCTAGGAAAAATGTTCAATTTTTAACTTAAGTCTAAGATCTTTTTGGAGGGGCATATCAAAGTACAACAAATTGTATCTACCACTATAGTTTGGGTCTCCTCCTAGAAATGCTAGAAGCTACACCCCAAAATCTCACCTGTATGGCTAACCAAATGGTCAGTCCTGAAACACATGAAACATACATACATGTATAAATATATGGCCTGAACATGCTGTATTTATGCATGTCTATCATATAAACATTATATATATGTATATATATATAGTAGGTATGCATATATGATCATGAAGTTCATATTTATATTTCTTAACTATAAATTTCATATGATAAAAGCCACATTTTTTTTCTCAAAAATGCTTTGCCTTTGTTCTGTGGTGTGAGGTATAATTTAAAATACATTGTTATACTCATGCCGAAATTAGCTATTGCAGTAACTGGAATACTGAGCAATCATATAAAAAAAGCTATTATGTCATACTTAAACAGAATACATTGTTTAAAAATAAGCCATTACCTATTTTTTTTAATTGTGTATCTGTTACCTACAGAGAAAATGATAACAGAATCGATATGTCTGATAAACACCCAATAAAAACACCACAGGAACTTAAGAAAAATAGAAAGAAGCTTTCCAAAACTCTCTTTAAGTTTGCAGTTAGATTTCACCCTCTACTATATAAATAGCAGCCTTTTCCTTGCACACTACAAACCTGTCACATCTCATAAACTTGGCTGAGTGAGCTGAGTGGATGGGAAACCTCCAAGGGCCCACCACTGACGGCTAAAAGTGGGATCAGTGATTCAGGGAAGTTCACTCATAAATACTTTTCCAAAGTTCCAGCTTGGTGGTGGTAGATTTCATGATATGGAAGGTGCTATTAAGTTAGTTCCTGTCTCTATTTTAGTACTTACAGCTGTTCTGATCTATTTCTTAGCATCCCCATAAAAAATAATCGTTTGCTGGCTAAAGTCCAGTCCAAAGAAAAATCGGAACCACTTTAAATCCTCCCTGCACTTAAGCTTGGATAGAAAGTTTCTTAGTTTCTTTCTTCTAACTCTTGCCAGTAAGAACACTGCTTTCCTGACACTGGAACGGACAAGCAGGAGTGTTTAACCACACAGAAATAGTGCACTCGCAGAATCCTTGAGGGCCTTGGACTAAACACAACAAGGTCTGATTCTGAGTAAAAATGGAAAAGGAAAAAAAAAATAGAGTATAAAATGGTGTTGATGCCTCTATACCTGCACAGGTGCTAAGCCCTAGGAAGCCAAGAGGAACAGCAGCATTTAGATGGGTGGGTGTTAATTCAAGAAAAAACATGGTAATGAGGGCATTTAAAGACTCGGTTCACAAACTCAACTTAGATCAGGGTAGGCAACTCAGAATTGGAAATAACGCCAGGTGTAAGCAAATATCTGTTTGTGGCACCAAAGAGCTTAACTAATTTAACATAGCTGCAGTCATCTTCGTGACCTTTTTTTTTTTTAAAAAAAATTCAGGCCTAAAAAAACATGCTTGCAACTGATTCTGGCTCATAATCCACCCGTTTAGAACTTGCATTCATTTTCTCTCTCTCTATTTTTTTTTCATTTCTTCTCATGGCTCTATATTTTAGCCACTTCCTTATGAGTTTTTTTTTTTTTTTTAAAGATCACAATGTCTCATGCTTTAAACTTCACATGTCTCATTTGAGGTTCATTCTTGTCTTCATAAAGAGCCTGGACAGTTTTAAGCAGCCACATTACATTGTGTGCTATTTTGTTTCCTTCTCAGCTGCAATACTATGGTGTCAAAGTTTACAGCTTCTCAGCGGAAATCCATTTTGCAAGTGGCAAGCTTTCCTTTTTCTCTTTCTTTCTTTCTTTCTTTCTTTCTTTCTTTCTTTCTTTCTTTCTTTCTTTCTTTCTTTCTTTCTTTCTTTCTTTCTTTTTTCACTGACTGCCCCCTCTTTCTTCAAGGAAATCTGTACATGGTGTGTAGGAGGTCCTTCTGTTTATGTGTTGCTTTCATTGGTTAATGAATAAAGAAACTGCCTTGGCCTTTTGATAGGGCAGAACTTAGGTAGGCGTGGAAAACCGAAGTGAATGCGGGGAGGTAGAAAGCAGAGTCAGGGAGAAGCCATGGATCCTCCACCGGAGAGGTATGGCAGTTAGTCTTTCCTGGTAAGTCGCTGCCCTGTGGCTATACACATATTAATAGAAATGGGTTAAATTAAGATGTAAGAATTAGCCAATAAGAAATTAGAGCTAATGGGCCAAGCAGGGTTTTAATGAATACAATTTCTTTTTGTTTATTTCGGGGCTAAGCTAGCCGGGCAGCCGGGACAAATAAGCAGCCTCTCTCCTAGCAAAAAGTCCATATTAGCAGCGGTAAACTTGTTAGTCATTCATAATGTTATACTATATGTAAGAATGGAAACCAAAATGAACTCATATAGTCACCCTTCACCAGATGGACATTTGTTTATACAATAGGAAAGTTTCTACACTAGAATTCCTCAAGTAGACTTCAGAAATAAAGGAAATATAAATTTTAGGATAGAAGAGCCTCCAAAACAGGTAGTATCTGTGCTATTTGAAACTCTGACAGATCTTTTGGGCTAGAGACTTGTTTCTTAGTAATAAATGGAAAAGGCTCACAAAATATATATTTCCTCCTGTTAAAATTACAGCAAATAATTAAAAAATTACAGCACACACACGCATACACACACATCTGAGAAGTATTTCCAAATTCTGAGTAAGAGAACAAATAAAATTAAGACAAGTAAAGTTTCAAGAATGATGGTTTCATAAGAGGTATAATTTAAATTTAAGCTTATAGGTGACTTAGCTTCATACTTTATCTAGTAAAATGGTGAAATTATAAACTATGTGAATTTTTCTATTCATGTAAAGCAATAGGTTTATTATTTAAATAGTTAACTGATGAGGAAGAAGCTACGTTCAATAGGTAAAGTTCTTTTCTAGCAAGCATAGTTTAGTTCAGTTATCAAACCCACTAAAAATGTGTGTGATTGTGGTACATGCTTCAAATCACTGGAATGTGAGAGACAGTCACTGTTGTTCCAAGGCTGGCGGGGTGTGTGGACGGACGCGGGACAGACAAAACAAGCATGGCGAGACAAAGACAAACACGCAGCTCCCACGCGGGTGCATTTAATGGGGAGGGGGATAACACAGAAGGAAAGGACAGGTGCGCGAGACACACAGGGAAGGAAAAAGGGAAGCCAGGCCTCGTGTCTCCGTCTTTTAACGAGGGCCACAAGGGTGTTTGGGAAGAATGACCTCACACCTGTGCGCACCTGTGCGTACAGGTGTACGTAATCCAGGAGGAGTCTGGGAACTGTAGTTTCCAAAAGAACAACAGTCACCTATCAGCAAGGCCAGTTAGCTAAGATTTCTGGCTTCTGTATCAATGAGAATCAATCTCTCCCTCTCAAAGCACTAATATAGAAAACTCTCAAACCTCCACCTTTCACCCCCTCTCTGTGTCTCCCTCTCTTTCTGTCTCTCTTCTTTTGTTCTGTCTCTCCATTTCCTCTCATTCTTTCTCTGTGTTTTATCTGTCTGTCTGTCTCTCTTTCTCACAAACACGTGCACACATACACACACACACACACACAAAAGAAAACCACCCTATCAATGCAGAGAGATGAGAAAAAGACATACAGTGATGGAGAGACAGTGAAAGAGAAACCAAGAATCAAAGACATATAATATTATATATTAACTATAATATATTTAATACACTCGCACATTTTCAGTAGAAATAGGCACTTAATTCATATGATGAGTTTTACATTTCCTTGAGTAAGACAAAAACAAAAGAGTAAAATGCTATCTTAATAAATGTCAATTTTGAGAAAGGTAAATATTATAAAAGTGAATAAACATCCCATGTCTGGATGTCTTTACTTATGTAAAATGTTTAGAGAAATACCTATTCAAGTGATTTCAATAATCAAAACTCCTATTTGTTTCTTATGATTATAAACTTTACAGAAGATTTAGTTTTCTTGTCATTTAATTGTTAAAACTTTAATGAAATAACTTATTGTATCAATCTTCAGGTTTTTAAGTTTTTTATAACAGAAGTTGACTTTGGTTGTAGAGAATGAAATGCTACTTGGGAAAGGCTGAGAATATTTCTTAGAAGCTGGGAAACCAGGTTTAGAAATCAAAGTCAGAACAGTCCCAAACAAGTGTGAGTGTTTCCGAGAATATGACTTCATGCTGTCCCTCAGCACCAGCTGTTAGAGCATCAGCAGTGACCTTGGACCTTGTCTGCCACAGCACCCGTGCACCTGCCATGCAGGCAAATCATATGTCATGATGCAGCTGTTGTCACCTGCTGTGCAGTGATTCCTCGGGTCTCTAGATTTTGTGTTAATCTTTTTTTTTATTAAGTTGATAAAAGAAAAGTTGGAATTCTTTATTTCTATGTTTTAAAAGAACTCTGAAAGCAGAGTGACTTGAATTTCAACTTAGAATTTTTTCAGTGGTTCCCCACTCAGTACAATTTAATGAAGGCTATTTTACTTATCTTTAATTTCAAGAAAGAATATTGCCATATTTGATGCTGTTTCATTTCTGAGTCCCAACTCTATCACAAGGATATGATATACTTTTGATATAGGACTCTACAGCTATCAATGTTTGTATTGTTGCCCTTTTCGATGCAATCGTTTTTCTAGATGTGTCTACACTCCACAAATTTCTTACTGTTTACTTGAAATATTGCATTTTACATGATCAATATTTTGCATTGTAATTATTAGAACATGAAATGCTGTTTGGGTGGAATGATCTATATAGATGTCTGTTAAGTCCATTTGATTCATTATGTCTGTTAGTTCTCTTATTTCTCTGTTAAGTTTTTGTCTGGTTGACCTGTCCATTGGTGAGAGAGGAGTGTTGAAATCTCCTACTATTAGTGTGTGGGGTTTGATATGTGCTTCGATAAAACTGGACGCTCTGAATGTGGCTGACAATGGGGGCTCACTGAGAAGCCAATGATAATGGCACTGAGATTTGATTCTACTGCATGTACTGGAGTTTTGGGATCCTAATCTGTTTGGATTCACACCTTTCTAGGCCTGGACAGAGGGGGTAAGGCCTTGGACTTCCCACAGGGCAGGATACCCTGCCCTCTCTTAGGACTGGAGGACAGGACGAGGGGAGAGTATGCGTGGAGGAGTGGGAGGAAATAAGGGGAAGAAGTGGAAATTTTGGATGGTATAATTTATAAAGCAAAAAATAAATAAATAAACTGCAATATTTCTGGATGTTTTCCCAAAGGAACACTTTTTTTCAGACTAATTTTAAAATAAAAATTTCTCAAAATCATTCTGAGTGGCTTTTGCCTACTATGTAACTACACATCAAGGTGAATATTACTTTAACTACATCACAGAGTTGTAGCCTGGTACTACCAAAGTTTCAAATCCCCTGCAGGAGTTTACAGTTTTATTTAGGAATCCCCAGGAGAAGACCATTAGGAGTTAACATGGCTCTTTCTGCAGAAGAATTTATTTCAGTTCAAGCACTCAGCCTGCCCTTTTCAGTTCCCATTTATGGCTCTAGACTTAAATCTCTAGCTCTGATCTTGGCAAAAACCTTTCTGTTTTTTTCCTGCGTTTTGTGCAAATAGCTCATTAAAGTCTCCACTCCAGACCATCAGAGAGGCAAGTATTCTCAAAGGGTAGAATAGTGCTACTGCATTCTAATTCTCCCAGATTAACACTTTTTCTTGAAACCTTCAACCTTTAGCAATTCATTTTGTTTCCTATCCACCCATCCATGCTTTAAAATGTACCTTTTAAATTGTTTTATTGCTTATTTAAAAGGTGTTGCTCCAGACTTAATTCAAATAGACTTAATCAGTACCTTATTTTTGTACTCTTTCTTTTCTACACCTCAGCTCAAAGTTCTTATTGTTTTATCTTTCTTTTAAAGTGCAAGCATAATTTATGAAAACTTAATTTAATTTATATTTCTTTAAAAAAAACTTATTTGAACCAATTTACATGTATTCAGCTGATAGATTAAAATCACTTAAATATTTAACTATACAATGTTCATTGTGGTTTTGGAAGATCAATGGCATATTACCTCAAGTATTTATTGAAAAATTATAATATATAGCAATATTTTCTTATTTTTACCTCAAGGTTTAATTCTGAATCAAAACAAAACAAGTTGTCCTTCATGATTTTTCCTTGAATAAGTGAATTTGCAAAGTGTATAAAATTAAGCAGGTGGCTGAAGACATTCTACATTAGTATGGTATCTTTCATCATGGCGTCTTCTGATACTTGTCTTTGAAACAAAAGTTCTATAAAGTATATCATTAATGCCTGAAACTAAATGAAAGAATTTTAAACTGCTATGTTATATACCCAACTCAACATAGTCATTTTAACTTGGGCAGAAAGATGATATTCTTTGAAAATTAATCAGTTGTTTAGACTAGAAGGATGACATATCTATGTATATATGTTCTTTTCTTAAATTTCAGTTTCAATTACATTGTTTGTGTAAGGGTCTGAGAAATGCTGAAGATGATCCCAAATTTGAATAGTTGCAAGAACAACGTGTTTATTCTGCAGAAATAATCAGCATGCTAGGTCAACCATTTGTACAAAGTGGTGGCACAGAGTAGAGCATACAGACTCTTTGTAAGCATACTTATGGGAAATCGAGGAATGGGAACAGCTAGGTCATCTCATACATAATTGTTTAAACAGGCAGCAGTTACATTGGTAGACTGAGGTTTTAGGTTTTGTTCTTTTTTTTTTTTTATCTTTGAACATACTCAGGTAGGTTTAGAAGGGAGGCGTTGCAGAAACTGTCCTTATTTGGACATTGTTCTGACTCAGGTCTTGTACATGTTCTTTTCTTTGTCCCTTCTGTCAGGGTGTTGTAGATTAATAGCCTTTCTTTAAGAAACTGAATTCAATTTAATCTGCTAGATCTTGTTTACTCCCCATGGGAGGTCTTACCCTTTGGGAGGAGCGGATAAGGGGGTGAGCTATGGGGGCAGGTGAGAGGGGACAGAAAGAGGAATAGGAGGGAGATCTGTGATTAGAATACAAAATAAATATATAAAAAAAAACAACCTGGAACTTAGTTCCAGCTTATGGAGTGGGAGAAGTTTAGATCTCTCAGTTTGGTGCTGTTATTATTATATATTTTGCATTTTTTCTTTTTATTTTTTTTATTTTATTTATTTATTTATTTATTTATATTTATTTATTTATTTATTTATTTATTTATTTATTTATTTTGGATTTTCGAGACAGGGTTTCTCTGTAGCTTTTGGTCCCTGTCCTGGAACTAGCTCTTGTAGACCAGGATGGCCTCGAACTCACAGAGATCCGCCTGCTTCTACCTCCCGAGTTTTGGGATTAAAGGCGTGCACCACCACTGCCCGGCTATATTTTGCATTTTTTATATTAGTTAAGGACTTACAATTCATCATAGGACTTTGTTATTTTTATTAATAAATTGTTACTAATTATCATATGTCATAGTGAATAGAGAAACTGGTATTCAAATGAGTATGTTATCAACACCAAGATTACTGACTTCTAATGTTAGCAAGTGACCGTTTCTTCTACTCACTAAGATTTGGTCTAGCCATTTCCTTGTGGTCATAAGGTGCCAGACATTGAGTCCTGAAAATTAAAACAAGAACAATCTTCATTCTTAAAGGGGTTTGATGCTGAAATTGCCCCCAATTTCATATAACAAGCATTGATTGCTCCCATATGTGGTAGAGGAAAATCAAGCCAGTCCATCTTCTTAACAGAGTTTGCTTCTCATGGGACACACCAAATTCTTCTTAGCAAATGATATATGGCATAACCATGGACTGCAAGTTTAATTGTAGGCACAATGCCCCTAGGTTTCTCAGAAATTAAGAGAACTAACGACTCTAAGCCCAAGTGTAGGCTTTAACCTTTGCTCTAGATAACCAAATGTTCTCATGTTTCCTGCAGTCTACTAGTACTAGTAAGTTCTTAATACCATCTACTGTGAAGTATTTCCTGTTATGATTGTCATCCAAAGCGCAGTCAACAGGACACAATGAAGCTGCGTAGGAGTGAAAGAAGCACAAAAATTTTTATCCTTCTTCATTAGCATCATGCCCTCCAAAATACTCTGGGGAAAACTGCTCCCCATACCCCAATAATATCCCTTCACTATTTCCTTTGTCAGCACAATACCACAAAAAGGTAACTAGCAACAGCAACAAGGCAAAGGGAGGAAAGACTGAGAGGCAGACATCCTTCTTTGGAATCACAGAAGATAATGTGGAAAATTTCTGCAGCCTCTCTGTCACACAACAAGGAGTTGAACAGGTTTCCGTCATACAATGAGCCATCTGTTATACAATATCTCTGTCATAAGATGAGCTATCTGCTCTACACTCCTGCATGGATACCATCAAATGCATGGCTTCCTCCAGTATGGAATAGAAGTTTCTTGTGAAAACTATACAGGACAATGAGAAAAAAAATGGAAAATATCAGCACTAATATTTTAAAAACCGTGAATAATGTTCCCATTGATGATGTCACTTTTCACCACTATCTATGATTTAATTACACTAATGTCCCAGCTGATTTTAATTGTTTCAAAAGGCATTGATTCAATTGCAGAAATTCTACCAAGATTGAGAATTTGACCTTTTTTTTTTTTTTTTTTTTTTTTTTTTTTTAAGTTTTTTTGAGACAAGGTTTCTCTGTAGCTTTGGAGCCTGTCCTGGCACTAGCTCTTGTAGACCAAGCTGGCCTCGAACTCACAGAGATCCGCCTGCCTCTGCCTCCCGAGTGCTGGGATTAAAGGCTTGCGCCACCACCGCCCGGCCTTGACCTATTTTTTTTTTTTTTTTTTTTTACCATTTATTGTATTTGTTTTAATTTGGAGATAAAGACTCATGTACCCGTGCCTGTCATCAAAAAACAATTTATAGAGACACTGCCTCTCCTCTCCTATGTTGGCATTGAAGGCATGCACTACCATCTCCAGGCAATGCTAGGCTTATAAAGCACAGGAGATCAATGTCTGAGCATCATTCACACTTTGCAATCACTCAGTTAATTTGCATCCACACTCCTGAAACTTACTATCTGTAGAGGATATCAATAACATAGTCCCATACTAGCTCAGAATGAAGTATAATAAAGGGTTCTTTTTTAATTGTTTGTGTGGTTGGTTGTTTTGTTTTTCGAGACAGGGTTTCTCTGTAGCTTTGGAGTCTCTCCTAAAATAAAGGGTTCTTTATTTAGGTGTAGACTCACAAATCAACAGTCCTCTGCATGAGTGGGGAACGTGAACTGAATCCAGCAGCCAAGAGAATGAGTGTACACATTTTACATCTGTTTTTTTTATATTACCCAAGGCCATACCCAAAGTGGTCCAGCATATCAAAGGCCATTGGCTGAAGAAATTTCCACAGCAATTATCCATATAATTGAACTGTAGGTATTATCCTCTGCTTTTTTGCCCTTCATCTCCAGGAAATTTCATTCAGATTTTCCTGCCAATGTTAACTTCCTATAATATGTTTGAAGAATAATAAATTCTCTACTCCCTTTTGTCATTCACAGGTGAATTGAAAGAACATCTGGTAACTTGGGATTTTTGTTATTGTAGCTACATGCCTAGAATACGTAGATGCATTTTTAGAACATTTCTTTTTGATGGTATTCCCTCCAAATTTTACCAGTCATAAAATATATATGAATTATTTTTGCACTCTTGTGCTGCAAGATAAAAATGCTGAATTTGTAGCCATAGTAAGTGTTTCTCAGTCAGGCAACTGGCAGGAAAGTCAATTCAAGACACACACTGTGTGAACTTTTTCTTAAACAACTTTTAAGTTTAGGCTGACCAGTAAAAATTATTGGAGACTCTATAATTAATATATTACTAAGAAAATTCAGGAAAAATGCCTAAAAGATGCACTGTATAAGGTTTAAAATATAGATAGCTGGATTGCAATGTAATTGAAATGGAGCCATGAGGCTCTCGATTTCTAAACTCTAGCAGATCACATTGTAGAGTTTGCTTGTGAAAGATGGGAGAGCAAGGCTTTTGTCTAAACATATAAAGTAACCATTCGCATGTAGGTCATTCCAAAAAAAGAAAAAAGAATTAATTTGGGATGTGAACCCTATGGAAACAACAGGGCCATGATAAAGAGAGAGCCTGCTTTACTGTTCCAGTGATCTGGCATCTGATAGAATAAGCATGTCATGCTTAAAGAGATTTCTGGAAGGCACACCATATCATCACTGCATAAAATTAAATCATTTTGGTCTATGATATTGCTCATTAGCTAAGAGCACCTGCTGTTCTAGCATAAGTGCACAGTTCATTGTGCGGCATCTATCTCCTGCAGCTTCAGGACCTCCTGTAACTCCCACTCCAGGGAACTCCCATCTCCTCTGGCCTCCGAGGACACCTTCTTTCACACGACATATTTATACATATACTTCCCTACTAATACAATTAAAATAAATCTTTAAATTAAAAATAAGAAATTAAAAATAATGAAAACACATTTTACCTTTCTATATAACAAATATTTTTTAAAAGAAGATCTGGATTTAATGAGGGTTAGGGTTAACTCATGACCAGATGAATTCACAACAGGGAGGATATGTATTATGGAAAAATGCAAAGAATAGGTTATTTTAATAGATTATGTAATCTAAGGCATGGGTTAATAGTAAAATAGTGAATGTTGTCACTAAACAGTATAGCATAGAATATAATGGTAAAAGTTTACATAAGGAACAAAATGACTGGAATCAAGGAATTACTGAGACAATTTGATACATTGTGGGAGACAATAAAGCAAGACTTTATAATGGAATGCATTTTAGTTTGACTAAGCACCATTTTTTTTTTAAAGAACAAATTCAGGGAATGAAGATACAGGCAATGAAAAGACCAAAATAAAAAAAAAATAGCCTCAGATATCACTCTATATAGAGAGAAAGCAGCTACTTCCACTTTGCTCTAGGCCTATACTAATCAAACATGTGGTTAATATCACACATAGGAAAATATATTGAAATGTATGTTTTTTATAATTTTACAAATCTTTCTTTAAATAAATAAGAAATAAATACTGAAACATAGATTTAAAAAAAATAAACAAGAACAGACAGAGAAACCACACCACCTGAATAGCTCCTGGGATGATATTAAAAACATTACATCCACAAAGGCAGACTTTCAGAGTAATTTTTGTGATAATGACACTGGGACAGTCCCCAACTTGCAGCTGTACCATAAAATACACTGGGTCTCACGGCATTGCCATTAGGGTGTTCCCGAGTCTGCAGTGGCATACCTCACTGTCCTCTCTGAGTGGTTCATATATGAAAACCATTAACTTTATTTGTGCATTCAGCTTATATTATTAATGTGACAAGATCAATATATGATGCTGGAATTTATAAGGCTCTCACTGGTGACAAAGAGCTCAAATACAACGATTACTTATTTTAGTCTTCAGCAAAGCTATGCATATGGAATTCAATTATTTGAATAAACAAGTGCTATATCTGTCATTACACTTTTGCGTTGTCTGGAAGCAGAAAAAAAAAGAGACCCCATCTGCTAATTTTTAAATCCAGCTTTGACTCAACTGTTTTACTATGGTACATTCAAAACTATCTCATTTCCATGAAAAATGAATAAATTTTAAATAATATTAACAGTAATATAGCTGTAAAAATGACTTTCCTTTGACCTATTTAAATCAACTTGAAAAATAATATAAGAACATGACATATTTAGAAAAAAAAACAAAGTATCCCTGTTAAAATTGTGCACATTTTGAAAGAAGAAGCATGGAAATAAATATTGCAAATGCTAAAAATGGCAAGTCTGAATCGGACTTAAATTCTTAAAAATTCTCTCAAAGTTAAGTTTTGGGTCTGGGAGACAAATAGAACATCACTAATTGATGTCATCAAATGTATGCAATTAGAAATAAGAATAAATCAGTTAAGTAGAAAAATTGAAGTTGGTGGATGTAAAATACAGAAAATAAAGAAAGGTCAATTGCTATTTTTTCTTTTTTTTCCTCTCTCTTAAGTTTCACATTTTAGCTTCATTGTATGTGATACTAAAATAGGTGGGATTGAGATCAAGGTCACCTTTCCAATGTCTCAATTAAAAAGTTATGATTTGAGATGGAAATTAGATGGTTTAATTTGTCCCAATAGGCCAAGGATCATTATTATGATGTTACACTTCTACCATGTGCCCATAGTTCCTGCTTTCTATAATACAAATGGTTCATACGTAAATCTTAAAACTTCTTCAAAGTGAAGATTCATTCATTCAAAGATATAAAATCAATAATAAGGATAGACGCCATAGATACTCACACAAGCTGCTAAAACACAAAGAGTTTTATCTCCTATCTAATAGGGAAAAAAAGAATGGCAAATCAAATCCATGGCAACATAAGCATTTAATTTCAGTAAGTAATTAAAAAACATCCCTAGCTAGTGTAAAATGCTTCTTTGGGGAAGTGGCTTTCAAAACTGCGAGAAGGCACTGCATCACAGAAAGGCCACAGAGATTTCTTGCTAGCTGTGAAATAAACAGATGCTTACAGAATGGACATGATTTCACTCACTACTGTGCTTAGAACGAGATTGAATTGAACTTATTGCATACTAATTGTATTAAACTCTGAACATAAAACTGATGGAATAGGAGTGATTTGGGGATTAGGCAAAGCAGTCAAAGACTTAGAGGAAAGATACAACATTAATATGTGCTACTATATTTAACTCTTTCATAAACATTGCTTGTCAGAACAAGGACTTACCCATTCACACTTTTTGAAGAACATGAAGCAGGAACAAGATGGATTTTTTGAAGATGGAGATAATTTGTCTTTGGAATTATTTTGATGTACTTACTTTGGTTTCTGAAAGATTTTACTTTCTTTTGATTTTCATTTATTTAATTTTGGGTTGAATGGCTTTTGTGTTTTAATTTTACATAAGGTACTCTTCAATACTAAGTTATAATTAAAATATATATGTGCTTTGATAAGATAATATTATATTCTTAATATTTTCACCAGAAAACTGAAATAAAATAGTTTTTCAATGATATTAGGATACTCCAATCAATATAAAAAATCAGGAATAAATTTTAAAGTAGATTCTATTTTCTTTGCGTAATTAAAATTTCCTGTCAAGAGTCATGACATTTGTAATATACAGATAGAGATACAGGTAAGTTTGAGTTCAGTTTGGTACACATTTCAAGTTCTAGGCTATTCAAGTCTATAGAGTGAGACACATTTCAAAAAAGATATACAGTTTGCTAGACAAAATCTTAAAAGTATATGTAAAAGTTATGCAAATTATCATAAATTATACTCATGTTATAAACTATATGTTATATACTATATGGATAATAATAAACCAACTAGGATATTAATTGTATATAAACAAATATTTCTTTATTTTATTCATATCCCTAGCAACTATTAAGAAGAAAAGCATCACCATGGTCTCAGTATTTTTTTTTCTAAAACTCATGTAGAACTGGAATTGCCATTATGATGGAGGTGGAGTATAGGGCATTAGGTGACGATAGGTCATTATTGCTTTATCAGCATCATGAGACTAATGATCGTGTATAATGAATAATACTACTGTAATTCTGGTTATTTGAAAGATTGAAAGCACTACTGATCTGTATTTCCAACCATGGTTTCATCAGTAAATTCTTGGAGGAAAATGTAAAATATAAGAGAACTACTTTAGATTTCCATTTTAATTAGTGACACCTATTTGATTAGATGCTATCCCTGTATTTAAAGCTCAATAACCCAGATTCAGAGTTATCAAAATTGAGACATAATTAAATACTCAAATCAATTATGCCATTCAATTTTATTAATTTTGTTGCTAAATTAGAGCATGATTAATCTTAAAATTACACATTATGCAATAATTAGGTATCTGAAAAGTTTATAGATTGAAGTAAAGGAATACCACCATTTTCATCATCACATTTTCATTCCTCTTATATGTGTATAAGAACACAGGGTTAAATGCAATAAATTTAACATGAACTTTGTACATGACACTTTGCTAGGTTAAGAATCTTCCAGTTAGCCGGGCGGTGGTGGCGCACGCCTTTAATCCCAGCACTCGGGAGGCAGAGGCAGGTGGATCTCTGGGAGTTCGAGGCCAGCCTGGTCTACAAGAGCTAGTGCCAAAACAGGCACCAAAGCTAACAGAGAAACCCCGTCTCGAAAACCAAAAAAAAAAAAAAAAAAAAAAAAAGAATTTTCCAGTTATATAATAAACTCTGCATTCTTCAGATGCCTTCAATCAAAACTGTTTAGAAAGGACATTCTTTCTGCATAATAGTTTCTGTTGGCCTGAAGGAAAACCTTATTATTTACCTGATAGTTTTTTTAGAGATTCCAGCAGGGGTGTAATGATATACTTACACCCTTTACATCTTAAAATTAATTAAATAAATGATTTGGATTTCATTCACTTTAGTATACCCAGTACTGCTTGGGTGATGAAGTACCAGAGACTAGATTGCCAAGAAATCCAGGTTAAACAAAATACTATTGCTAAAAATAAAAAAAAAAGTAGCAATAAAAAGGCTCATAATAGAATTCTTCTATACTCATGTTAGTAACTTCCTCAGTAATCATCAGAGAGGCTTCTGACTGCAGTGAATGGGGACAAATACAGAGATTCATGCTCAAACCTAATAGACAGAAGCCTTGGGACACTCTGCCCTAAATGGGTTATCCTTATCAAATCTTCTCAGAGATCACAGGATGAGGTTGAGATAGTGAAAGAGCCAGAGGAGATAGAGGATGATTAGAAAATAATGCCTTTAGAGCAAAATGCTCAAAACCCAAAGAGCTCAAAGAGATTTGAGTGGCCTATACCATGCCTGGACAGATATGCACTGGCTCTGTATGTATATACCATGACTTCAAGTTTAGTATTTTATGTCATTTCTAAATGCATGGCTGAGTGATTCTGATTCTTGTACCTTTTCTTTAGTTTCCACTTTAGGCAAGTGTTCATCACAAAGAAGTCATATGAGGAACCATGTGCTACACTTACATGTAGGGAGAATAAGATCCACACATTTAAAAAAAAATACTTGATTTTCTCTGAACCATCATTAGACAGTTCCTCTATAGTTCTCTGTAGCTCTTCATTATTCCTCATTCATACTAGTGCACCATGTTAAGGCCTGCTTACAATTTCAACCCTTTTTGTCCAGCGTTCCAAAGCCTACCACAACCTAGCAATGTCTGTTATTAAGAAAGCTCAATCTTTGATGTCAACTTTTGCAGATCTTTATCATTTAAACTTAAACTTGGGTCCTTTAATCTATTTCATTGGTCTATATGTCTGTTTTTCCCCCCACACACACCTTTTTTTTTTACTATGATTCAGTTGTATAGCTTTAAGTAAATTATAATAATACTTCTAGAGTATTCTTTTTGTTCAGAACTACTTTGTCTGAGATTATTTTTTTGTACTTTGAAATAAACTTTTATATTTTTATCTATGTTGTGAAGATTATCCCTGGGATATTTATTTGGAATTCAATGAATCTGTAGATTTTTTTTTTTTTTGGATAGTGTGGCCATTTACACAGTATCAATTCTTCTAGGCACTGATTGTGGGAGTTTTTATGTCTTTTCATGTTTCCCTCAATTTCTCTTTGTAGTGTCTCCATTTCTCATAGAAGATTTGCATTCTCTACTTTGAAGAGAATTTTCATGTATCATATTTGTATTGTGCTTACTAAGACTGGGCTGGTTTTCTTAATGTTTTGGAAGTTTATATATAAAATTATTAAGGTTTTTTTTTTCTTTTGAGATAGGGTTTCTCTGTAGCTTTGGTGCCTGTCCCGGAACTAGCTCTTGTAGTCCAGGCTGGCCGCGAACTCCCAGAGATCCTCCTGCCTCTGCCTCCCGAGTGCTGGGATTAAAGGTGTGCGCCACCACCGCCTGGCTAAAGTTATTAAGTTTTATGTTAATGTTGTTTTCTTAATTTTATTGAAGATTTGCATCAGCTCTGAGAGTATTTCTATGGAGTTTTAGGCTCTCGTGAATAGAATATTATCATCAAAAGGGTTATTTTGACATTTTTACTGCTGCTATTTATCACTCTTTAATAGCTGATTGAAAAAGACATCTAACCCAGTATTGAAAGAGAATGGTTAGAATGGATATTTTGTCTTGATCCCTACATTTTGAGTAATGCTCAGAGAAATCTAATGCTCTATTGTAAGTCTAAGAAAATGGCATCTTTTAATTTTTCTTCTTTACTAAGTCCTTAATTTTTTTCTAAATTCAATGCTAGTATCTGTCTGAAAAATATGTATAATAACTAAGGTTGCACTCAATCATTTTGTTTTATAATCGTTTTTGTAATGTATAATGAGTTATATAATTGGTTAAATTAAGGGCTACTCTAATTTTGTCAGTGAATTTTTTTAACTTTTGCTTATTATCAAGAATATCTTTACATAAAACAACTTTTTTATTATAAATCATTAGTAATATTGCCACTTTTATAGATCAGCTATCCTGAGTTAATAAATGTGGTTTTACATTTGTGTTATCAATTTATTATACTTAAATATAGTTGTATTTATAATTTAGAAAATACATTATTAATCACCTGTTAGCTGAGAGATTTTGTCTTTAGTAATTTACAAAGTAATATTTGTAACAAAATTATATACACTAGCAAAATAATGATCTTCATTACTTTTTGTTTAATATAAGAATAATGAAATTAATCACATCAAGCTAGTAAAACCAATTAAAAGTGACCTTTAACTCCTATGGTACTTTCTTTAATGCTCATTATAAAGTGTTCTATAAAAATATTTTGAAAAGTTAGATTCAGATAATAACAAATAATTGTCTGTTGAATTCATACAATGATACACAGATACAGAAGGCAAACTGAGGTCAAGAACATGCTGCAATATAGTAAGTTTTATGCTTTAATAAACAATAAAATGTTACAAATTTAGAATATTAAATCTTACTTTTCAAATGATAATAATCACCACCTCGATTTAATTTAATAACCTTAGGAATGGGTATGTTTGTTCTTAAAGTAAGCACTTCATTTTAAATTTTAATATATTTATTGTAAATAGTATATTGATTAAAATAACATTACTGAAAGTTATGAAGTAAGGTATAGTTTTATATCAAATTCAATAATTTGTGTCAAAAATTTATGAATTTTTGCTTAGTCAGTATTTCTATTTCTACTTTTCAAGTTCAATAATTTTACGAGGTATCTCTTTTATTAATATGACTTTAATCATGATGATTAGAAAATAAGCTTTAACATCTTAAATACAGGTTTTTTTGCTTTGTTTTGTTTTATGTTATGCAGAAATGAATGAGAGCTTAACACCATCTATAATTCTAGAGCCAGTGTCCTCTTCTGACCTCTGTAGACAGCCAGCACTCAAGTGGTATGTAGGCATAGCAGCCATATACATAAAATAAAAGTAAATTTAAAAACTTTATTTTAATCTTCTGAGTTTGTTAAATGGTATTCATCATTTAATAAAATATCAATTACTTGATAAGGAATAGGACAAATTGGGTAGTCCTCTAATGCCACTGCTGGTAATCTTACAAATCGTACAATCTAAATTACTTTCATGATTTTAATGCATATTGTTCTATAATTTTATTTAGGCAGTTAGAAAAGTCAAATTAGTTGGAAAATATGTCTCCTGTTAAACTCTGTAACTGAGTGCTCACAAGTAGAAGACAGAGAGTGATGGATTGCAAGAATTGTTTAGCAACGACATTTAGTTTCTCATAACTAAAATAATTTCTTCTGGTAATAATTATTTTCCTCTGCTAATAATCATTTTCATGTAAAATTGTGCCAAATAAAAAGAAATGTTATTTTATCCTACAGGGTTAAAAAGACTGCTTTGTAATGTCTCAAGTAATGGAGAAGCCAGAGACAACTTTTAAAAGGAAATACTTGCTAACGTTTCAGTAACTCTATATTTACCAAATACTGTCCATGTGAATTTGACCCGTTTTTTAAAATTTTACTGAAATCATATAGGTGATTCTGAAAAGCAAAAGATACAAAACAAATTCTTATAGACTGTTAGAAGACAAAAATATGTCTAGCAATGATATAACCTTAATTTTGATCCTATTCAAAGAATATCTCTATCTTTCCATTATTACTGACATTATTTTATCATCTAGTTAATTACCTATATGATTGTTTTCATCTCCGGATATCTGAAAAAGAATTATCATTTCATGCTATATGTTTTTTTTTTCTTTTCTCACTTTGAATGGTATGGCGTTTTCATTGCCTATATCATTACTATTTAATGTTTGTCCAGAAATTCTTTTTCACTGCTAGACTGTATTATCACATTTTGGATTGTATTTTTCATTTGATTCATCTCACTCATTTTATTTTTTTTCCTTTGCTGTTATATTGGGGAATATCCATGTCTTCTTTGAGATAGTCAAACTTAGAACCATTTCTTTGAATTTTGCCTGGAAGTTCTTTCAAATTGTTTTCACTAGAGATTTGAGTCTAGTATTTTCGGGAAGAAAAAAAATTTTTTTTTATGGTTTTTGCTTCTGGGTTGATAAATGAGCCTCTGATGTTAGATTTCAAGTTGAGTGTGTCCTTATTTTTGGGGTTCAAGACAGAACTTCATTCAGTGGAGTCATTTGTAACCATAAGGAAGAAATTAATTCATACTAGGATTGAGATATCAGCTTCATTTGTCAATTAGATGCCGCAGTATGTAGGCCCTGGGCAGCATTTCCTTTGTGTCTCAGCTGCCTCTCTTAGTAAAGACACACAGTTGGGTGCCTGGATCTGTTGGCTGTGATCTGCTCTGGGGTTTCCTAACGCTGTTGGCAGCTTAAAAGTTCCCAGCAGGGAAAAACTGTGGACCTTGAAGTGTTCCAGACAAAGAGTGTGTATAATATATTTGATTATTTCATTAATGCTATAACGTGTCCTTTGGTCTCAGTACTGTAGTCTTATTCTTTGTCATTTACCAACTCCCACCAGAAGCATTCTATAATTATCAATTTAAAAGAACTAGGAAATCATTCCAAAAGTTTGGATTCACAACAGAAATTGAATATTAAATCTTATCATGAATAAATACATAAAATTAAAGCTAACCCATGACACCAGTTTAATAAATAAATCAAAAAATTATAGTAATAGAAAAAGGCAGAACAGTCAAAAATAAACAATATTAATTAACACAATTAAATAAAGAACTGAAAATAAATTCATACCTACAAATGTTTGTTTAAAAGACATGATGTTGAAAGGAAAGGATAATTAGTAAATAATATAAGGAAACTAAATATTCTAAGGTAGAAGAAATGAAGTGAATCCCTATCTTTCTTTATTGACAAACTACATTCAACTATACTAAAGATTAATATATAAGAATGCAACATTAAAACAAATGGGATTGAGCAAAAAAAATAAATCATGCTGAAAGTAGAGACATCAAAATTTTTTAAAATAAGATTAATAAAGTAAAAACAACACAAGAAAATGCAGATAAATGATACTGTAGCAAACTAACAACTAACTCTAAAATAAAGAGATCAAATAAAAAGACCATATAACTGAGTTAAGGAACAGTTTCCAACCTAGAAAATGAGATAAAACAATTCATTCAAAATACTTTTTCTTCAGGTGTGATTCAATGTGAAAAATAAATGCATTCCTCAGTCTTGTCAGAAATAAAGAAAGAAGCTAAATGAAGATATTACAATATAATAATAAGTCTGATTTCTGGCAGAAAAAGCCTCACCAGTATTCATTTCAAAAGAAATGACAATCATTGTTTAAAAAGTACAATAAAATTCTATAGTTATTCTTGGTATTTGTAATTTAAATTAAAACCTCTAAATCATTCTAAAAATTTCCTAGCATGGAAGGGGGCACTTTAATAGTAAATGAAATAAAGCAACAAGGATAGTTTATATTTTTGAAAGGTCATCCTCCACCCTCTCCCTCCCACCTTCTTTCCATCTAACCCCCCCCCCCCCCCCCACCCATACCCCAGAAAAGGGTTGGTGTTCCAAGGGAGTCCCTTAATCTGTCATACCAAGTTGAGGCTTGATCAAGTCTCCCCCAAGTATCTAAGCTAAGCATGGTATCCCTCCACAAGGAATGGACTCTAAAAAGACAGTCTATACATTTTAGGGATAAATTCTGGACGCATTGTGAGTGACCTCACAAACTGACAAAGCTCCTCTGTCTCCCACATTCAGAGGGCCTATTTCAGTCTTATGCTGGTTTCCTGCTATCAGTCCAGAGTCAGTGAGTTACCAGCTCAGGTCAGCTATTTCTGTGGGTTTCACCATTGTAATATTGACTCCTTTGCTCATATAATCCCTCCTCGCTTTATTTGACTGGACCCCATCCAGGATCTTGGTCCAGTGCTCAGCTGAGTATCTTTGGATCTGCCTACATCAGTTACTGAATAAAAGTTCGATGATGACAACTAGGGTGATCACCTATCTGCTAACAACAGAAGGCCAGTTCAGAAACCCTCTCCGCTATTGTTAGGAGTCATAGCTGGGGTCATCCTTGTGGATTCCTGGGAGTTTCCCTAGCACCAGATTTCTTCCTAACCCTAAAATAGCTCCAGCTATCAAGATATATCTTTCATATCTCTCCCTAACTGCCACTCAACCAACTCAACCATCCTGTTACCTCATGTTATGCTCCCCCTTTTACCTATTTCCTTCCCCCAATATTGTTTCCCAATATTCCATACACAGAAAATATGGAACAACAAGAAGCATTCTTAATCCCTTCTCTCCCACCTTAAAAGTTCCCTCAGTTCATCCACAAATAACATATGATAGGCACAAAGATGCTATTATAGACATAGAGTTCATCAATGAAGTGTTGTTAAAAGATATAATAATATTTCAAGGTAATTTATCTCTGGATCTTCAGATTAAATCTCATAAAATTTCCCGAGATCAATTGACTATTTAGAACTTCAGGATACATTGGAAAAGTCAAACTTTTATCCATCTATGTTTCATTTTAAAGCCTCTTGTGGTTCTTTTCTTACTGTTTTCTTTTTCTAGAAGTAGTAAAAGTTGTACCTATCTCTTTTTCATTTGAAGAAAATAATGTGTATGTGATCACATATACAAATTTTAATTGTAAAGCCGGGCGGTGGTGGTGCACGCCTTTAATCCCAGCACTTGGGAGGCAGAGGCAAGCGGATCTCTGTGAGTTCGAGACCAGCCTGGTCTACAAGAGCTAGTTCCAGGACAGGCTCCAAAACCGTCTTGAAAAACCAAAAAAAAAAAAAAAAACCACAAATTTTAATTGTAAACAAGAACAGAAGGATGTTCTGTGTAATGTTGCTGATGGATAAATACAAAATATAAACTTATGAAAATCATGAAATATATACATACACAGACAGACATGTTTAAGTAGGCAAAATCCTCGTTCAATTTTAATTAATATAGTGACACTTTACAAATAGCAAGACAATGCTTTTCTTAACAGAATTCTGTTTCTGTGTAGTCAAAGAGGAAAAATCAGAAATGAACAGAGTTTGATAATTAAATTTCACTAATTCTGAATTATTTTTCTTCGTAAAAATTATAATATTTGTCTTTGGAAATCTGTGATATTATATTAAATAGAAGAATGCAGAGAGCTGTCAAGAGATGTTTCTTTGGAGTAGAAAATAAAATCTATCATCAATCATCTTTGACTTAGTTATAGACTCCGGTGGCTAAGAAGAGTTCAAAAACTCAGAATTGTAATTTTTCATTCAAAGACAATGTGCAGGGCAATCTTTTAGATGCTTATGATTCACGATTTTTTTTTTATTAACCATATAAGACTACCCTTTCCTGTAAGTCAAAATAAGCACACAGCTGTGTCCCATGACACATTCCTGTGCAGAATACTTAGGAAAGGGGCATTCTATAACTTTGTTGAATCAGGAAACGATATGATCATCTGGCACTAATTGAAATCAAGTCTGCATTACAGAGAAAACAGGAATGAACTTATCTTTACTGCTGCCGAGTTGAATATTTACCCTGCTCTTTCATCAGCAAAAAAACATACGCCTCACACCTGCTGTGTTTTCTTTTCCTGTTGAACTTCTAACTAATTAACCACCATTAAGATTCACACCTGCTCAGGCTTTAGTTTTTGCTCACTACAAAGAGTTGTACTTTTTAACCCTTCCTGTATTATTTGAGTGATTTTGTTCTTCAGCTAAGTACATCTTTCAAAGAGAGCTGTTCCCTGTTTGCTGACATCCAAAGTTACTAGAATTCCCCCAGAACTGGGAACTCCAAAGAGGCAATTGTTTATCCTGGAATTAGATTGGAACAGGTGGCGATCCCACCTGCTGAAAGTCTTTCTTTTTTCTTTTTTTTTCGGTCAAAATTGTTCTTGGCTGGGTATTTCTTGCAGTAAAAGAATCGGAGGTAGGAAAAATGGATTGTGGCCTTTTTTGTTGTTATTGTTATTACTAATGGTCTCATTAGAGGCATTCTCTGGTTAGTAATTGCTGTCATATTGAAATAAATAG
The DNA here is from genome assembly GCA_963919715.1 of Microtus obscurus. Lineage (NCBI taxonomy): Eukaryota > Metazoa > Chordata > Mammalia > Rodentia > Cricetidae > Microtus > Microtus obscurus. The sequence continues at coordinate 4,883,535 of CAWTZC010000789.1, read as the reverse complement.
GTGTACTTGTTTCTGGACTAGGTGTGGAAGAAAATTACACACACAGGTTGGAACAGAGCCTAGCTACTTTACACAGAATACTTACAATATAGCAAGTCTAATTGACTGAATTATTTTCCTCCTGGGAAAGCGTGATTTTTGCTTTGTAGCTGCCAATGAATACACTTCTGGAGAGATTAGTCTTTGTTGTGAATTTTCCATGATTGTTTCTTTTACTCAGGATTAAAAAAAAAAGGCCACTATCTACTTTTAAGTAGAGCTGTTTGTGTTCTTAGTTTACTTCATGTTTTAATATTTCTTGCTAGTACAATGGAACAAACTAGATCCCAAAACTAGCACCACTAAATTTGAAGATGTTTGGGTACAATGAACCATATTTAGTCTATTCAGGCATTATTTCAAACATACTATTAGTTGGTAGTATTTTTTTCTTATCAAAAAGAAAATCACTAAAATCTAATGTGGAGTCCCAAAGTTTTTTTTCCTGAATGGGAAATCTATCACCACAGTTCACTGAACTTTAAAGTCCTTAGATCTGCTTAAATTCAGTGTGTGATATTATATTATTCCCAATGTTTTATAATAAAGTTTAAACTATACTAAGATAAAGTGAAAAAATATTGTTAAATATAATATTTTATTATTTTATCATGTAATAGCTTTCAATGAATTAATTATAGTAAATTAGTAATTTAAGTAGCTTTTTCTAGACTCATATAAAAGCACTATTTATTTATTCATGAAATATCCACTGTAGTAGTTTATAGGTTTAAAGTACATTATATTTAATCAGCTGTACCTTATATGCATATTTATTAATATAAATTTGTGGGGAAGATCATATACTTAGGACTGGAGATTTAGCAGAGCTATTAAGAAATCTTTTTGCTCTTGCATAGATCCAAGGTTTGCTTTACAGAACACAAATGATGACTCAAAAGTATTTTTAACTCTAGTCCCAGAGCATAAGATACCAATAATACATATGGTATGAAAATTCACACACACAAAATAATAAAATATATAAATAAAAAAGTAATTAAATATTTCACTATAAGATTAGAGCATATGAAATATGTTAAATGAATATAAATAGGGTTGTTCTACATGAAAATTAATACTTCTACAGAAAGATGAACACAAAGCTGGAGAATTCTTAGGCCCTAGAGGAGAAAATAATACTACTTTTGTTATTGTTATTGTTAGAAGACATAATATCACACTGTCTCAAAATACTAAAGACCCATCTTAATATTTTTATTGCTGAAAAGAAACCCCATGACATGTTGTGGAAGATTATTTTTTTTTTGTTTCCAGAATTAATGATTTATTTTTTTAAATTTATTTATTTATTTATTAAAGATTTCTGTCTCTTCCCCACCGCTGCCTCCCATTTCCCTCCCCCTCCTCCAATCAAGTCCCCCTCCCTCGTCAGCCCAAAGAGCAATCAGGGTTCCCTGCCCTGTGGGAAGTCCAAGGACCACCCACCTCCATCCAGGTCTAGTAAGGTGAGCATCCAAACTGCCTAGGCTCCCACAAAGCCAATAGTTGCAGTAGGATCAAAAACCCATTGCCATTGTTCTTGAGTTCTCAGTAGTCCTCCTTGTCCGCTATGTTCAGCGAGTCTGGTTTTATCCCGGGCTTTTTTCAGACCCAGGCCAGCTGGCCTTGGTGAGTTCCCGATAGAACATCCCCATTGTCTCAGTGTGTGAGGGCACCCCTCGCGGTCCTGAGTTCCTTGCTCGTGCTCTCTCTCCTTCTGCTCCTGATTTGGACCTTGAGATTTCAGTCCGATGCTCCAATGTGGGTCTCTGTCTCTTTTCATCACCTTTTAACCATGTAAAGATGTTTTAAATTGTTTACGCTGTGTATTGTTTCTTCAACTGTGTAAAAGTGTGTTGCACTTGTCTGTGCTGCATTAATCAGTTATGACTAAAGAACCTGATTGGGCTAAAAAGAAGTGGAATGGCCAATAGATAGACAGGAGAGGGATAGGCAGAAATGCCCTACACAGATAATAAATAGTAGTAGAAGTATAGGCTCTAGAGAAAAGAAGAGAGAATAAGAGAGTGGACAACAAAGGAAACACACTGGACAAGAAGCCAGGCATCAATCAGATAGATATCAGAAGCAGTGAAATAAACACATACAAAATGAAAGAAAAGTAAAAAGCCCTGAGTCAAAAGGAAGATTAAAAACAAACCTATTAATTTAAGTTAAAAGAGCTAGCCAGAAATGAGTCTAATTTTTGATCATTTGTCACTGTGACTCTGGGAATATAATGATGCACATACATTGTGCAAATGGGGAGGGGCATGAGTGACTGAGGAGGCAGTTCACACTCTGACAGGAGTATAAATTAAAGAAGATAGCACACAGGCCAGTATCCAACTTATGGACACTCCTTCAAGACCTAACTTCTTTTCCCTAGGAATTTTGTCAGTGTTGCAATCTTGAAAACATGCATTGAGGACTTTGGAAGTAATTTTATTATGAAATTTTATTGCTGACTAAGACATTTGTAAGGAAGAAATTAGCTTTTGTTCAACTAGAACAAAGTATGATGGCTCACATTTACGTAGGCCTATGTATATATAAAGAAATGGAAACAAAGCATATATCATAATATTTCTACTTTTACAGGAAATGAAATATTATCCTGCATGATATAAGCATGTAATAATACATGAGGCATAAGTAACCTGAAAATGGCTTTCTTACAAATTAGGACAAAATCATTTTCCAAACAACTTGGAATCCTTAAGAGTCAGAGAGAAATTAGAAGTATTACAATTATATGAATGAAAAAAGGTATTACTAAAGATGTATCAAGATAATATCACTCTCATTGCACTGTGTTCTACCCTCAAAAATCACCAGAGGCTTTAGGTATATGAAAAATTATGTATAGAAATGGTTGCACACGTACATACTAGGATGTAGAAAAAGCATTTAGAACACTGAAAAAGCTCAATGTTTTCTCAAAGATTCAGTGGAGAGTCAGATTTAGGTAGCATTTTTCCCTTTTATCTGTTAGAGTTTCATATAATGTTATAAAATAATGGATTTATAAGCATTTATACATGAAGTTAGTATATTCAATTCCAAAGTAATTTCACAAAATTTTCATACACTTCCATTTATACAATTACAATTTAGATATATTTTTGATAACAGGTAATAATTTAAGTACTGGAGCATCAGCTTTTATTGGAATAGAGCCAAACAATACTACAATACTATAGATAAGAATAAAATGAATAACAATAATATTAAAAGCTGGACTTTGTGTGTGTATATGTGATACACATGTGTGTGCAGGTACATGTGTTTGTAGAGGCAAACAGGAGTTTTACTTTCTACTTTACAAGCAATGGAACATAAAGTGCATAGGGCTATGCCCAGCTGTTATTGCATATGGGTCATTTGAACCCTAACTAAGGCTACCAGGCTTGCATGGCAAACATTTTACCAACTGAAACACATATTAAACTTTAAGAGCTACTTATATTAAGTATAAACGATATGAGTGATATTTAATTAAATATTTGATGACTCTTCACAAGATTTCTAAACCAGGAGGCAGGTATTGAATAATTTCACAGAGAGGAAAAACAAAGAGAGCGTATTTTGGACTTTCCTTTCCTTAGGTAAAAATGAAAATTATGGAACCAGGTATTGAAACCTATACTATACTAATAGACAAAATACTCTTGCATTGTCTTCAACAGAAAAGAATGTGAAGCATAGTTATGATTATTACTAATTACAATCAATGTTAATGTCATTTTCCAATCCCCATGTTTTACTCTTTCTGTTGGAATTTACGGTTAAGGATTACTTTTTAGGCAGTATTTGAAACTCATTAAAAATAAAGGTAAAGCTACTAAATATGTGTTTTGTTTAAGATAGATAACATAACAATAATAATAACTTGCTATCATTTTGTAGCTTTGAGAATAATGTTTTCAATAAAGAGTTTATATATAGATTTGAAATATTATTACAAATTTTATTAGTTCAGCATTAACAATATTGGCTTGTTTTGTTCAAAGTATTTTAGTATTAAAAATAGTTTACATATCTGTAAGAATTATATGAAGTAAAAGTAACATATTAGAGATTCAGCATGTACAGACTTTCAAAGTGAATTCCTTAATTCAATGTTTCTTCTGGCTATTTTTATTTGGATTTTTCTCTTAGAAGAAGTTATGTGGGAGCGTGTAATTATCTTTTAATGGAAAAACATTCTGTATACTACAAAGCAGAATCCTTTCCAGCAGGAATCCATCAGTTCCAAGTGTTGTGCCTGACAAAGCTTGTAGTGCTGAAAACTCTTCATGTTTTCAAGAAGCTTAGCTTTCTGAAGTCTCACCAATGAGATGCTAGACTCTTAAATGAACAATCTCACCTACAACTCCTACTGATCTTGTCTCTTCTGATCTTTTCAAAGATGAGGTTTGTTCATAAATCTATATTCCCTTTTAAGTTAATTTCAAACAAGTATCATCAAGCTATGCCTATGCCTGTGGTTCTGACTAGTGGTATGCAATCTTTTCAACAAGAGGAAAGAAGAGACTGGAGAATGCTTTAATAAATTTCAACTACTCCTGTTAGTACACAACTAGAACAATAATTTTTATTTCTTCTGAATTTTTAAAAATGATTTTATCATAATTTTTTTATTTCAATTGGCCATATGTGATATGGGCATTTTTCACACAAAATACATATATTTTTAAAAATTAAGTTGAACTATGGTACTTAAATCATTATTTATTTGCTTCATATTAATGTAAACATAAATAAAATATATCATATCTATTTATTTATTGACTTTCAAAGTACCTTTTATATAAGACTTGAATGATTTACATAAACGATAGAGAGGTATTTAACTTATGCAAGGCTCTTGAGTTTTTCTTCAGTAAAATCAAATGAATAATATGTTGAGAAAAATAATTATTGACACAATGTATTATAAAATAAAGTGTTTATGCAATTCTAATATTCAATGAATTGTGATTTTTTGCTTTTTAATGGTAAGTATTAATGCAAATTTTGACAAAATGCTGTTTCTCATTAACATTTTAATATGTTCATATAAATCATTTCTATGATACTGCATTATAATTTTCAGAGATGCACATGACCCACCCCTAATGTGTTTCTGAAAAACGGTCAAATATTTTGTTGCTTTTTATGCCAACATCTTTTCTGGAATCCCCTAATTGTGCTATGAATATAATGGTGGGAGAGACATTATCTTGATAATTTTGTTTGTGGGTGTGTTTCTGACTCCTTTGAATGCTATTGAGACTTTACTTCTCCTACTGGTTTATCTTGTCTTCTCTAAATTGAATATGTGATCTTTTGCCTTGTTTTACTTTATTTTGTTTCATAGTTTGTTTAACTGTTGTCTCTTGGTGTTCTCCTCTTTTATAAAGAGGAAATGGGAAGGGAATCATTCTGGGTGAGAGGAGAAGTTTCAAGTAGCTGTGTATAATGGAAGGTATAGTGGAAGAAGAGGAAATTATGGTTGGAATATGTTTTACAAGAGAAAACTCTACTGTCAATTAAAAAACTTGAACAGGAAATGCCTGGCATGCATACATTTGTACAGTAGACACTTGATCTTTAGATGATGAAGCTCATTTTAGAGGTGAGAAAACTTTAGGACACAGAACACAGATCCTCACAGACACACAAACAAACACAGACACACATAAAATATGCATGCTACTAGGTTTAGACTGAGAATCTTAGTGGCTACTAATTAATGTGTAGTTCATTCTGTTCCTCATGATGCAAAGACCCACTACGACATGATCTTGTCACACTTCTTTTTCTTCGTGATAAACTGCAACACTCCTCCCTGAAAATGTAGCAACAAATAAACCTTTTATCTCTTAAGTTGTCTATGTATCTTGAGCATGCTGGATAATCAGAAATTCCAAGTTCTCTTACATGCTGGGAAGTTTTTCCTGATTGAGTTCTTACAGATTAAGCCTGCCTCAGATGTTTCAGATCGTCACCAACACCTCTGAACAAGTCCTTCACCTCTGATTCAGAATCAATATCAAAGTCAAAGATCATGTGACGAGAATTCATATCAGCTAGCTGACATTCCTCTGTCACTACATACACCTTCCTTCTTAAAGCACTACATGGTTTTTAAACCTCTTTTATAACTTAGGACATTATAGATGCTTGCTAAATGGAACTTTTCATTTTTCATATATAGCATTGATTCTTTAAGAATTTCACACATGTGTTCAATTCATTTGATTATATTTGTTGTAAGTGGCTGCTTGTTTATCCCGGCAACTCAGAACCAAAATATTCACAGAGATACCATATTATTTAAATCACTACTTGTCCCATAAGCTCTAACTTCTTATTGGCTAACTCTTACATGATAATTTAACCCATTTCTGTTAATTTGTGTATCGCCATGTGGCTGTGGATTACTGGCTAAAGTTCCATTGTCCAGCTCTGGCTGTGCTACATAGCTTCTCTCAGACTCCACCTCCTTTTTCCAGCATTCAGTTTAGTTTTCCCCACCTAGCTCTGTAGCCCTATAGCTCCGTATAAACCCAAAGCAGCTCCTTTATTTATCAATGGTATTCAAATATACAGAGGGAAATCCCACATCATATATTCACTTGATGCTCTATTCTTCCTAAACCCTTTTATACCTTGACTGAAAAGTTTGCTTTTCCCTTACATGATTTCATCTTTAAAAAATTTATTTTAGTTCTTTGAGAATTTTGTTAAACATCTTTTGATCATGCACACCCTGTCCCCAACACTTTCTAGATCAATTATACATTCTTCACTATCAACCTAACTTTGTGATTTGCTTTTTTCAAATTTCAGTTGTGTACAAGGAATGTTGCTCTGATACCTTTAGATGTTTGGTCAACAATATAATCAATCTTGAAGAAGTCACATCCTTAAAGGAAACATGTTCATCTCATCATCTATCAATTGCTATTAGCTCTTTATCTAAGTGTTGAAATTTTTATCCATCTCTCTTGTAGATGCTGTGGTGTTTTTTTTTTTTTACTAGAGTTTTTGTAAGTCTAGTACTTTCTGTTATATATCTTCTGTAATTTGTGTAAATGCCCTACATTATCTGGAAAACTCAGCTTCCTTGTAGTAGCTTACTGTCTTTGTTTCTCATTATCTTTCTACTCCTTCTTCTATAAATATTCTTAAACTTTGGAAAAAGTGAAATGTAATGACTATAATGTTAAAAGTCTTATTTATTTATTTATTTTTTTAATTTTCAAGACAGGGTTTTTCCATAGCTTTTGGTTCCTGCCCTGGAACTAGCTCTTGTAGACCAGGCTGGCCTCGAACTCACAGAGATCCGCCTGCCTCTGCCTCCCGAGTGCTGGGATTAAAGGCATGCGCCACCACTGACTGGCAATTTAAATGTCTTTTAGACAAGTGAAAATAGCTTAGTCAGGATTCCCACTACACCCAAGGCTGCATATGATAACCAAAACTTAGTGCCTCACAAAAATAGCCAGACACAGTCCTAGACCCTATGATGCTCACTGCACAACAATATTTAAGCAGAAACCAAAATCAATGATTTGCTCCACACATATGGCTAGATTCTACCTTGATTTGCCCTGTCCTGTGACTAGAGAATCTTATCCAGGATCCTGACCCTCAAATCAGAGACATCTTTTAGAGATCTACTAGTGTTTCAGCTAAGATATATTGCACAGGTGAGCAGCCTAAGAGAGCTTAGGATACATTGGAAAGCTAGAGTATGAATCTTGTGTGGTTACTCTCAACATAATACACTATAGCATTTGTTATACTAAGTGCCTGTATCTACCATCATGTTCACAACAGGCAAGAGCGCATTTCTTACTTAGGCCTGTGAACTCTATAGTCTTATTTCCTACATGTCAAATTGTTGGGTGCAATCATACTAACTGACATCTAGCACTAAAAGAAGCTTCTCTGAGGGTGGATGAGAGATGATGGCATTAGGAATAAATTTAACAATAGGCCCATTTAGCAGAATAATTGTAGTAGATGCTCCTCTAATATTAGAATGTACTATTTAGGGTGCTGTAACAGAAAACTTGACATTGCTATAGCTAATTATTAACATTGTACACTACCAGCATGACTTCTAAGATAAGATCATCAGTTGTCTATCCTTCTTATGGAGGTAACCAACCACTTTCTGGATGAATTTCTGTCTATCAAGTATGAAAGAAGTTGTGTTTTAAACTGTAACTTGTAAGCTTGTAATGAACATAGCTGGGGATATCATAGGCCTGTGTGCCAACATACTACTACTATTCATTTATTTGTTTTGACACTGCTAAACTGACATTCTGTTTAATCGGATTGCCTTCCAAATATATCCATTTATACTAGTATTTTAGTATTATTCCCAGGCTTTCTTAGAAAATCTTCTTTTGACAGTTATTGCTTGAAGTCTTACCTTGTCAAAATGTTGAGGATAAATAATTGTTGAGTGTTCATCCCTAAATAATACTTCAAAATAATCCCCCTTATCATACTAACCACATTAATAACTTTAAGTTTTTGGAACTTCAAAAATGAAATTATTAACTAGTTACTTTAACACTGAAAAACAGTGCTAAAAATAAGTGTTATTTCATTATGTGTTCTACTTGAATTCCCTAAAATTATTATTGTTTAGCCTCATTGATCAAAGCATGAGTAAAAAAACATAGTTATTAATATTCTTTGATAGTGACATTTAGATTTAGAAGACCTCCCACATTTTTTATTGCTTGGTTTCTTCTCACAAGACCTCCTACCACTATTGCTTTTTTAAAAGTATTTTGTTTTGAAAATAAAATTATAAGTTTCTTAGTCACTAACGGAGACCATATCAATTGTATGTAGAAAACAGGACTGAATTTCTGTGTCCATTTTGTGTCAAAAATTTGTCATACCAATTTACTGAGTCTATTAATTGTATAAATTTATTTTTCACACTAGTAACACATGAAAAGAGACCATCCATGCAACTTAGCATAAAGACACTGTGTTTTGTAATGAAAAAAACATATTTTTGGCACTAAATACTTTGTGTTAAAGTTTTCTTTTAGTTCTTCACCTGCCTCCTAAACTTGAACATCTCAAGGACAAGGACTATGTTTTTTATTTCTTTGTATCTCTTGGTCTAGCATAAAAACTAGGGCAGAGAAAATTCTTGTTTCTTCAAAGAATGCAGAAAGTTCTGAATGTATTAAATAGTTTCTTATATTTCTTCTGCATGAAGGTCATTTATATTAAAACTGTATGTCAGTATTCATCAGTATAAACATTTTCTCTGCTCTGAGAACATTTTATGTGTATTTTCAATCAAAAAATTGGCACACATAAATTCATGAAGAATTTAATCTCTCATAATGAAAGTGTTACATAGGATAAAATGCATTGTTTAGATAATTCACTCAAATTTTTGGAAAGAAGTATAAGTTAATCATTGTGATAGCAAAATATTCTTAATATATTGCAAGATCATTACACTCATGCAGATTCTCAATAATGGCTGAAAGTGCAATAATAAAGCCCGGGGAAAAAGGAAATCCAAACATATTTGTTAGTAATAGAATAAAAAGTCTATTTAGTGAATGTAAGGAATAGACAGTGTACAGTTTTATATTATATAAATAAAGGCACAAATGCAAATCAATCAAATATATAAAACAAATATATTTATATAAAATACAAAAATATTATATAAATATATAAATACAAAATATAAATGAATAATTAATCTCTATTTTTTCTGAATATTCAAATCAATTGTTTCTTATTGCTAGATTCTGAAGTGCAATAATCTGTACTGTATGGGAAAGCTATGGAAAGCTACCTGGTATGACTCCTCCCGGATACTGACATAAATCAACTTGTGCCTATTTATAACAACATTTTTTTCTGAATTAATGTAATAAAGTCTATATAGACAGTAAATATCACAACTAGTCAAAATAATTTTCAACTGAAATTTTAAGACAACAATATAATTAAAAGGACTGAAACAAATATGACTTGAAATGTAGCTATATGGTGTTTGTTACAAATAGTGAAGAATCTAGGCATTGTTAAAACAAACAAATAAACAAAACACACTTAGTCTTTTTATTCCAGCCAAAACACAATCCAGAGTTATTATAGAGGGGATTGTAGTAGTGAGTGTAGGGAGAGAGTGCTAAAATTAAGGGTAGTTTAGGGGTTCTAAGGAAACAATGCAGGTGAAATCATAAAATATATACATATATGAAGATTTTATAAATAAAATCACCAAAATTTGGAAAAACAGAGTCACAACTATCTACCTCTTGCCACCAAAGGAAGGTTACATTACAGGGTTGGGTTACATCTAATTGAGTTATTGGTCGAAGAGTGCCTAGGAGAATCTCCATACAGCCCTCACTGTCAATAAGACTATAGTTGCTCTCTGCAAACTGACAGTAAGTTTTCATTGCTGAACTCAACACCTACACAATCATTCAACACGATGATGTGTAATTGATGCCTTCATAGAGCCTTCACAGCTATATTCCATTTCCTTTGGTGAATAAAGAGAGGTATCCACAATGCTATCAAAAGTTAAATACAAATACAAAGCAGTCTCAAATCCTTCATCTACACTAGTGAACTACCTGCAAGATAGGCTAATGCAATGGTGGCACAACATTTGTGAGAGTAACCAACCAATAGCTGATTTGATTTATTATCCACTCCATGAGATAGAAGTAATTCCCAATACTTCTTAGGTGATCAAGGACCTAAGACTAGATACCTCAAGAAACTATGGTAAAACCAAGTTATAAATGGTCTCAATGAAAAAGAAAAAAATGCAGTGATAAAATGATTCTCAATGATATTCTGTTTGTCTCATAGATTAGTGCCTTGTTCATCCATCATCAAAGTAATTCCCTTCTCCTGCAGATTGAAACAAATACTAACAGCTAAGAATTACACACAGGGTGAGAGAACTTGAAACACTCCGCCCAGCCCGAAATGTAATGTTTTCCACCAAATCTCCCCCCTCAGATCTAAAACAAACAAACAAACAAAAATTAAAAAAAAAAGAGGAAAAAGAGAACAAAAGACAGCAAGAGACTGGAAGATGGTTTAGAAGTTAAGGTGTCACACTGCTTTTCCAGACTAGCGACCATGTCAGTGCACAATGGTCTGTTACTCCAACTCTACAGGGAGGGAAACATTTGACTGCCAAGGGTGCTGCCCCCCCCTCCACAAATTGAGAGGAAAGTAAACCTTAAAAATGAACTTAGTTTTGTTGTGAGTCAAAATCTTACCATTTTATCTCTTCCCACTAACCTTTTAATATTGTTGTTCTTTTCTTTCCTTTATTTTCTTGTTTCCTTCTAATATATCATCGTGTAGACTGGATTTACCTTTCCAAAGTAGGAAGTACAATGAAATTAAATGTTTAGTTGTTGTTACTTTAGTTTAATTCTTCAATAGTTGAGTGCAACAATATAGTATTTAGGTCCCAAATTTGGAATCCTTTCAATCATCCATGGCAAAGAGAGAAAGTATAAAGATGGGCAAAGTCCTAACCAAATGTTATCTGTTATCACATATATATTCTGGTGCTAAAAGATGTAGGAATATAAAAATTTTAGAGGGGAAAATAATAGCACTGTGTAGATCAAGAGAAATATGTTAGGATATCAAAGTTGAGCATACATTTGTTAGACAGCAAGGAACATTGCTCTCAATGTGGCTAACAACATGGTGTCTTCTAACTGAAAGTTCTGACAATAATACAAAGAATATGTTTTTCTTTCGGTTCACCTTCTTATTTAGTTTCTTTAGGATATCAAATTATAGACTCGCTGACCTTTATTTATCTCTAGAAACCAATTATGAGTGAGTACATCCCATGTTCATCCTTTTGGGTCTGGGTTACCTCACTCAGGATAGTGTTTTCTATTTCCATCCATTTGCATGCAAAATTCGCGAAGTCATTGTTTTTTACCGCTGAGTAGTATTCTAATGTATATATATTCCATACTTTCTTCATCCATTCTTCCATTAAAGGGCATCTAGGTTGTTTCCAGGTTCCGGCTATTACAAATAATGCTGCTATGAACATAGTTGAACAAATGTCCTTGTCATATGATCGGGCATCTCGTGGGTATATTCCCAAGAGTGGCATTGCTGGGTCCATGGGTAGGTTGATCCCAAATTTCCTGAGAAACCGCCACACTGCTTTCCAAAGTGGTTGCACAAGTTTGCATCCCCACCAGCAATGGATGAGGGTACCCCTTTCTCCACAGCCTCTCCAGCAAAGGCTATCATTAGTGTTTTTGATTTTAGCCATTCTGACAGGTGTAAGGTGATATCTCAATGTTGTTTTGATTTGCATTTCCCTGATCGCTAAGGAGGCTGAGCATGACCTTAAGTGCCTTTTGGCCATTTGAACTTCTTCTGTTGAGAATTCTCTCTTCAGATCAGTGCCCCATTTTTTAATTGGGTTAATAAGCATTTTAAAGTCTAGTTTCTTGAGTTCTTTATATATTTTGGAGATCAGACCTTTGTCTGTTGCAGGGTTGGTGAAGATCTTCTCCCAGTCAGTGGGTTCCCTTTTTGTCTTAGTGACAGTGTCTTTTGCTTTACAGAAGCTTCTCAGTTTCAGTAGGTCCCATTTATTCAATGTTGCCCTTAATGACTGTGCTGCTGCGGTTATACCTAGGAAGCGATCGCCTGTGCCCATCTGTTGTAGGGTACTTCCCACTTTCTCTTCTATCAGGTTCAGTGTGTTCAGATTGATATTGAGGTCTTTGATCCATTTGGACTTGAGTTTTGTGCATGGTGATAGATATGGGTCAATTTTCTTTCTTCTACAGGTTGACATCCAGTTGTGCCAGCACCATTTGTTGAAGATGCTTTCTTTCTTCCATTGTATACTTTTAGCACCTTTATCGAAAATGAGGTGTTCATAGGTTTGTGGGTTAAGATCCGGGTCTTCTACACGATTCCATTGGTCGACTTCTCTATTTTTATGCCAATACCACACTGTTTTCATTACTGTAGCTCTATAGTAGAGTTTAAAGTCAGGGATGGTAATGCCTCCAGAAGTACCTTTATTGTACAAGATTGTTTTGGCTATCCTGGGTTTTTTGTTATTCCATATAAAGTTGATTATTGTCCTTTCAAGATCAGTGAAGAATTTTAATGGGATCTTGATGGGGATTGCATTGAATCTATAAATTGCCTTTGGTAGGATTGCCATTTTTACTATGTTGATCCTCCCAATCCAAGAGCAAGGGAGATCCTTCCATTTTCTGGTATCCTCTTCAATTTCTTTCTTCAATGCCTTAAAGTTCTTGTCAAATAGATCCTTCACTTCTTTGGTTAGAGTTACCCCGAGATATTTTATGCTGTTTGTGGCTATCGTGAAAGGTGATGCTTCTCTGATTTCCCTCTCTGCTTCCATATCCTTTGTGTATAGGAGGGCGACTGATTTTTTGGAGTTGATCTTGTATCCGGCCACATTACTAAAGGTGTTTATCAGCTGTAGGAGTTCTTTGGTGGAGTTTTTTGGGGTCGCTTATGTAGACTATCATATCATCTGCAAATAACGAAAGTTTAACTTCTTCCTTTCCAATTCGAATCCCCTTGATCCCCTTATGTTGTCTTATTGCTATTGCTAAAACTTCAAGCACTATATTGAAGAGGTATGGAGAGAGTGGACAGCCTTGTCGTGTTCCTGATTTAAGTGGGATGGCTTTGAGTTTCTCTCCGTTTAATTTGATGTTAGCTGTCGGTTTGCTGTAAATAGCTTTTATTATATTTAAGTATGACCCTTGTATCCCTAATCTCTCCAAGACTTTTATCATAAAGGGATGTTGAATTTTGTCAAAAGCTTTTTCAGCATCTAATGAAATGATCATATGGTTTTTTTCTTTCAGTTTATTTATATGATGGATTACATTGATAGATTTTCGTATGTTGAACCAGCCTTGCATCTCTGGTATGAAGCCTACTTGATCATAATGGATAATGTTTCTAATGTATTCTTGGATACGGTTCGCCAGTATTTTGTTGAGGATTTTTGCGTCGATGTTCATGAGTGAGATTGGCCTGTAATTCTCTTTCTTGGTTGAGTCTTTGTGTGGTTTTGGTATCAGAGTGATGGTAGCTTCATAAAAGGAATTTGGCAATGACTCTTCTGTTTCTATATTGTGAAATACCTTAAGGAGTATAGGTATTAGGTCTTCTTGGAAATTCTGGTAGAATTCCGCATTGAAACCGTCTGGTCCTGGGCTTTTTTTGGTAGGGAGGTTTTTGATAACAGCTTCTAATTCTTCGCGACTGACAGGTCTATTTAGATTGCTCACCTGGTCCTGATTTAACTTTGGTATATGGTATTTATCTAAAAAAAGTGTCCATTTCTTTTACATTTTCCAGTTTTGTGGCATACAGGCTTTTGTAGTAAGATCTAATGATTCTCTGAATTTCCTCTATGTCTGTGGTTATGTCCCCCTTTTCATTTCTGATCTTATTAATTTGCAGATTCTCTCTCTGCCGTTTGATTAGTTTGGATAGGGGTTTATCAATTTTGTTGATTTTCTCCAGGAACCAGCTTTTTGTTTCATTGATTCTTTGGATTGTTTTCTGTGTTTCTATTTTGTTGATTTCAGCCCTCAGTTTGACTATTTCCAGTCTTCTACTCCTCCTAGGTGAGTCTGCTTCTTTTTTTTCTAGAGCTTTCAGGTGGGCTGTTAAGTCTCCAATGTATGCTTTCTCTGTTTTCTTTAAGTGGGCACTAAGGGCTATGAACTTTCCCCTTAGGACTGCTTTCAAAGTGTCCCATAAGTTTGAGTATGTTGATTCTTTATTTCCATTGAATTCAAGGAAGACTTTAATTTCTTTCTTTATTTCTTCTTTAATCCAGGTGTGGGTCAATAGTTGACTATTCAGTTTCCATGAGTTTGCAGGCTTTCTGGGGGTAGCATTGTTGTTGAATTCTAACTTTAGTCCGTGGTGATCTGATAAGACACAGGTGGTTATGGATATTTTTTTTAACTGTGGAAGTTTGCTTTGTTACCGAGGATGTGGTCAATTTTCGAGAAGGTTCCATGAGCTGCAGAAAAAAAAAATAATACAAAGAATAGTGTCACTGCTCAGTTTTAGAGATAAATGACTCAGTTAGTTTGAATCTTTTTTTCATTCAAGCCATCAGTTTATCAGCCTCAAGGGTGCATATGGCATCTGGAGTTACTCTCAGAGGAAAGTGCAGGAGCTGAGACCATCATTATTGTGTCATAGTCAGCAGTGTCAGGTATGATCAGCAGCTCTGCTGGGGCCTTGAATGTGGAAAAGCCACATCTGTGTGGAAAATCAGCACAAGCAGTTTTTTTCTTCAGGAAATAAGAAAGATTGATGAGCAATTATAAGAAATGAAGGGAATACAATCCTTCCTCTCTCTTCTTCCCTTTGGAACAACATGCTTTGTATTGTGAGGTTTGTTGACATAAATTTTTCCACTCATCAAACAAAATTCCATACACTTTTATGAAATCTGTATTATAATCAAAATTTCCCCCAATGATCTTGTACAGAGAAAGGACCAGGATTTTCACAAGAATGGTTACATGTCTTAAACCACAGAGAATTTTAACAATAAAAGCAAAATCCTGATGTTTTCAAAAGTTTCAAAATAGGGTTAATAGTCACCCACTTGAATATTTTAGAGGAATTCAAGAGGTATTGAATGGCTTTGACAAGGCTGAGAAGAGTAGAGAAGTAACTCAAGAAAAGATCATAAAACTGAAAGGAAAAGACAGCCTGATCTGCTATATAATAAAATTGAATAGTCAACTTACATTGATTGGAATGTGACAATATGCTATTTTCCTAATCTTGTTATAAAATTTGCGGTTAACAGCCTGTCCCAAAAATCAGATTTAGCTAACCAATCTTCAGTAATCCAATTAACAAAGCAAATTAATGCTGAACAAGCAAAAAAAAAAAAGGAGATTTACTCAGTGTGGCCACATTGGGAAGAGGGACAATGTTCTAGTAAATTCACCCCTCCTTCATGTCAGTATTCAGAATCTTGAAGTGACACTAAAATTTAGAGTGCCAAAGATATGCCTCTAAGTAGTCAAAATCAACATGTGTGCCTCTCCTGCTCTGACAAAGCATTGCCAGAGATTCACCTTCATTCTGTGAAGTGTTTTGAACAGATTTAGAACACTGTGAAATCACTTTCTCTATTGGAAAATAAATTTCTGTTAGGCCCTTTATTTTTCTTCCATAAGTATGAGGTTCTGCTGAATTGTCCATTACTTGGAGTTCTATTTTATCAATTGTCTGATAATCTAATACAGAAAAAGGTGACTAATATCATCACTTTTCTAATTTCTTAATCAGGTTTTGTATTAAGTGTACTCAGGTATAGTGTATTGTTTTGATATTAGTTTGGCAAAAAACAAATTATGAATTGGTTATCTGTATTAAATTTTCCATATACAAATTTTATGTTTGAATATAGATTATTATATTAATTCCTTCAACGTTACATACCACAATTTATTTCATCTTTTTATTTTATGCCCCAAGAAAAATAGGCAAGATGGCAGCTTTCAAAATAGAAAATAAAGATATAAGAACAGGTTCTTGTAAAAATATGGCTTGATAGCCATATTTTCTCCTTAGTGGTTAATTAATTAGAATTTCCTTGCCTCTCTTTTAGTGGCTTGAAGTATTGTTCATTGCTCAATGTTTGGTGTCAGAGTGAGAGATTTCCCTGCTACCAGGTTTTCTCCACAGATTCAGCTAATTAAATACAAAGCAAGAGAGATTTCTACCTTAATAAATCTGCCTGTGGGTTAAGACACTATGTCACTTTGGTAGTTCCTTCAATAAAGCCAGAAGGTATTAAAACGAGAGCTTTTTTAATCATTGCCCATGACATTACTAATAGTCTTCCAATCCTATCCTATCACAGTGAATGCTCTGACAGGGAAATTTCTCCATACTGCTCTTAGCAATCTAAGTGAGATGGCCAGCACTTAGGACAAGTGACAGACTCTATTATAAAAATTCATACACATATTTCTTAGTAGCAGAAATAATAGAAACTGATTTCAATCTCTATAAATTTTGATTGATCAAGTATAGTACTACTTGGCTATAAAATAGTTTCTAATTGTGCATTTTCTATTTATGACACAAACAATCTAACTGGGTGACTATGAAAACATGTCCTTGTAGAATGTTCTGTTTGCCTTCATCATGTTAATGTGTAAATAAAATGTATGAGAATCTATAATGTTTTATGTATCAGTTCTCAAAAGAATGGAAAACCTAAGGTTGGCTTGTATTTGAATTCACTGTATTTGGATGTAAAATTTCTTTCTTTGCATAGGTGTCAGGTAACCATCGACCCCTTTAAGCTGCTACTATTCAAGTTTAGCTCCAGCAGAAACAAGGTCTATCTTAATCTGAAAAATTTACTGTTATGTTTTGTAAGCTAAGTCAAAAAGAAAACTACAGCATGCTGGCAATGGGTTGAAGTCTTCATTATAAAAAAATCCAACACTGCATCTTTTTAATGAGCTAATTCCCAAAGTTCATTTTTTATCTTCTCTCTTATGCTTATGAAGATATTTCTGCAGAGCTGACAAGAATGGCGTTACTTCTTTCTGTGTATCCCTCTACTATCTAATACAGTCATGATTGCTTTATACAAAACAACTGTTCAATGTCCCTTTCTCTTATGTCACCTCTGAATTACCACATTCATTCTTTTTCTTCCCAAAATAAGAACCAAGGTCAAAATTGAATCAGAGGATATCTGAGATATAATAATGGGCTACAATTATGCAGCTTAAGAAGATTTCCCTACCCCTGACTTAGTAAGAAACAATAAATTGATGGTTTTCCGGTTTTCTTAGTAATTGCTGCTAAATTATTTAAGATACTTAAATTTATAGAAGCTATTTAGCCGGGCGGTGGTGGCGCACGCCTTTAATCCCAGCACTCGGGAGGCAGAGGCAGGCGGATCTCTGTGAGTTCGAGACCAGCCTGGTCTACAAGAGCTAGTTCCAGGACAGTCTCCAAAACCACAGAGAAACCCTGTCTCGAAAAACCAAAAAAAAAAAAAAAAATTATAGAAGCTATTTACCCATTGAATTTTTAAATGTGGATCTAGGAAACACATTTCCATCAAGAATGGAAAGAATATTCACCTTCATAGTCTTTTTGTCTACTGATAGTCCCTCTAAAGAAGCTACATCTCGCCACTTTCAGTCTTTTTAGCCACCTAGTATTCTTGCACTTCTATTGCATATATGTAAAGTTGTATTAGTATAATTCTGTCTCGTATATAATCAATGAGCAACAGTCACTATCATGTTAATAATAGGAAATTATCTAACAACTTTAATAGTTGCTTATTAAACCTTTAGATTGTTTTCATTGAAGCAATGGATATTGTGGACTAAAGACCATTTTTCAGTGGTGGCTTACATAAGGAATAAAACATGAGGGTTTTTTTTTTTTTGAAAAAAGTGGTGATTTAAAAAGAACATAAATAGTCGGGAGGTGGTGGTGCACGCCTTTAATCCCAGCACTACAGAGGCAGGCGGATCTCTGTGAGTTCGAGGCCAGCTTGGTCTACAAGAGCTAGTTCCAGGACAGGAACCAAAAAGCTATGGAGAAACCCTGTCTCGAAAATCAAAAAATAAATAAATAAATAGATTTTGATAGCTTTCTGAAGGTATTTTCTATGCTTCATGTTTTCATTATCCTTTCGAATGCATACAATAGTTCACTTTACTGAAAAAATACAAATGTTAAAAAAAATCTTCAGAAAAATCAATAATTCTATATTTTACCGGAAGCTCTTCTTCACCCGAAAAATCTCATATATTTCAAATACATTATACACATTGCCGAAATCTAGAGGAGAATCTATTCCTGTAGTTTCTAAACTGTATAATTTATATTTATATTTTAAACAATTTTCCTTATATGCATAATCTATGTAACTCTCATCCCTCTTCAAAGATCTTTCTTTTGGCTACAATAGGAAATCAACAGAAAATCATTACTTGTCAAAGTGCAGAGGTCAACAGAACATGGGTTTCACATTCATAGTTTATATATTTATAACCCAATTCTTATCTGAAGAATCATTTCTCGACTATAGGAAAGGAAAATATAAGGGTCAGTGGATCAACACAGTTGCTGAGAGATAGTCTCTTTAAAAAAAACAGAAAGAGTATATTCATATATTACTAACCACATAATCAACAAGCATGAAAACATTGTAATATGTGCCTCTCAGTTAACTTGTAAATAGAGAATGGGATATTTCAGAAAAGGGTTTATGTAATTCTCCTTCTAGGCCCCTTTTCTATTTTATCATATGTATAAGAGATTAGCACTGCAGAAAATAATTTTCCAAAGTGCTGACTATTAAATATTAGGATCATATATTTATTTGTCATAACAAACATGGCATTTAACTGGTTATAAATTTAAAATTGTGAAATTAGCTCTTTGATACAATTTATTGTAAGAATAATGATTGAAATTGCAATTTTATTTCTAGGTTATTTTCTCAACACATTCTTTTCAAAAAGTTTTCATGCAATTCTGTCAAAATGCCAGTATGTATTTTATAAAGTATAAGTCTACTGAAAGAAGTATTGCAGGCTATGTGTAGGGTATAATTAATTTAGTAAATCAGTATGTCTTCAAATACATTAAGACCAACTAATCTAATAATCAAAATGAAGCAAATAAACAACTAAAATGTGAAACAACATCAGAGTAAAAATTTATTCTAAAACTAATTTCACAATGCAATATATTTCATTGAAAATTCCTGATAAATTAAACATATTTCATCCAAATGACACCATTAATAAGAAAAGACCTGCTCAGTGGTAGTGGCACATCATTTAATTCCAGCACATAGGAGTCAGGTGAATCTCTTTGAGTTCAAGGCCAGTCTGGTCTACAGAGTGAGTTCAAGAACAGCTAAAGATCCACAGAGAACACTATCAAAACAAACAAACAAAAGCAAAATCCTCTGGCTTAATATTTGCATATGAAAGATAGTTTTTACTTATACAGGTAGTTATTTCTTTGAAATACTACCAAAATATGATGTTGGTAGTAGTAAGATTATTAAAAATCTTTAAAAGAACCTATTAGAATGTTTGCATCTTTGTAAAATCCCATAATCTTGCACATTAAGCAGTATTAACCTATAATTAATGATGTTTCAGAAATGACAGAGCATGAAAATTGTTCTAGATTTGTTAAAATGAGAATCATAAATTTTCTTTCTTAGCTGTGTGTAATTGATTCAAACACATTCAGGGAGGAATAAAATGACCTAATTAAAAGATGGAACACGTAAGGAGTCACAGTCACCTGTTTTATTATGACTGAAATATAGGCAAGCAGACAGGTCGAGAGAAAATATGTTACAAACACATGCAAAACAGTATAAACAATGCATTCTAAATTAAGAGAGAAAACATTTTCTCAGCTAGAAATATAATAGAAGAAAATTCATAGTTTCCTTTGCATATTTATCCATCTTATATTTTTCCTGAAAAAGCATTAGTTTGGGCAAATTAGGACTCAAGGCTCTTATTATCACTCCAAGGGCAGTGTCCCAGCACAGCTCTACATTCTGCTTTTGATCAGACAAGTACTGCGTACTTCCTCCTAAGATCCCAAGACACTATACAAAGGATATTAAACACGAACCGATGCTACTAATTAAAAGCAGGAATTCATTCTAAAATTATAAAGAAAAATGAAAGAAAATAATGTAATCAAAAGGTAGAATAGAAACAACAGGTGATGGGAAAATAAGCAAGTAAAACGAGAGGAAACTCTAATCATTCCATAAAGTCATTTAAGATGTGAAAAGAACAGTTATTTTCTTTAACCTACCTTTATGAGTGCACTTATTTCTTTTACTCAGAATGAATCACATCCCTTCATTGCTTTCTCTCAACTATGAAATACATTATCTTAATTTGAACATGTTGAAAAGTTATTTTATCTATTAGTATCAATGCTTCTCTTTATGTGACATTTTTATTTATACCAGGATTTGCTGACTAACTATTAGTTCTTTGGTTTACAAACATCAACATCATATTTTAGTATTCTGTTTGTTTAGTATTTGAGGTCTTTTAGTTTTTAGGTTTGTTTGTTTGCTTTTCCTTTAAATACCCTTATTTCATACTTTGATATTACAGTTTGATTTATGAGTATAGGTCAGTAAGATCATTTCTTCATTATATTTTGTTTGTGTGTTACATATAATTTGGGAACTCCTCAAATGATTCACATTAACATCAAGCTTAAGAACTAATTCAACAGTGGTGATATTCAAAATGTTATCATAAATAGATTAACACTTATAATATCTGTTGCATGACCATGAAGCAATCAGTTGTTTTAACCATAGCATTGCTGGAAAAAATAAGCTAATAATATTTACTTCTATTTTAATGCTTTTTTTAAGATCCAGTGAAATTAAACTTATAAGTTTATATATTAAAGTATATCATAGGTATTTTCCTACTAACCATTCATAGTTTTCTTTATACATATTAAGAAGAGATCATATAATTCCATTTTCAATGGGTGATGATATTATTTGCGCTTTAACAAATAAAGATTGCATGAAGATCAGAGTGTGTAGCTAGCCACTGGCACACCAATGAGGGGTGAGAACATTCACATAAAAACTGAGAAAGCTTGGGAAGAAATTCTAGACACAAAAGAACAGAGTTAATCATTGCTTTTTGGTAGCTAATTTATTTTTCAAAGAGACATTGTTTGCTGGTAGTGAACAGAGGCACAGCTTCTTTAAAAGAAGTTTTTCTGACACAGTTAGTGGCAAAAAATTTCATGGCTTCTTTAAGATCTGGCTTCCTGGTTCGGGCAGACAGAATAAACCCTGGGTCTTTTGTGAGGTCTTGCACTTAAATGGAGTCTGTTAGCAGTGTGCTACAAATTGCTTAATGGTGTGACAAAGACCCACTGAGTTTCTGAAGCTTGGGTGGTGTGCACAGCTTTCAAAGGCAGTGAACATGCCTCTACCATGTTGGATAGGGTGGTTCTAGCCCCACCTGCTTAGTATTAAAAAAACACTCCTGGTCAGAAAATCATTACAGATATGCAATGATGACAGATTCAGGAAAAAATAAAAAAGACCTCTGAATGGGTCACAGTGTTGGATAAACATAAATAGGCTTAGGAGAGAAAAGAAAAAGAGTATAGACAGCTAAAAAAAAATAAAACATTCTTCAATGGCACAGTAAAAGTAATATAAAAGAGTACAGACAAAGATTAAAGGTGTAAAAGTAATACAAAAGCCATATAAAGATGGAAAGTACACAGAGACTCTGGATTATGTATACTATTGTGTTTTCTTTGAATTTTTTTCACTGCAGAGAAACATTTTATTGTGGGAGCTATTAAGCTAAAACAATATATATATTTTAAAGGTGTCTTGACTTCAATATTTGAGTCTAAGTATATGTTGCTTTGGAAAAGAGAGTTTTTTGTTGTTGTTTGTTTCCACAGAAGATGAGAATCTATGGATTCCTTCCATCTAATAAGATTTGATCAAACATGACCCTCTGAAGAAATAGCCCAGATTGTCTAACATCCATGAAAGGAGCTTCAGGACTGCTGGATGAGATGGAACTACCACACAGGACAAGAAACCTC
This sequence comes from Microtus obscurus, assembly GCA_963919715.1. Classification (NCBI taxonomy): domain Eukaryota; kingdom Metazoa; phylum Chordata; class Mammalia; order Rodentia; family Cricetidae; genus Microtus; species Microtus obscurus. The sequence continues at coordinate 4,860,768 of CAWTZC010000789.1, read as the reverse complement.
ATGAAAAACCTGATTAACATTGCCCCCAATCAGCAGGAAGTAGTTTAAAGAACAACACCCAAATTCCCTAAATGATTTTTTATAAACGTTTGTTTATATTTAAAAGGGAATATGTTATAGAGACGAGTATTTGGCATTGGTATGGATATTGGTATATTGATACAAACATGAGGTCAATTTTGTTATACTTCTCTTTCTACTCTTGTTTAAGGTATTGCATTTGTGTAGCTCATTTAAAAATCTAATGTACATTTAAAAAATGCACATTAACAGATTGTCATCTATAATAGCCAAGCTTGTCATCATGTTAGTTAGGTTTTCTAGATATACAGTGATAAATTTCAGATGGATAAGTATTCTTCTATCTTACAAAGACTAACATAATAAGGCACTTAAAATGTTTTAATAACTTAGGATATTTAATAACTTAGGACAATGAGACATATCTGCTCCTGGTATCACCAATCTACTTCAAGAGTATGATTGGCATCAAATACACTCTTTGTGCAGTTTGTTAGCTATTTGAGAAAAACACTTCTCTTACCTGAATTGCTTAATGGTATTCTGTATGAACTGGACAAGCAGGGTCCCCAGAGAAATGACTGCTGAACTTGCCTAAAGCTGAGACAGTCATTCAAGGTTTCTGCTTCATGAATGAGTCTGACAGACATTCTACAGGACACAGAAGAAAGTAACTGACAAACTGCCAATAGAGGTGAAACAGTCCTTCAAATTACCTGCTTCATAGAAACATCTGCCAGGCTGAAGATGAATGCCCCAAAGTTACAGAAGAACTCAGTGTGACTGTCCAGGCAGCGAGATGTATTGGTCAATTGTAGAGTTTTGGAAGTTGCTTACAAGGCACTTCCTGTTTAACTGGGTAATATGTTCTTCTGGGGTCTTTGATAGGGTTGAAAAGAGAAAGGTATAATAATAATTTTCCTCAGTTATAAAAATGATAAAGTATATTTAAATATTGTAACAGCAATTCTTGCTTGATACCTGCTTTATTACATGTAGTTTTACTACGTTAAAGTTAAAACCTTCCTTTTTATTTAGAACCAAAAGGGGAGATGTGGGGTTCCACTCTGAAGACTATAAATATGTTTTATTACCATTTTTTTTATTAAAGAAGTGTTTCTGCCAATGGCTTAGTATAGTGAAGCAGTTGGAAAATGGAAACAGAGATATAGGGAGAAAATAGGAGGAGTGGAGGAGAAATCATGTAGCTGCAGAAGAAAGCCACTAACCACCAGCCGTAATCTTACTGGTAGACTACAATACACAGACTAATTTAAATGGAATAATTTAACATGTAAGAATTAGCTAGAAGCCGGGCGGTGGTGGCGCATGCCTTTAATCCCAGCACTCGGGAGGCAGAGGCAGGCGGATCTCTGTGAGTTCGAGACCAGCCTGGTCTACAAGAGCTAGTTCTAGGACAGTCTCCAAAACCACAGAGAAACCCTGTCTCGAAAAAACCAAAAAAAAAAAAAAAAAAAGAATTAGCTAGAAATATGCCTAAGCTATTGGCCAAATAGTATTGCAATTAATATAGTTTCTGTGTGATTATTTAGGTCTGAGTGGCTATGAAACAAAACAACAGTCTTCTGTCTAAAAGCCACACTAGTTAGCTTTAGATGTCAGGCAGTCATGGCACACATCTTTAATTCCAGCACATAGAAGACTGTGACATATGCATCTCTGTTAAGTTTAAGGTCACTCTGGACTATACAAGTTTAAGCAATCTAAAAGAGAAACAGAGTCAAACACTAGAGAGGTGCAGAAGGAAAGTAATGCAACTGGGCAGAGAGGGGAATATAAGGCAAGAGGAGAAAGGAGTTCAGGATCCAGTCTGAGCTTTCCTAGATAAGGCATTCAGTCTGAGGATTCATAGAGACAATATCTTGCCCATTTGGTTCTGAGGATTTCATAAGTATAAGAATTAGTGTCTGGCTGTTGTGCTTCTATGGTCATTGAGTTTTCACCCTATAATATCTGACTCCAGGTTTTTATTATAAGATCAATTAAAATTTGTGCTACATCAATGTTTACAATTATTTTTACTAATATTTTATTACTGTTCTCAAAATAAGTTTCATTTACCTGGAAGTGATAAGTTGATATACTACTTATTACTTTTATTATGTAATTATTCAGACCATGGAAACTTTAATTAAAAATATTTTCAGTTTTTGTACATTGGTGTTAATGGGATATTCATCATTCCTGTTTTATGCAGAACAATTACACACATATGTATGTATATATATGACTCTATTATATGCTTGGGGAAATTACTTATGAACCAAATATTATTACCTAGGCATGCTGCCACGACAAGATCTGACCTTAGAGCCGTAAAAAGAACAGAGCTAAAAAAATAAGTACAAGACTCTTTCATTGTAATATATGATGTTTCATGTCTTACCTTCAATTACATGTCTCTCTTCTTTCAGACAGTGAATAATATATAAGATTTAAAAATAGAAATTTGTAAATTAATGGCAAAATTTAAAGACAGCTACCTACTTATGGCCCTGAGAAATTAGTTTTAAATAAAATTTATAATTCATAAAAAAAGACAAGGTAATGTATTCAAGTTTACCTCATGTAATAAGTTGAATACATCTAAAGGTACTAAACAAGAATCATACAAGCTAATATATTTTAATATTGCTAAAAGAAAATAAAATTATAAATGTTTTCTCTGAGTTTGCTCACTTTTATGTAAAAATGTTTAGCTTTTACTAATTCTGTAGAGGAAGGAATTGATAGTCTATCTAACTAAAAATGAAAAGGATTTTTCTTGCTTAGTTACAGATAGAAAATAATTGCACCGGTACTTACAAAAATGCAAAATCTGTTTCCAAAGTATTAGTATTTATCAGATAATTATACTTACTACCAACTCACAGATGCTAAACATTTTATCCACTGCAAGCTTTTGTGTGAGAGCTCAATAAACATTTATGAAATTAAGTCCATACTAATGTGAATGATATATAAGATAACAAATATTATTTCTACTTACTCAGATTTACATATGTTTCTTTATAAAGTGATCACCAAAAAATCTGAAACAAATTTCCTAAATCTTCCTTAATTTTCAGAATGTATACCTGTTTCTAAATGACTCAACACCATTCACTTATAACATCTTCTGCAGTAATAATATGCCTTTTAAAGAAAATTTTTAAGCATTTAAATTAAAATATTTTGTGTGCTATAAATGAGTAATTAATTTACATCATTTCCCCTTCTATTCCTCCTGTGCCTATATTCCCTCTCAAATAGTTACTGGTCTCTTTGAAAAATTATTATTGTTATATATGCATATACATATACACATGTATGTACACACACATACACAAACATAAACAGGACTTGTATGCATAGGTTAATGTAATGATACCAGATGCATTTGGCTTTAGATTTTATTTCTTATCAAAACCAGATTTCATTATGTGTTATGTGAAAATTGAGTAGGTCAACTCTTATCTGTGATTTTGTGATTTCATCTGATGTGCTATGGGACAATGCTTTAGTATACTGTAAAGATTTGTCACTTGTATTAATTTAATAAAATGCTGATTGCTCACTAGCCAGGCAGGAAGTATGGTTGGGGCAGCAAGACTAAGAGAATTATGGAAAAAAAGAAAGGCAGAGACACAGTCACAAGCTAGAGGCAGAAGAAACAAGATGGCAATGCCTTACTGAGAAAAGGTACCAAGTCACATGGCTAAACAGAGACAGGAATTATGGGTTAATTATTCTTTCAGAGTTAGTTAATTATAAGACTGAGATAATAGGCTAATCAATTTATAATTGATATAAACCTCTGTGTGTTTCTTTGAGACTGAATGGCTGTGAAGCCAGGTAGGACAGAAACATCTATACTGATGAGTTAGTTAGTTTAGTGTTGTTCAGAAGCATATATGTTTAAGGATGATCTTGTGAGATCAAGTAGCAAGTAAATAGTTAGGGTGTTTTCTATTTTTCTGTTACTGTGAAGAAACACCATGACCAAGGTAACACATAAAAATATTTTAATTTGGGGCTTGGTTACCATTTCAGGGAGTGAGTCCATGACCATCATCTCAAGGATCATGGCAACAGATGTGAGGAATATTGCTGGAATAGTAACTAAGAGCTCATTTCTGGATCCACAAGGAAGGGGAGACAGAGACTGAACCTGGGGTTTATTTTGGAAACCTCCACAACCTCTTCTGGTGAAACATATCTTCCAATAGGATCGTACCTCCTAATCCTTCGCCAAACATGTCCATCAAATAAAAACACTATGGATGACCATATTTTTTTCTTTCATGCCAACTTCCCAGATCATTTCTTTGTCACTACTTGTTCAATTTCATGAACTTTCTCTGTCAAAAATAAGATTTAAACAAAGAAACAAAAAATAAATAGAAACACAAACAAAACAAGTAATCTAAAAAAAAAAAAAGAAGAAGAAGAAGAAAGAAAAAGAAAATGGACTCTGTTTTTGGTTGGCCACGTATTCTGGGAACTAAGTCCTGTCCTAGATTGTAGTTAATATATCCCCTAACACTCCACTGGAGGAAAAAAAAAAAAAAAACTTGATTGCCCCATTAACATCTTGTATAAATTGCAAATAGCTCCTTGATAGTGAGAGACATTTTGTTCATTTTACCTTCTCAGAGCTCTGATTTCATCTGCTTTGAATACTTCTAGTGTGTGCTGTCAAAGTCTCTGTGATTTCATTTGTATATCACACCCATTGTTTCTGGAAGATATGTTTCTTTGAGTAATGCACCATGCCTAGTTCTTAAAATCTTACCCTTCAAATTCTGAATAGATCCTTGAACATTGGGGGATTGAATAATCATAAAGATATTCTGTTATGTGTGAGTATTCAAATATTTCTCAATTTCTTAACATTATCCAGTTTTGGTCCTATTTATTAACTATCGACTACTGCAAAAGAAAAAAAAAACGCTTCTCTATGATGTATAACTTATTACCAGGATTTTACAATCAAACACATGCAAAAAAATATAAATGGCTTAGAGGCATTATTTTAACATTGTGTAAGAAACACTAATTATATAATTAAGTAATAAATATTATAGTATACATGATAATGAACAATCATCAAAATTTTCTTTTAAAATTAAATCTATACATTGAAAATTAGTCCAGTTTCCTTAGTCAACTTATCAATAATTATATCAAACTCAGAATCCTTTTTATGTTTTTTATACTTTATAATGTGTTAGCCATGTTTAAAATTAATGAATCACATTTTATAATGTTAATATTATTTACTTCACTGTACCATAAGATAATCTGATCTATTATGGTTAGTGACATTTGAAAAATGTGGAAGCCCATATAACATTTTTTTTTAATTTACTTAATTCCTTCCATAGGTCTTACAACAGATTTTTTTTGTCATTCAGCTTCACCCTGCATTCCATTCACTTTATACCATAGGTTTCCACACAAGAGATTCATTCAAAAATTTTTAAGTAAAAAAGATGTTGCCAACTGGGACTCAGAATGGAAGCAGGGCCAAATAGATTTTTCACTGCCTGCCGCTTCTTTGGCAAGAAATGTGTTTTCCTTTGTTAAATTTACGAGTTACAGTTCAGTATCTTGGTGGGAAAACATTTCTTTTTTTTTTTTTTTATTTTTTCCATTCAAAAAATTCCACTTCCTTCCCTCCTCCCATTCCGTTCCTCCCCCACTTCCCCTCCTCCCTCCCCCTCCAGACTTAAGAGAGGGCAGGGTACTCTTCCTTGTGGGACGTCCAAGGCCCTCCCCCCTCCATCCAGGCCTAGGAAGGTGTGCATCCAAATCGAATAGGGTCCCAAAAATCCAGTACATGCAGTAGAAACAAGTTCCAGTGCCTTTATCAATGGCTTTTCAGTCATCCCTCGTTGTCAGCCACACTTAGTCCAGTTTGATCACATGCTCGTTCAGTCCCAGTCCAGCTGATTAGATTGGGCACACTGTCTAGGTGGGTGGACCAACCCCTTGAAGTCCTGACTTCCTTGCTCATCTTCTCCTTCTTTCTGCTCTTCAGTTGGATCTTGGGAGCTCAGTTCAGTGCTCTGATGTGGCTCTCTGTCTGTAACTCCATCCATCGCAGGACGAAGGTTCTATGGTGATATTCATCAGTGTGACAATGGGAAAAGGCCAGTTCAGGCACTCTCTACTCTGCACCTCAAGAACCTAGCTGGGGACATCCCCATGGACACCTGGGATCCCCTCTAGAGCCAAGTCTCTTGGCAACCCTAAAATGACTTCCTTAATGTAGATATCTTCTTCCCTGCTCCTATATCCACCCGTCCTCCATCTCAACCCTCCCACTTCCCCAAACTCTTCCCAATTCTTCCCTTCTCCCTTCTCTCTCCCCCTATCCCCTTCCCCCACCCAAGCTCCACCCCACCCCCATGCTCCCAACTTTTGCCGGGCAATCTTGTCTGCTTCAAATTTCCAGAAGGATCTATAAACGTTTTTCTTTGGGTGCACCTTATTATTTGGCTTCTCTAGGCTTGTGAACTATAGGCTCAATGTCCTTTGTTTATGGCTAGAATCTACTAATGAGTGAGTACATACCATATTCATCTTTTTTGGGTCTGGGTTATCTCACTCAGGATAGTGTTTTCTATTTTCATACATTCACATGCAAAATTCAAGATGTCATTGTTTTTACCGCTGAGTGGTACTCTAATATGTATATGTTCCACACTTTCTTTATCGATTCTTCCATTGAGGGGCATCTAGGTTGTTTCCAGGTTCTGGCTATTACGAATAATGTTGTTATGAACATAGATGAACAAATGCTTTTGTAGTATGATTGGGCATCTCTTAGGTGTATTCTTAAGAGTGGTATTGCTGGATCTTGAGGTAGGTTGATTCCCAATTTCCTGAGAAATGACCACACTGATTTCCAAAGTGGTTGCACAAGTTTGCATTCCCACCAGCAATGGATGAGTGTTCCTGTTGCTCCACATCCTCTCCAGCAAAGGCTATCATTTGTGTTTTTGATTTTAGCCATTCTGACAGGTGTAAGATGGTATCTTAAAGCTGTTTTCATGTGCATTTCCCTGATCGCTAAGGAAGTTAAGGATGACCTGAAGTATCTTTTGGCCATTTGAACTTCTTCTGTTGAGAATTCTCTGTTCAATTCAGCACCCCGTTTTTTAATTAGGTTATTTAGAATTTTAATGTCTAGTTTCCTGTGTTCTTTATTTGGAGATCAGACTTCTGTCTGATGTGGGATTGGGGAAGATCTCCCATTCAATAGGTTGCCCTTTTTGTCTTAATGACAGTGTCTTTTGCATTACAGAAGCTTCTCAGTTTCAGGGAGGTTCCATTGATTCATTGTTGCTCTTATTGTCTGTGCTACTGGGGTTATACCCAGGAAGTGGTCTCCTGTGCCCAAGTGTTGCAGTCTACTTCTCACTTTCTCTTCTATCAGGTTCAACGTGGTCGGATTTATATTGAGGTCTTTTACCTATTTAGACTTGAGCTTTGTGCATGGTGATAGATATGGATCTATTTTCATTCTTCTACAGATTGACATCCAGTTATGCCAGCATCATTTGTTGAAGATGCTTTCTTTCTTCCATTGTATAATTTTAGCTCCTTTGTCTCAAATCAGGTGTTCATAAGTTTGTGGGTTAATATCCGGGTCTTCGATTCAATTCCATTGGTCAATGTCTCTGTTTTTACGCCAATACCAAGCTGTTTTCCTTACTGTAGCTCTGTAATAGAGTTTGAAGTCAGGGATGGTAAAGCCTCCAGAAGTTCCTTTATTGTATAAGATTGTTTTGGCTATCCTGGGTTTTTGTTTTCATATAAAGTTGATTATTGTTCTCTCAAGGTCTGTAAAAAATTTCGTTGGGACTTTGATGGGGATTGCATCGAATTTATAGATTGCCTCTGTAGAATTGCCATTTTTACTACGTTGAACCTACCCATCCAAGATCATGGGAGAGCCTTCCATTTTCTGGTGTCCTCTTCATTTTCTTTCTTCAAAACCTTAAAGTTCTTGTCAAATAGATCTTTCACTTCCTTGGTTAGTGTTACCCCAAGATACTTTATGCTATTTGTGGCTACCATGAAAGGTGAAGTTTCTCTGATTTCCCTCTCTGCTTCTTTATCCTTTGTGTATAGGGGGGTGCTGATTTTTTTTTTTTTGAGTTGATCTTCTATCTTGCCAAATCACTGAAGGTATTTATCAGCTGTAGGAGTTCTTTGGTAGAGTTTTGGGGATCACTGATGTACACTATTATATGATCTGAATATATGAAAGTTTGACTTCTTCCTTTCCAATTCGAATCCCCTTGATCTCCTTATGTTATCTTACTGCTATTGCTAGAACTTCAAGCACTGTGTTGAAGAGATACGTTGAGAGTGCACAGCCTTGTCTTGTTCCTGATTTTAGTGGAATAGTTTTGAATTTCTCTCTATTAAATTTGATGTTAGCTGTTGGCTTGCTGTATATTGCTTTTATTATATTTAGGTATGATCCTTGTATCTCTAATCTCTCTAAGATCTTTATCATAAAGGGGTGTTGAATTTTGTCAAATACTTTTTCAGCATCAAATGAAATGATCATATGATCTTTTTTCTTTCAGTTTATTTATATGATGGATTACATTGATAGATTTGCATATGTTGAACTAGCCCTGCATCTCTGGGATGAAACCTACTTGATTATATTGGATAATTTTTTGATGTGTTCTTGGATTTGGTTTGCTAGTATTTTATTAAGAATTTTTGCATCGATGTTCATGAGCGAGACTGGTCTGTAATTCTCTTTTTTGGTTGAGTCTTTGCATGGTTTTGGTATCAGGGTAACTGTAGCTTCATAAAAGAGTAAGAAACATATAGTAAAAATAATTCATATATATGAAAGTTCACAAATACACTTTTTTCACAGGTTTTGACAATTTCATTTGTTCAGATTGCATCTATGCACATCAAATATTTGCATTTTTGCTGATGTGAATGAGAGTTGAAATCTATGGGAGTATCTTTAAACTGGCTTTCTTTTATCTTGTGTCCTTCTCAGTCATCAACTTATATTATGTTTAGTTTGCATTTTTTAATTACTTGTTGCTCCTATCTGAATTTTAGTCTGGGAAAAATGACTAATTTACCAACTGAAGTTTCTGTATTTTATGTCATGTTTTGTGTAATTAACTCAAAATTAGTGCTGGGCACTAACTCTGAAAGTACTATTATTTTTCTTTTATGATAAGTTGTATAGAGTTATAATAGGAAATAACCTTTTTGATAGTGTTCTTCAGTTCTACGGATTTCAAATTCTTTATTGAGGGTGTTGGACAATATTTTTTAAATTTCATGGTGCGCTCCAAAAAATGTTCATTATTTTAGCCATTTTAATGCACATTTTAAAGTTAAATTTATTTTGTGTTTCCTTAATATTCTGAAAAGCATTTTGAGATTGTGAAATGAATACATATATTTGCTTAACTCAGTGTTTATGTATTATAGGCATTTCTTTTTTTCTAAGATTTGATGATAACTTTCCTATTTAAAAGCTCAAGATGCCCTTAAATGCAAAGTTCTCCTTTATCATAATTCAAAGTTATAGGGCATGTATCACAAATCCTGAATAAATATATTCTTATTTAAGGGAAATTATGTTTAAATTAGTTTTAACATATTGAAAATGCTGTCTTAATGAATTGTTGGTATGGCTTAAAAACCATGTTTTAATGAGTGTTAGATAAATTAAAAAGAAATTTTCTCATGAATATCCAACATACCCTCTTTTATGATTATGCATTCTAAATTAAATGGCTTGATTTTCTATGTCTTATTCAGAATGAATGGAATGTCGTACCATCAAATCTGAAGAGGAAGAGTTTGGTAAAACAATTTACTCTTGACATGAGTTGAATATGTACCTGTATTTGGTGTGTTTGTTGAACAATTGGGCTTTTTTATTTTTTTAAGAAGAGCACAAATCTCTGGAATATATTTATTTTATAAAAATGTAGCTGTATATGTATTGAAGACAATTATTTCCCCCTGGCAATCACCACTCCAATTATTTTAATTTATTATGATTCAATGATGTGATAATAGAAATAAAAATCACATTACATTTATCTTTTGTTCCTTCTACTCAATAAATCCCCCTAATAACTCTGTTATTATTGTCTATGTCACGTATTACCCTTAGGTTAAGGATCGAAAAGGGTCCTTATGCATTTCCAGGTCTCTCATGACAAACACACACTAGGTCTTTTTTACAGCACTCTGCCACTGTGGTTTTCCATTATGTCTCATGCAAACACTAACGAAAAATTATTGTTACATGCCCTGTCACTGTGTTCATTAACTCAGGTTCACTGAATTCCAGCACTGTTTGACAGCCCCTTCACTATTAATGTTTTATTAATATTGTCATAAGTAGAGTAAATCAATTGTAATTGATCTTCAGTGGACAATAGTCCTTACTTTGACTTTTGATATATAATTAAACAGTAAATACTCTTCCTTTGTCTCTTATGTAATCCTTCTAAAGTACTTGGTAACCAAGAACTATTTTAAAATATTACCTAGTGTTTAACTCATCCTCACCTTCCTTCTGTACCCTCCTCTTCCACCTTGTCCTCTTTTCTGCCTTCTACTGCTCTCCTTCTTCTTCTTCTGTTTTATTATGCAGCCCTGTTTAATCTGTAATATTTTACAGGGACAAGACAGGCAATAACCTAAAGACTTGTGCATGTTTCTGCCTTCTGAGAGTGCTATTGAAATCACTTGCTTTTGAGGGGTGGGGTGGGGTGAGGACCACCTAGAGCAGACTCCTTCCAGGTTCCGTGCTTGCTTGCCCATTTCAGACTGTGAGCCATTGTGGTCCCTGCTTAGTTGATTAAGTTCTTATTTCCAGTCAATAGGCACATATGCGAATGCAGGTGCTCACAGAGTTCAGAATAGTTTATCAGTTGGGGAGCTAACAAAAATCTCTTCATGGAGAGCAATTGTTCTTAATCACTGTGCCATCTCTCCAAATGCTTTAGCTATTAACTCTTCAGTATCTCATTTTGCAAACACTATCTGTGGTTTTTCAGGCTGTCAGTTCACCATATCTCTTTTGCTGAGATGAATTTTTCATATCAATTTAATTGTGTTTATATGTTTTTGAATTTATGTTGTACACTTTTATGTATGTTCTTATTGGAAGTCTCAGGTACCTTACACAGGAGTAAATTTTAAAGTTTTATCAAGGAGAGCTATGTTAGAACCAGAGTCTTTAATTCCTCATGTATGCTGCTTTTTAGTGTAATCCAATGTTGGGTCTATGAACCATTATTCTCGAATTCAACTTATTTCGTTAGTTTTTAGTTCTTGAATGTACACTTAATTAAGGCTTTTATTATAACAACTTACTTTTACAACAAAATATTTACTAAAGTAAATATCCATTTTTGTGTCTTAAAATAGCATACCCTTAATACAGCATCCTATTTTAATTCTTAAATTCTACATTATATTATTTCAGCATGCTTTTCTCAAGAACAAAACTACTTTTATCACTATATAATTTCTTGAGAATACATTTCAATGAAAACAGTTTGGTTCAACTAGTTACTGTAGTTTTATTAGCATTTCCATGTTGAAAGACACAGTGTTTATCTTGATTTCTTTTTCCTGGTCTTTAAGACATGTTCTTGTAGATAGAAGTATCCTTGATAAAGATTACTGTAAGCAGTGCCTATAATAACATTATGATAAAATGCAGTTATAAAACCCAATCCCAAAATATATATACATAAATACATACTATATACATACATTTGTGTGTGTGTGTGTGTGTGTGTGTGTGTGTGTGTGTGTGTGTGTGTGTACCCTCTCAGGAAATATTGTGAAAGAGTGAGCAAAAACATTCTATGACCCAGAGGATCTGGGAGTTTGCTATGAGATTTGGTCATCCAGTAAGCTCAGAAGCTATACACATAAAGTTTCCCCATCCTGCCTGATAAAAAGTATAGGATTAGGCAATAAAACATTCACATATGTTTATATCAACATGAAAAAGTCTCAATAAAGGCAAAAATCACAAACACAAAGAGACACCATATGAAATGCAGAAAATTATTCACAAAAATATGAATCTGTATAAGATTGTTTTATTTTTTCCTTGGAAACTGCATTGGTTGGTGCTGGAATCATGACAGTTAATACATAGAGAGGAGTCATTTAGATCAGTTCCATTTCAGGAGAGACTCTTGGATCCTATTCTGAAATGCATGGCATCTTCAACAATGGAGAGTTACCTTTTACTTCTGAGGTAAACATCAGGCAATAGGAAGAAGCTGTGTCTTCTCAGAATCTTCTGGATAGCCCTGACCAAAAACTCAAATGAGAAATTCTCATGTTCAATATTAAGGTTTTTGTTAGATAAGTTTTGCTCTGGGAGTAAATGTTATTATCTCTGATAGGAATATTTTATTTAAACTGTATTTGCATATTTAGATTAACTTTCACATATTATAGATTTTAGGTATTCAATAATATGACTTGATTCTTTTAAGTTTTCAGACATCCCTCCTATTATTGTACCCTCACTATTCTTTCCTCTGCATTTATCTCTCCCTCCCCTCTGTAATTAGAGCCTGATTTTTCTGCAGTTGCCTAATAGTAGTCCCTTCTGTCTTCCCGGGGTTTTGCAGTTAGTCCAGGTTATGCACTCACAGTAGAAGAATTGAAGCCTTAAATCGTCACTGGTGCACAGAAATGATATTAATAATTTTTATGTTTCTTTTGTGTTTTATAATGTTGTTGGCAGTTTTAGATCTAAAGTATCAAGGAAGATTTAGATTTTCTCTATATAAGATAATGTCATCTGAACTCAGATAATGTCATTGTGAACACATTCACAAGACATCTAAACGTCAACACTTCTTGCTGCTAATTTAGAAAACAAAAATAATCACCTTCTATATTTTTAAATGGCAATCATTTCTCATTTTATGTAATGCCTCTCCTTGGTACACTCACTTGACATGTTATTAATAGTGGCTTTATCCAGCATCCAGACGTCATTGTTGTCACTCTTTCCTGATCTGTCAAAGGACAGATGACATGATTGCTGAATATTTCTAATTTTCAGTTATCAGCATCTGGTTTAGGTACAGAAAACTGCAATAACATATTCAGGACAAATATAAACTTGACTTTGACATAAACTAATGCATTTTCCATAGATGCTAATTGTATTTTCTGCATTATACTGTTCCATTCTGAGGCTGTAAGAACATAACAAATAATGAGATTTGTGTTGGGACGTATACAAGGCATTACACGCCTCCTTTTAGTTTGTTCCATTTCAGACTCACAAGAATTTAAGAAACATATGCTCTTTTCAAAGTTATGAAAATAAATACAGGCCAAAATTTTTTCCAAAAGACAAAAAAAATCATCACTTTACCAATGAGTGTGTATTATTAAAATTTACTAAAGTGACATGTACATCATCTAGCTCAAAAATGTTAATTTACAGAGCTCCTGTTTAAAAACACAAAAAGTTAAAAAGATTTTGAAACAGCAAAATCTTTGCTCATGAGAATGACATTTTGTAGATATTGTTGGTAAAAATACACTGATAAAAATTCTGAAATAGACAAAAGATCTTCTTACACATCATTAAAAAGATTTATAGTGTGTTTTACTTAAGCTTTCTGTTTTAAAATTTTGCCAGAAAGTTTTGTCAGAAATCATAACTAAATTGTCCATCAACTAATATTTTTTCCTGTAATTAAAACTTCCCTTTTATTTATAAAGCAGAGATCATTAATTAAATCATGCTTTGCATACTGAACGGATTCTTATCATTTAATTATGTATTGTTTACAAATATGATTAGCAGTAAGTCTATAAGCATTTTCATGCTTTAAAACAAGTGATGGATTTTGAAATGTCATAGCAAAAATGATTATGAAACAAAAAGAATTACACAGAAACAAGCATCTCACACATTCTTCGGCAAGCAGCCCTGTTTCATCCAAGTCATGAGAGCTACACTGATGGTCTTCTTTGTCCAAAACAAGCAATAGTAGCTTTTATGTCTTGTGAACCAATTTTATGACAAAGGTGCAAAGGATGAAGGCTTTGTGGGTTTTTGGTTTGTTAGTTTTTTTTTTTTTTTTTTTTTTTTTCCTCATAACTAAACCTTGATTTTGTTGTGGGAAAGCCTGAGTACTAGAGACCTCGCTTCCAAAGCCCTGGGGTCTGCAGCAGAGTGCTTTGGGCTGTGGACTGAAGGGAGAGAAGCAGGGGGTAGGTTGTAATAGCCTGGCCAGGAAAAAGCTGCGGCAATTATGACCTGACAGGATGCAGGTTCTCAGTGTTGCCAGTTTGGGTAGGCGGGCGCCTGGCTGTAGCTGGGCTCTTTGGAGCTGGGGTTGTGGAGGGGAAGAATTAAGCCATGAAGATCAAGTTTCAGCTTGGCTGGGTATGGGTGTGACCCAGAGCAAGGTGGGAATAGGTAGCATCTTGGCAGAAGGTCTGTGAGGAGACAGGAGGAGGCTTCATTCGATACCTTGCCTGTAGGAATGCTCATGAGCACCACACAGACAGCAGGTTGGATATGACTCTTACTACAGCCCCCCCCCCCCCCCCCCCCCCTCAGCAGCTCCTGGAAAGGTCAGCCAGGATATCCCTGCTGCCCCGAACTGCTCCAGGCGACCCTTGCCAGCTGGGTTGACTACCATAGAAGGCCTGGGGAGATTTGGTCAGGGCCAGCTACTCTCTGGAGCCCACAGCTTCGTCCAGTTCGCTGGCCAGGTTGTCTGTATTGGCTTCAGCATCAGGGAGAAAATCCCCCAGAGAGTCATGGGCCAAGAAGTCTGCGAAGGCTTTGTTTTTTAATTATTATTATTTCTCATTATCTGGTGAACACAAATTCAGGGAAACTGCCATATTAGCTCTTTTTTCCAAATTGGCAATACAGAGATGACATCGTTCATGTAGATCAGTAACACTGTCAGTTTCTCATCTGTGGAAAAGAAAACCAGCTCCTGGTTCCCAGTGTAACAGTTTCCTTCATTTTCCTTAAAGTCGGGAGACACAGAATTTCACTTTCATCACTCTGCTATCATGACTATGATACCTGTTGACTGCTATGGCAGTCATAATCGAGAATGTGCTCTTGACTTCCCTATAGGTCAGATTAGCCCAACAAAAGTGTTGCTGGCAACAGGATAGTTACTCAACAGTCTCTCAGTATCTATGGTCTGTCTCTGCTTGTGTTTTCTTCTTAGGTCCATGATTGATTGAGAAGCCTGAAATCTCTATCTTATAGAATTTAACCCAATTAGTTGTGTGTGACCCCATTGCCTAAGGAGTAGAGAGGAAACCTTTGTATTATAAACATACACAATACAGTCTTTTCAGACAGGATTATTTCAAGTTCTTTGGATCTTACATATTCCATTATAAAATTTTCACTTTTAAGCTGTATGAAACTCTTTTCTCTGCCAAATAGGAAAAACTAAAATTGAGTATATAATTAAGATATTGTTCATATAATATGAGAGAGAGAGAGAGAGAGAGAGAGAGAGAGACTTTAAACATTGTAGAGTAGAAAGATCTAAAATGATAACGATAGGATTAAGAAAATATTTTATATATGCATTTTGAAATCTAGTGTCATTAAGATAACTGCAAAGGTTATACTGGGGAGTTGTCATTTGTCATCAAAGCCAAATCAATTTTAATGGCATTCCAGCAGCAATATCCGCATAACAGAAACCCCACTTGCAAATATATCTCCCTGCTGTTATTGCCAGTTGTAATGATTACATTCTGAATTGTATTTAAAACTCATAGAAAAACACTTTCAAAGGTTTTCTAGTAAATGGTTTTCATTTAAAAATGTAAAGAGCTCTCTATTATTTCGAAGAGCCTAGTAGTCCTTTTTTTCTTTCATGTCAATAGCCAACTGTCTGACAGTTATCAAGATAATAATGTCAGTTCTTATTCCTATTCCAACATTCTTGGTATAGAAATAGTGAATTTCAAAGGCAAGCTTTAAATAAAAACTTTACCACCTTTCCTATAATTTAGAACTGAGCAGTTATTTCAAAAAATCATTCTCCTATTATACTCATAGTACCTAAGTCAACACTTTGACTCTTTTAAATAAGAGGTCAGTCTATAAGACTCTTCTCACTAAAAATATTTAAAATGGTGTTCTCTGTGAAGATAGTAAAATACTTAGATCATGATATATTTGAGAAAGACTCTCTATTTTACTTTTGTAAAAAGGCAAGAATTCCATTTGAGAATGAGACTCTTCTATGAGAAACCATTTTTACCCAAGAGATAATGATTATTTTTTAATGAGTATTTTTCAGTGACTGGAGGTCAGTGTGAAGTATGTAGGAAGAATGCATTCTCTGCTTTTCAACTAATGTAATTTTCCTGTTGGAACTAACAAATACAGGGCTCTGGATTGATTTTTCCTATTTTAGCTTAAACTGGGTCTTAAAGATAAAACTTTTTCTAAATACATTACCGTGAATAGGCTTATAGGACAGTAATAACAAATCATTTCACTCTATATGGTGCAGTACTTACTCTAATTTGATGATGATGCAGATAAAAATATTTTGATGAGTCTGATATAATAAATTGCAATATATAAACATACATATTAATGGCATACATAATTGAACCAGTCATATAGATAAAAGATGAAATTTTAAAAATATGAACGCAATAGCTTTTTATCTGTTTAAATCAAAGAAGTAAAAATTATCATTGCCAAAATTGATGAACTTTTAAAAATACATTTTGAAAACATATAAGGATTCTTCCTTGATGCTAAGAAAAATGAAATACTTTAGTATTAGGTTTATAATTTAACTTATTCAATTTAAAAGTAAATGGCTTGGTCACTCAGAATTATTACTTTGCAGAACTGATATATAAAATGACAGTTCAATGAGAGGAAGATTGAATATTTAAATAAACGTTTTGTTAATTTTAAATCATCAGAAATATTGTATTCCTAAGTTACAATGATGCTTAATAAATCTTAGATAAAATATTGTATAATGTCTAATTCTTACATAGAAAAATAAAAACAATACACTAGGTTTCAAAATATTTGTGAAATGAAACCATATTTAAGTATATTTAATAACATATATAGATCATGGCAATATATTTCTAAGTATAAAGGTGTTTTATTTTTCATTTTGGGTAAAGATTTATGCAAATGGAGACATTGTTAGGATGCACTCAAAATACAAATGAATAACACTCATTCCTATGCCAACATTTTTATTATCTAAATTATTACATTTAATCAAATTTTACCAATATAATTCTACATATCCAAGTTGTGGTTATATGCTGAGTTTTCAAGGATATAAAATTTGGGGCCAATTTTTAAGTTTATCTTCAATACATTTTATATTTCTATGTAAGGACACATTGATTTTAATCAAAAACACATAGAAAGCTATAACTTGAGTGCCAGGGTTTCAAGAATTGTATAGTTTACCTTATATAAGGGAGCTGCATTAAGGATAAAGACAGAAAAAGCCTATGGAAGAAAAGAAAAATATCAGTGCAATATATACAGTGAACACACATTAGATTTGTTCCATATGCAAACATATTTAATATCCCAAAGTCTTCTGAACAGAAATGATGTTCTTTATGCTACAGATGCCTATTTAAAGACAAAATTTTTAGTGACCTGGCAAAGATTCTAAGTACAAGATTTTCAAATTTATCTAACACAATGTTCCATTGTGAATAGCACAACAATTTAGTTGGATGTCTCTGAATATATATCTATATTTTATTTTTTACCTCCAATAAAGGTCTTTTGAGGCTTAATCTCTACCTAAATTCAAGTGTCATCATTATGATTGTATTAAAAGATAAGTCACTGAAGATAACTGTCTTTTGAACAGAGGCTTAATATAGGTTGATTAGCTTTTGTTGCCCTTCTGCCCTATGAAGACAAGGATAGAAAGTTCTATTCAGGTGAATTGCTGGATTTGTGATCTTTGTACACACAGCCTCTAGAAGTGATAAGAAATGAAAGAGATTTTGAAATATAAATGACCATTTCAGACAGTGTGTTGTGGCACCATAATGGTCTCAGACAGAACTGAGTTGATAAATGGCACATCAGCCAAAAATATTAACCTAAACATACTAAATTATAGAAAAACAGAATAACTGCATGTAATTTCAAAATAAGCTTGAAATGATTATATAAGTTGCCTAGAGGCAAAAGTCAAAACTGTAGACTGGTTTTCTTTGCCTTATGTTTAAAAACCACCTATGAGTGAGTACATGTGATCATTGTCTTTCTGGGTCTGGGTTACCTCACTCAGAATAATGTTTTCTAGCTCTATCCATTTGCCTGCAAATTTCAAGATGTCATTATTTTTTCTGCTGTGTAGTTCTCCATTGTGTAAATGTACCACATTTTCCTTATTCGTTCCTCGGTTGAGGGCATTTATGTTTTTTCCAGGTTCTGGCTATGAAATTACAATTACAGAGAACTTAGACAACAATGAGGACACTAAGAGAAACATACATAATTCGAATCTACATGGGAAGTAAAAAAAAAGACAAGTTCTCCTGAGTCAATTTGGAGCATGGGGATGAGGGAGGGGTTGAAGGTGGGAGGGAGAGGCAGGGAGGGGAACATAGAAAAATGTAGATCTCAATAAAAATCAATGAAAAAGAAAAAAAGCCAAAATTGTAGCATGCTGATGTGATGGAAACCATAAATTCAAAAGCTAAGGGATTTAAAAAAGAAATCAGAAACTTTAAAAAGGAAAATATTTTAAAGTTTTAAAAGTCTATGTCTTAAAAGAGTTCCAAGACTAGGCGTCTATCAACATCATGGGGCGCTTACTGACCAAGAGTAAAATAATTTGAGTATCAAAAAGAATTATAAATCAAGAAAATAAAGCATTTCAACATATTTCAATTCATGAAACAATCTATGGAAAAATGAAGCCAATTCATGTGGAAAACTTGAAAGAAACAGACTCATTTATCTACACTGGTATTCATTTATGCATTCGTATCAATTTTAGTTTTTTGTCATTAAATGTTTATGAATTAAATTTTCTTCATAAAGAAATATTCTGTATACAAGTATATATGGAAGCATATCTTATTATCTTAATAAATAGTGTTTTAATTAACTTTTCTCAATGAAATAGTCTTTATCCAAATATTCTATATCAATAAATATTAATCAGAAATGTTGACTTTACAAAAAACATAAGGAAATAAAAACTTTTGGCAATTGAAACCTAAGTAATAATTCAGAATAAGAATCTTTCTATTGACAATTTCTCTGCAACGTAAGAATTTGTGGAGTAAAAAATGTGGACGTATCACCAGAGTCATTTTAAGGTGTATTATAATTCAAAGGCATTTCAACAAACATAGTATCTAGAAACAAATATGGGAGTTAAAGGGAAGAGAAAACATTAAGAAAAATGTGAAAATAAAAAATATATAAATTCTAGCCGGGCGGTGGTGGCGTACGCCTTTAATCCCAGCACTCGGGAGGCAGAGGCAGGCGGATCTCTGTGAGTTCAAGGCCAGCCTGATCTACAAGAGCTAGTTCCAGGACAGGAATCAAAAAAAGCTACGGAGAAACCCTGTCTCAAAAATCAATATATATATATATATATATATATATATATATATATATATTGACTTTACAAAAAACATATATATATATATAGTCTATAGCTATACAGATATAAGTATAAATTGGTTTGATATATTAAGATAATTTCATTTGTTAAATAATTTAAATTTTTCCTATTAAAATAGTACTTAAAGCATTTTTAGATGATGACCATTTTCAACTGGAAAGTGAGCAGTCATACAGTTTTCACGTCCAAGTATTACATGCTTAAATATCTATAGAGAAGCAACGTGTTAGAGATTTCTTGGTAAAGGTGATCTGCAGGAAGAGAACAGAGCAACATATAAACTTTCTCAAAGCTGTAAGCTGGTTAGCTGACTTGTAGGAACAAGTACGTCATTATGTGTTTCTATATCTAAATATTTTATAATAATTTAAAATTTAAGATATTTCTTGGGCATTTTGAATGTCAAAACATCACAATTCATCTGTCTTCTCTATTTAAGGACAGCTTGAACACTGGAAACAACTCAAAGTGGCACATTAATTACTCAAATAGTTTCATAAAAAAAGACACAGATAAAAGTATTGGTTATATTTTTACACTAATTAATCATTTCCTGTCTTCATATAGCTTCGCATTGGTATAAGCCTGCATTTTACTGCTGGTGACTGACAACCAAGGAATCTTTATTTTTATAAGCATGATGATGAGCACTTCAACTTGTTTATTTTTTTTATTTTTAAAAATCAAAATATGAAAGTTAAGTTTAATTTAAAATGACAATCTAAAAATTATATTTATAATGTCTTTCAATATGTCAGAGATGTCAATGAAGATGTGTATATTCAGATCTTCCTCAAGAAAATAGCTGATGTCTGGCCAGGTCTGTGCAGTGTTGTCTTCCCCATTATTCTTCTCATGATCTATTTAAAGAACTGCTAAAAATGTGGAGGTGCAATATCTCTATGTTTAAACAGCTCCTATTTTTATAGGACTGCAGTTTATTTTCTGCCTACTGCCTGATGGGTTCCAGCCTGTGAGAGCAGTTCATTGCCCTTTATCATCGCATTAATTACGTTGGACATCTGGTGTCATTCCACAGTCTCCGTCCTTGGGGGAATCTATTCCTACCTTATTTGTCATCACTTCTCTTTATATAGCATACATAATTTCTGCTCATTTTCGGTTTCCACTCTGTCAGGAGACCCTAGGATTGGATTAATAACTTTTCTATAAGCTTCCATAATTACCAATGCACGCTTATTTAATGTATACAAATTTTGCAGCCAGAATATAAATGCTGTATCATGACATTGAAACTCTGTTCTAGAGAGGAACACAAACATACTCAAAATGCACAGGCACATGTTTTTAAAACAACATTGTTCTTGATTTAATAACTGATAGACATCAATGCCCCTAATGCCTTCTATTGTTTAAAAATGCTAAATTAACTTCTAATTTCAATTGTTTTTATAATTTATCTTAAAAGAGACTATAGAAATATAAACATATGTGCCTATTGAAGCTGTTGCTAAGCAGCCACATCAGTAATACTGACATTAGCCATTTCCATGTTTATGGTCAGGGTGCAAATTGGCATCTAAGAAATGATCAATGTAACAATTCACATTGAAATAATAGGTTAACATAAATCTCATCTGTCATTCTTCAATGAGAACTGTATTAACCTGATGGCTATTAAAAAGTATGCTAATTAATTTGAGCACAATAGTATTTACGCAAGAAAATTCTAAGTAGCTTTACTAATGTAAAGATTCAGATTTTTATAATGGGGAAAGATGCTATTTTATGAATGTCTCTAAAGCATTTAATAAAAATAGGAGAATGTATATTACAATTCAAAAGACATGCATTATTGTGCAATGAAAAAATGGGGCCATATCCAGTAGTACATATCACTTATCAACACTAGACAATTAAGGAATGCTCATCAAATAGTTTTATATAAATAAAGTATACTTTCCACTTGGAACCTCAATTGAAACTGATGCTTTTAATTAGCTGGTTGAGAATGAAATGGAAGCAAAACCTTGCAGACAGGAAAACAAAACTAAAGGGCATTGCCCAACTGTGTACAGATAAGGATTGGTTTAATACACAGATACAAGAAGTGGTAAAACATAGTTTTCAATACAATAAAGGCATCACTTTACATTATGCATTAAATTAACATGAACTAGAGACTTAGTGCAATATTCACTAAAAGACGGGAAATTCAAGTTCATGAGACAGAATACAAACCTGACAGGGTCCACATAACATACATGGTTGCTGTTTTTATTTGCTCATTTGTTTTGTTTCTGCTGAACAAATAAATGTGTATTTTCGTCAGACGAGAATCAGCAATTTACACAGCAGCTCATTGATCGTCATACTTTTAAACAGGTATAAAGGAGAGACACCACATGCATTTCTCAAAAGTATGATATTCTGCTACACTCGTA
Organism: Microtus obscurus; assembly: GCA_963919715.1. NCBI lineage: Eukaryota > Metazoa > Chordata > Mammalia > Rodentia > Cricetidae > Microtus > Microtus obscurus. Next base: position 4,838,630 of record CAWTZC010000789.1, on the reverse strand, counting down.
GATAGATGTCTAACCCATTTGTCACCAGAGGGGGTTCTTTCAGCAAATACAGATATCCACAGTCAAACATTAGACAGAGCTCAGGGAACTCCATAGAACAAAGAGTAGAAGGATTATAGAAGCCAGAGGTGTTGAAGACAGTAGAGAATGTAGCTCACAAAAACCACTAAACAGGATTTGCAGGAATCACAGAGACTGAAGCAACAAACACAGTCTACTTGGGTTTACATACATGCTGCGGTTTTTAGCTAGGTGTTTGTTGGACTTTTAACAATGGATTCCAGGCTATCTCTGATTCTTTTGTATGCATATAGGATCAATTTCTTCTTATTGAGTGGCCTCAAAACAGCCTTGATATTAGGGTATATGGCTAGTCTTTTTGCATCTTGTGATACCAAGCCCTATTGATATCACTGGGAGGCCTGCTATTTTCTGAAAGGAAATGGAGGAACAGTTGATCTGCAGAAGAGGAAAGTGGTGCTGTGGAGGAGGGAAGAAAGGGGAAGTGGCAGTTGGGATGCATTGTCTTAGAAAAGAATGAATATATAAAATAAATAATAAAACAAAGTGTAAATAAATAAAAAGTGTATTGATTCATATCTGACTCAGTATGATTCCAAAAGTACACAATATGTTTACTGTAATTTTATGTTTGAAACAATTTCTGATAACAGAACTCAACAATAGTGAAATTATGCTGCTATTGATTGAGAAAAAAATAAAATGTTCATTAAAATGCAAGTCAAATATTGCATTTAGCTGTGATAACAGAAGTCTCAGGTGTTGCCAACTATGAAACTTTTCTGCCTAGGTGAATCTAGGGAGCCAAGCACAAAACAGATATGGGTGTGCTTATTGCAATAGATTGTCCTTTTTAAATTTAAGTCAGCAAATATTCTTGGAAATACAGGCATCCTCCTGTGATGGGAAAAGCAGTTTCTGTAAAAGTCATGAAGCTACTGCAGATTGTAAGGCAATTATAATCTGGGCACTAATGTGTGCTTGGGACATTTACTTGTGTGACAGTGCCTGAAGGTTTTAGTGAATTTATCTGAAACTTTGAAAAACATAAGCGTTGCTATATTGAATAACTTAAATTATATGCTTTGCAAGTTTATTTTGTTTCAAGA